>CM041778.1:360252920-360852920 GCA_023374045.1 Limonium bicolor | reverse complement strand
CCCACCCGCCGCAGCCCGTATCCCGAGTACTATCTAGTGAGGCAATGAAATGAGAAACACCACGGAGATAACTCTCCTGATCGGAAAGACCCGATGTGGATGCTAAGAAGATTAGGTTAAATGTAGAAAATAAGACTTGGTGTTTTGATGTAATGCTTAGGACCGGGGGTCCTGGTAATGACATAATGTCTACCATACGAGGATGTGATAAATAATGGACCGAGCTTGAGGAGAAAATTTCCTGTAGGACTAATGGGGCTAACTTGCTATGAGCAAAGCAACCCTGTCCTATATCCAAGAAAACACTGGTCAGTGCGCTTGGGGGAAAAGGGAGTGGAAACGACGAGTAATGATTAGTTTAAAGATATGTAATAGATGGAAGGAATTACCTTTTTGAAGTCTCACCCGAAGCGAGTAACTCTAAACCATGCAACACTGAAGGTTCAAGATGGCCCGACGTGCATGAGGGGAAATCTTGAGAACTGTAGGAACAAGAACTCGTCAAGTTGCTATCATGCAACGCCTCGTGAGGAAAGTAAGACTTTATTACCATGACAAGCTTGTGGGAACGAGTGCGGGAGTGAGACTATATAAATTTGAATAAGAACTTTTGACTTGAACAGGAACCCGACTAGGGAATAGCACTGCACTGACACACCGTACCGGTGGCGCAGGCTGCATGGCGCACTTGCCACTGCAAGTGCCACACTAACCAAAGTACTAAATTTCAACCTACCTTGCGCACTTGCTACAGCAAGTGCAGCGACAGTAAACTAACCCTAAAGGACGTGGTGGTCCAGGCGGTTACCAATAAAACACTAAATCTTATGTAAGTCCGTAATGCAATAAAGCAGGACACAACCTTCTTAAGGGCAGGGGTACGAAACCCTTGGGTTTGAGGTCGATAGAACCTCGAGAAGACCTAGCCGGTCTGACCATTAAACCAAAAAAAAAAACAATACACCATTTAGTAGAATATTAAAAGGGGAGTGAATGAGAGAGTAACAATAGTTAGTGCCTACAAGTCTAACCCCAGTGCCGGTATGGACATTAAACGTCAACCATTACCGGTGGGGAGTGACGGGTCTTCAGGACCAGCATAACCATATTTAGAGAGTGCGTGACACTCGTGGTTAAACCACTACGATTGAACATTGCCAGAGGGCAAGAAGTGAGCTATATGAGGCAGGACCTTTTAAAAAAATAATAGGCAGATGTGAACGTGCAAAAAAAGGGGCCGATGTAATGCCCGCACCACACACGCCGGAGGTGTCGTGATCCATTATGCTGCTAGACTCCCG
Source organism: Limonium bicolor (assembly GCA_023374045.1). Taxonomy (NCBI): domain Eukaryota; kingdom Viridiplantae; phylum Streptophyta; class Magnoliopsida; order Caryophyllales; family Plumbaginaceae; genus Limonium; species Limonium bicolor. The sequence goes on along the minus strand of CM041778.1, from coordinate 360,851,619 downwards.
TATGGAGGGCAGTGGATATAAACTAAAAAGTGAAAATTGCCTGATGACGGAAGATACCGTTACCTCAAAGAGGATGGAGGAAATATGAGTTGAATAAGAGTAAGGACCACACAATGAAGAGGAATGATTAGCGGAAACCACTAAGTTGTGGCACCCAATTGTAACCTCAGGAGAAAGTATTAAAACCAACTAGGAATAAATTAAATAACAAGACTAACAATCATTTAACTATCAGAATCAGTATTGAGGCTGAATATCGTATGGCATAGGCCTACGGAGGGATACCTTAGTACCACCAAAGTGACCCAAAACTAGGGGAAAAAGGGTGATGAATCACAAGTACTGATTAATGTCAGACTAACGGGACTACCATAAGACAGGGGAAACCCGAGGTATCAATCTTTATCATGGAGTCCGGAAACACCATAGGGTGTAACCCAATAGATTGGGTGGAGTTCGAATACTGAAAACTCATATCTGAAGGCGTTAACAGCCTAGGAGTGAACGGGAGAGGTAATAAGTAGTTACTGAACCCCACTCACAGATACCAGATGGCGAGCATGTGGAAACCAGAATTAGGGCGATAAGTCGCAAACACATATCTTAGGGAAGGTAAAGGAAACACACATTAATAAACGAAACCATAGAACCTAATATTAGGGCCATTCTGACATCAAAGGTTAAGAATTGGCAGCATAGTCACTTAAACTTAAATTACCGGGACTAAGAGTACGATGATCACCGGGTACGAACGCTACGAGTGCACTAAACGAGACATGGGACGACCGCACTCCTAGGAGCTTGTGGGCCTGACAAACTATATTAGGTTGGTTGGGTAAGTAGTAATGTATCAGTATGGTACCCCATGCATGTAAACGAGTAGTGTAGGACCCAGGAGGTAATCAACTCTACGTCTAAGTCAGCGAATGGAACTCTGACTAGGTAAACCATGTAACGACGAGAGAGATCTCAGTCAACCTAGCAAGGTTAGGAAAATCAAGGATAGCTTGATAATAAAGTGACATAAGGTCGCAACTCCACAGTGGAGGAGTTAAACATAAGTTTTGGGGATTTTAGTAAACGAGGGAAACTAAGGCCAATTTAATGGTAATGGCAAGTTGAACCCATGAATGAGAAAAGGAATTGTGGTATTTAAGGAAGTTATCTTAGAGAAACCCTTGTGATTATAGATGCTACCCAAAAAGGGGGCACAAAGAGAGTTATACCACGCGCTGAGGGCGCTGCGATGATGTCGCATTAAAGAATAATAACCACATGCTCAAGCCATAAACGTTAGTATGTAGTACCAATTAGGTTTGAACAGAGAATGAACACCAAGCTAAAACCCACAGTCGTGCAAACCGCAACGGCGGATAACCGTCCAATCGACTGGTACATGGTGCGCAACAAGCAACCATTAGAATAACTGTTAACCGAATTATGCTGGTAAGAATCAGAAGGTGGAACATCAGATAAACAAATGGATTCCCCTAATCGAGAAGAGAAATGAACCATATAGATGGACACTAAAGTGCCAACACACGAGGGATACGAGTTCACACTAGCAAAAGCAGACCTACAAGGTACCCAAAGAACGAACTCATTCCAGAGGGAGATAACTTAGAGTCATGAGGCGCCAGTTAGATGCGCATATCAGACTACTACTGCAAGCACTAGATGTTAGAGCATAGCTCGACAACCCTTTTACCGAAGGATAGTTCGGTAGGGTGGCATGAACTCATGGGAATATACCATGAGCATGTATAGAATTCAGGAGAGCTGAATAAAATGGCTAAATTGAAAGAATAAGCGTGTGTGACTAACGATACCACGCAGCCGAATAAATTACACCATTCCCATAATTATGGAAGACTGTGTAGAAAACACCGTCACATGGACTTGGAACGGACATGAAACTACTACCAAAAAGGGGTAAACTAACCATATAGTTGGGCAGACTGCTTGCGGAGCGAGTGGGCCCATATTGCTTAGGTTTGACATACCTAGCAGACTTGAGGAACACAAATGATGTGTTTACATCTTCCGATCAAACCGTATATGAATATACATACACCTAAGCGAGGTAGGCGGTATAACCTGAGGGGCTAAAGCCCGACCCTATGGAAAAAGGGGTAATGAAATATGTAACACATTAGTGCACGAATAATCCCACTGGAATGAACATCTTGAACTTATTACTTCACGATGATATATTCGTAGATTACGTGGGCGTAATCACTTTTAAGGGGGGTAGAGCGATTAAAATATACCGTACGTAGGAGTACGTAGCGCATGGCACACATGCAGCAAACACTATTATTGTACGTAGAGTACAAGTGTTACGATTGTGTTATGTTACTTGAGGTAATATTGTGATGTATTATGTGTATGAACATAAAATATTTTAGTTCGCATTAGTTATGGCGAATAGGAAAGGGAGAACAGATAGAGTGTTCTTATCCTAATTCCGATTATTTATGCAAACGTTGCGAACAAAACACATAAACGCCTAACTTGTTATCTCCGGTTGAGAGTTCAAGTAGGTCTATCTGGTAGCTTCGATGGGAGATGGCAAATAAAAGGAGTAGAAAGCTCCATATCATATGATTTGTGACTCGGTATGAAACCGAGTATTGGAATGCGATGAGTGAGTCGGCATGAGACCGATGTATAGCCTAGTGGAGGTAAAACCTCTAGGAATTGTATGAATAATTATAAGTCGAGTGAACTTGGTACGTGGTTAGGATACATGACCCTATATGCCGGTGATTAGGTTAATTACACTAGTTGACTTGTGTATCTATGGGATACGAGGTGGTAAATATCAAGAGGAAACGAGATTAGAAGTGAATAAACAATTGATTGATTGAATTTGACGTGGGAAGTTGAACTTGATCCTGGTCCGATCAAGGGAAACCGAACACAAATTGAGGTGAGAGATAGTTCAACACTGACGCTGACCACGTCGGGGTTGAACGATTCTCGAAACTTCCTACAAGTGGACACAGATATGAATGGAAATTGGAATTTAGGCGTCACTCGAAGAGCCGTGGACCGTGGAGTCCTTCGCCATTAGACCGGTGTGTCTGCGAGTGACATCACCCAGAGAGCCGTGGACCGCAGAGCCCTTTGTCATTAGACCGGCGTGTCTGTGGGTGACTAAGGAAATAAGGTGACTGCCCGAGGAGCCGTGGACCGCAGTGTCCTTCGTTATGATCAAACCGGTGTGTCCGCGGGTAGTAGACGTTGGTTGGGTTGGGGATCGTCAGGTCCTGGTCTTTAAGACTGCTTCCCTGTGAGTTGTCAACGTTAACTATATGTGCACACATACATGTGGAATGATGTGTGAGTATCCTCGCGAGATACTAACATGTAGATAGGGATGCGTGGAGTATCCCTTGCAAACACCTTTGAGTACTTTATGAGTTTTGCACCTTGTCTAGTGCTGTGTACCATGAGTTTTGCACCTTGTCTAGTGCTGTGTACCATGAGTTTTGCACCTTGTCTAGTGCGGTGTACTATGAGTTTTGTCCTGGATGAATATTATATAGTACCGCTGAGTACTTTTGTGGATGAATTTGATGTGCACCTTGCTTAGTGATGTGATATGATTGAGTTTATACCATGAGTTGGCTATTTGATATATGCTGTATGTATAGACTAGGTCTGAACCTAGTGGGAGTTACTCCCTAGCAATGGATTGTTTGGTTACTTAGTGGAACTTGATTCCTTAGGTGAACTGTAGAGGATTAAGGACTTCGGGACGAAGCCTTTTTAAGGGGGGTAGACTGAAATACCCCTAACCTTTAAAATATAATTAAATGATCTATTAATGATCTAAGATGATTATTAAACATCTAAATATTATTGGGGAACAATCTAGAAGATCTTAACAAGGCAAAACACGCCTTAAGATCGGTAAAGCCAAAAATGTGCTTTAAGACACCATAAAGATTGTATGACCTCAAATAGGATCCAAAGTGGATTCCTAAGTATTATAATGAAGTAAGGAACACAACAAAACCGTTCTCAAGGAGAACTAAGCTCAGGAACACCCTGTGACACAAAACGTGCACTAAAACACCTTAAAGCACGTTTTTGTGAGATTGCCCTTTTAAATTGATTTTTAATGGGCTTAAAAATTATAATTATCCTTAAATATGATATATAATCATATTATATCATATTAGGAATTTAATTCCAGAAATTTACGAATTTTTACAAATTTAATATTAAAATATTAATAAAACCCTAAAGTGGGGCCCGCATGAGTCAATATTGACCAAGCATGGTCAATGGTCAATTAATTGACCCATTTGGACCATGGTGATCGGCTTCAATAAGAGAGGAGACAGCATACAATGATTTTGGGACAAGTCATCACCTAATACATTACTTTTTGGAAATAAGCTTACTTTTTACATTATTTCAAACTTTACTTACTTACCTATTCTCCTCCTTACTTGTCCGATTCTCCTCTGTCCAGCCGAGCTTCCCTTCCATTGAAGCTCTCAAGCTTGTTCTTGAACATGGAAGGCAAACCTAGCTCTTAAGTCCTTAAGGTAAGTGTTTTAATGTCATTTTTAGCCCTTTTTCTTCATCTCTTCACTACCAACACCTAAATTTCGTGGCTCATCAATTCCTATGGCTTATTCTCAGTGTTCTAAGGTTAGAACAAGAGCTAAACTCGGTTGAGACCAGTAGAGGGACCAAGGTTGTTCAAATCTACATTTTAAGGTAAAAATGTGCTTTAAGCTCATAACTTTTGATTCCCTTCGAGTTTGGCTGTGAAACTTTGGTCATAGCCTCATCTTCTTCTCCTTTTCATGTGGAATCTGTTGGTTAGCCATTTGGAGCAAGGGTGACCGAGATCCAAGAGAAATACTCTCTTTTAAGGCATTTTTCCAAGGTAAAACCTAATAACAAGGTAGTATTTCGAGATCTAACTATTTCCTATGTCAATATGGTGGATCTAACACCTTGTGGTGTGTTTGGTTCAGGTCGAAAATACCTAGAACTTCCCTTGCATTTTTAAGGTGATTTTTGCCTTAAATCTTACATTAATTATCCCTTATGGTTAAGCTCAAGCTTGGAGTGTAACCATATCTTGTTTTTGTGTATTAAACATGTCTAAATCAAGTGGTGATTTTTCCTACAAGTGGCCGAGAGCATACAAGGCTTAATCAAGGTATAAACACCTTAAACTTATGATTTTTGTAATTTTTAAGCATATATATATATATGGCCGAGAGTGAATATATATATATATAGGTCATATTGACCTAAAAATGGAAAAAAATGGCTAAGATAAATTAAGCTAGTCATTTAAGGGATTTAATTAACATGATGGTCAAATTATGACATTATGTGGAAAAATAATTAAACCTAAGTGAGGCCGAATATATATGCTATATTTTGAGACATTTATTGTGTAATTTATTTTGCAAGTTCAAGGTTGTAATAAGGCCATGTCATTAGGCCATTTTATTTTAAGTTTATAAGCTTATTTAGTTTTATTTATGCTTATAATTAAAATTGGGGCCAATTCGTAATTATTAAGAATTTAGAAAGCCGTGGGCGTAATTTAGAACAATTTAGGGTTTTTAAATGAATTTAATAAGAATTATAACATTTTATAAAGTTTTGGGTCAAAATTGTAAAAATAGAAAAGTATAGGTTATTATTTGTAATTACCGAAAAATTGGTTCCCACTTGGTATTAGGAGTCAAAGTTGACTATATAGGAGACTTTGACCAAGTTTAGAAAATTTAAGAAATTAAAATACTACCTTATAATAAGATACTTATTAAATTGTAAAAGATTTATAAGGTTTGGGGTGGTAATGTAATTACCGAGAATTAAGGGTGCTAAATGGAGTTTAGTAAAGTCCTTAAGTTATTAGAAATTTTTAGAAGTTTATTTGGTTAAGTTTGGAGTTCATATGAATTATATAAGTATAATATATGGTATTTTATAACATTGTTACAAATAGGTAACAAATATATATAAACCGAGATTCAGAGGAAAAATAAGGTTAAGAATATGTTTATAACCTTTTGGTATAGTTTGGGAATTTTTGGAATTATATATAAGGTTTTATAAAGATATATGTATAAAATATAGTTTTAAGGGAATTAGAAAACTATGTATTATAAATTGGGAATGAGTGGTGATTTTATAGAAGTTTAGTGGTTATAATAAAAGCCGAAAATATAAGGGGGCTACTTGGTATTTTATAAACAAAATATAACTATAGGTTATGATTGTTTTAAATGACTTAAATGTCATAAGATATGTTATATAACTAGAATGTAACATTATATTAATCAAGTGGTGGATTTCATAAATATTTAAGAACATAGGTGCTGTTCGAAAATATTAACATTTTTAAATGGAATTTATAATATGGTTTTTAATGTTATAAGAGTTATAACATTTATAATATAAGAGATATTCATTAAAAAAGAATGAATATAGATTATAAGACTTACCATGTAATAAATAGTTCCATAATACACACATATAAATAAATATATGTAATGGTGTGGAAAATGTGATGTGGTTCAATAATTATAGATTATCATAATTAAAATGATAATAGATAAAAGGAAAAAGAATTACAAACATTGGATATGGAATTCTAATGTAAAGAGAGTGTACATGTGATATAAGAATTCATGTAATTAAACGTATAGTTTACAAATGAATTATACCACATTGGATTTAAAAAAAAAGGAAAAGACAAACCTTAGAAAAATAAATACTAAGGTAAGATGCATAGTGCATGACAAAGGATCACACATACGATAATGAAACAAACTATACGATCTACAAATATACATTAGTTACATGCGATAACAAGTCCAACAATAAGTATATTAATATACAAGGCAAACTACGCATGTATAACACTTTTCCAATCTCGAGTTAAACCAAAAGCCCGACAAACATTGATAGTTAATAACGGGGGGTTAACCGGGAGTTATTAGGGACGGTACGGGGTACCGTAGGATTGTATTGTTATACGGTATGCTAATCAGTAGCATTATGTATTGTTTAGATTGTTAAAGATACACAAGGAGCATAGGATCTTGCTGATTCATACTCCACCGTAATACATCAGGGTGAACGGTATGTTATTTATGTGGCTTGATTGTCTCTGAGGATTTCCTCAGTTCAGACATGGTGTGAAAATCTGTGATAAGATTGAATGTCTGCTTTGTGAAATAATATGCTTGAGTTGTGTATTAATGCTGCTTTATTATTACTGTTGTGCGATAACAGTACCGTTCGTATATATGAACTATTATAAAACGAACTAGCGGCAATGATGCTATCTTATATGTGTAATATAAGGAACGTAAGTAAAAACGTTGTAGCATTAGGATAATAAGATATATAAAATATCTGAGACTTATATACGGAGCATTGGCCTCTTTAACGCCGCTCTCGTATCTAGCACTGGATCCCGAGTCGACATACTCAGGATTGGACTACGACCTTTGGTCTGCTGTGTTAGAAAAAAAAAGAATAGTAAAGCGATGCGATGGTATAGATAAGTTTATCAAATGTGGCTCTTGCTGTGAATTGTGATCCATTAACGATACTAGGACACCGTGTGGTAGCCGTAAGTATCTGGATAAATTTCCAACGAACTACAGATTGTTCGTAGGACGGAGACTCTACCGCTGGAGTGGCTATTGCCGTGGGTGACCCGCCTAAAGATGGGTAACTTAGAGACACGTCGTTCTAACGAGACGTTGTCATTAGACATGACTGAACAATTACGAACGACTATATTAACTCGTACAGTAGGCGAACATTATTTGGGCTTGCATGCCAAAGACGAGAGTTTCATACTCGTTTATAATTCTCGTTACTTCGCCTTGTTGTTCATTGGTTGTGCTTTGTGGTTATGTGTGGTATGTTGGTGGATTGTTTGAACGAGCCATTGTGCTCATATTGTTGTTGAACTGGTTGTGTCGAGTCACCGTACTCATGTGTGGATTGTGGTTGGGTGTCTGGTCGAGGTGAGTCGCTGAACTCAATTATGAAATATTAAGTGTTTGTTGGAATGGAGTCTCGTACTCATATAAGCGTGCTGCAAACGCTTTCAGTGTTTATTACGATGCGATGTGTGAGTCGGGGGCTTGTGTGTTATTGAGATTACTGCAATCTTATTATTGTTTTACAGTTTCAACATTGAACTATTGTATGGAAACGAATTGCATACTCTCGACCAAAATAACTGAATGGTCCGAGGGTGCACGACAGTCAGGTAATAACATACTCAGCAGGGGCTGATTCCATACCACAAACTACCATTTTGCAGGTATGCAACTTCCGGTGTCGGCAAGAGAGTGACGCGCTGGGTAGGTTTGATTACAGTTATTTAAACATGCACTGTTGCTTTTAATACGAACCTAGAAACATGTATAGGTTTTGGATACGTAAAAGCTCACTGTGAATGTATTTTATATTGGTTTTGGGAGTTTAGATCTATCTCTTGTGTCAACTCTAGAAAATGTTTCGTATTTAAGAGCTTATCAGGAAGCACGTTGTTACTCGTATGGGCGAGCAAGGACGGTGACCAGTAGTCAATTGTTGAGATTACCGCTGCGATTATATTGTTAGAGCAAGATGATTAGAGCCGAATAGAGTAGGGGTTACAGAGAGTCTGAGGGGTGGAGCATCTCCAGGCGAAAGCCAAAAGAAGGGAAAGTAAGGACTTATTCCATTTCTAGATTGCTTATCATATTAACACCTTTATAAATGCTGACCCGAAACCTTTAACAGGAAATTCTTTCCAAAGAAAGGGCAGCAGGGTCACCAGGGAACAAAAGGGAAAAAGCCCGTCCTTCGGTTGACCGGCCCAGCTATAGATGCTAAGCCTCTGAGATCTGCACCTCCTAAGGGTGAGAACACCTACCTCCTAAATTAAATTGTGACCTTAACCTATATATCAACAGTTATTAACCTACACTTAATTACTACCATTAGGCACCAGACAGCCCCCGCGCCATTTTTACTGTAAGCGTTGTGGGAAAGACCATCCTGGGGTCGATTGCGAAGGCCGCAAAGTTGTCTATCGGTGCTGCAAGAAAGAGAGCCATAGGGAATTCGAGTGCTGGATGAACCCTGAGAGCCGTAATTACAGGCCACCAAAGAATACTCAGAAGACCTCAGCTGGAGGATCTGGAGTACCACGAGGCGGTCAGGATGGCCAGACATCTACTGATGCTGGAGCCCTGAAGGGCAAGGGAGTAGATAGGGCATGAGTCCCCTAACTCCATGAGACCGCTGGTGGAAGACTTTGTTTACTTACTATGTTGTGTGCTTACCTTGGATGTTAGAAGGAGCTATGTTATAAGAATGTGGGAGTGTGTCATTGACCACTCGCCTCTTGTGTAAGACTTTGGGATTAGTTTGTGTACTCAGTACCTATAAGCTTTAAACCTTGACGGATATAATATGAACAGGATGTTTATGCTTACATTATCATGTAGCAATACTCAAATGACGTAGAGTCAATGAGTCCGGGAATTACTGAACCAGAATTTCCACCTGCATGGCGCACTTGCTATTGCAAGCGCTATGACAATAAACTACTGAAATTTCCATCTGCCTTGCGCACTTGCTACAGCAAGTGCAGCGACAGCAACAGTAACACTGCAACTGCAAATGCAACTACAACACTACTACTCTTTTAACCTTTTATAAAAAAAAAATGTTTTTCAAACTTTTTCATACAAACCTTGAGATTAGAAACCCATGCAACCTTGGAAGGACCGTTAGTCCAACCACAGCAACTGGGAAATTATACAACCACTGTGATTGTAAACCACACCAGTTTGATTATTTGGGAACTTTCAGACATGGCTTATTAACCAAATACCAACAGTGTATACCGGCATTTAATGCTAATCACTACCAGTGATGAATGTTTAGTCCTCATGGACAAGCATACCCTTTGTAGATGCACCACCGTCAGTGAGGATGGTTGGGTAGTGAAGAGCCAAGTTGCTCAAGCTATTATGCAATCTGCAATACATCCAATTAAACGGAGGAAGAACAAATATGAACTATGGATGAGATATGACCGAAAAAAAACAGGGAGAAAAGGAAAATGTGTTGTACTCAATGAAAGCAAAAAAAAAAAGGGAGAAACAAGTTTGCTAATATAGCACGGATTTTACTTACACCGAGTTGAATAATACCAGTCTATGATACCAATTACCACGGTTGCCACAAAGGCGATAGCACTTATTACAGGATAACTGATAACAGGAATTATTACACAAAAAAAACAAGCAAAGAGAAAACAAAAAAAAGGGAAGAAGGAAGAAGAAGAAGAAGAAAAAAAAGGATATCCATCAAAGGGAGATTGACAAAAGAATACTTCACAACAACCGTGTGACAGACATTACCAGTTTACTAAACGAGTCATGGGACGACCGCACTCCGTTAGGAGCATGTGGGCCTGACAGACTTATTTATGAGTTAGTCGGGTAAGTAGTAATGTATCAGTACGGTACCCCATGCAAGTAGACAAGTAGTGTTAGGAACACGAGAAGTAGTCAACTCCATTATACGGACAGTAAGACGAATTACCTCGAAGATGGACGAGAAGAGCCGCAGTTAAACCAACGGGCTAAAAAAAAAAGAACCTTCAACAGAGAACAGTGGACAGTATACAGGGAAGACAAGGAAACAGTTCAAGGATAGGAACCCAAAAAAAAAAGGAAACAGGAAAACCCATTATGGACGAATAATATGTAGAAGCCTCATAAGGATCAAGCAAATGCTTGCAATCCAGAGGAAATCTACCAGATGATATGGACATAAACGCGTGATTACGCAAAGAGAAAAGATAAAGCTATATGATAGCAGATACCTTGCTCAAGGAACAGTGGATTCGGAATGTACCACTCACAGGATAATTCGCACATCTTTTCTATTTGCCTCATTGGATATTAGCTGTTGAGCGTTTACGCCTCTGCACTCTGTATGACTGAGTGTTTTGGTATTGCACTCGCGCAGTTATTAATCTTGTGGGAATGCTGAAAGATAAAGTGGATATCAACAAGAGTGTATATTATAAAAAAACTACAACAGTGTGTTACCCCGGAACAAAACTATCAGGAGACATGGATGATAAACATCATCTTTGTGGACATATAGGCTGGTACGTCTTAGTATTACAAAGACAAGTGCAAAGAGCACTAAGTACTAACAGTAGCCAATGTCATATTACATCTCAAACTGAATGTCAGTGAGAGAAGACACACGCATATATGCTAGTGATCCAAACCAGTGGATTCACAGCAATAAAAAAAAGTGGCAAATTGAGCCTTTGTTCATGGGTCTACACCTCATACGGAGCGAGTGGGCCCAAAAGAATGAACTTGGGAGAGAGCACAAAAAGATCAGTGCCTCACCTTTTATATATTGTGGAGCCCTGAAGGGCTAGAATTATACCCGTCTCTCTGATATGAGGATAATCCACGAGTTGGAGAACTCTTTGAGAGCCAAGTATCCAGCGCTCCTTGTTGAGCGGCTGTGGTATACTTGTGGGGTACGGGGGCGTAACCCTTTTAAGGGGGGTAGAGCCTCTTGACTGTGCACATGTGTGCACTAAATTTTGTTGTTTTCGTATGCATTGCATACAAAGAATTGGTGGTGTGCGGGGCACACGAGGTTTATTTGTTTAGTATGCATGGCATACAGTGAATTGTTTCGTATGCATGGCATACAGTGAATTGGTTTTGTTGGTTATGTTTGGTACGCGGGGCGTGCGTTGTTTGGTTGTTTGTGTGTGATGTACACTTGAATGTATGTATCTTATGAGATACTTGTTTGAATGATTGTATGTACACCATGTGTGTACCACTTTCCTTACGCTATTTGTGATATGTATTCATATTGCTTTATAGAATGATTACATATGGCATCGCCTAGATACAAAATGAATCATTAGATATGGAATGTGGAACAATGGAATGATATGGACACCTCAGGAAGGTTGTCAGGGTTGGTAGAACTGATAGGAAATGATGGTGCTGATGGATCACCTATATCCATATGTGATTGAACTAACGCCACAACGTGATGGCTATGTGCTGTATAAGCGCAATATGATGTGTGAAAATGATATATCACATAGATATACATTATGGGAATAATGGGTAGTTATACATTTATATACTTACCTATTTGATTAAGAGACTTCGGGACGAAGTCTTTTTAAGGGGGGTAGACTGAAATACCCCAAATTATTAAAGCATGGATTAAATATTTAATCACATTAATTAAGGCCTAAACATGCCTTAAAAGTCAACTGAGAACAACAGTGGTCAACACAAATCAAGATGTTGCACCCTTTGACTGCTAAGGGTAAATAAATACCCAAATGAACTACTTAGGACCTAAAAATTTGTCCTAAGCATATTCACACATTACTAAACATATTATAACCGTTGGACAACACTCCAACACAAAGAAAAAGCATTTACATGCTTCAAGGTCAAAAAGGGCAAAAAGGTGCTCTAGGAAAACCTTAAAAATCAAATGACCTCTAAATGATATAAAATTGAATTACATGATCAAATATCATGTAAGGAACACAACAAAACCGTTGTCAAAGAAAACCAAGCCCAGAAACACCTTGCGACACAAAATGTGCACTAAAACTCCTTAAAGCACGTTTTTGTGTAATCGCCTTCTAAATTGGTTTTAAATGGGCTAAAAGGTTATAAATACCTTTAATATAATAAAATATCATTATATGATATTAGGAATTTAATTCCAGAAATTTACGAATTTTTACAAATTTAATATTAAAATATTAATAAAACCCTAAAGTGGGGCCCGCATGAGTCAAATTGACCAAGTATGGTCAATGGTCAATTAATTGACCCACTTGGACCATGGAAATCGGCTGCAATAAGAGAGGAGGCAGCATAAGTCCTTGATTGACAATAATTCCTACCTAATACATTTACTTTTTGAAAATTAACTTACTTTTTCAAATAATTCAAGCCTTTCCACTCATTTCTCCCTTCCTTGTCCGATTCTCTTCTGCCCAGCCGAGCTCTCCCCTTCCTTTGAAGCTCTCAAGTGTGTTCTTGAGCATGGAAGGCAAACCTAGCTCCTAAGCTCTTAATGTAAGTGTTTTAATGTCATTTTTAGCTCTTTTTCTTCATCTCTTCACTACCAACACCTAGATTTCGTGGCTCATCAATTCCTATGGCTTATTCTCAGTGTTCTAAGGTTAGAACAAGAGCTAAACTCGGTTGAGACCAGTAGAGGGACCAAGGTTGTTCAAATCTACATTTTAAGGTAAAAATGTGCTTTAAGCTCATAACTTTTGATTCCCTTCAAGTTCGGCTGTGAAACTTTGGTCATAGCCTCATCTTCTTCTCCTTTTCATGTGGAATCTGTTGGTTAGCCATTTGGAGCAAGGATGGCCGAGATCCAAAGGAAATACCCTCTTTTAAGGCATTTTTCCAAGGTAAAACCTAATAACAAGGTAGCTTGTTGAGATCTAGCTATTTCCTATGTCAATATGGTAGATCTAACACCTTGTGGTGTGCTTGATTCAGGTCGAAACCATCTTGAACTCTCCTTGCATTCCTAAGGTGATTTTTGCCTTAAATCTTACATTAAATTACTTCTTATGGTTAGATCTTTCTTGGAGACTAACTAGGCCTTGGTTTCTGTTGAAAACATGTAAAACAAGCTGTGGAGAATTTCTCCTTAAGGTGGCGAACTCAAACAAGGCTTTACCTAAGCTAAATCAAGGTATAAATCACTTAAAACCTTAACTTGATACATTAACACAAGTTTAAGTGTGTGTATGTTAATTGCCGTGAGTGAAGGAGAAAAACAAGGTCTTGTTTGACCTTAAAATGTTTAAGGAATGGTTTAATAAATTTTATAACTAATTAAACAAGCATAATTGTCAAATTTAAGACATTATGTGGAAGTTTGGTAATTAAATGGAAAGTGTGTGGTGAGGCCGAAATTTATATGTATTTTTGGGACATTTATGTGTAATTTATTTTGCAAGACAATGTTTGTAATAAGGCCATGTATTTTAGGCCATTTTATTTATGCATTTACAAGCTTTTATTTAAGCTTAGGTGGTATATAATTATTACCGAAATGAATAAGGGGTTATAGTGTAATTAAATTAAATTTAGGGACTTTAGAAAAATAAAGCCGAAAATTAGAGTTAAAAAGGAGTTAAAATAAAGTTTATAAGATTTTATAAAGTTTTGGGGTTAAATGGTGAATTTTAGAAAGTTTGGGTACTAAACCGTAATTATAAGGAATTGGTGGTCAAGGAAATATTAAGGAGGTCAACCTTGACCATATGCTAGGCTTTGACCAAAATAAATAAGTTAGATAACTTATTTAAGGTTTTATAATAAGTTATGTATTTAATGGTAATATTTTTATAACATATGTGGTAAATATGTTATTACCAAAAATAAAGGGTGTACAATGGTATTTTAAACACCCATGGGCTATTAGGAATTTTTAGGAATTTATTTGGTGGATTTTGGAATTAAAATAAACTATATATGTATAATATATAGTTAATATGTCATTATGACACTTTGGAGAAAAATAGATGGTGGAATGGTAAATATCAAAAGTATATGGGTTAATAAGGATATTTATAACCCTTTGGTGGAATTTGGTGATTTTTAGAACTATTAAGAGAATTTATTAAGATATGTGTATAAATATGGTTTTAATGATATGGAAGAACTATGTGTTATAAATAGGGCCAAATGGCAATTATAGAATAGCACAAGGGCTGTTCGGAATTTACAAAAAATAACCATAGGTTATACTCTTTTATAAGTTAGAAATGTTATATTAAATGGAATATAACATGGTATAAATTAATGGGTGATTTTGTAAATAAAGGAAACTATGGTTTGTGAAAAAGAATATGGTTTTGTTATGGTGCCCATGCGGCAATAATAAATAGTTTGGTATAAAAACCATAGGTTATTAATTAAAGGAAATAAGATATCATGTCAAATGATATTAGCATATGGAATAGCATTACATAATGTTATGTGGTCAAAATAGAATTTAAATGAATTCAAGGGCTTTACCGAATTGATAGAGTTTGGAAAATGAATTTTAGACTAAGGTCTATAATGTTATAAATATTATAACAATTATTTGGTATTAAGGTGGTTTAATGAAATTAATACAAATAAGGTATTCACATTAAATTGTGTGACAAACTGTAAGTGAATGGGATTTATAAACTAAGGTATTTATTGAATAAACCTTAGAAGTTGTAATTATACAACATAAAATGTTACTCATGTTAGGATAATAAACTTAATATAAGTTGTACAATATGATACAACTAATGGGAATGATCATCTAATAAAAGATGATAAAAAGTAACATGAAATATAAGAGTTTATTAAACTCATGAGAATTACCTACGTGGTAAAAATATATACATACACAAGAATAATGTATATAAGGTGGATAAATATATTTTGGTTGAAAACCATATGATTTAATGGTGGTGGTTATTAAAAAAAATATATAGTTACGAACTATAAGTTATGAGTTTTGGAAGCAAATATTATTTGCTAAAGATAAAGAGATTATACAACATGTCGAATTATGAAGGATGGTGGGAAAATAAAACAATACGAAAGAGAATACAATAAATAAACGATACAATAAGAAAAAGAATATAATATAATATAATCATGCATGCATACATGCAACTATGGGTTACGTACCTAAACTAGATGTGGATAAGACTAAAAGAAATATAAGGAATTAAACTTAACAGTTGAATGTTTTGACGTACGCGTTTTAAGTAACAAAGCCGACTGTTTTAGAGAAACCTGCAACAAACAATTGTAGAAAACGGGGGTGAACTGTCGGGGTTACTTATTGTTCGGAAATACCGGATGTAGTTAGTCATGGAGACTGACTTATAGTTTTATTACCGTTTAGAGTATACTTCTGACAAGGACGCTTGACGAGCTAACGGACTACACGGAGCGTAGGATCTTGCTGATTCATACTCCACCGTAATACAGTCAGGGTGAACTGTATGTAAAGGGGTTTGATCCGAGTTGTCCTAAGGTTGCTCCTTGGGCTCGGATTTGGTTGATATAACTTGTATGTTGTCATGTGTCTCGGATTGTCTCTGAGGGCTTCCTCAGTTCAGACTTTTGTGTGATCTGCGATAAGATTGTTTGTATGAATGTGATAATTAATATGCATGAATTGTATATTTATAGCTGCTTATTATTTTCTGTTGTTGAGTTAACAGTACCGGTTCGTATATATGAACCAATATATATAAAACGAACTAGCGGCTATGGTGCTATCTTATATGAAATATAAGGAACGTCAGAAAAACGTTGTAGCACTAAGATAATAAGATATACATATTATCTGAGACTTTTATACGGAGCATTGGCCTTGCTATACGCCGCTCTCGTATCTAACACTGGATCCCGAGTTTAAAGACTCCGGATTGGACTAATGACCTTAGTCTGCTGTGTTAGAAAATTTGGTAATGCGATGCGATGGTATAATTAATTAATTAATGGAATGGAAGTAAAGCCAAGAGGATGTGGCTCTTGGTGCGCGCTGTGATCACAAAAACGATACCAGGATGTCCGCGTACGGGTCCGTAAGTATCAAGAAAATTTCCCGTGAGCTAGAATGGCTCGTTGGTCGGAGACTCTACCGTTGGAGTGGCTACTGCCGTGGGTGACCCACCATAATATATGGGTAACTAGAGACATGTCGTTTTAACGAGACATTGTCACTAGGTATAACTGAACAACTAAAACAATTGAGACTTATACAGTGGCGAGCAATACCATGGACAAGACTAAATACTTGTTTATTATTCTCGTTGTTTCGCTTTGTTGTTCATTGGTTATACTTGTGGTTATTTCATTGTGTGTTGATGGTTGGATGGAGCCTACAAGGCTAAGGTAAATTAAATATGAGAACTGTACGCTACGGCGAATGTACATTGTACATTATATTGTTATTACTCGATACGTTCGATATATAAATGATTGTATGGAATATTAAATGGATGTTTGGATTGGATGGATGGTTAAAAGTTTATAGATATTTGGATGGTTGATTATGTATACTATACACTTATGCTTCAGTTTTGGTTATAACTGTAAAAAGAAAAGCATGAAACCAATCTAATAATAAGATGGTTAAAATGACAAGTGACCACTAGGGTCCAGGCCCGGCATACTCAGCGTCTATCGCTGATACTACACCATTTCAGGTTGTTGACCATTGTCGGAGCTGAAGAGAAGGAACAGGGTAACTGGAGATGTTGTATAGCAATGAAGATGGTGAATTGTATCATGGTAAGGTTGTGTATTCAGGATTGGGTAGTCGCTCACTTGTCGATGTTTATGGTTATGGACTTAGTATGATGTATAGGAGTTTCTCGTTATCACTGCGGTTAGCAGTTTGTCTATTTTGGAAGTTGGATGTGGTTTGGCGACGTTGCTCGCATGGGCGAGTAATGGCCGGTGACACCCGAGTGAGTTTGTATTTGTTATTTATTTTCCGCTGCGAGACGTTTTATTTATTGCTACGTGAGAGACTATATCGTGTTAGTGGTGAGGGGTGTTACATTTGTAGTCGGTTTAGGCGAAGCAAAATCATCTTCCATCTCGAAATCCAATGGCTAGTCCATATCTAACTACATTATCGATAGGATATCCTTTTAGTATATCATGATTCTCGTGGATTCTATTTAGCTAAGCAAGCATTAACCCACTAGCATTAGAACACACTGTATCTACGCTGAATTTGCATTTATTAGATAAAGTATATTTCACATCCAAGGCTTCTGATTGATGCGTGTGTTGACTAAATTGTATGGATTCTATTCATACAACATCATATTAGCCTATCTAGTGTCTATAACGTACTAGCATTAGAACATACTGTATCTACGATGAATTTGCTTTTATTAGATAAAGTATCTTTCACATCCAAGGCTTCTGATTGATGCGTGTGTTAACTAAATTGTATGGATTCTATTCATACAACATTATATTAGCCTATCTAGTATCTGTATAGATCTTTAGCTAAGCAAGCATTAACGCACTAGCATTAGAACACACTGTATCTACTATGAATTTGCTTTTATTAGATAAAGTATCTTTCACATCCAAGGCTTCTGATTGATGCGTGCGTTGACTAAATTGTATGGATTCTATTCATACAACATCATATTAGCCTATCTAGTATCTGTATAGATCTTTAGCTAAGCAAGCATTAACGCACTAGCATTAGAACGCATTGTATCTATGATGAATTTGCTTTTATTAGATAAAGTATAATCCAATGTATCAACATAAGACACTAAAATATTCAAAAATTTAAGTATCCTTTTAAATAGATTCATGTTGCAAAACATTACATGACTTCTTGAATATATTACTGGCATACAAGAATTCAAAAATTTTTAGAAACTCTAATCTTCTATAACCATTGTTCCTGATCCACTAGTCGGGGGAAACAATGTAAACCAGTGTGCATTGCACGGTAAGTACAGATCAATATAAGCTGTAACTTCGGGTTCATACCAACGTCGCCACATCGGATTCATGCATGGGACCGGACAATTTTCGGTTGTTTGGACTCTAATGAAATGAGATTGCTCACTGACACATGCAATACAGACCTCTGATGTTGGACGACCTAACCCCCGATCATCACGTAGCGGTAGTGCGACCAACCCACTAGTCTTACCAGAGAATCTTGTTGAAAAACTGATAAGCACAATGTTGTACACAGTGGATATGATAAGACCAAGATCGAGAATTTCAATCCAGTGTCGCGTTGGTGCAAATGAGTTGTAACAACCCAGTATCCCACTGTTGTGATATTGTCCGCTTTGGCACGCAGACCACACGGTTTTGTTCCTGGGGTTTCCTGCCCCAAAAGGCCTCACAACAAGGAGAGGTATCCCCACCCATATAAGGAGTGGTTCGTTCTCCCCTCCAATCGATGTGGGAGGTAAACCTCAAGGGTATTACACTCCACCATCGATTGGAGGGGAGAACAAACCATTCCTATATGGTGGGGATACCTCTCCTTGTTGTGAGGCCTTTTGGGGCAGGAAACCCCAGGAACAAAACCATACGGTCTGTGTGCCAAAGTGGACAATATCACAACAGTGGGATACTGGGCTGTTACAGTTGGTATCAGAGCCAGACCTAGGTCGGTGTGCCAGTGTGGCCCGCGAGGGCGCTGGGCTCCCAAAGGGGGTGGAGTGTAATACCCTTGAGGTTTACCTCCCACATCGATTGAAGGGGAGAACAAACCACTCCTTATATGGGTGGGGATACCTCTCCTTGTTGTGAGGCCTTTTGGGGCTAGGAAACCCCATGAATAAAACCGTGCGGCCTGCGTGTCAAAGTGGACAATATCACAACAGTGTGATACTAGGATGTTACAGGGGACAAGTTCACGCCCTCCTTTCTCCTCATTTCATTTGACTGAAATGACTTGAACAACATCAAACTTTCCTTCTCATTACGCTTTACAGCAACAACAACTTTTAAACTCCATTCGTGTTCTTGGTATCAACCAGCTGGAACAACGAAAAAAAAGAACGAGCATGGAACTCCATCCTTGAAGCTCCAAAGCCGCCTGAAAGGGGGTCCATGGCACAGAGCTCACTTGAATCCCCAGAGGTAAGGAGAAAATAGCCTTGGACATCCCATTCTTCCAACCTTACACAAGTGTCTGAAAAACACTTTCCCTCACACCATTTTCACTTTCTGGTCATTCGCATGTGAAGTATATTTTCAGGCCCTTTCAACAAACAAAAACCGTGACTTCAACAGGGGAGAAAGCTAGCTCCAAGTGAAGGTAAGAACCATGACAGTTCATGGTGATTCAAGCTCCTAATCCCCCTTGTGTTTCCTTGCCAAACTAAGACAACGCTACTACTGTAGGTGGCTGAAAAACACCATCCAAACCTTCCCCAAACTCAAGGTAATAACATCTCATCTTAGATTTAAAAACCATGCGTCAAACCATCTGCAACTAACTACTTATGTGAGCATTAACCTATCTCTTTCCCTTTGGCTAAACTGGCAAGCGGGTCACCCAGAGACTGCCGTGAAACTTGGAGAAATCCCAAAAGGAGAGACCAAGTTTAGGAGGTAAAAAAAATGGATTAATGTTTAAGTATTACATGAATGGTTTAAGGAGATTTCTAGTACAAAAAAAATCTGATCTGTAGTGTATGGTTACATACAGCCGAGAAGAGTGGGTTGAGTGTGGCTGGAAAATTTCCCCCTGGTGACTATATTAAGGTAAACACACTTAACTTTTGTGCTTTAAGGTTTACTAAATTACAAACCTATAAACAACCGAGAGCATATGTATTTATGAGTGCAATTTAAATCCTTAAAATGTGTAGATTATCGTGGGGATGAGTTTAATTGATGCAGGTAAGTATAAATGACTTACAATAATTATGTTTATGAGTTAAATGTGGGAGAGAGTTAAATTTAAGTGGTTAAATGCAAAATATTTGCAAAGCCGTGAACTAGCATTTTATTTGGAGGAATTTTGATGTTATTTAATCATGTGCTATGTTTAAGCCATGTATTTAGGCATTTTTTATTTTGCTTAATTAAAGCTTTGAATAATGATTATTGAATTTTGGGATGATTTAATAAACTGTATAGATTTTGGTGCGAAATAGAAATTTAGTGAACAAAAATCACTTAGGGGTATTTTAGATGAATATTAGTAATTTTGTTGTTATTTGAGTTAAGAATAAGTTTATAACGTGTTTTAAATAAATTATAAACTTACTAAGTACTTAAATAGACAAAAGAATTACTTATGGGGTCAAAGCCTAATTAAATAGAATACAGGACATCAAATAAAATTAAAAACCGAGAATAAACATTTTAAGGATTTAGAAACGTATAATATGAATTTTATGAAATTAAGGTGTCAAATGTAAAACTAGAGAAAATGTTGGGGTATTTTCATAAATAAAAACAAATCTTGGTCAAGGGGATAAATTAGGTGGTCAACCTTGACCACATGAGAGGGGTGACCCAATTAGAATGATAAAAGTAATCATTTGGGTATTTAAAGAAATAATAAGTTAAAAATAACAATTATAAAAAGAAATGGGGCATTTAAGTCATTACCAAAAAATAAAGGTGTTGGATTATGAATATTGGGACCCTAGGGGTCTATTTGAATATTAAAATAATTTTTGGGTTAATTTCAATGGTTTAATTAGTTTAGGATTATAAGATATAGTTTAAGTGTTAAAATGTAACATTTATAAAACTTATGTGGGCCATGTGGTAATTACCGAAAAATCGGTTACCAACTGGAATTTAAATAAGCTAGGGGTTATTCAGAAATTTAGAGAATTTTTGGGATTGGTTTAATGATTTAATTAAATAAGGATGATAATATATAGTTTAAATATTAAGGTGTAACAATTAAAGAAAAATTATAGGGCTGATTTATAAATTACCGAAAGTTGGGGTGAAATGGTGAATTTAGAGAAGTGGAGGGGCTGTATGTAGTTCTGGAAAGAATTGAGTCTAAAATAGTGATTTAAAATAATTAATGTGTATAATATAAAGTTCTAAGTAATTAAATGGACGTTTATAAAATAAAGGGGGTTATGGTGTAATTAAAAGAAAGGGAAAATTACATCGCCCACCCATGACATTTGATGAAATTACACACCCCACCCACGAGGTTTCAAAAATTACTTTGCCCACCCATGTGATTTCCTCTATTTTACATACAACAACTTTTCTAATATTTGATCAACTTAAAAGATGCTTAAATGTTGTCCAAAACTAATAAAACTTTACATGGATGATGATAAGGTATTATATTTTTGTCCAACGTCAAATCTAAAGTTTTTAAAGCTCATATATGACCTGTGGGACCCAATGAAAACACATTCACATGTCACATGTTTCATTGGGTCCCACAGATCATATATGAGCTTAAAAAACTTTAGAGTTCTCGCTAGATTAAAATATAACACCTTAGCATCATTCATGTAAAGTTTCATCAATTTTGGACAACATTTAAGCATCTTTTAAGTTGATCAAATATTAGAAAATGTTGTCAGATGTAAAATAGAGGAAACCACATGGGTGGGCAAAGTATGTTTTGAAACCTCATGGGTAGGATGTGTAATTTCACCAAACGTCATGGGTGGGCGATGTAATTTTCCCCATAAAAACTGAGACATACCTCTACGACTTTTGTTTCTCCACGGAATTCCTCGAGCTCGAGCCCGCCAAGATCATTGATGATAGTCTGTGATAGGTTGATACTCATTGAAGCTTGGACTAAGGTGAAAATATCTATTGATTATGTTGTGCCTTGATCTTTGGGGATTCTGATTATATATATACATGTAATCGTGGACAGTAAGTAACATTATTTGTGGCACATAGACCGGTTACAATGTAAACTAAACTGGCCCAATAGTATTGGCTATTACCCGCCCGCGAGACCAAACAGTCGATTGACCAACGAGACAAGCGATAATTGAGATTCGAAATCTTGAAGCTTTGAGCGAGTTAGGGTTTTGGTTAAGCCAACCACAAGCTGCTCCCGAGTTGTGAAAAATTCAATTTTCATGCTTCCATTTCGAACTAGCTCACGAACGAAGAAGACATCCACAGAGATGTGTTTAGCGCGACTATGGAACACTGGATTGGAGGCCAGGTAAGATGCGCCATGGTTGCACACTTCTAGACTAGATTTTTTTCAAGAATATACCCAGTTCGACTAAAATTTTCTAGATCCACAGGTGCTCTGATTTTGCGGTAGCAAGGGCTTTGAATTCCGCCTCTATGGAGCATCGTGCGACGGTCCGTTGTTTCCTCGAGCTCCATGACACTGGCTTGTCACCGAAGAAGATGATGAACCCAGAGGTGGACCGGCGATCAAGATGTGACCCAGCCCAGTGTAACGCCCCTATTTAACATATTTATAGCGGAATTAAAATACTAAAGGCGTAACAGACCATCGGGTTCCAACCACCCGGTACCAAACCTCACCAATTACAACTGAAAAGATTACAATATCCACGGTCTGAACCTCAAGAAAACTTAACATAAATACAACAGTAGTAAAATACATTAACTCTCCACACAACTTAAACCCATCCCAATCACTCGTTTTCTTCGTGGCCACCTGTATAATAATTCGTACCTGCAAGATAAAACCAAGCAGCCCACCCCGGGAGGGGTGAGTCAGTTCCCTGGAATGGTACCGGTACAATTCTCCAAAACAAAACCTTTTAACATATCTCTTAAATAAACAATACTTGAAGTCAACAACTTAAAACAAAACAGAGGAATAAGGCACTTAAAAATCACCAAGTCAAAGATAACAGGATAAGGTTAAAGGTAAATAACAGAAAAGTAAAGTTAGTCAATCAAAAGTCACACCATGAGTTAGTGAACATCCAAAGCTTATATTCGATTCAGTCCCAGTCAGGAGTAGAAAATCTTGAATAGTCACAAGGACTAGGAATGAAAGAAGAGATCCAAGAACTAACAACTCAAGAGTGGAATAACACCAATTGGGAGAGATGGCCCCACCGCCAGATATAAATGTCCATATGGACGAGGGATATACAGCCCCCTGCTGTCAGATTTAAATGTCCTGGTGGACGAGGGATATACAGCCCCCTGCTGTCAAATATAAATGTCCTTGTGGACGAGGGATATACAGCCCCCTGCTGTTACCAATGAAGACGCGCGCACGTCACAACAAAGACTCAGCTCATGGATGAAACAATATCCAGAGACAAAGGAAGAATTACCAAGACTGTCCTTTTCCATACTTCCACTAGCTCACTAACTACACCAGAGCAATACCAAAACACTCAGTCCTACAGAGTGCAGAAGCGTAAACCCTAGGCAGTTAATGTCTAATGAAACAACCAAACAGAAGGAACCAATAACCACGAAAGTTTCACATTCAAGGCTCAGTTAGTCACACAAGCTTAGTTAGTCACACAACCAGTTCCCTTTTGAAATCCATTCAAGCTCAGTTAGCGTTTTCCAAAACATCCATAAAATCCGTTAACAAAAATATCTGAGTACGAGAAATCGTACCTGGTATGTGAAGAACAATAATTAACTCGAAGGAGTGATCCCCCAATAGTAACCTATAATTAAGGTGTTCCAAGTGTTGATTAGTTAAGGGATTTATAACTATTCATCCTCTATTCCTACTGATTTATAGTTCCAGGTTTACCATTATTCTCTCCCAAAGGTTTGGGCTAGATTTTGTTAATTAAATCTTTGAGTAAATTACTCAGAACCCCCTTGAGGATTGGGGATAATACAGTTAACCTCCTTGTGTTTATCATAATTATTGGTAACCACCTTAAGGTTACAACATCTTTGACTATGAGCCCCCGAATTATAACTCTATTATCAAAACGCTAACCATGTGCTGACGCATCAACTTATTCACATTATTAATGACATGCTGGACAAAGAACACTACTTAATCAACACTCTTATTGTCCGAAAAACGTCAACCTTACCTCAAAAATGCATCTGAATTGAGATGAGGGAGAGTTAAACGATGTTGATTAAGCAGTTTTGTTGTCCTGGTTCGCATTAATAATGTGATTAAGCTGATGAGTCTACATGTAGTTATCGTTTTGATAACAAAATTATAGTTCAGGGGCTCATAGTCAGAGATACCGTAACCTCAAGGTGGTTACCAATAATTATGATAAACACAGGGGGGTTAACTATATTATGCCCATTCCTGAAGGGGGTTATGAGTAATTTACTCTAAATCTTTTGTTAGGCCCATTTCGTTTAATTTGGAATGATTTAGGATTTATCCCTGAGAGTGGCCCAAACTCTCTTTGAATTGTTTAAGTGGGCTTTTGGAGTTCATAAACTTGGGCTCAGTAGGTTAGCCCAAGACCGTGCTACGTTTGCGTTGTTTAATTAAACCCTTAAGTTATCGTTGACTATTTTATTACACAATGATTAAAATCCTAAAGTTTAATATCCATATTCTTCTTATTATATCTCCCTGTAACACCCCAACTACAACCATACACTTAACATCGAATTGCAACGGAAAACTTAACTCTTCACATTACTTAACACAATGGTGTTACACGCCGTTAACCACCCACGTGGCTAACAAGGCTAATACATATACATTGTATCGGTCTGATGGACTAGATTTCCAAGCAACTACACATTACTATTAACAACAACCAATATACATATACGTTTCAACTGTACCGAGTATACACAACTAGTGTCGATAACAATTTCGGTCTTACTACACCTACAATACATACACAGTTTAAACGGCTACCCAAGTATAAACAACTACCCCGTCCTACTCTCGAACGGCTTCCAGCTCCTTGTACCTGAAATAGGAAAGAGAAGAAAGGGTGGCCCCCCAGGGGGCTCAGCACCTTTGCTGGTATGGTATTCCCGTAGCCCGCATGCTACCGGGCCACACACAACTAACTATCGTCTTAGCAAGCGATTGATTATATTTGAATCATGCATGTAAACTATAAACACACAACACATTATATTCCACCACAATGGGCTCAACCAAACAGACAACACATCCATACTTGATAAATCACTCATTGTGTACTGTACTTTAACCCTAGAGGGTTCTCCTCTAATGGAGCTACTTCCTTAATAGTTGACACTTACCCAATAATCGGGTTATCCTTAAACGCCTTTTATTATAAACTGCGATTTATATCCATGATCCACATACTCCACATCTTAACAAACATATAACATCACATCGCAATAAGAATTGCAGCACAACAATAACACATAACATAACGAGAACGATTCCCTTTACGAACCGGCCCAAACATAGTTAGTGAAATACCCCGACCTTAAATATGGCGATTAAATTATCCTAATAGGTATTTAGGAGCCTAATAATGATTAAGAAATATTGGTAAGGGAAAAATAAATCCAAAAGAAAGAAAGAAACGCTTAAAAAGCGAAAAACGCTAAATAAGTGTTAACTAACCATAGGAGGTAGGAGACCTCGGTTAGCGCATTATAAGGATTCTAAAGGCTTAATTAAGTCTAAATAAATATTAGGGAACAAATCCCGAAGAAAACGGATCCTTAAAATGGATTAAAAACACTAATGAACATTAAAGCGCATTTTTCGAGGTAACCCGGAAAATGTGACTTTAAGCGGGTCAAATAGACTCGTAACAATTTTGGTCAACTAAATAATCATTAATAAATATTAGTGAAGCTTTAGAACCAATAAAATCAATAAAACGAGAAAATAGTAAAAACTGTCAAAAACGGGAAGTTGTGGGGTGAAAGCATAAATAAACCAAACTAGTGTGTCCACTATTGTAAATAAAATTTTTAAAACCCTTGTGGGGGCTGTGTGAGCCGATTGTTGCTCCCCCTCTCACTCTCTTAATTACCCCCTTACTTGCAAAAGACAAAAAAAGTAAATAAAGGTAAAAAGTAAAACTCACCTTTTACCTTCTCTCTCCTACTCCCCCTCATTTCCTCCCCTCCCTCTCGTACTGCATCTCTCTCTCTTTCTTCTTCCCCAACCAGAACTCTAATGGCGATTTACAAGAGAACATACAGCACCTCTCCTCTCTCCTACGTTTGAACACTCAAACAAGGTCCAAATGCCACAAAAATTACACCGTTGGAATCCCCTCTTCTTGGAGCACATTTCTATCTTTTCCAAATTCGAAAATACCCAACTTCACCTCCATGGGTATTACTCATTTGAAGGTTTGAGACCACCATTTGAAGCTCCTCCTTCTTCTTGATGTTTTAAGGTAAAAATAATCATGAAGACCCAACCTTTTCTAGCCCTTGTTGGCAAAACGAAATTTATGTTGAACCCTTGCCTTGTTCTTTGTATTCCAGCCGACTTTGGCTTCTTCCATGGGCTAGAAACTTCAATCTCTTGCTAACCAAGGACCCCACTCATTGGTGGTAAGGTAATGTTCTTTCTAAACCCTAAAAATAACTAATTTCTAAGGTTAGTTGTGAATGAATGATAAGTTAGAATTGTGTGTTGGTATGGGCTGTAGCATTTGAGTGTGGACTACATTTGGAACCGAGAACAAGAAGGAAAGGAAGGAAAAGAAAGAAGAAAGGAAGAGAAGAGAAAGAAAGAGGAACAAAAATCACAAGGTAAATGCCTTACCTTGAGTTAGGTTTGTATGGTATAGTGTAACAGTTTTGAGTATTGGAATTGAGTACTGTATATGGGAATGAGTAGTAAGTATATTGTAGTATGATGAAGAAAAGAATGTAACAGTTTTTGAGGCTTTAAAAGGTGGTTAAAAGCTTGGGTAAACATTGGTAATGTATGTGTATGTGTAGGAAAAATATTGTGGTATATTGTGTAGAATGAATGTGTGAGCTGAAAATGTATGTGGGCAATGTTAAAAATATAGGGGAACCTCTACCCAAATTTGTATGGAAATTGGAGGACTTAGATGAGGAAGAGGAAGGGATAACTTATGTGGTAACTAAGTGTATTTGGAGAGTTTAAGTGAGTAGTTTAGTACTTTGTAACAGATTTAGAAGAGGATTTAAGTAATGGGATGGAACTAGGATGGAGGCAATGCATTGAGGATGTTAGGAGTAGCATTAGTAGAGGGTGTATTGAATGGTAAAGAGGAAAGGAGAAATCTGTAACAATTGTAGAAGAAAGGAAGCTGTAACAGTGGAGAAAAATGTAACAGTGGAGTGTGTTTTGTGACAGATTCGGATAGAGGTGTATTAGGCTAGTTCAAAGTGCTTAATCAATGCTAAAATATGCTAGATTATATGTAGGAATAATGGGGAAGAGATTGGTAGAAATTTGGAATTTAAACAAGTTGAAAAACCTACATAACTTGCAAACTGAAACTGGTCCTGGTCTGTAAACCGGTACAGAAACCCGGACCAGCATAAAAACACGACAGAAAGTTTTACAAAGGAGTGGTCCGGGTTTACAAACCAGAACACTAACCCGGACCACCCCAAAAACATACCCGTAACTTACCAAAACATGTGGTCCGGGTTTGCAAAGGAGTACACAAACCCGGACCACACGAAAAACTTACCCGAGAGTTCTGTAACCATGTGGTCCGGGTCTGTATACTAGGGTGTAAACCCGGACCATGCGATTAAGTTACCCGAGGACTGTCCCAGTGAGTTGGTCCGGGTATGTAAGTCCGGACGGTAACCCAGACCAACCCAAATTGTGTACAGAATGTATTTTTAAGGTAATCTAAGGTAGGTTAAGGATGGGTAATGACATTATAAGATAAGTAAGACATAATTAATGATGTTTAAAGGTCATTAAGGCTATAAACAAGCTTAGAGAATAATTTTAAGTAAGTAATCTAAGTACATGTAATTGAATAACAATGAATTAGTAAGTACAAACCAGGAAATGTTAGTAAGGTAATTAGTAAGGTTAAGTAAGGGTAATTAACCACCCAGTTGTATGTATATGTTAGGACTTGGATTGTGAACACCGGAGGAACGTCGGATACAAGTACAACGGTGAACGGTATGATTTCTTCATGCCCTGTATCCTAATCTGGTTACCCCGATTTGTGTGCTTATGTGATCACCTAATAAGATAAATGCATGAATCGGACTATATTGCACTTACTTGTGCTTGTTTACATTGTTCTTGATATTTGTCTTGAACAATAGTTTGTATAATTCATGAAATATATGGATGATGATGAAGTGTGTTTGTATCTCGTAGTGTACTTGTATATTGTATTGTATTTTTGTATGGATGAGTATTTGAGTAATGCATTTGTGTATGTGGCTTGAATGTGATTGGCTTCTACTAATTCCTAACCACCTAACTCCAAACGTAAGTATTGAATAAATTGGAATGAGTAGAAGTCCGATATATAGTTTTGGCCACGCGTGAGGATGAGGAGACACAAGAGGTTAGATCCGATTCCTGGTTCTTAAACTGGTCCACGGCCCAAACCCCTTAAATGGGTAGCATCCTGGATTGGTGAACCAAGTAAATCCCGGTGGTGGGACAGAGTAGTCCCCAGGCCGGAGGTCCCGACGACTTAACATGAGTAAGAGTAAGTAAGTAAGTAAAGTATGAGTATGTATGCGTAAGTATAGTGTAACGAGTAAAAGAGTAATCTCCACCCGATTAACCCGGGTGGACAAAAAGGATCTAACAAGTATGGTGTATTGTGTATGTATTGCGTATGTATTGAATTTGTATTGTGTATTGTGGATTTTGGGTAAGGTAAGTACGTATCTGTTGGCTTGTATGGTTTACCTTGTATGTATTGAAGTGTATGTATGTAATCCTTGTGTAAAGTATTGTAGCATTGTGTATGAAAGCATGTATGCATGTATGTATGAATAAAATGAACTGCATGTATTCGACCAAGTGGTCGGCGTACCCTCACTAGTACGTGGGGTATGCGGTTGTCATATTCAGCGAAAGCTGACCCCCTAGGGGGAACATTTTTAGTGTGCAGGTACCCGAAGCGGATGTGGTCAAGGTAAGAGACCGGTGGCTACACTTGGATAGTTAGAAACAGAATGTAGAAGTGTACTCAGTGGCACTCCTCTTGTACTTAGGAAATAAGTAGTTTGTGAGGAATGGGTAGTGGTTAGACTCTTAACGAGTATGGATGGAACTGAAAGAGGTATTGTACTTGTATAAGGAACTTAGTAAAACTCGGTGTATTATGTTGTATTGAACTTATGGAGTATTGTAATGAATGGGAAGCTCTAGTATTTGAATTGGTAATCGGAGTATGTATTGTAAGTGTGTAGTACTCGGATATTCCGGTCCATCAGACCGATGCTGTATGTATGTAGTAGTAGCCTTGTTAGTCACGTGGGTGGCTAACGACATTGTATCACCCGCCGTTGTGTAAGTAAGTATCCGCTGCGTGAATCTGGATATGTATGGAGATTGGAAGGTAATGACGGTATTAGCAGTAGGGGTGTTACAAAAAGTGGTATCAGAGTGAAGTATCGCTCCGAAGACTGGAAATACTGAGTTGAGGAAATACCGAGTTAGGATTTAGAATCTTAGGGCTAAGGGCTGAGTGTTAGCATTAGAGACATGCTAGATAGGAACTTCCGGTGAGTACCGGATACCTACAATACCAGAACCGCCCTCCACAAATCCCTTTGTATGACTTGGGAAAGTACGCCAGAGAGAAGGAAGTCATCTCATACTTGGGGAAACCCGATATGGCAGTTGTGAAGCAATCACACAGTAAACAAGAACCAGCATATGGTAGATTCCAAGGATTGTAAGACCCGTAGATGGATCCCGGTTGAACAACAATACCCGCACTTAATAGCGGTGGAATGAGCACTCCAACTACAAGGAGGCTATAACTTACAACAACATGGGGTGACATGCTTAGCAGTCGTGAACCTGGCTAGACAACCAACAGCAGGAAAAGAAGCACTAACCGTGCAACGAAATGGAAAAGGAGCAGTAATGGAACCCGAGACACAAGTCTACAGAACAGTAATAGCTAAGTAATACTACCAATGGTATGCTAGCTGACTAAGGACATAGTCAGGAGTGAATAACTCCGAAACTATAACGCCAAAGGGTTATGATACCTGGCCGACATAGCTTACACAGCTACAAGGATATCCACGGGATATAATCCGATAGAACTACAGAAGTAGTGCCTAAACAAGCTGAAGGCTCAGTAACCACGGTAAACCAGTGGGAACGAGCAACGAGGAAAAACACAAGACAAATAAATGGGTATCTCCAAGGATTGGAGAAGTACCCCGACCAAGACAACCATGTCAAGATCAATGGGAAGCTACTTAAAAGGATCAAGTACCCCAAACATAGATCAATATGATCTAGGGAAGAGTCAACAAGACTATTAATACAAGTGGAAACCATACCAACCGGTATAGGATTACCCAAAAACCAACAGTACCACGCACTTGCCACGACAAGTGCAGTAAGAGCAGGAATATATAAAGGAACTCTAACACACCACAGGTACATAGTATTGTACCATGATAGCAATGAGACAACCACAGGATCACAAGTCCTGCAAATTGGAAGAATGGAACCTTGGGAAGGCCTAACGGCCTGACCATTGTAATAAGGACATACCAGTCAGCGGGAAGCTGGACTTGGTCAGAACCACAAACATGGCTATGCCATGTAGAACTTCTTTTAACACCGAACCATTGTTTCAAAGCCCAAAATTCTTCTTTCAAAACCATAACTTTCCTTTTAAACCTTAGATTTTTAAACAAAACCAACAGGATTACGGTGAGTATCACAAAATGATACAAGAGGAGTTGATAATAGAATACTTCACCTAGGCGTGTGACGAACACTACGAGTGTACCCAATTACGGGATGTGGGACAACCGCACTCCGAAGGAGCTTGCGGGCCTGACATATAGTTAGGTAAGTGGTAACGTATCAACAAGGTACCCCACGTATGTATACATGTAGTGCACGAAACACGGGAAGTAGTCAACTCCGTTCTACGGACCATGAGTAAGTTCAAGCCAAAGCAGTTGAACGCCACAAACAATCAAGGAGAAGAAACTTAACTAAGTAATAAGTGTAAGGAACTCAGAGAATCCATCTAAGGATCAGGAATGAGGACTAGGAAGTGCAAAGAGCACAGACTAATAAGTATAGACATTGGATATTTCTCAAAGACATCAAGCAGATACGTGACAGCTGAGAAGTATACCCAGCTTGAACATAGTAAGGCAAATGCCTAATGTGAGCACCACAATGTTCAACAAACGGGCCGAGAATCCCAATCACAATTACAAACTACCAAGGAGCATAATCCATCATTGGAGAGGATATTAAACTTGGTCTTAAGCACTAGGAGCATGTATAAACAGTCTACTCAAGAACGGGAGACGTTATAACCCAAAAAGAGATAGCTCAAATACAATACCACAAGGTGGTATAGTGAACACAATATATCCTAAACATTAGCCGAATGTAACGGCATAACTAACAACACCCAGGAGCAATCCTTGAAGGGTGTCTGAGTTAACAATAGTTGAACAAAGCGTCATGATAAGAGCACGGAGGCTAGAACGAACACTCGGTTAGGACACCGAAGGGATTTCGCATAACGGGAAATACCCTAAATTACCAGAAGGCACTGATTAGCACTAGATTGCCTAAAGGGCCTCCCATGAACGAAAGTGTGATGTCACGACTTACCATGGAGCCCAGCAATACCTCCAACCTATAGGGTGTACAGGGAGTGGAAATATGTATAAGCAGCTTGCAAAGAGCATGGCTCGCAGCAATTCGGCTTAAAAGCCATAAACCAATTACGATATATAAACTTTAACGGTTGGAAAACCCACATCAATTACTAACAGGACTTGCAAGAGATATTGCTCCATACGACAAATAGATCGACTATTGAACCACCCAATTTGCACTCGACTTAATGAGTGGCTTGGAGTAATGGCTACCTCAATGTCACTGTCACTAGAGCATCAGTCTATATACAGCTGACGAAGCTTCTAGTTGCCTTCATGCCTTCTATAGAAATGGTAACACAGAGGCATAAGAATCGTAATAATGCCAACATTGGCCTAGTCCACACTTGGACACTACGGGAAACTTGGGGAAGATACCTCTCGTTAACCAAAGACCACCAACGTGGTAATGGTGTGAACCCTTAGGAAAGGCTTCCATCTACAACAACAATAATCTTGCGCATAGAGTTATTGCCAAGAGACAATCAAACAAGAAAGTGAGACTTCCAAACCACCACGCCTACAAGAGGCTATGGACTGAAGAAGCACATCGCTTAAGAGCATCGAAGCTCGAAGGAGTAAGTATACTCCATATGCACCCACATACGTGATCAACCATTGTGTAAACACCAACTTGGTAATCTTGTCATGAGACCTATGAGTGGCAACAAGCCTCTCAACCAAAACTTCATTTACCAATGATAGAACGGGACAGAAAACCCTTGAGGTTTCTTGGGACGTTCCGGTGATGTACATACCCAAGTAATACTACACAGCTTGAGCCTATAACCAACGCTCAACTTAGGAAGGACAATAATTGTCAAAAACAATAAATGTGAGTGCACATCGCACACCATGAATGACCAACGCTCAAGAGAGCTTGTAACCCGACAAATTACTTCATCCATTATCAACCAAGATACTTGGTAAATTGTATCACAGATGATAGAATGTGAGGTAAACTAACCTACACATAAAACCTAAGTTGAATAAGACATCTCCACATTGGGAAGATAATAAGATTGAGGTATGCTACGACAACCGTCATACACACAAACACAGGAAACTCCTAGTGTATTTACACCATAAGGAAATGGTGCCAATAACAATGGCAATAAGTGAATAGGAATTACCACAGTAACGGAAACTGTAAAAACAATGTTATACAATGAGCAAGGATACTGTAACGCCCCTATTTAACATAAATGCAGCGGAAATAAAACACTAAGGCGATTACAGAAAGTGGTATTAGAGCGTAGTTACGCTCTGAGCCCGAGAAAACAAGCCGAGTGAAATACTTAGAATATAGTAGAGGTGATCATAATGTGTCCGGCCCGGCAGCCCGTCCGATCCGGCCCGTAAAAAGCCCGATAGGCCCGAGCCCGAGTTGGGTTTCCGGCGGGCCTGGACATAAAACCAGGCCCGAATAAAACCGGGCCGGGCCGTGGCACATTTTTTGAGCCCGTGGGCAAGCCCGCCCGGCCCGATTTTATATTTTTTATTATAATTTTTTTAAAATGTAATATATACATATTTAATTTTTTATAATATACAAAAATTATATATAATATATAAATTTTAATTAGTTACATATATAATATATGAATCTATATTAAATATATTAATTTATTTTTTTTTTTATTAATTTACATAAAAAAAATTAAAAAACCGGGCCCGGGCGCCGGGCTTCGGCAAAACCTGGAAAAAACCGGCCTAGCCCGGCCCGGCCCGAGCATGTAAAAAACCGGCTTGGTTTTTTAAAAGGCCCGACGGGCCTAAATTTTCCTTCGACCCGGCCCGAACCCGGCCCGCCCGCCCGAATGATCAGCTCTAGAAATAGGTGCCCTTAAAACTGGGGAAGTGGGTAGAATTGGGAAGTGAGGATTCCAAAAAGGCACGTTACCCTTACCCATACTTTGCCTTACTTACATTACCCATGAACACTCTAACTACATACCGTCCATGGGTAGTTATGAACACTTCGCACGTTACTACATAGATATCTAGAATTAATACCAACTTCTGAACACAAACACCATCCTTTAGTAGCTAAATGTCTCAAAGAGGAGGAAGAGGAGGACGCGGAGGAAGAGGAGGACGAGGAGCGGGACCCCCAGGTGGTTACGGACCCGACGCTGTTACCCCTGAGGTCATAGCTCAGATTGTGACCGCTGCATTAGCTCAGCAGCAGGCTCAGATCCCTCAACCACCGCCACCACCACCCAATGGTCCACGAGAGTTTAACTGGTTGAAAGCGGTCAACGATCTTCGTCCCCCACTACGAAGGCCAGCCAGTACCGAAAGCTCTGGAGAAATACATAGCTGAGATTCAAAAGGCTTTTACCTCTCTACATGTTCCAGCAAAACGCCAAGTGGACATAGCGGCCTACTTTCTCCAAGGGCCCGCTCATCGATGGTGGCAGACAGCCAGAGCCGAGCTGACCACTCAAGCGAACTTTGATTTCCAAGCTTTTCTGGTGGCCCTGAGAGCTAAGTTCTACCCATCCTACCTACAGAAGAGGATGAGAAGTGAATTTGAGCAGTTGAAGCAGGGGACTTCCTCTGTTGCTGAAACTATGACAAGTTTGTGAGTTGCTTGCCGTCATTGGCGAGGGGGCTTACGCTCCAAGGTATTTGGTGGACAAATTCCATACCGGCTTGGACTTCAGGATCATGAATATGATTGGTTCCACCAGAGGAAAGACTTTACAGGTATGAAATATGACTATGGAATTTCTGGCATGCTTGGATTCCCCACTAACACATGTTGTAACGACAGGAACTAGCTGATGATGCAAATGACTGCGAAACCACCATCGCATACCAGGATTCTGTGCTAGGGAAGAGGAGGAATGATAATGGAGGAGGAAATGGAAGAGGATCCTCTCAGAATCATGAGAAGAGGGGAAAATTTTTCAAGGGAGGGAATGAGAAAGCCATCGTTCCTTCCCATGCTGATGCTAAGCCTCTCCGCTATGAGCCACCTAGGGGTGAGAAAAGATAGAATCTACAATGTAGCTTTATTTTGCTATCACATTACTAACCTTGAACTGAAACAGGAGACAACCCGGTGAGAAGGTATTTCTGCAGGTGGTGCCAGAAGGATCACCCAGGTAAGGACTGTAAAGGGAACCTGGTAGAATGCCACTACTGCGGTAAGAAGGGCACAGGGGATTCGAATGCTTCTTGAACCCGGACTCCAAGAGTTACAAGCCACACACCGGGTCGACGGTAAAGCCCCAGCTACAAATGCTGCCGGAGGAGGAGGTAGAGGTGGCACAGAGGAGGTGCAGGACCATCTACCAACCGCCCTGCCCAGAGCTACCCTCAGAGGCCGGGCAAAGCACCAATTCTCAACCTGGTGGACCGTGTTGAATCAGCGAGTGATGATCCGAGTTCACCTGGTGAGGACTACTTTCCTACTGAAGAAGCTTAGACCTTCGTTTCACTTAATTTCTTCAAGCATTTTTCCTCTACATTGTAAAGGGATGAACTATAAATCCCTCTTTCTTTTACATCTTTGTGCTAAGACCAGTTTGAACCTTGACTTGTTTACTTAATGGCAATTGTTGTTTTCGTTCAGCTTTCGATATTTGCTTTCCTGTATTGCCTATTTCCACACCCACCATTCCCTTTGAGGCCAAACCACACCCACCAGAAAAGTGTGAGATATTGAGACCTGGGATGGTCTTATTACGAGAATTTTTGACCCCAGCTGACCAATATGCATTGATCCTCAAGATCAGAGAATTAGGTGTGAAAGGAGGAAACTTTTACACCCCCCTTCAAGAACGGTGCGACCATGAAGGTGAAGATCATGTGCCTAGGTAAGAAGTGGGACCACACCACTGGAAACTATGAAGAGGTGGAGGTGCCACCAATTCCAGGAGAGTTACAGACCATCATTGGAGCTGCAGTTAAAGCAGCCCGGATTGGAGGATGAGCCCGTCCCAGACCTAACCTCAGACGTGTGCATCATCAACTTCTATGGGAAAAAGGTAAGCTAGGAATGCATCAGGATAGGGACGAGTCTCTAGAGTCCATCACTAGAGGAGTTCCAGTGGTGTCCATATCCCTTGGAGACGACGCGAAATTCCTATTTGGAGATCAGAAGAGGATGGATCTTGCTACAAAAATCCTCATGAAGTCGGGTGATGTACTGATATTCGGGGGAGCAGCCAGACTTATCTACCATGGGGTGAAGAGAATTAAGCCCCACACAGCCCCCACATCCATCATCAACCAGACCCACATGAAACCTGGCCGTTTAAACCTGACCTTTAGACAGATCTAGCCTTGTAATTTATGCAATTTAAGCATTGTAATCATTAAAATGCTCATGAGACCTTAATAAGAGTGGAAATCTTATAAGTTTGTTTCGTCGTTGTAGGGGTTGGGAAACTCAGAGATCAGTTTGACTGTGTTGAACCAGGCTCAAGCGAAGAGCAATGGGATGGTCATCACAGGTATAACTAGAGGTGATCATTCGGGCGGGCGGGCCGGGCCAGAGGAAAATTTTAGGCCCGTCAGGCCTATTTTCAAAAACCAAGCCCGATTTTTTACATGCTCGGGCCGGCCGGGCTAGGCCCGGTTTTTTCCAGACTTTGCTGAAGCCCGGCCCGCCTGGCCCGGTTTTTTAATTTTTTTAATATAAATAAATAAAAAAATTATAATAAATATATTTTAATATAGATTTATATATTATATATATACTTATTTAAAATTAATATATTATATATAATTTTTGTATATATTATATAAAATTAAATATTATATATTACATTTTAAAAATATAATAAATAATATAAAATCGGGCCGGGCCGGGCTTGCCCACGGGCTCAAAAAATGTGTCGCGGCCCGGCCCGGTTTTTCATTCAGGCCTAATTTTATGTCCAGGCCCGCCCAGAAGCCCTATCGGGTTCGGGCTCGTCGGGCCTTTTTACGGGCCGGGTCGGACCGGGCTGCCGGGCCGGACACATTATGATCAGCTCTAGGTATAACTACTAGCCTGATTTATTACCTTGGAAGTAATGTCTGAGAATCTTATAATTTACTCTGTGGTTTCAGGCACGTTCTTAATTAATGAGGTGGAAGCCACTGTTCTGTTTGATTATGGAGCCTCCCATTCATTCATATCCCAGGCATTCCATGCTAAGATAGATGCCCCTACAGAGGATATCCATGACTGCTCAGTTTTATTGCCATCTAGAGAGTTAATCAAGTGCAGTAAGCAATGTAAGGACTTGAATATACGCATCAAGGGAGCAGATTTCCTCTTTGATGCCATTGTCTTCCCTGGCATGGGGTTCGACATAATTGTGGGCATGGACACACTACAGCGATACAGAGGTAGGCTTCACTGTGCAGAGCATCGCCTCCTCTTGAAGTCAGCTACAGGGATCACAGTATCATACCGAATGCAGCCCAAGCAGCCGACTGTGAAGGTTGTATCGGCATTATCCCTGATGAAGGAGGTGTCCAAGGGAGCGACCGCCTACTACTGTTATGCCCAGGATCTGAGGACAGATCCAAAGTTCAAGAGTGACGTACCTGTTGTGTCGGAGTACCCCGACGTTTTTCCGGAGGAGTTACCTGGACTACCACCATTGAGGGAGGTTGAGTTCAACATCGACCTCATACCTGGTACAGGACCGATTGCCAAGGCACCCTACCGGATGGGCCCTGCGGAGATGGTGGAATTGAAGAAACAACTGCAGGAGTTACTAGATAAGGGTTTCATCCGACCCAGTGTCTCACCTTGGGGTGCTCCTGTGCTGTTCGTCAAGAAGAAGGACGGAAGCATGAGATTATGTATTGACTACAGGGAGTTGAATAATGTCACGGTCAAGAACAAGTACCCACTGCCCAGGATCGATGGCCTATTTGACCAGTTGAAGGGAGCGAGGGTGTTCTCCAAGATCGATCTGCGTTCCGGATATCATTAGATAGCAGTAGCTGAGCCAGATATAGAGAAGACAGCGTTCCGAACCAGATACAGCCACTACGAGTTCACAGTGATGCCGTTTGGACTGACTAACGCACCAGCGAGATTCATGGATTTGATGCAGAGGGTCTTTCAAGCCCAGCTAGACAAGTCAGTGGTCGTATTCATAGACGATATTCTGATCTTCTCCAAGAGTAGGGGTGAACATGAGCAGCATTTGAGAACAGTCTTGGAGACTCTGAGAGAGGCAACTCTATGCCAAGTTCAGTAAGTGTGAATTCTGGCTGGACAAGGTATCATTTCTTGGTCATGTGATCTCAGCTGAGGGAGTTTCAGTGGACCCAGCTAAAATTGAGGCGGTGAAGAGCTGGCACAGACCTCGCTCAGTGACTGAGATTCGGAGCTTCCTTGGGTTGGCTGGCTATTATAGACGCTTTGTGAAGGATTTCTCCAGGCTAGCCAAGCCCTTAACCTCTCTGATGAAGAAGGATAGCCCGTTTGTATGGACAGAGGCATGTGAGGTCTCCTTTCAGGCATTGAAGGATGCTCTGACCACAGCTCCTGTATTGGTGATCCCCGAGGGAAATGAGGGATTCGAGGTTTACTGTGATGCTTCAGGCAAGGGGATCGGTGGAGTATTGATGCAAAATGGTAGAGTCGTGGCTTACGCTTCTCGACAGCTGAAGAAACACGAAGAAAATTATCCCACACATGACCTTGAGCTCCTCGCCATAGTTTTTGCCTTGAAGATCTGGCGACACTACCTGTATGGAGCCACGGTCCGAATTATGACAGATCATAAGAGTTTGAAATACATCTGGACCCAGAAGGAGCTGAACTTGAGACAGCGACGGTGGATCGAGCTACTAGCTGATTATGATATCGACCTCCAGTACACTGAGGGTAAAGGTAATGTCGTGGCAGACGCTCTGAGCAGAAGAGCACATTCACTTCTTGCTCTCATAGAGACGACCACGATAGCTGAGGAGGTATATGCAGCTCAGGACAGTGATGTGTATCTGCAGGGTATCAGGCAGAAATTAGCAGATGGGCTGACTGATGGTCTGAAGTATGACTACGAGCTAGACAGCGAGGGACACCTTCGAGTCAGAGGCAGACTCTGCGTACCTCAGGATGCGACAGAACTTCAGACCAGGATTCTCTCTGAAGCTCATTCCTCTACATTGTCAGTACATCCTGGAGCCACCAAGATGTACAAGGATTTAAAGAAGTTATTCTGGTGGAGCGGGATGAAGAGGGATGTAGCAGACTTCGTCTCGCGATGTCTCACCTGTCAGAAGGTGAAGTTCGAGCACCGGCGACCAGGAGGCCAGATTCAGTCATTACCGGTACCGTGCTGGAAGTTTGACGATATTAGTATGGATTTTGTGGTCGGTCTCCCTCCAGCTAGAGGTGGATTGAACACAATTTGGGTGATAGTGGATAGGTTAACTAAGACAGCTAAGTTCATACCTATAAAGGACACATGGAAGGTGCCCAAACTGGCTGAGGTGTTCACCACGGAGCACATCCGGTACCATGGGGTACCGAAGACGATCGTCTCCGATCGTGATGCACGTTTCCTTAGTAGATTTTGGCGTCAGGTGCAGGAGGCATTTGGTACTCAGCTGCGACTTAGCACAGCCTTCCACCCACAAACAGATGGGCAGACCGAGAGGACGATTCAGACACTGGAAGATATGTTGAGAGCGGTCGCCTTAGACTATCAGGGGAGTTGGGTAGAGCGTCTACACTTGGTAGAGTTCTCCTACAACAACTCCTATCACTCGTCTATCGGCATGGCCCCATTTCAGGCTCTGTATGGCAGACCGTGCCGGACACCTTTATCATGGAGTGACCCTGCTGAGACAGTTTTGATTGGTCCAGAGTATATTCAGAGACTACAGGATGACATCAGAGTTATTCAGCAGCACATGAGGGCAGCGCAGTCTAGACAGAAATCTTACGGGGATCAGCGTACCAGAGAGCTTGAATTTCAGATCAGTGATATGGTTTTCCTACGAGTGTCTCCGATGAGAGGTATCTTCAGATTTGGGATGAGAGGAAAGCTAAGCCCTAAGTATGTTGGTCCGTACAGGATTACGGAGCGCGTGGGCCCAGCAGCGTATCGACTAGACCTACCAGCGGAGTTGGGGAAGGTACATGACGTGTTTCATGTATCGCAGCTGAAGAAGTATGTACCTGACCCTTCTCACGTGCTACAGCCAGAGAGATTAGAGATCGAACCTACACTGAGATATGAGGAGACTCCCATTCAGATCCTGGACACGAAGGTCCGGGAAACGAGAGGCAGATCAGTCAAGCTAGTGAAGGTTCTTTGGGAGCATCATGGGGTTGAAGAAGCTACTTGGGAGACTGAGGATTCTATGAGAGTGAAGTACCCACACCTATTCCCATGATATTTCCTTGTATTCTTGCCTTTACTGGGTTCTTGTTCATAGCGGTACGAGGGCGTACCTTGGCTCTTTTCGGGGGGGGGGGTAGTGCATACTCTTCCTTCGTCACCTCATCCAGATTATGCCCTGTTTGTTTTGTTAGTAGAATGATGGAGAGGTGTATGCATGTACTTGATTTATACATTGTGTGATTCTTGATTTCTATTTATGAAAATCTTGGTTTTGGTCTGACGATGAATAATCTTGCGTGGAATTTGGAAATGGAAATGAGTGGAAATAGATTGTGGGAGAAGTTACAATTGGTATGGATTGGTATGGAATTTTGGTTGGGATTGTTACTGGACGAACATTCTGGTAATTCTTGACAGCACACCTGATGTGGTGTGAGTAGCTATTAGTTGGTGTTAAACTTCGGGACGAAGTTTCTTTTAAGGGGGGTAGACTGAAATACCCCATAAATTAATTTAAATTAATTTAGGGGA
The DNA here is from genome assembly GCA_023374045.1 of Limonium bicolor. Lineage (NCBI taxonomy): Eukaryota > Viridiplantae > Streptophyta > Magnoliopsida > Caryophyllales > Plumbaginaceae > Limonium > Limonium bicolor. Next base: position 360,810,419 of record CM041778.1, on the reverse strand, counting down.
TTTCTTTTGGTAAACCCTAAATGAAACTATTAAATATTAATTTATTATATGGTATTATGAATTTAATAGTGAGATTTATAAGTCAATAAATCTTGGGAAAATTTCAAGACACTCCAATTATATTATAAAGATTTTAGAAATATTTTGAACATTGATTTAAGGCTTAAAAGTCAAAATAAAATCATAGAAACCTTGAAGCTTCAAAAGCCTTGCTAGGATTGACTTTTTGAGAATGGTCAAATCAGCCCATGAAAACTATACCAATAAAAAGGTTATGGAAAACCAAGAAGATCGATAAAAAGAACGTTAAAAACGGATCATCCTAGCCAAAGTTATGATAAATTGAAGTTTAGAGCCAAAATTTTGAAGGATGCTGACGTGTCCAGGACACGTGTCGCGCCCAGTCAGCACCGAGTCACTCAATCGGTTGAGTTTCCAGCGGTTTTGGCATGTCAACAGGCGATCTTTAGACACCTATATCTTTTTCCCTACTCCACCATTTGGTATGCCGTTTGTTTCATTCGATTCTCCTATCTTTCCTCTTTCCAACCATTACTCACACACCATCTAACTCCTTCTACAATGATCGGAAAGTTGATCCAAAGTTGCCTCCTCGCGAGTTCGTAACCCAGAATTCCGGTTTTTCCTGAGATCGGGTAAACTTCGTCACGCCATAACTTCTTCATTTCTCATCCAAATTTCGTGTTCTTTAGCTTGTTGTGAAGATCTCTAATCCCTCTATAACTTTCATGTTGATGGCCAAGGCTGATTCGCACTAGTTTGGGAGATAAATCTGTCTAAAGTTGCCTACTCGACCACGGCGGTAATTCTGCCCAGTTCATCCCGAATCAACTAGGTAAACACGGATCTTGTGAGATCTGTAACTTTCTCCCTAGTTCATCAAAATCAATGATTCTTCCACTAGCATCTAGAGTTACATGTCTAGTTTGGATTGTGATAGGTTCCATGAATCAAATCTCTCTCAGTTGGTGCGAGTTGATTCGAGAAGAGGCATACCTGAACCGCACATAAAATACCGATTCCAGAATTGTCGACTTGGTTTCACCCCGTTAATGCAATTCCGGTAAGTTTCTGGTCAAATTGTTCCGTTGATGCCCTTCGAAATTTCATCACCGATCAAACCCACATGCCAATTTAGTCTATTATGCATTACAATGGGAGAATTTGTATGAATTGCAACCGAATTAAGTTCTGTACCGAAATAAACCCTAACTCTCGAATCGATTTCGAAACTTGGTGTATACTGCATTATAATTGGGGAAATCGGTACCATTAGAACCGGAATTTGATTACGAATCGATAGGAACAAGAATCACTCGATTTCGTTCTGTAGATTGTGAGAAAAACGAGATTTAGTACTCGATCCCCTTATTACCTTCGCTGATGAACTTGCGTGTTCTGGGCCGTCCGATCGCGGTTAATAAACATGGACGGCCGAGATTAGATCGTGGGGATTTAAGAAGTAATAAGTGAATATGTTTTCCAGAATAAAGTCCTAACTTGCTAGATTTAGTTAATGGCCTTCCCGAATGTATTTTGACTTGAAATTTTAACCATAGATTCCTTATAAAGTCTAGTTTATTTTGATGTAAATTAATATGGGTTTTGAGTTTTTAAACATAAGTTATGATTTTTGCAAGTTACGAGTATTATGGAATTATTTGGGTGATTTAAAAAGATATTTTTATGAAATAAAAATTTTATAATATGTCTAAAATGTTATAGTTATTATATATTAAATTTGGGAATTTTTGGGCAAGGGTAAATAGGTTTAAAAATTATGTTTATGGAATTTTCATAAGAATAACTTATAATATATGGTTGTGAATGTAACAAAAAAATTAAAGTATGGTTGTTAATAAGCTTTTTAGGTTGGGGAAAATAATTAAACCTAAATTAACATTTTACATCAGTATGTTATGAATATTTTGGGTATTATCTTTTGGGTGAAGTAAAATTTGTTTACACCTAAATATACTTATATGAGAAAAATAAAATAGGAACTTATATTAAAACGAGGTATTAAACTAAACTACATGTTATTATTATGGAGGTTAATATGCTTAATTAAACTAGGGCAAACACTTTATTTTATAAACCATATATCAGTTGTGGATATGTCTAAAAGATATTAGATATAATTAAATACAATAAGAATTTCTTAAAGAATGTTTTGGATAAATCCTAAGGAAAATATAAGTGTATATATAAATGCATTAGAAGTAAATAAAAGAAGTAACATTCCTTATGGGAAACATATTAAGAGGGAAAAATTGGGATAAACCTAATTCCTACGTGACAATTAAAAATATTAAAGGTTAGTGTGACATCCAGGTAGACTATTAGGGGGAAATACACATCCTAAACCTTAATAGGTGTCAAAGTAAGTTAGCCAATCGTAACCAAAGGGTTTAATTAAATCAAACCTATAATCAGGGGTGGGTAAATGGAGTAAGTTAAGTTTAAATTAAAGATTTAATTACGAGATCTAGCCAGATCCTTAGGAGGGAGTAACTGTAAAACGAAACTATAGACTAATAAGAATGGGGGAAGTGTAGCATTATAGTGCCTTAACTAATCAATACTTGGAATACTTTAATTATAGGTGATTAGTGGAGGTAGTTCGCATTTTCAAGTTTGGTTGCTGCTTCTACATATACCAGGTACGATTTCTCGTACTCAGATACTTTTGGTGACGAACTTCTTGGAATGTTTTGAGAAACGCTAACTGAGCTTGAATGAATCTCGAAAGGGAACTGTTGTGTGACTAACTCAGCTTGATGTGACTAACTGGGCTTTGAATGTACAATTCACATGATCATTGGTTCTCCTTATCTGGTTACCATTAGATATTAACTGCTGAGGGTTTACGCTTCTGCACTCTGTAGGACTGAGTGTTTTGGTATTGCGCTCGTGCAGTTATTAATCTAGTGGGAATATGGGAATGTTCTTGGTAAATTCTTCTTTCGACTGTGGATATTTTCAACCATGAGCTGAGTCTTTGTTGTGATGTGCGCACATCTTCACCGGTAAACAGCGAGGGGCTGTATATCCCCTGTCCAGACGGACGTTGTAAACAGCGAGGGGCTGTATATCCCCTGTCCAGACGGACGTTGTAAACAGCGAGGGGCTGTATATCCCCTGTCCTATCGGACGTAGTCAACAGCGAGCCATCTCTTCCAATTGGTTTCATTCCACCCTTGAGTTGTTGGTTCTTGGATTTCTTCTTTCCTTACCTAGTCCTTGTGACTACTTGGGTTTTTCTACTCTTACTGGAACTTAATCTAACTTAAGCATGGGATGTTCACTGACTCCTGGTGTGGTTCTAACTGACTAACTTTATCTTTATTGTTGACTATCTCTATTACTTGCTTGTTGCTTTGACTTGGTGATTTGAAGTGCCTTGTCCCTCTGTTTGGTTTTTAAGAGTTTCTTTCCAAGTTTCTATATTGTTTAAAGATTATGTTTTAATTTCTGTTATGAGGATTGTACCAGTTCCATTCCAGGGAACTGACTCACCCCTCCCGGGGTGGGCTGCTTGGTTTCATCTTGCAGGTACGAATTGTTGTACAGGTGGCCACGAAGAGAGTGAGTGTATGAGATGGGAATTAGGAATTTTGGAGAGCTATTGTATTTTGTTATTATTACTTTTATGTTATGTTTTCTCGAGTTCAGACCGTAGCTTTTGTAATATCATAAGTTGTAATTGGTGAGGTTTGGTTCCGGGTGTTTGGAACCCGATGATCTGTAATCGCCTTAGTGTTTTATTTCCGCTGCATTTATGTTAAATAGGGGCGTTACAAGGATACGGTGCGCAACAAGCGACCGCCATGAGGAAGTAGCAGATAATAATACGGAGTAGTAAGTATTGCACTTGTGCAGCTAATGATCTAATGGGACGGTTAAGGATATGAAAAATGTAAACGTAGTAAATCCTTCTTTTCACCAACAACATGGCAGAAGCCAGCTAAGGAAGCTTAGCAACAGACTGTGTGGCCTGAGGCCAAAGAAGCACGAAGAGTGTGAAGCACACTAACAATCACAAGATGTGAATTCCATTGGAATAAAAGGTGAAAGGAGTCGTAACAAAGTCACTAGGACCGACGCATAGAAATGCAAGGTCATACAAGTAAAGAACACTTGTACTGAACCAGAAGAACCGGTATGTTTCAGAAACTATTGACACCAGAGGAAGCGCTACAACTAAGTAGTGACTTAACCTCGCCCGACAATAAGTCGGAGAAACTTAGCGAATAATCATGAAAGCACGAATAGTATGTGCAGTAGATTACCAGAGAGCTGGTTACAATCTAAAACTTATAGTTCAAACACGGTAAAAGAATACCGCAATTGTTTAGTAAACCTTATTCCCATAATAGACGGATAAAAAGGTGATGTATAACATTAAGGATAACAAGAGGGTGAATAACCCAAGTTATCAGGGTCGCGCAGCAGAAGCTAGTGGGCCCTAGCTAGGAGATAATATACCTAGTAAGTATAGTAGAGTGGCTATTAATGCCTCGAAGCCTAATAGGCTAGAACTGAATTAATTATGAGTTAAATAAACTCATATAGGAATCCTTGGTGCAAAGACTAAACCATTGTTATGATTAGGACCCTTTGACATGGGTACATTATGTAACAAACTGTAAAGAAGCTAAAACGCTCCAGATTGCCCAAATTGAGTAACCAATGTTTAATAACAATAACATATGGTAGATTACGTGGGCGTAATTCCTTTTAAGGGGGGTAGAGCAAAAACTGCTTAATGTAAGTTTCATGAATAAAACACATAAACTATAATATGCATAACACAAATGAGAATTGATTGGATGATTGGTACTATTTAAATAAACATAAGTATCCATTCATATTGAAATTATGGTAATTAGGAACGAGAGATGAAAATACCATAGGATGGATATACCTACCTTGTAACACCATGTAAGAGTACTAGTAAAAGAAAAGTAATGAGTAGTGGACGGAGCTCCACAAGTATTGTAGCCTTTGAATAAGTAGTACAAAATGAATGAGAGTAGTTGAGGAATGAATTCTAGGAGTAGTGTATTCGTAAGTAAGTTATTGGAAGTAAATTGAGAACAACTAAATTCTACAAGTATGGTAATCCCTAGTTAGAATATTTGAAACGATGGAGAGTAATTGATGGAAGTAGTGAAGGTTGATGAAATGAGCACTTAGGTATTGAATCTCGGAGAAAAGAATTTGGAAGTAGAATGAGGATGATAGATGGACTGAATTCCATCCTTTGGAGATGTATGAATGACTAGGAAGAGTAAAAATATAAAACATGAAAATAAGTGAATTATTTGTTTGTTTGAAACTGATGTGGGAAGTCGAACTTGATCCTGATCAGATCAAGGGAAACTGAACACAAATTGGGGTGGAAAGATAGTTCAACACTGATGCTGATCACATCAGGGTCGAATGATTCTCGAAGCTCCCCTCAAGTGGTCACAAGAATCACACATAGGATAGAAGAATGAATTAAATTGGAACTTGGAGTTGGATGCTTAGAAATATTTCTAATTAGCTGTTGGGAAGGACTTTCCCGTAGACTGAGAATAAGGATTTGGCTAGAAGCTTATACCGGAGAAGATAGTAGTGTAGCATATTGTATTATTCCAAGGGCAGTGGGACATAGAGGAGTCCTGTGTCTAGTTGACCTGAGTGCCTGCGGGACTATGTGTATTGCATTGCTTTGGGGATAGCTTTGCATTGTATATTGTGAAAACCTGGTAATGTGGAACCAGTGGTTGGTAGTGATGTGGATTGGAGTAATTATAGTACATTTGGATGGTATGGTATGTTGAAACCTTGAGTAATGGATTTGGGAATAAGTAAGGAGGAAGAATGTATGACCGTGGTATTAGACATGTAAGAATGAGTAAGCATTGTAAACTTATAACCTCGAACAACTTTGAGGACAAAGTTCTTAAGGGGGGTAGATTGAAATACCCCGACCTTAAATATGGCGATTAAATTATCCTAATAGGTATTTAGGAGCCTAATAATGATTAAGAAATATTGGTAAGGGAAAAATAAATCCAAAAGAAAGAAAGAAACGCTTAAAAAGCGAAAAACGCTAAATAAGCGTTAACTAACCATAGAGGTAGGAGACCTCGGTTAGCGTATTATAAGGATTCTAAAGGCTTAATTAAGTCTAAATAAATATTAGGGAACAAATCCTGAAGAAAACGGATCCTTAAAATGGATTAAAAACACTAATGAACATTAAAGCGTGTTTTTCGAGGTAACCCGGAAAATGTGACTTTAAGCGGGTCAAATAGACTCGTAACAATTTTGTTCAACTAAATAATCATTAATAAATATTAGTGAAGCTTTAGAACCAATAAATCAATAAAACGAGAAAATAGTAAAAACTGTCAAAAACGGGAAGTTGTGGGGTGAAAGCATAAATAAACCAAACTAGTGTGTCCACTATTGTAAATAAAATTTTTAAAACCCTTGTGGGGGCTGTGTGAGCCGATTGTTGCTCCCCCTCTCACTCTCTTAATTACCCCCTTACTTGCAAAAGACAAAAAAGTAAATAAAGGCAAAAAGTAAAACTCACCTTTTACCTTTCTACCTCTCTCTCCTACTCCCCTCATTTCCTCCCATCCCTCTCGTACTGCATCTCTCTCTCTTTCTTCTTCCCCAACCAGAACTCTAATGGCGATTTACAAGAGAACATACAACACCTCTCCTCTCTCCTACGTTTGAACACTCAAACAAGGTCCAAATGCCACAAAAATTACACCGTTGGATTCCCCTCTTCTTGGAGCACATTTCTATCTTTTTCAAATTCGAAAATACCCAACTTCACCTCCATGGGTATTCCTCATTTGAAGGTTTGAGACCACCATTGGAAGCTCCTCCTTCTTCTTGATGTTTTAAGGTAAAAATAATCATGAAGACCCAACCTTTTCTAGCCCTTGTTGGCAAAACGAAATTTATGTTGAACCCTTGCCTTGTTCTTTATATTCCAGCCGACTTTGGCTTCTTCCATGGGCTAGAAACTTCAATCTCTTGCTAACCAAGGACCCCACTCATTGGTGGTAAGGTAATGTTCTTTCTAAACCCTAAAAATAACTAAATTCTAGGGTTAGTTATGAATGAATGATAAGTTAGAATTGTATGTTGGTATGGGCTGTTGCATTTGAGTGTGGACTACATTTGGAATCGAGAACAAGAAGGAAAGGAAGGAAAAGAAAGAAGAAAGGAAGAGAAGAGAAAGAAAGAGGAACAAAAATCACAAGGTAAATGCCTTACCTTGAGTTAGGTTTGTATGGTATAGTGTAACAGTTTTGAGTATTGGAATTGAGTACTGTATATGGGAATGAGTAATAAGTATATTGTAGTATGATGAAGAAAAGAATGTAACAGTTTTTGAGGCTTTAAAAGGTGGTTAAAAGCTTGGGTAAACATTGGGTAATGTATGTGTATGTGCAGGAAAAATATTGTGGTATATTGTGTAGAATGAATGTGTGAGCTGAAAATGTATGTGGGCAATGTTAAAAATATGGGGAACCTCTGCCCAAATTTGTATGGAAATTGGAGGACTTAGATGAGGAGAGGAAGGGATAACTTATGTGGTAACTAAGTGTATTTGGAGAGTTTAAGTGAGTAGTTTAGTACTTTGTAACAGATTTAGAAGAGGATTTAAGTAATGGGATGGAACTAGGATGGAGGCAATGCATTGAGGATGTTAGCAGTAGCATTAGTAGAGGGTGTATTGAATGGTAAAGAGGAAAGGAGAAATCTGTAACAATTGTAGAAGAAAGGAAGCTGTAACATGGAGAAAAATGTAACAGTGGAGTGTGTTTTGTGACAGATTCGGATAGAGGTGTATTAGGCTAGTTCAAAGTGCTTAATCAATGCTAAAATATGCTAGATTATATGTAGGAATAATGGGGAAGAGATTGGTAGAAATTTGGAATTTAAACAAGTTGAAAAACCTACATAACTTGCAAAACTGAAACTGGTCCGGGTCTGTAAACCGGTACAGAAACCCCCAGCATAAAAACACGACAGGAAGTTTTACAAAGGAGTGGTCCAGGTTTACAAACCAGAACACTAACCCGGACCACCCCATAACCCGTAACTTACCAAAACATGTGGTCCGGTTTGCAAAGGAGTACACAAACCCGGACCACACGAAAAACTTACCCGAGAGTTCTGTAACCATGTGGTCCGGGTCTGTATACTAGGGTGTAAACCCGGACCATGCGATTAAGTTACCCGAGGACTGTCCCAGTGAGTTGGTCCGGGTATGTAAGTCCGGACGGTAACCCAGACCAACCCAAATTGTGTACAGAATGTATTTTTAAGGTAATCTAAGGTAGGTTAAGGATGGGTAATGACATTATAAGATAAGTAAGACATAATTAATGATGTTTAAAGGTCATTAAGGCTATAAACAAGCTTAGAGAATAATTTTAAGTAAGTAATCTAAGTACATGTAATTGAATAACAATGAATTAGTAAGTACAAACCAGGAAATGTTAGTAAGGTAATTAGTAAGGTTAAGTAAGGGTAATTAACCACCCAGTTGTATGTATATGTTAGGACTTGGATTGTGAACACCGGAGGAACGTCGGATACAAGTACAACGGTGAACGGTATGATTTCTTCATGCCCTGTATCCTAATCTGGTTACCCCGATTTGTGTGCTTGTGTGATCACCTAATAAGATAAATGCGTGAATCGGACTATATTGCACTTACTTGTGCTTGTTTACATTGTTCTTGATATTTGTCTTGAACAATAATTTGTATAATTCATGAAATATATGGATGATGATGAAGTGTGTTTGTATCTCGTAGTGTACTTGTATATTGTATTGTATTTTTGTATGGATGTGTATTTGAGTAATGCATTTGTGTATGTGGCTTGAATGTGATTGGCTTCTACTAATTCCTAACCACCTAACTCCTAACGTAAGTATTGAATAAATTGGAAAGAGTAGAAGTCCGATATAGTTTCGGCCACGCGTGAGGATGAGGAGACACAAGAGGTTAGATCCGATTCTTGGTTCTTAAACTGGTCCACGGCCCAAACCCCTTAAATGGGTAGCGTCCTGGATTGGTGAACCAAGTAAATCCCGGTGGTGGGACAGAGTAGTCCCCGGGCCGGAGGTCCCGACGACTTAACATGAGTAAGAGTAAGTAAGTAAGTAAAGTATGAGTATGTATGTGTAAGTATGGTGTAACGAGTAAAAGAGTAATCTCCACCCGATTAACCCGGGTGGACAAAAAGGAGCTAACAAGTATGGTGTATTGTGTATGTATTGCGTATGTATTGAATTTGTATTGTGTATTATGGATTTTGGGTAAGGTAAGTACGTATCTGTTGGCTTGTATGGTTTACCTTGTATGTATTGAAGTGTATGTATGTAATCCTTGTGTAAAGTATTGTAGCATTGTGTATGAAAGCATGTATGCATGTATATATGAATAAAATGAACTGCATGTATTCGACCAAGTGGTCGACGTACCCTCACTATTACGCGGGGTATGCGGTTATCATATTCAGCAAAAGCTGACCCCCTAGGGGGAACATTTTTAGTGTGCAGGTACCCGAAGCGGATGTGGTCAAGGTAAGAGACCGGTGGCTACACTTGGATAGTTAGAAATAGAACGTAGAAGTGTACTCAGTGGCACTCCTCTTGTACTTAGTAAATAAGTAGTTTGTGAGGAATGGGTAGTGGTTAGACTCTTAATGAGTATGGATGGAACTGAAAGAGGTATTGTACTTGTATAAGGAACTTAGTAAAACTCGGTGTATTATGTTGTATTGAACTTATGGAGTATTGTAATGAATGGGAAGCTCTAGTATTTGAATTGGTAATCGGAGTATGTATTGTAAGTGTGTAGTACTCGGATATTCCGGTCCATCAGACCGATGCTGTATGTATGTAGTAGTAGCCTTGTTAGTCACGTGGGTGGCTAACGGCATTGTATCACCCGCCGTTGTGTAAGTAAGTATCCGCTGCGTGAATCTGGATATGTATGGAGATTGAAAGGTAATGACGGTATTAGCAGTAGGGGTGTTACAAAAAGTGGTATCAGAGCGAAGTATCGCTCTGAAGACTGGAAATACCGAGTTGAGGAAATACCGAGTTAGGATTTAGAAGCTTAGGGCTAAGGGCTGAGTGTTAGCATTAGAGACATGCTAGATAGGAACTACCGGTGAGTACCGGATACCTACAATACCAGAACCGCCCTCCACAAATCCCTTTGTATCACTTGGGAAAGTACGTCAGAGAGAAGGAAGTCCTGTCATACTCGGGGAAACCCGATCTGGCAGTTGTGTGCAGATTGTATATTGTGAGTGGTTGGAACTGGTGTAATTAAAATAATTAAGAAAGAAATTAATACTCAAAATATCCGTCGGACTGCAAATAAAACCCGGTCGCAGTAGTATAGTAAGACAGAAGCGGCCGGGGTCAAACCGTGGGACTTATGGCGAAATAAAATAGTACCTAAGCTTGTCACAAGAGGGGGGAATTAATTGACTTGTTTTTGTAAAATAAAACAACAAATAAGATTAACTGAGTTGAAGATAAATTAGACGAAACTCCGGGTTCAGGTTTATATAATCTAAATAATTATGTTATTTCTACCGGTTTATTATAATAGTTTGACAAAATTCCTGTTATTATCTTAAGGACTAAGTCATAGACTCATAAGAACTCGTTTACCAGAAAATGCTTGGTCTAATCCAGGTTCAGCAAAACATATGTAAACGGCTGTTAAGTGCGAGGAATTATATTTGCATCTGAAAATACTAACTTATTAAATCATAATAAGTTTTCTCCAGATTTACGGCTTAATTAACCTGCCTATTTATCACCGGTCTGATCAAAATAGACTTAGAAAAGCATTTTAATAAATTCATGAAATTTATTAAAAAGGTGAGAGATAAACTTTAATCGTAACAAACTGTATTTATTTTAACCGGTAGAAATATAGATTACATAATTAAACAAATTACGGTCAAACCTTCGCCCGGAGTAAATCCTCTTAGCCCAACATAATTTAAAAGACAGAATGAGAAGTAAAAGAAATCATCTGGGAAAGATAATTAATTCAGCTCCACTATCTTGACTGCTAATATTTGGGCAGAGGTTGGACAGAACAACGGTATGGAAATGGAATGTTTTTTATGGAATGAGGTGTTGTATGGAATTTATGTGGATAATATGTTGATGAGATGTATGATTTTTGGAGAGTTTTATGGTATTTTTATGGGGGGAAAATGGCATAAGTTTGGGGTGGAATGAGATATGATTTAATGGAGGTTTGGAGGTGTATTTATAGAGAAATATAGGGTAGGGGGAGGTAAGGCGGTGGTGTTAACGTGTGAAGAGATAAGGATTTTATCTCTTCACACGCTGCTGTTGCGCCCTGCATGCTGGCAAGATCGACATGTCTGGACCACCGTCCGGACCAGACTGGTCCGGACATGTCGATTTTCTTCTCGGGTGCGCTGGCGAGTCTTCGTCCGGACCAGGTGATCCGGACACTGGTCCGGACCAAGGGTCTTTTGCCTCTAAAATGTTCGTTTTAGCTCCGATTTGATCCCCGTTTTCGCCTACGCGTTCGTCTCTTCGTGTACTTTGCTCCTAGCTTGGTTTTCCTCATGTTTAACCAATAAATTTGTGAGATAATCAATAAAACATAACTAGAGGAAAACTAACCAAAGTGGAGAAATGAGCAAGAAAAGTGCTAATAAAATATATGAATACACCTATAAAACATGCTCATTTGGACACTTATCACACCCCCACACTTATCTTTTTGCTTGTCCTCAAGCAAAACCATGTACCCAAGTAAGTAGGGAATGCTCAATACTAACAAATATTATTATGAAGGGTAGGATAAAGATGTGAACAGTTCATGATCTTTTTAACTTATTGAGGAGTGTGATCCATCAACTGCTGGTGGCATAGGTGCGCTCAAGGTAAAATAAAATTAGAGTTTCGGGGTATGATCCAAGGTGCTTCAATGCTTCTTTGTTTAGGTGACTCTAAGAACTTTTACCATGGCCAACTTCTCTCAAGAATGGGCATTTGAGAAGAAAACAAAAGGAAAAATAGATTCATGCATTTGTTTCACTTTTGCACAAGAGATGAGAAGATAATATTTAAGCATCAAGCTTTTGTATTTTAAGAACATTCAACTCTCTTCGTTGGTTACCAATGGTGTCTCGCAAGTCCCTTCTTTATTTTATGTATATTTTTTAACAGAGAAACACCCCTTAGCAATCCCTAAGAGAGAAGACAGAAAGAACCCCTGAGCAATAAAAATCCAACCATTTGCAGATTATTTGGTCACACCGCATAAAAATGCTCCTCAAAAGTGATCAAATGAAAATTTTTAAATTTGTACCATTTATCCCACAATTCATAATAGTATTTATTCATAAAGAAACAACCTATATTAGCAGGGTCCATAATTTTAATTTTGAACACATGCAAGACAAGCAGAGAGATTTAAACATTTTAAGCACAAAATGCCCCGAAAAGGGCTCTCACCCCCACACTTAAGCTGAAGCAATGCCCTCATTGCGTAGATGGAATTAAATTAATAGGGCACAACAAAAGGAAAGAGTGTACTTCCCAAATTTCGTAGAGTGTGTAGAGCTCCCCCATACTTGAGTGCAGCTGTGGAATGTCATGAAATGTACCTGTAAAGAATATTACATACACAGCCAGAAGTACTCAAGTAAAACCTGCATTTTATTATAACATGTAAAATGGAAATATAGTACAAAAGAGAAAACAAAAAATTAAAGGAAAGACAAAGATAGATAGTGGGTTGCCTCCCACCAAGCTGCCCGGGTTTAACGTCTCTAGCTAGACGCCTGTTCGTAATTATGCATGTGACTCTGGGAGAGATGTCGTCTTTGACAGTGCCAGTTTCGAATTTGGAGTAAAGGTGTCATGCTGTTCCTGGACAAGATAAATTCTAAATAAGTCAGTTGAAATATCAGAAGGAGAATTATACCTTTTAAGACGTGCCCCATTGACTTTGAAAGTTTCGCCCTGTTTGTTTTGGAGTTCAAAGGCACCGTACGGGGTCACACTAACAATCTGGAAAGGACCAGCCCAATGAGATTTGAGCTTCCCAGGGAAGAGCCTTAATCTTGAGTTATATAAGAGAACCAAATCACCAACTTCGAAGTCCCTCTTCAGGATCATCCTGTCATGGAACTTCTTGGTGCGCTCTTATAAATCGTAGCATTTTGGTAAGCCTGATCTCTCAGCTCTTCTAACTCAGAGAGTTGGAATTCCTTTTTCCCCCGCAGTAGTCATGTCAAAGTTCAAGGCCTTGATCGCCCAATACGCCTTATGTTCCAGCTCTACAGGTAGGTGGCATGATTTCCCATAGACAAGCTTAAAAGGAGACATCCCGATGGGAGTCTTGAATGCGGTGCGGTAAGCCCAAAGCGCATCATCTAACTTCAATGCCCAATCCTTTCGTGATGAGTTAACCGTTTTCTGGAGAATCCATTTTAACTCACGGTTCGAAACTTCTGCTTGGCCGTTTGTCTGGGGGTGATAAGGTAGAGCTACCTTGTGACGTACCCCGTATTTACCCATAAGCGCTTCAAATGAACGGTTGCAGAAGTGGGATCCTCCATCACTGATAATAATTCTTGGCACGCCAAAACGGGTAAAGATGTTTCTTAAGGAATCTGGTTACGGTCTTTGAATCAGCATGATGACAGGGTATGGCTTCTACCCATTTTGACACGTAATCCACTGCCACTAAAATATATTGATGGCCTTGTGAGGAAGGGAACGGTCCCATAAAATCAATGCCCCAACAATCGAAGAGTTCCACTTCTAGTATTCCCTGTTGTGGCATTTCATGTCTCCTAGATGTGTTACCCATTCTCTGACAATTATCACATTGGGCGCAGAATTGGTAAACATCCTTGTGAAGAGTTGGCCAATAAAATCCTGAGGCCAGGATCTTAGCAGCGGTCCTTGTGGGTCCATGGTGACCTCCGGCTTCCCGTGAGTGACAAAAATGTATGACGCTGTGAATCTCATCTTCAGGGAGACACCGGCGAATCAACCCATCTGCACAGACTCGGAACAAATATGGATCTTCCCAGAAATAATGCTTTGAATCAGAAAGAAATTTCTTCTTCTGGGAGTAAGATAGATCATATGGTATTGTTCCAGAGACTAGATAATTGGCCAGGTCCGCATACCATGGCTCTTGTACCTTGGTGATTGAAAAGACAGTCTCATCGGGGAAGAATTCGTTAATAGGCACACTATCTGTAGGAGTTACCAACCGGGAGAGATGGTCAGCGACGACATTTAATTTTCCGCTCTTGTCTTTGACTTCGATGTCAAACTCTTGCAGTAGAAGAATCCAGCGCAACAAGCGAGGCTTGGCTTCCTGTTTTGCAAATAGGTATTTGAGAGCAGAATGGTCTGTGTGTACTATGACTTTGCTTCCCCATAAGTATGACCTGAACTTGTCAAGGGAGAACACTATAGCCAGAAGCTCTTTTTCGGTGGTAGTATAGTTCTTCTGGGCATCGTTTAGTGTTCTGCTGGCATAAGCAATCACTCTTAGAATCTTCTCTTTTTTCTGGCATAGAGCTGCGCCCACTGCATAGTCACTTGCATCACACATGATCTCAAACGGGAGAGACCAGTCGGGTGATATGACAACAGGTGCAGATGCCAGTTTTTGTGTTATGGTTTTGAAAGCAGCTGAACACTTATCATCAAAATGAAACGGGGCATCTTTCTGTAGCAGGTCGGTCAACGGTTTAGTGATTTTTGAGAAGTCTTGTATAAACCGCCGATAGAATCCTGCATGCCCGAGAAATGCTCGAATGTCTTTAACAGAAGTTGGTGCTGGTAATTTCTCTATAACTTCCACCTTGGCCTTATCCACCTCTATTCCTTCAGCCGATATCTTATGTCCAAGGACAATCCCGTCCTTGACCATAAAGTGACATTTTTCCCAGTTTAAAACGAGATTTGTATCCTCACACCGTCCTAGGATCAAATCAAGTTGTGCCAAGCATTTATCAAAACTAGAGCCATAGACAGAGAAGTCATCCATGAATACCTCTATGCTCTGTTCGATGAAATCAGCGAATATAGCTTGCATGCATCGCTGGAAGGTAGCAGGGGCATTGCATAGTCCGAAGGGCATTCGTCTGTACGCAAAGGTGCCGTATGGACAAGTGAAAGTGGTCTTGTCCTGGTCCTCTGGTGCGATTGGTATTTGGAAGTACCCTGAGAACCCATCTAAAAAGCAGTAGTACTCTTGCCCTGCTAGTCTCTCTAACATCTGATCGATAAAGGGGAGAGGGAAGTGATCTTTCCTGGTTGCCAATTTAAGCGCCTGTAGTCGATACACATGCGCCAACCAGTGATTTTTCTTTGAGGGATAGCCTCTCCCTTATCATTCACAACAGCCTCGATGCCCCCCTTCTTCGGGACAACTTGAACAGGACTAACCCATGGACTGTCAGAGATAGGATAAATGATGTTCGCGTCTAGGAGTTTCAGAACCTCCTTTTTAACTACCTCCTTTAGGTTAGGGTTTAGCCGACGTTGGGGTTGCCTGATAGACTTGTAGTTTTCCTCCATATAGATGTGGTGCGTGCAATAGGAGGGGTCAATTCCTTTTATATCAGCAATAGTCCACCCGATCGCTGTTCTGTGTTTCTTCAATACCTCGAGTAGCCTTGTTTCCTCCCCGGAATTCAGAGAAGAGGAAATAATGACAGGCAAATGGTCATTTTCAGCTAAGAAGGCATACTTGAGTTTAGAAGGTAGCTCCTTAAACTCGAGCTCTGGTGGCTGTTCTATTGATGGAATTGATTTTTGAGGTTTTCTGTCAAGTCTTTCGATGGTGGCCGGTAGGCTTGAAACCTGCCCTTCCTTTTTCCACATACGCCAGCATGGTTAACTTCCGGATCCTCCACCTTTTCTTCAGAGAAGTACATAATACTGCTCTAGCGGTTCAGTTTCAGCTTTCGGGGTGGAAGATAGGGAATACATATCCTCATCTGTAGAAGAATCGCCTTCCTCCTCTCATCATCTGTTAATCCCACTGTCTTAGCATGAGGAGAAAAGTTAGAGTTTTTCTTCATCATTTTCTGCATGTCGAATTCGATCGTTTCATCCTCGTATCTCAAAGTGATCTTCCCATCGTGGACATCAATTATGGCTTTGGCAGTACTTAGAAATGGTCGACCTAGAATCAGGGGACCTCAACATCGTCCATTTCTAGAATGACGAAGTCAGCTGGAAAGATAAAGCGAGACACTCCAACTACCAGATCTCGGACTATTCCCATGGCTTGATCTCTGATCTGTCAGCTAGTTGGAGTTTGAAAGGAACCGGTTGCATTCTCCTCCTTTTACTTTCAAGAAGGTGGCGTAGGGCATGATATTAATACTGGCTCCCAGGTCGCATAAACCGCTTCCACAGTCCACTCCACCTATAAAACACGGGATAACGGGATTTCCCGGATCTGTTTGTTTGGGAGGGAGTGCTCGAAGAAGAGCAGCAGAGCATTCCTCCGTGAGGTGTACTGTTTCTTTTCCAGGTTTCTTCTTTTTCTTTGTTAAGAGATCCTTGAGAAATTTTGCGTAGTTAGGCATCTCTTGCAAAGCATCGATTAGAGGTATGTCGAGAGTCAGTTTCTTGAAAATGCTCAAGAATTTGGAAAACTGCTCATCTAGGTGTTTCTTTTTCATTCTGTTGGGAAATGGGAGTTCATTTTTTAGGAGATGAAGATGGAATGTCGATGGTTATTTGAGATGGAGATGGAGTAGCAGGAATAGGAACTTGGATTTTTGAGGGAGGTGAGGCTGGATTGGTTGTTTCTTCATCATTTTTGTAGGCCTCTTCATGATTTTCTTTTTCTTTTCCTTTTCTGGTGGCAAGTTCCCTTCCACTCCTTAAGGAGACTGCACTCAAGTTTGTTGATTGGAATGTGCCATCGTCTATAAGGATTGAATTTGCTTGCTTTTGGATTGGGATTAGTCTGTGAAGGAAAATGACCAGGTGGTCTTTGTTGGGTTAGTAACTGTTGAATCTGAGATTGCAAGGCTTTTTGGTCTTTGCGCAGGGCTGCGACCTCCTCTTGCGTGTCTCGGGACTTACCCATCATTGCTTTAAACATCTCTTGCATTTGAGACATTTCGGACTCAGGATTCGAAGGAGGTTGAGTTGGTCGACTCGAAGAAGCTTCATTGCCATAAGGCTGTTGTTGATATTGCCTTTGGCCTCCTTGGAAATTGGACTGAGGTCTGTAATTTTGAGATGGTTGTAGTGTATGTGGGTTTTGGATATTGTCGGTGTTTGAGTAGCGAAGGTTGGATTGCATGTTACGTTGCCAAGGTTGTCTGTACCCTGAATTGTTGGTGAGATAGTTTGCCTCCTCTGCTGCTTTTAATTCTTGTAGTTGGGGGCATTGTTCGTAGTCATGAGGCCCACCACATTGCGTACAAGAATATGGAGATGATTGGGACAGAGGTGCATAGCCTGGAGGGATTGTAGATGATCGGGAAATCATCGACTTAGCTTGCTGGGGGTAGGAATTCATAGCCATCTGCTCAACCACTTTCTGCAGAGTACTTACTTTTGTTGCCTGCTGAGCATTGCTCTCCATGAGTTGCTCATGGCTTTTCATCAGCAGGTCAAACTTGTTATCACTTTCCCCAACATGGTATAAACCTGGAGTACCGCTCCTTGATCCACCGGAGGCCCAGTCTCTGATTTCTTCACAGAGAGACTCCATGCTATTCAGAAATTGTGCTCCTGGCTTTTTCAGAATATCGGCCCCTAAGGAGGATAATACCATTGTTCTGCATGGACCGATCAAGCCTTTGTAGAACAATTGTGATACTTGTTCTTTCGTCAGACCATGGTGAGGACAAGTAAGTAGTAGTCCTTTGAAACGGTCCCAAGTTTCACAAATATTCTCCGACCCAGGTTGCTTGAAATTATAGATTTCAGCAATCATCTCCAACGTTCGGCTCGGGGGTAGGAATTTGTCGTAGAACTTGGTGGCCATGTCATCCCAAGTACCAATGGTACTTGGTGTCAGGCTATGATACCACTTGCTCGCACTTCCCGTCAGGCTGTGAGGGAATAATGACAGTCTTGCGTACTGGAGTACTGCGTCGGTCGCAGCTAAACTGTTGGCATGCTGCAAGAACTTAGTAACATGTAACAGGGCTTCGTCTGGACTGGAACCATCAAACATGCCCAACTCCTTTACACATCGGATTTGATGATATGGCTTCAGCTTCTGCCACTCATCGTATTCGGATGGGCTAAGGTGAGGAAGGATGATAACAGGCTGTTGTCCTTGATTAGACGGCCTGTTAATTTCGAACTGTCGCTGGTGTAGATGCCATGTCAGATTCCGGGTCAGATTCTATCACTGTGGTGGTAATGTTTTGTTGAGTTCGTCTCTGCCTTAGAGTGCGCAGAAAGGTTCTCTCGATTCTGGATTGTAACCAACCGTGTGATTATTAATATTTTCTGGGAGCTGTGTGACCTGGTAAAAGGCATTCACCACTCAAAACAGAAAAAAGAAACTCGTATGTGTTAGAATAAATAAAAATGTTAGGAATTAGTTGACAAAATTATAAGTTAGTAGTTAGAGACAATGGAAAAATGACAGAAAATTAAATGACAGAAATTTAAGTTAGTAGTTAGAATGGAAATTAATGTTAAGACATGGAATTAAATGTTAAGGACAATGGAATTTAAATGTTAAGGACAATGGAAATTAAATGTTAAGGACAATGGAAATTAAATGTTAAGGACAATGGAAATTAAATGACAATAATATTAGAAGTCAGTCAGAAGTCAGATGTCCGTAGTCAGATGTCCAAAGTGTCCAGTCAGTGTCCAATTAATAGTAACAGATTATTATAATATAACAGGTGAATTATCCGGGGCTTAGGGACTAGAATAAATCAAGTCCCCGGCAACGGCGCCATTTTGCAGACTGTATATTGTGAGTGGTTGGAACTGGTGTAATTAAAATAATTAAGAAAGAAATTAATACTCAAAATATCCGTCGGGCTGCAAATAAAACCCGGTCGCAGTAGTATAGTAAGACAGAAGCGGCCGGGGTCAAACCGTGGGACTTATAGCGAAATAAATAGTACCTAAGCTTGTCACAGGGGGAATTAATTGACTTGTTTTTGAAAATAAAACAACAGATAAATTAACTGAGTTGAAGATAAATTAAACGGAACTCCGGGTTCAGGTTTATAATCTGATTAATTATGCTATCTCTACCGGTTTATTATAATAGTTTGGCAAAGTTCCTGTTATTATCTTAAGGACAATCATAGACTCATAAGAACTCGTTTACCAGAAAATGCTCGGTCTAATCCAGGTTCGAGCAAACATATGTAAACGGCGGTTAAGTGCGAGGAATTATATTTGCATCTGAAAATACTAACTTATTAAATCATAATAAGCTTTCTCCAGATTTACGGCTTAATTAACCTGTCTATTTATCACCGGTCTGATCAAAATAGACTTAGAAAAGCATTTTAATAAATTCATGAATTTATTAAAAAGGTGAGAGATAAACTTTAATCGTAACAAACTGTATTTATTTTAACCGGTAGAAATATAGATTACATAATTAAAAATTACGGCCAAACCTTCGCCCGGAGTAAATCCTCTTAGCCCAACATAATTAAAAAGACAGAATGAGAAGTAAAAGAAATCATCTGGGAAAGATAATTAATTCAGCTCCACTATCTTGACTGCTAATATTTGGGCAGAGGTTGGACAGAACAACGGTATGGAAATGGAATGTTTTTATGGAATGAGGTGTTGTATGGAATTTATGTGGATAATATGTGGATGAGATGTATGATTTTGGAGAGTTTTATGGTATTTTTATGGAGGAAAATGGCATAAGTTTGGGGTGGAATGAGATATGATTTAATGGAGGTTTGGAGGTGTATTTATAGAGAAATATAGGGTAAAGGGGGAGGTAAGGCGGTGGTGTTAACGTGTGAAGAGATAAGGATTTTATCTCTTCACACGCTGTTGCGCCTGATGCTGGCAAGATCGACATGTCCGGACCGTCCGGACCAGACTGGTCCGGACATGTCGATTTTCTTCTCGGGTGCGCTGGCGAGCTTCGTCCGGACCAGGTGATCGGACACTGGTCCGGACCAAGGGTCTTTTGCCTCTAAAATGTTCGTTTTAGCTCCGATTTGATCCCCGTTTTCGCCTACGCGTTCGTCTCTTCGTGTACTTTGCTCCTAGCTTGGTTTTCCTCATGTTTAACCAATAAATTTGTGAGATAATCAATAAAACATAACTAGAGGAAAACTAACCAAAGTGGAGAAATGAGCAAGAAAAGTGCTAAAAATATATGAAATACACCTATAAAACATGCTCATTTGGACACTTATCATTGTGAAGCAATCACATAGTAAACAAGAACCGGCATATGGTAGATTCCAAGGATTGGAAGACCCGGAGATGGATCCCGGTTGAACAACAATACCCGCACTTAATAGCGGTGGAATGAGCACTCCAACTACAAGGAGGCTATAACTTACAACAACATGGGGCGACATGCTTAGCAGTCGCGAACCTGGCTAGACAACCAACAGCAGGAAAAGAAGCACTAACGTGCAACAAAATGGAAAAGGAGTAGTAATGGAACCCGAGACACAAGTCTACAGAACAGTAACGCTAAGTAATAACAATGGTATGCTAGCAGACTAAGGACATAGTCAGGAGTGAATAATCCGAAACTATAACGCCAAAGGGTTATGATACCTGGCCGACATAGCTTACACAGCTACAAGGATATCCACGGGATATAATCCAACAGGACTACAGAAGTAGTGCCTAAACAAGCTGAAGGCTCAGTAACCACGGTAAACCAGTGGGAACGAGTAACGAGGAAAAACACAAGACAAATAAATGGGTATCTCAAGGATTGGAGAAGTACCCCGACCAAGACAACCATGTCAAGATCAATGGGAAGCTACTTAAAAAGGATCGAGTACCCCAAACATAGATCAATATGATCTAGGGAAGAGTCAACAAGACTATTAATACAAGTGGAACCATACCAAGACCGGTATAGGATTACCCAAAAACCAAAGTACCACGCACTTGCCACGGCAAGTGTAGTAAGAGGAATATATAAAGGAACTCTAACACACCACAGGTACATAGTAATGTCCATGATAGCAATGAGACAACCACAGGATCACAAGTCCTGCCAACTGAAGAATGGAACCTTGGAAGGCCTAACGGCCTGACCATTGTAATAAGGACATACCAGTCAGCGGAAGCTGGACTTGGTCAGGACCACAACATGGCTATGCCATGTAGAACTTCTTTTAACACCGAACCATTGTTTCAAAGCCCAAAATTCTTCTTTCAAAACCACAACTTTCCTTTTAAACCTTGGATTTTTAAACAAAACCAATAGGATTACGGTGAGTATCACAGAATGATACAAGAGGAGTTGATAATAGAATACTTCACCTAGGTGTGTGACGAACACTACGAGTGTACCCAATTACGGGATGTGGGACAACCGCACTCTGAAGGAGCTTGCGGGCCTGACATATAGTTAGGTATGTGGTAACGTATCAACAAGGTACCCCACGTATGTATACATGTAGTGCACGAAACACGGGAAGTAGTCAACTCCGTTCTACGGACCATGAGTAAGTTCAAGCCAAAGCAGTTGGACGCCACAAACAATCAAGGAGAAGAAACTTAACTAAGTAATAAGTGTAAGGAACTCAGAGAATCCATCTGAGGATCAGGAATGAGGACTAGGAAGTGCAAAGAGCACAGACTAATAAGTATAGACATTGGATATGTCTCAAAGACGTCAAGCAGATACATGACAGCTGAGAAGTATACCCAGCCTGAACATAGTAAGGCAAATGCCTAATGTGAGCACCACAATGTTCAACAAACGGGACGAGAATCCCAATCACAATTACAAACTACCAAGGAGCATAATCCATCATTGGAGAGGATATTAAACTTGGTCTTAAGCACTAGGAGCACGTATAAACAGTCTACCCAAGAACGGGAGACGTTATAACCCAAAAAGAGATAGCTCAAATACAATACCACAAGGTGGTATAGTGAACACAATATATCCTAAACATTAGCCGAATGTAACGGCATAACTAACAACACCCAGGAGCAATCCTTGAAGGGTGTCTGAGTTAACAACAGTTGAATAAAGCGTCATGATAAGAGCACGGAGGCTAGAACGAACACTCGGTTAGGACACCGAAGGGATTTCGCATAACGGGAAATACCCTAAATTACCAGAAGGCACTGATTAGCAACAGATTGCCTAAAGGGCCTCCCATGAACGGAAGTGTGATGTCACGACTTACCATGGAGCCCAGCAATACCTCCAACCTATGTGGTATACAGTGAGTGGAAATATGTATAAGCAGCTTGCAAAGAGCATGGCTCGCAACAATTCGGCTTAAAAGCCATAAACCAATTACGATATATAAACTTTAACGGTTGGAAAACCCACATCAATTACTAACAGGACTTGCAAGAGATATTGCTCCATACGACAAATAGATCGACTATTGAACCACCCAATTTGCACTCAACTTAATGAGTGGCTTGGAGTAATGGCTACCTCAATGTCACTGTCACTAGAGCATCAGTCTATATACAGCTGACGAAGCTTCTAGTTGCCTTCATGCCTTCTGTAGAAATGGTAACACGGAGGCATAAGAATCATAATAATGCCAACATTGGCCTAGTCCACACTTGGACACTACGGGAAACTTGGGGAAGATACCTCTCGTTAACCAAAGACCACCAACGTGGTAATGGTGTGAACCCTTAGGAAAGGCTTCCATCTACAACAACAATAATCTTGCGCATAAAGTTATTGCCAAGAGACAATCAAACAAGAAAGTGAGACTTCCAAACCACCACGCCTACAAGAGGCTATGGACTGAAGAAGCACATCGCTTAAGAGCATCGAAGCTCGAAGGAGTAAGTATACTCCATATGCACCCACAAACGTGATCAACCATTGTGTAAACACCAACTTGGTAATCTTGTCATGAGACCTATGAGTGGCAACAAGCCTCTCAACCAAAACTTCATTTACCAATGATAGAACGGGACAGAAAACCCTTGAGGTTTCTTGGGACGTTCCGGTGATGTACATACCCAAGTAATACTGCACAGCTTGAGCCTATAACCAATGCTCAGCTTAGGGAGGACAGTAATTGTCAAAAACAATCAATGTGAGTGCACATCGCACACCATGAATGACCAACGCTCAAGAGAGCTTGTAACCCGACAAATTACTTCATCCATTATCAACCAAGATACTTGGTAAATTGTATCACAAATGATGATAGAATGTGAGGTAAACTAACCTACACATAAAACCTAAGTTGAATAAGACATCTCCACATTGGGAAGATAATAAGATTGAGGTATGCTACGACAACCGTCATACACACAAACACAGGAAACTCCTAATGTATTTACACCATAAGGAAATGGTGCCAATAACAATGGCAATAAGTGAAGAGGAATTACCACAGTAACGAAAACTATAAAAACAATGTTATACAATGAGCAAGGATACGGTGCGCAACAAGCGACCGCCATGAGGAAGTAGCAGATAATAATACGGAGTAGTAAGTATTGCACTTGTGCAGCTAATGATCTAATGGGACGGTTAAGGATATGAAAAATGTAAACCGTAGTAAATCCTTCTTTTCACCAACAAACATGGCAGAAGCCAGCTAAGGAAGCTTAGCAACAGACCGTGCGGCCTGAGGCCAAAGAAGCACGAAGAGTGTGAAGCACACTAACAATCACAAGATGTGAATTCCATTGGAATAAAAGGTGAAAGGAGTCGTAACAAAGTCACTAGGACCGACGCATAGAAATGCAAGGTCATACAAGTAAAGAACACTTGTACTGAACCAGAAGAACCGGTATGTTTCAGAAACTATTGACACCAGAGGAAGCGCTACAACTAAGTAGTGACTTAACCTCGCCCGACAATAAGTCGGAGAAACTTAGCGAATAATCATGAAAGCACGAATAGTATGTGCAGTAGATTACCAGAGAGCTGGTTACAATCTAAAACTAATTATAGTTCAAACACGGTAAAAGAATACCGCAATTGTTTAGTAAACCTTATTCCCATAATAGACGGATAAAAAGGTGATGTATAGCACATTAAGGATAACAAGAAGGGTGAATAACCCAAGTTATCAGGGTCGCGCAGCAGAAGCTAGTGGGCCCTAGCTAGGAGATAATATACCTAGTAAGTATAGTAGAGTGGCTATGAATGCCTCAAAGCCTAATAGGCTGGAACTAAATTAATTATGAGTTAAATAAACTCATATAGGTATCCTTGGTGCAAAGACTAAACCATTGTTATGATTAGGACCCTTTGACATGGGTACATTATGTAACAAACTGTAAAGAAGCTAAAACGCTCCAGATTGCCCAAATTGAGTAACCAATGTTTAATAATAATAACATATGGTAGATTACGTGGGCGTAATCCCTTTTAAGGGGGTAGAGCGAAAATTGCTTAATGTAAGTTTCATGAATAAAACACATAAACTATAATATGCATAGCACAAATGAGAATTGATTGGATGATTGGTACTATGTTAAATAAACATAAGTATCCATTCATATTGAAATTATGGTAATTAGGCACGAGAGATGCAAATACCATGAAATACCCCTAAATTAATTTAAATTAATTTAGGGATTTCTTTTATTAAACCTTTAATAATATTATTAAGTATTAAATTATTATATGGAATGAGGAATATTAAATTATTATATGAATTATGAATATTAAAATTATATGGGGTTGTGAAATTTATTTAGGGGTTTTCTCCTAATTATTATATATTATTATATAGTATTATGAATTTAATAATAAGATTTATAAGTCAATAAATCTTGGGAAAATTATTAAACACTCCAAATATATTATAAAGATTTTAGGAAGTGTTGGAACATTGTTTTGAAATATAAAAGTCAATATAAAATTCTAGAAACCTTAAAGCTTATTAAGCCTTGCTAGAGTTGACTTTTAGAGAATGGTCAAACCAGGTCATGAAACCTATACCAATAAATAGGTTATGAAAAACCATGAAGATCGATAAAAAAATGTCAAAAACGGATCATCCTAGCCAAAGTTATGCTAGATTGAAGTTTTGAATCAAAATTTTAAGAAGTGCCACGTGTCACTCTGTAATGGGTCGCCCACACTTAGCCGATTTCCTTCCCTGATTTTCGTAACCGATTTCACTTCCTAGCCCTAACTTTAGACGGCTATAACTTTCACATAACTCATATTTTTCCATGCCGTCTTCACCACTCTCTTCTCCTACAATTCCTCTTTCCACCATTACTCATACAACCCTAGATCCTCTGAGTCAACCGGAAATCGAGCCAAAGTAGCCACCTTGCGAGACTGTTTCCAGAATCCAGAAATTCCCTTCGTTTTCAGGTAACTTGCGTCGATCATAACTTCTCGTTAATCGACCAAAATTCGATTTCTTTAGCTCGTTTAAAGATCTCTAACCCTCTACAACTTTCGTGTTTATGCCCAAGTCCAATTCGTAACCAGTTGGGAGATATAGAGGCTAAGTTTGGTCTTGCCAGCACATAAAATAATACCGAAAAAGAGAGGTAAACTCGGGTTTTGTGACTTCGATTTCTTTCTGTGTGATGCGAGTTAGGATTAGAGCTTGCTATCATTGTGTAGATCTATTTCTTCTTTCTAATGAGCCCAAGAACATGGCCTAACTCGATCTAGAACGTATTTATAGATCCCCGAAGTTGACTACTCGAACAGGCAAGGTTCGAATGTGTTTCCAGAAAACCGAAATCGATTAGCTCCGTTCTTGCAATTCCCGGTGAGTTTTCCACAAATTCTTCCGACGATGCTAAACTACTCTTCATTGTCGACCAAACCCATGTAACAATTTCTCCTATTATGCATTATACTGAGAGTAATTTGCAAATCGAAATTCGAAAACCCATGAACCCTAGTTTGTTCGAACCCAGAATCGGTTTCACGAATTCGTGCATCATAGGTCGTAAATTGGTACCGTTTAGAACGTAATTGAATTTCGGATCCAATGAAACAAAAATCAATCGATTTGGTTCTGTGAGTTGAGAGAAATCGTCGAATTAGTACTCGACATTCATTAGCTTTTCGCTAAAGACTCGCGGATCTGGACCGTCCGATCGTGGTTAGGAGATACGACGGCCAGGATTATAACGTAGGTATATTAAGTAATATAATTCCAGAAATAAACCTTAACTTGTTGGGTTAATTTCAAAATCTTCCCGAATGTATTTTGACTTGAAATTTAACCATAGATTCCTTATTTTATGTAGTTTATTTTGATGTAAATTATTAAGGTTTTGGAGTTTTAAACATAAGTTATGATTTTTACAAGTTACGGGTTTTCTGGAATTATTTGGCTAAATAAAAGGATATTTTTATGAAATAAAAATTATAATATATAAATGTTATAGTTACTGTATATTAAATTTGGGAATTTTTGGGCAACGGGAAAAGGTTTTAAAATTGTGTTTGTGAGTTTTCATAAGAATAACTTATAATATATAGTTTTTAATGTAATCAAAAATTAAAGTATAGTGATTAATGAACTTTATAGGTTGGGGAAAATATAATAAGACTAATTAACATTTAATACAGTATGTTTATAAATATTTTGGGTATTAACTTTAAGTGAAGTAAGAGTTGTTACATATATTTATATATATTTATATGAGAGAAATAAATAGAAACTTATATTAAATCAAGGAATTTAACTAAACTACATTTTATTTATTATATATAATATGGAAGCTAATATGTTTAACTAAAACTAAGGGAAATACTCTATTTTATAAACCATAAATCAGTTGTGGATATGTCTAAAAGATATTAAATATAATTAAATACAATAGAATTTCTTAAAGAATGTTCTGGATAAATCTTGATATATGTGGATATATATATATATATATATATGTATATAAATACAATAAAAATAGATAAAGGAAATAACATTCCTTGTGAGAAATGTAATAGGAAGGATATATATATATATACGATAAATAAATAAATAAAAGGAATAAAATACCTTATAGAAAATATAATATGAAGGAATTAATGAGTTAAACTAAACCTCTACATGATACTAATAAAAGAATATTATATGAGGTGGTATTAATTTATGGTTATAGGTTGAGTTTTTTAGTTATCTTTGAGTTTCTAAGATTTATATAAACCGTATTTAAACACATGTATTTATTTAGTCAATAACCACAATGTAAATTTATAATTTGGTTAAGAAATTAATAAGTTGAAATTTAGGAATATTTGGAATTAGTTTACATAAAGTGTTACACAAATAGATCTTATTATATAATTAATAATAAAATGAATGAAATACTTTTACATTTAAATGTTCTTATTATATAAACAATAATAAAATAAATGAGTTACTTTTACATCTAAATGTGAAGAGGATAAATAAGTCTAGATTTAATTATTTCTTAATATTTATAGTATTGAGTAATAACTTAATATTTAAGATAAAATCATTAAAAGGGATTATGATATAAAACTACATTAAACTATGATTAGGAATTTAATCTAAATAATAATCCTTAAGTTTCTTACAACAAGTTAAGCCATATAAATACATTTAACACCAATATTCAGGATGTGAGTTTATAGTTAAGTAATGTATTTAGTAGTTAGAATTTATAAGAAGATTTGTAAATAGAAATTAGATACTTAAAATCTTTAAACCTTTAATTAGATGAAATTAGGTTACATAAGAGATTATATTGATTACCTTTTGACACTGGAAATATTAATGTGTCATTTGAATATAAGGTAAGGAGATTGTTCAGAATATATTATCTTATTAAGTAATTGACAATTTCACTTACGAACCAGAATTTAATTTTTTTTTGATAAATTCTACCTCATGCTAAGATATAATGTCCATCCTAAATACAATAAAGGAAATTAATTTATTAAGTTATGCTTTTGAAACTTTAGGTTTTGTAAACAATATAAAATGTATTTAAGACTTGAGTTTAACGAAGTTTAATAAAAAGGATTATACATGGTCTATAGAGAGAATGTGTGTAAAAGAAAACAGTTAGGGAATTAAATGTAAGTAAGGATACATAAAAGGTTATCTTAAAACACCTTATTATAAAGTTAGGGTTAAGTAAATAATTAACCTTGTGGATACTAAATGTGAGAGTTCGATAAGTTTGAGTTAACTATAATATGGTTATTTCAAGATGAAAGTAATTTAGCAACTTATGACAAGATTAATAGATGGTTGTAATTAAAGGCCATTCTGAACTAAAGATAAGATAATTGAGTTTAGTAGCTCAAATAAGTTGTACTAAAATGCATCTACAACACTACGATTTCAGTATACGGGATGTAGATCTGAATTAGGTTAAGGGGGAAGACTTAGTTATAATGGATTATCTAGTAGATATTGATAAAGATACATAGTCAATAAATTGTGAAATAATAGTATAGTATTCTAAGATAAACCCATCATTGGTCATAACACGATGTATGTCCTAAAGTAAGAATAAAAATATTGAGCTTAAGAATTGTTATTGAAATTCTAAGATTGATTGAATAACGTATAATGCACTTATGTTATAAAGGTCTTTAATGTGAGAATTATGGTTAGGTATGGGTAAAGTGGATAAGGGTGGAACAATTAACAAGTGTTTATAAAATACATTCCTTGGTCTTACAACCTTGAGTTATACAACATTCTAAGACAAGTCAAAGGTTATTCATAGCATTTAAGTGAGGGCTTAAAAGACAATTGAGATTTAGAAATAACAGTGAGGAGTTTATTAAGTTTAACGTGGGCTACAAGTGATTGATGATAGACTACCTTTAATATTCTTCAGAGTACTGTTGATTGTTTGTGCAAGTTGATTAGAACTGCTACAGCGTTACCAGGTACGATTTCTCGTACTCAGCTTGTTGTGTTTTGGACTCTATGGAATGTTTGTACGATTTCTCGTACTCAGCTTGTTGTGTTTTGGACTTTATGGAATGTTTTGTACGATTTCTCGTACTTCGATATTTTTGATGATTGACTTGTGGGATGTTTTGGAAAACGCTAACTGACTTTAAGAGGAATTTCTAAAAAGGAATTGGTTGTGTGACTAACTGAGCCTTGAGTATGAAACTTACATGGGTATTGGTTTTTCTATTTGGTGTCCCGTTAGACATTGACTGCTTAGGGTTTACGCTTCTGCACTCTGTAGGACTGAGTGTTTTGGTATTGCTCTGGGTAGTTGGTGATCTAGTGGGAATTTGGAAAAGGTCAATCTTGGAAATCTTTCTTTCGACGTGCGCGCGTCTTCAATGGTAACAGCAGGGGGCTGTATATCCCTCGCCCATAGGGGCATTGATATTTAACAGCAGGGGGCTGTATATCCCTCGTCCATCAGGACATTTTTAATTTAACAGCAGGGGGCTGTATATCCCTCGCCCATAGGGGCATTGATATTTAACAGCAGGGGGCTGTATATCCCTCGTCCATCAGGACATTTAAATCTGACAGCAGGGGGCTGTATATCCCTCGTCCATATGGACATTGATATCTGGCGGTGGGGGCCATCTCTCCCAATTGAATTATTCCACTCTTGAGTTATTGGTTCTTGGATCTATCGTATTATTCCTAGTCCTTGTGACTATCTGAGTCTTTATACTCCAAACGGGAATTGGTTCTAACATCAACAATGGATGCTTACTAACTATGTGGTGTGACTACTTAAGTGGATGACTTGTTTTGGAAGTTCTCTATCTCTATCTTTGTCTTGTTTTCTTTTCTCTTTAACTCGGTTGTTGAAGTGCTTTATCTCTATTTCATTTTTAAGAGGTTGTTTTCATATTACTGTTTATTTTGAAGAGTTATGTTTTATAAGTTGTTTTTGGAGAATTGTACCAGTTCCATTCCAGGGAACTGACCCGCCCCTTTTGGGGTGGGCTGCTTGGTTTCATCTTGCAGGTACGAATTGATTTACAGGTGGCCACGAAGAGAATGAGCGTTTGGGATGGGACTAGGTTTTGTGGAGAGAGAGTATGTTTAATTTCTATTATGTTGTGTTAGGTTTTTCTCGAGTTCAGACCGTAGCTTTTGTGGATTGTAAGTTGTAAATTGGTGAGGTTTGGTGCCGGGTGTTTGGAACCCGATGGTCTGTAATCGCCTTAGAGTTTTATTTCCGCTGTATTTATGGTTAATAGGGGCGTTACATACCATAGGATGGATATACCTACCTTGTAACACCATGTAAGAGTACTAGTAAAAGAAAAGTAATGAGTAGTGGACGGAGCTCCACAAGTATTGTATCCTTTGAATAAGTAGTACGAAATGAATGAGAGTAGTTGAGGAATGAATTCTAGGAGTAGTGTATTCGTAAGTAAGTTATTGGAAGTAAATTGAGAACAACTAAATTCTACAAGTATGGTAATCCCTAGTTAGAATATTTGAAACGATGGAGAGTAATTGATGGAAGTAGTGAAGGTTGATGAAATGAGCACTTAGGTATTGAATCTTAGAGAAAAGAATTTGGAAGTAGAATGAGGATGATAGATGGACTGAATTCCATCCTTTGGAGATGTATGAATGACTAGGAAGAGTAAAAATATAAAACATGAAAATAAGTGAATTATTTGTTTGTTTGAAACTGATGTGGGAAGTCGAACTTGATCCTGATCAGATCAAGGGAAACCGAACACAAATTAGGGTGGAAAGATAGTTCAACACTGATGCTGATCACATCAGGGTCGAATGATTCTCGAAGCTCCCTTCAAGTGGTCACAAGAATCACACATAGGATAGAAGTAATGAATATAAATTGGAACTTGGAGTTGGATGCTTTAGAAAGATTTCTAATTAGCTGTTGGGAAGGACTTTCCCGTAGATTGAGAATAAGGATTTGGCTAGAAGCTTATGCCGGAGAAGATAGTAGTGTAGCATATTGTATTATTCCAAGGGCAGCGGGACATAGAGGAGTCCTGTGTCTAGTTGACCTGAGTGCCTGCGGGACTGTATGTGTATTGCATTGCTTTGGGGATAGCTTTGCATTGTATATATGTGAAAACCTGGTAATGTGGAACCAATGGTTGGTAGTGATGTGGATTGGAGTAATTATAGTACATTTGGATGGTATGGTATGTAGAAACCTTGAGTAATGGATTTGGGAATAAGTAAGGAGGAAGAATGTATGACCGTGGTATTAGACATGTAAGAATAAGTAAGCATTGTAAACTTATAACCTCGAACAACTTTGAGGACAAAGTTCTTAAGGGGGGTAGATTGAAATACCCCGACCTTAAATATGGCGATTAAATTATCCTAATAGGTATTTAGGAGCCTAATAATGATTAAGAAATATTGGTAAGGGAAAAATAAATCCAAAAGAAAGAAAGAAACGCTTAAAAAGCAAAAAACGCTAAATAAGCGTTAACTAACCATAGGAGGTAGGAGACCTCGGTTAGCGTATTATAAGGATTCTAAAGGCTTAATTAAGTCTAAATAAATATTAGGGAACAAATCCCGAAGAAAACGGATCCTTAAAATGGATTAAAAACACTAATGAACATTAAAGCGCGTTTTTCGAGGTAACCCGGAAAATGTGACTTTAAGCGGGTCAAATAGACTCGTAACAATTTTGGTCAACTAAATAATCAATAATAAATATTAGTGAAGCTTTTGAACCAATAAAATCAATAAAACGAGAAAATAGTAAAAACTGTCAAAAACGGGAAGTTGTGGGGTGAAAGCATAAATAAACCAAACTAGTGTGTCCACTATTGTAAATAAAATTTTTAAAACCCTTGTGGGGGCTGTGTGAGCCGATTGTTGCTCCCCCTCTCACTCTCTTAATTACCCCCTTACTTGCAAAGGACAAAAAAAGTAAATAAAGGCAAAAAGTAAAACTCACCTTTTACCTTCTCTCTCCTACTCCCCCTCATTTCCTCCCATCCCTCTCGTACTGCATCTCTCTCTCTTTCTTCTTCCCCAACTAGAACTCTAATGGCGATTTACAAGAGAACATACAGCACCTCTCCTCTCTCCTACGTTTGAACACTCAAACAAGGTCCAAATGCCACAAAAATTACACCGTTGGATTCCCCTCTTCTTGGAGCACATTTCTATCTTTTCCAAATTCGAAAATACCTAACTTCACCTCTATGGGTATTCCTCATTTGAAGGTTTGAGACCACCATTGGAAGATCCTCCTTCTTCTTGATGTTTTAAGGTAAAAATAATCATAAAGACCCAACCTTTTCTATCCCTTATTGACAAAACGAAATTTATGTTGAACCCTTGCCTTGTTCTTTGTATTCCAGCCGACTTTAGCTTCTTCCATGGGCTAGAAACTTCAATCTCTTGCTAACCAAGGACCCCACTCATTGGTGGTAAGGTAATGTTCTTTCTAAACCCTAAAAATAACTAAATTCTAGGGTTAGTTGTGAATGAATGATAAGTTAGAATTGTGTGTCGGTATGGGCTGTAGCATTTGAGTGTGGACTACATTTGGAACCGAGAACAAGAAGGAAAGGAAGGAAAAGAAAGAAGAAAGGAAGAGAAGAGAAAGAAAGAGGAACAAAAATCACAAGGTAAATGCCTTACCTTGAGTTAGGTTTGTATGGTATAGTGTAACAGTTTTGAGTATTGGAATTGAGTACTGTATATGGGAATGAGTAATAAGTATATTGTAGTATGATGAAGAAAAGAATGTAACAGTTTTTGAGGCTTTAAAAGGTGGTTAAAAGCTTGGGTAAACATTGGGTAATGTATGTGTATGTGCAGGAAAAATATTATGGTATATTGTGTAGAATGAATGTGTGAGCTGAAAATGTATGTGGGCAATGTTAAAAATATAGGGGAACCTCTGCCCAAATTTGTATGGAAATTGGAGGACTTAGATGAGGAAGAGGAAGGGATAACTTATGTGGTAACTAAGTGTATTTGGAGAGTTTAAGTGAGTAGTTTAGTACTTTGTAACAGATTTAGAAGAGGATTTAAGTAATGGGATGGAACTAGGATGGAGGCAATGCATTGAGGATGTTAGGAGTAGCATTAGTAGAGGGTGTATTGAATGGTAAAGAGGAAAGGAGAAATCTGCAACAATTGTAGAAGAAAGGAAGCTGTAACAGTGGAGAAAATGTAACAGTGGAGTGTGTTTTGTGACAGATTCGGATAGAGGTGTATTAGGCTAGTTTAAAGTGCTTAATCAATGCTAAAATATGCTAGATTATATGTAGGAATAATGGAGAAAGAGATTGGTAGAAATTTGGAATTTAAACAAGTTGAAAAACCTACATAACTTGCAAAACTGAAACTGGTCCGGGTCTGTAAACCGGTATAGAAACCCGAACCAGCATAAAAACACGACAGAAAGTTTTACAAAGGAGTGGTCTGGGTTTACAAACCAGAACACTAACCCGGACCACCCCAAAAACATACCCGTAACTTACCAAAACATATGGGCCGGGTTTGCAAAGGAGTATATAAACCCGGACCACACGAAAAACTTACCTGAGAGTTCTGTAACCATGTGGTCCGGGTCTGTATACTAGGGTGTAAACCCGGACCATGCGATTAAGTTACCCGAGGAGTGTCCCAGTGAGTTGGTCCGGGTATGTAAGTCCGGACGGTAACCCGGACCAACCCAAATTGTGTACAGCATGTATTTTTAAGGTAATCTAAGGTAGGTTAAGGATGGGTAATGACATTATAAGATAAGTAAGACATAATTAATGATGTTTAAAGGTCATTAAGGCTATAAACAAGCTTAGAGAATAATTTTAAGTAAGTAATCTAAGTACATGTAATTGAATAATAATGAATTAGTAAGTACAAACCAGGAAATGTTAGTAAGGTAATTAGTAAGGTTAAGTAAGGGTAATTAACCACCCAGTTGTATGTATATGTTAGGACTTGGATTGTGAACACCGGAGGAACGTCGGATACAAGTACAACGGTGAACGGTATGATTTCTTCATGCCCTGTATCCTAATCTGGTTACCCCGATTTGTGTGCTTATGTGATCACCTAATAAGATAAATGCATGAATCGGACTATATTGCACTTACTTGTGCTTGTTTACATTGTTCTTGATATTTGTCTTGAACAATAGTTTGTATAATTCATGAAATATATGGATGATGATGAAGTGTGTTTGTATCTCGTAGTGTACTTGTATTGTATTGTATTTTTGTATGGATGTGTATTTGAGTAATGCATTTGTGTATGTGGCTTGAATGTGATTGGCTTCTACTAATTCCTAACCACCTAACTCCTAACGTAAGTATTGAATAAATTGGAATGAGTAGAAGTCCGATATAGTTTCGGCCACGCGTGAGGATGAGGAGACACAAGAGGTTGGATCCGATTCCTGGTTCTTAAACTGGTCCATGGCCCAAACCCCTTAAATGGGTAGCATCCTGGATTGGTGAACCAAGTAAATCCCGGTGGGACAGAGTAGTCCCGGGCCGGAGGTCCCGACGACTTAACATGAGTAGAGTAAGTAAGTAAGTAAGTAAAGTATGAGTATGTATGCGTAAGTATGGTGTAACAAGTAAAAGAGTAATCTCCACCCGATTAACCCGGGTGGACAAAAAGGAGCTAACAAGTATGGTGTATTGTGTATGTATTGGGTATGTATTGAATTTGTATTATGTATTGTGGATTTTGGGTAAGGTAAGTACGTATCTGTTGGCTTGTATGGTTTACCCTGTATGTATTGAAGTGTATGTATGTAATCCTTGTGTAAAGTATTGTAGCATTATGTATGAAAGCATGTATGCATATATGTATGAATAAAATGAACTGCATGTATTCGACCAAGTGGTCGGCGTACCCTCACTAGTACGCGGGGTATGCGGTTATCATATTCAGCGAAAGCTGACCCCCTAGGGGGAACATTTTTAGTGTGCAGGTACCCGAAGCGGATGTGGTCAAGGTAAGAGACCGGTGGCTACACTTGGATAGTTAGAAACAGAATGTAGAAGTGTACTCAGTGGCACTCCTCTTGTACTTAGGAAATAAGTAGTTTGTGAGGAATGGGTAGTGGTTAGACTCTTAATGAGTATGGATGGAACTGAAAGAGGTATTGTACTTGTATAAGGAACTTAGTAAAACTCGGTGTATTATGTTGTATTGAACTTATGGAGTATTGTAATGAATGGGAAGCTCTAGTATTTGAATTGGTAATCAGAGTATGTATTGTAAGTGTTTAGTACTCGGATATTCCGGTCCATCAGACCGATGCTGTATGTATGTAGTAGTGGCCTTGTTAGTCACGTGGGTGGCTAACGGCATTGTATCACCCGCCGTTGTGTAAGTAAGTATCCGCTGCGTGAATCTGGATATGTATGGAGATTGGAAGGTAATGACGGTATTAGCAGTAGGGGTGTTACAGTTAGTTAATTTGGTAACCTAGAGAATGAATACACCCTCTTGACAAGCTTGTTACATCACTCATTATCGTCCTGTTAGTCGGACGAGTAACTTAACTTAAAGATGGGTCGGATATAGTGATCCGAACACACCGCACATAATCCCCAACAGACGTGAGTCAAAAGCCTTGGTTAAGCTCAGGGTGATTGAAGACCAACGAAGGAAGACAACCAACAGAGAGGGAGCTAAAGAAACTGTATACATCAACTCCCAAACAACGCGCGACCGGAACAACCGGATTCCTCACCCCCCATAATATATACATGAACATAGTTAAGGGCTCCACTGTGGAACCTATCACATCCATACACCTTACAGTATTACAACTGGGTTAAACACACAAGGGAGGTCCATACATTCACACACAAACATCACACAATTAACTCACACATGGCCGTGGTTAGAACGTCCCATGGTTCGGGTCGTTAAATCCGAATACCGATCTCTCATGTGATCCTAGACTCAGTTAGCTAAGGTTTAACACTTTCGGGGTTAACGGTATCGGAACTAGACACGCCACATATATGAATTACTATAAACTTATTACATACTTTTATCTTATAACGTGGCAAACATTCAGAAAAACACATTTGTATACAAGCCGGTGGAATCCGGTAGGACACAGGTTGCAAGAAAACCATACCTTGGTCCTTGCTGCATATGAGTCCCGCCAAACGTAGTTCCTAAACATGATTAGTAATGTCGGTTAATTTACTTATTTAACTTTCAAATTACTAAGCATTCTTCATGATTATATGACATGTTTTATGCTTACACTTACCCTTGATTACCTTCATTATACCCCATAGGGTTAACTACCTAGGCCACACTTTGTTTGTTTTTTTTACAAGTTTTTGGTCCGACCGACCTTAACCGACCTTACACAA
Source organism: Limonium bicolor (assembly GCA_023374045.1). Lineage (NCBI taxonomy): Eukaryota > Viridiplantae > Streptophyta > Magnoliopsida > Caryophyllales > Plumbaginaceae > Limonium > Limonium bicolor. The sequence continues at coordinate 360,773,901 of CM041778.1, read as the reverse complement.
GGTCGGTCCATTCCAGGAACAATTCCTGTACAAAAGTTTAGACACGACCGACCTTGCAAGTCTGGTCCCAAGGTCGGTCTATTCCAGAGACTTAATCTGTACCAAAAAAATACAAGCCCGACCGACCTTGCAAGTCCGGTCCCCAAGGTCGGTCCATTCCAGAGACCGTCTCTGGCAGGGTAAACTGGGCTCGACCGACCTTACAAGTCCGGTCCCTAAGGTCGGTCGGCTCCAGACCTTTGTTTCTACATTCCCATTTGACTCCAAACTTCACCTCATGTATCCTAGTATGTTCTAACCTCATTTGGGCACATCAAACACACCTTAAGACCTCCATTAAACTCCTTAAATCACCCATTAAAGATATTCCTCAAGCATTACACAAGTCTTATAAATACTAACACTTGTAGTGCTTTTCCTTAGGTTTCTAAGTGGTGTTTTATACCTATGACAATCACTATCCCCAAATGTTTACAAAAAAAAATGACATATGCCAACGGACGCCTATCCCAACCGACTCAATTTTCTGTTGACATAGTCTATTTATAAGAATGGGCCGGAATCCTATACTAACGGGGCAATATTTTTGTTAGCATAGCCTATATACGAAAGGTCTTATATTAACGGATGTATTGTTCCGTTGCAATAGCTAATTAGCGCGACTGAAAATAAAAGGCTGGCCGAAAAAAGAAGGGTTTATCGAGGGTTAAGATTCCGTGGCTCTTCGCATAGTTATTCAAGCAAAGAGCACAGACTCTTGCGAGAGAGGAAGAATCTGCGGTGGTGCTTAATTTTTCCGACGTTTCTTCCGCCGGAGAGGGCAAAACGAAGGTTATCTTCCACCGGTGAGGGCAACTGAGAGAAGGTCGAATCTGCGGCAATGGCCAAACTCACGCGTCAGTAGGTAGTGACGAACTCCTCCTCAAGCGCCACCACATCGCCTCCTTCAAAATTCTGCCTTTTTCATGTTATATTCATTCTCCGGCAGTCTTGTAACTCTCGTTTGTTAGTTTGTTAGATTGATTGACTGACTATTTAATTTGGTAGCTAGTTAGGGTAATTGGGTAGGGGGCGTGAGTAATGCCACCGCCATCGAGGGGTCAATGCGGCGGCGAGCACCTTCAGCATAATCAGTCGTCACTCCGCAATATGATGCAGCGATCTACACCGACGCCTTTCTTAACAAAGACGTACCAGATTTCACAATTTCTGCAGCTTTCCAGGTATGTATTCTCCTTCTTGCATCACGAAGACTATCTTCCCTACATTTCACAATTGTATCTTCCACTGCTAGGTAATTTATGGTATACGATCCTTTTTATTCTCTTATTCAGACTTTTACGTTCCTTGTAGTTTCAGCAGTGTTCTGTACTAGTTGTACATTAGTTTCAGCAGCGTTCCTTTTTCTTCTCTTTTAATGTCGAGTTTATTTTCTTTTCTTTTAATCATGTGTGATGTGTAATTAAGATTGTGCTGACAAGTTAAACCATCTAATTAGTTCTTTCTTTTTCCTCTGTTTTGATCATTATTGCGATTTGACCGCCTCAAATGCATATTCTGATAAGGTACCCACTAATTTCAAAGAGAATAGACAATTACTACTTCCTACAAAATTCTGGGTCTTGTGCAGCAGATTTGAGGCTCTTAATGCGTGTAATAGTTCTTAGATATGAAGGATCTGAGTCAAGGCTTATCTTGTGATAGCTGCAACTGTGCACGCAGATTATTAAGAGAGATTATGGGTTAAGAATCAAACCAGGAAACAGGAATAGTTCATATTTTGTTTCAAAAGGGCTCTTAAAGTGAGGGAAGATTCTGTGGAAAACTGAAATAAGAGATGCGGTGCTCCTTATCACTTCTGTAGTTTGAAATTCATTGCTTAGTGATATGATTATTGGAGGTTGGTTCAAGTGAACAGAAATTTGCTTCTCTGACTTCAAGGGGAATTATATATATTCAGGATAAGTATCAAATTGTGTACCTCCTGGTGAAAAAAAAATAGATGATATGCCCTTGTTAGTCGTGTTCAACAATCAGGAAGAAACCCAAGGCCTGCTGTTTTGACCACAAGCTGTATATTTCATCGTTTCTGTAAAGAAACAATAACCACAAGACTGCTTTCTGGAGGATGAATTGATATCACTTTAAGGATTAAATTAAGCTGAAAATTGATAAGAGCAAGAGTTGATGATGTGATCATGTTTTATATTTTTGTGTGGCTAATATATGTGCACCGAATGGGGCTGCTATGCTAAGTGAGGGAAGGTGAAATCCTTCTCATCTAGAAGAAGGAAAGCTTGTACTGCCACGACCACATATTATTCTAAATTTTTAATAAACTTAAAGCTATGAAACTAACTATATAATGAGCTTCATTGATGAAATAGCTGTACAAGGTGTACATGTTTGTTTATCAGACATAGATGCAGTAAGCTTGCAGCAGTTACGATTATACATATTTTACTGAGTTAATTTGTATCTAGATTATGTGGATCTATTTTATTTCAGACGGAAGTCATCCAAGTGAGAGTGGGGAAAAAGGTTTGACCACTTATTTGGTTTAAACACAAATAAGCACAATGTTTTACAATATTAACCATTTTTTATTGTATTGACAATTTAGTATATGTATTTTGTATTGATAGAAGTCACACAAGGCAATAAGAAGCTCAGAGGTGCTACTGTCATGGTTTATTGTTTGACCACTTATTTGGTTTAAACCCAAATCAAGTTTTCATGAAATATTACTTATCTGAATAGTAACAAGTCGATAAGCTCGGCCTAAAACAGTTGTTGATTATTGCTTGACAATTTCCCATCTTTCTCTCTCTCTATTTGTTGATTATCTCAGTTGTTTTTCTGACTCCTTGAATGGGATTAAGAAGAGTAATGAAAATATCAACAGCTGCTTGACATGTGTATAAGTAGGTAGGAAAATTTAGAAAGAAATCTAGATAGTGGCATTAATTAATGATAGTTACTTTGGAATGAGAATTAAAGAAAACAATACCACGTGCAGTTCTAAGCTATAGTTTTGGTGTAAGTTAGGGGTAGGCATCGGCTGTGTCCACAGAGTGTGTACGTAGCTAGCTTACCTCGCATAAGTTTTTTTTTCATTTTCTCTTCTGTTGAAATATCATACAATATACATATTTTTTTTTGAAAGATATCTACTTGTTTTGAAGTGATAATTTAGTTCATTTGTGTGTGATCTTTGATATTTCAATCTTCTTTTTATATAAGTTTCAGCACCTGTATGGTCATTGTACTTTGTGAATCTTAGAAAATTAGTTGTATCTTTGTTTGACTACTTTGGAAGATGACACAGATAAACAAGACTGTTGATATTGATCCTTCTATTTCTATAAGATTCTGGTTTCATAACTGAACCACCATGTCTTCTTTTGTACTTATGTTTTGGTGCTGGTTTTGTCATAGTTGAGTAGCTTTTACCCCGTGTTGTTCCCTATGAATGTGATTGCATCTGAATATAATCTGATGGATGATATCGTAAAGCCTCACTTTATATTGCTTAAGTTATTCATATGCTAGTGTTTTGTACACGAATGCCTTAACTAAAATTACTTGTTTCTACCAGGTTCCAACAGGTGCTAGTGGCAATGAACAACCCCCATCCTCATGTACTCCAGATAGTGTAACACGTTGACTGGAAGATAGTGACATGGCCATAATGAAGTCTTTAACTATATATTTTTGTTTGAAGGCTGAAACCGAAAACTTTTGTCCAGTTTGTTGTTGTTGTTGTGATGTAAACGACTAGTCTTTTCAATGTAGTGCGACTTTTCAATCTTGTTAGGTTGTATCAACTATTTGAAGATACATTACATGATTGAAGTTATTGGTTTACACTGTCTTGGTATTTCTATTTTTTAATGGTTGTGTACAACCAATTCTACAAGGTGCTACAGGTTTATGAAACGTTGAGAAATAGGTAGGAAAAAGCAAAAATAGCCCATATTATATTGTACTTCAAACAACCTTTACCTACGGAAAGATCTGTGGGTATAGGTATAATCTTTACCCACAGATAGATCCGTTGCTATAGGTGTGTTCATTTCGTTATAGATAACAGTTTTACAATGGTCTTTAGTAACGGACAAACCGTTGGTATAGATTTGAACCCCTACTCCAACGGATAATATATCCGTTAGTATAGGGAAATACCCACGGTACATATGTCAACGGATTTTTGTCCGTTGGAGTAGCCTTTTTGTACCTATACTAACGGAACATAGTCTATGCCAATAGAAATTTTCCGTTGGCAAATGTCATTTTTTTTGTAGTCACTAATCCAAAGGCATTAGTTCTCACATGCACCTCCCATATACAAACTCCTTCTACTTCCACTAGTTCACACTTGGATCTCCACAAGGCATTATTTTTCCTTTGATCACCAAAACTTGCTTAAGACTTAGCACTTCACATAACATAACCTTGGTGTGTTTAAAACACCCATTTGATTTCTAAATCCTCCAAGACTATGCCCAAGGCATCTTAACACTTAAGAACACCTTAATTCACATTCTTTCACCATCTTAAAGCTTAACCATTCCTAGTACCTTCTAGGTCATAAAATCTCATTATTACACATAGACTCCTTTGTTTATCAACTAAATTTTGCCATAGCTTCTCTTGTATATTCTCACCCCAAACACTTAGGTTTTCACCTTTTTACAACCAAGAACACTTAATCACTTAATACACACAAACATATTGTTTCTCATCCTTTAACCATCCAAGACACTCATCTCCACAAGAAACATTCTTTACACACAACTAAACCTTTAAACCACACTACATCACAATATAGTGCAAAAACTTAATTGCTTGGCACTTAGGCCCTTAAATAACATGGCTCTTAGGCCCTTAAATTGCATAAACCTTAAACACTAAATTTCCCACATATATATTGCCTTTGACCTGCAAATACACTCAACATCACATATGCCTTTTAATAATTCCCTTAAGAACAATTCACTAGCTCTTTTTCCATTGGCTCCTTAGGTATTTTATTAAGCAAATCAAGCTCATTTTTCCTAAGGCATTCAAACTACATTGAGATAGTTTATTTACCTCTTTTTCCTCTCAAACTTCTTTCTTGTTTCCTTGAACCGAAAATCAGCAAGGAGTTTGATCACTTGTCAACTTTCTAATCAATATACAAGCAAGATAATGAGCATTCAAACTTCATGCCCAAACACATTAATAAACCCTAGGTTATAGGTATTGTCTTAAGGCATTAAGGTGATTGTTTTACCTTGGAAATAGAAGAGAGCTTGAATAAGTATCAAGAGAGGACTCCACCAAGCCCTTGGAAGATTGGAATAAGCTATGAATGAGCAAAAGAAAACACCATGAAGTGGGTGATTTCGGTCACATATGAAAACAAGAGAAAGTAAGGTTTTTCTTTGAGTTTCCTTACCTTGAAGCAAAGGAGAACAATGAGGTGTGAAAATATGAGCTCAAGCTCCTTCCATGGTGATTCCCCTTGGCACCGAAATGGAGCTTTTCAAGATTTGAAAAGGTAGAAGTGTAGAGCTTGGTCTAACTAAGACAAATATGGTCTTAGAATTTGATTTAGAGCATGGAGTTGGATTTGACAAAGAAATGAAGATGGAGAAGAAAGGTTGCTGTAGCAACTCGTTTTTGAAGAAGGGAGGAGAGGATGAAGACGGTGGGAACAAGGAGAAAAGAAGAGAATGAGGTGAGAGGTTTACTTTGTAAGATATTTAAGTTTAAAAAGGTAAATAGTCTTTTTACTTACTTTTCCTCCTTTCTTTATTTGACTTGTAAATGGTGGTGACTCACCATGTTGAAAACCGGCCCCCTTGACATATTAGAGATATTTATGGTCTTTGTTGACCAAGTAATGGACTTATGTTGACTTAAGTCAAAACTAGCACTATTTGAGCACTATTCACAAACTAAGGCACATATTTGTGAAATTTTTGATTTCCCATTGATTTAGACTTCCAAATGTGATACTAAGTAGTACACATGTTAATTAAAGAGTAATGATGGACATTTAGCCACTCAAAACCCATTTACAAGACAATTTTTCAAAAATGTGCTTTAAGACTCCTTAAAGCACATTTTGTGTTTTAACTTGTTTTCAAGCTTGGTTTTCTTTATTAATTGATTTAATATGTTCATTAACACATAAATAAGGTATAGGTATGACCTTTAGGTCTTAACCAAACTTATCCCTAGCTTAGAGCACATTTTCGCCCATATTGGCTTTAAGGTATTTATTTGTGTTCTGTTTGGTTTAATTGTCTACTAAAGTTTCCTATGGACTTAATTAGCCTTATTAAATCATAATTGAATATTATTTAGTCTTGGTAGGCTCTTTCGGTCCTAACCAAGTTCACTCCAAGCTTAGAGCATGTTTTTGCTCAAACTGTGTTTATGGTACTTTATTGCTTTTACTATGGTTTAAATTGTACACTGATGTTTCTAGGGCACTTTTTAGCCTTTAAATACCATATTTTAACATTTAAACAACATATCAAGGTTTGGGGTATTTCACTCCCACAAGATGTTATTTCCTTCATCGATTTTAATGTATTTATATACTTATATATATATATATATTTATGTATTAAGATTTATCCATAACATTTTTAAGAAATTTTATTGTATTTAATTATGTTTAATAACTTTTAGGCATATCCCCAACCTATATATGGTTTATTAAATAAAGTATTTTTCCCTTATTTATTTAATATTGATATGCATGTACATGCATTAGAATTTATTTAAGTCGTCCTTTATGTAGCTTATTGAATTTAAATTATCTTTATTAACCTCAACATTTATCTGCATTCCATGTATACTTTATAAAGTATTTCTTTGTACATTTTAGAATATTAGCTTCTACAGTATTTAGTTAATATAAGTGTTGATTTATTTAGCCCCTTGTTTTAGCCTAAGTTACTATTTTATTCCTTTTATATAATGTGTATATATATTATTTTTTTCCTTAATTTTAATTAAGAATGTTAACTTACATATTATATAATAAATAAAATGTAGATTAGTTAAATTCCTTGATTTAACATCAGTTTCTATTATATTTCTCTCATATAAGTATATATATATATATATGTAAACAATTTTTTTACTTCACTGAAAAGTTAATTCCCAAAATATTTATAAACATACTGTTACTAGATGCTAATTTAGTCTTCTCATATTTTTCCCAACCTAAAAATTTTATTAGTAAACTATACTTTAATTCCTGTTACATTAAAAACCTTATATTATAAGATAACTTATGAAAAACCTTATAAATACAATTTTTAAACCCATTTCCTCATGTCCAAAATTGCCCAAATTAAATACATAGTAACTATAACATTTTAGACATATTACAAAATTTTTATTTCATAAAAATATCTTTTTAATTTATCCAAATAATTCCATAATACCCCTAATTTGCAAAAATCATAACTTACGTTTAAAAACTCCAAAACCATATTAATTTACATCAAAATAAACTAGATTTTATAAGGAATCTATGGTTAAAATTTCAAGTCAAAATAAATTCAGGAAGGTATTTAAATTAATTCAACAAGTTAGGGTTTAATTCTGGAAATATTAAAACTGAAAACAACTAAATCTATCCACGTTTTAATCTCGGCCGTCCGTTTCTAAAACCTACGATCGGACGGCCACTGAATCTCGAGTGCATCCCCAACCTCAAACGATTACCCAAGTACTAAATCACCGATTCCTCTCAACTCACAGAACCAAATTGACTTATTTTTGTTTCGTTTAATTCGAAATTGAAAAACGAACCTATTGACACCGATTTCTCCACATATAATGTAGTATTCTACGAGTTCGATTCTGGATTTAACTCGGTTAGGGTTATGTCAGTTCGAATTCGATTTTGCCAAATTCTCCTAACATAATGCATAATAAGTGAAATTGAAACGTGGGTTTGGTCGACAATGTAAAACCGATTAACAACATCGGAGGAATTGAAAGAGAAACTCACCGGAATTGCACAAATCAAAGGAATTCGATTTCGTTTTCTGGAAAAAGGTTCGAACTTGGCTGTTTCGAGGAGCTAACTTTGAGGATCTATAATTTACAGTACAAATCGAATTAGACTACGTGGGTGGGCTTAATCGAAAGAGGAATTATAGATCTACAAATGGATAGCAAGAACTTAATCTAACTTGCATTATACAGAAAGAAATTCAACCTGAAAGTTACGAGTTTATACCTGCGGTTTCTGTATGATTTTATGTGTGTGACAAGGCAGTAACTTTAGACGCCTCGTTCTTCCAAATGGTTGGGATTTAGCCTTAGTTGTAAACATAAGAGTTGTAGACGGGTTAGAGATCTACACAACGAGCTAAAGAAATCGAATTTTGGATGAGAGACGAAGAAGTTATGATCGAACGAAAGTGCCTTACCGATCACGTTTTTCTGAGAATCTGGGTTACAGCTTTGCAAGGAGGCAACTTTGGATCACTTTTCCGGTGGATGTAGGAAGGGTTAGGTTATGTGTGAGCTATGGTTGTAAAGAGGAGATTGAGGAAAGAATGAAGAAGACGACACTGGAAAATTCGAAAGGATGAGTGAGATACAGCCGTCACAAGTTAGGGCAAAAATACTGGTGGAGGTTAGAATACTCAGCGAATTTTATGCTAAGTACCGGCGAGCTGTGTGAGCTTGACACGTGGCAGTTTTCAAATTTTTGATTCAAAACTTCATTCTATCATAACTTTGGCTAGGATGATCCGTTTTTGACATTCTTTTTATCAATCTTCTTGGTTTTCCATAACCTTTTTATTGGTATAGGTTTCATGGGCTGGTTTGACCATTCTCAAAAAGTCAACCCTAGCAAGGCTTAATAAGCTTTATGGTTTCCATGATTTTATATTGACTTTTATGATTCAAATTAATGTTCCAACTCTTTCTAAAATCTTTATAATATACTTGGAGTGTTTAGAAATTTTTCCAAGATTTATTGACTTATAAATCTTATTATTAAATTCATAATACTATATAATAATAATAGTAATAATATTTTATTAGTCTTTAGGGTTAAATAGAAGAAATCCCTAATTTAATTTCCATAAGTCCATATAGTATAATATTTATTATTCATAATTCCATACCATAATTTAATTAATAGTATTATTTATGGTTTAATAAAGAAATCCCCTAAATTAATTTAAATTAATTTAGGGGTATTTCAGTATATCCCCCTTAAAAGAAACTTCGCCTCGAAGTTTAAAAATCAACTTGAGACGATAATAATTCTGACGAATTTCCATACCAATCCAATCCTTAATTTCCATCCATTCTATTTCAATATTCCACTCGAGATTACTCAGAATCAAACTGAATCAAAATATACCAAGATATATTAAATCAAAAGTCACATACTACTGTGCCATAACGTAAAACTACGTACATACATACACCTCTCACTCTACTAATAATGTAACAGGGCATAATCCGGATGAGGTAACGAAGGAGGAGTATGCCAGTATATCCCCCTTAAAAGAGCTAAGGTACGCCCTCGTACCGCTACTAACGTGAGCTATAGAGGGATAGGAAAACATCATGCGAATAGATGTGGGTACTTCACTCTCATAGAGTCCTCAGTCTCCCAAGTAGCTTCCTCAACCCCATGATGCTCCCAAAGAACTTTCACCAGTTTGACTGATCTGCTCTCGTTTCTCGGACCTTCGTGTCCAAGATCCGAATAGGAGTCTCCTCATACCTCAGTGTAGGCTCAATCTCCAATCTCTCTGCAGTACGTGAAGGGTCAGGCATATACTTCTTCAGCTGAGATACATGAAACACGTCGTGTACCTTCCCCAACTCCGCTGGTAGCTCTAGTCTGTAAGCAGCTGGGCCCACTCGCTCCGTAATCCTGTACGACCGACATACTTAGGGCTTAGTTTCCCCCTCATCCCAAATCTGAATATCCCTCTCATCGGAGACACCCGTAAGAAAACCATGTCTCCCAACTGAAACTCGAGCTCTCTGGTGCGCTGATCCCCATAGGATTTCTGTCTAGACTGCGCTGCCCTCATGTGCTGCTGAATAACTCTGACGTCATCCTGCAGTGTCTGAACGTACTCGGGCCCAATCAGACTGCCTCGGTAGGGTCACTCCATGATAAGGGAGTCCGGCACGGCCTGCCATACAGAGCCTGGAATGGTGCCATGCCGATAGATGGTAGGAGTTATTGTAGGAGAACTCCACCAGGTGTAGACGCTCTACCCAACTCCCCTGATAGTCTAGAGCGACCTCGCAGCATATCCTCCAGCGTCTGAATCGTCCTCTCAGTCTGCCCATCAGTCTGAGGGTGAAAGGCTGTGCTAAGGCGTAGCTGAGTACCAAACGCCTCCTGCACCTGACGCCAAAATCTGCTGAGGAAACGTGTGTCACGATCGGAGACGATCGTCTTCGGTACCCCATGGTACCGGATGTGCTCTGTGGTGAACACCTCAGCCAGCTTGGGCACCTTCCATGTGTCCTTGATAGGTATAAACCTGGCTGTCTTGGTCAACCTATCGACTATCACCCAAATAGAATTCAGTCCACCTCTAGCTGGAGGGAGACCGACCACAAAGTCCATGCTGATGTCGTCAAACTTCCACGGTACTGGTAATGACTGAATCTGGCCTCCTGGTCGACGATGCTCAAACTTCACCTTCTGACAGGTGAGGCATCGGGAGACGAAATCTGCTACATCCCTCTTCATCCCGCTCCACCAGAATAACTGCTTCAAATCCTTGTACATCTTGGTGGCTCCAGGGTGTACTGATAATGTAGAGGAATGAGCCTCAGAGAGAATCCTGGTCTGAAGTTCTGTCGCATCCTGAGGAACGCAGAGTCTGCCTCTGACTCGAAGGTGTCCCTCGCTGTCTAGCTCGTACTCATACTTCAGACCATCAGTCAAACCGTCTGCTAACTTCTGCCTGACGCCCTGTAGGTATACATCACTGTCCTGGGCTGTATATCTCCTCAGCTATCGTGGTCATCTCTATCAAGGCTACTGCTCAAAGCGTCTGCCACGACATTCCCTTTACCTTCAGTGTACTGAAGGTTGATGTCATAATCAGCTAGTAGCTCGACCCATCGTCGCTGTCTCAGGTTCAGCTCCTTCTGGGTCCAGATGTACTTCAGACTCTTATGGTCTGTCATAATCCGGACTGTGGCTCCATACAAGTAATGTCGCCAGATCTTCAAGGCGAAGACTATGGCGAGGAGCTCAAGGTCGTGTGTGGGGTAATTTTCTTCGTGCTTCTTCAGCTGTCGAGAAGCATACGCTACCACTCTGCCATTCTGCATCAGTACCCCACCAATCCCTCTGCCTGAAGCATCACAATACACCTCGTATCCCTCGTTCCCTTCAGGGATCACTAATACTGGAGCTGTGGTCAGGGCGTCCTTCAGCGCCTGAAAGGAGACCTCACAAGCCTCTATCCATACAAACGGGCTGTCCTTCTTCATCAGAGAGGTCAAGGGCTTGGCTAGCCTGGAGAAGTCCTTCACAAAGCGTCTATAGTAGCCAGCCAACCAAGGAAACTCCTAATCTCTGTCACAGTGCGAGGTCTATGCCAGCTCTTCACTGCCTCAATCTTAGCTGGGTCTACTGAAACTCCCTCAGCTGAGATCACATGTCCAAGAAATGACACCTTGTCCAGCCAGAATTCACACTTGCTGAACTTGGCATATAGTTTCTTCTCTCTCAGAGTCTCCAAGGCTGTCCTCAAATGCTGCTCGTGTTCCTCCCGACTCTTGGAGAATCAAGATGTCGTCTATGAACACGACCACTGACTTATCTAACTGGGCTTGGAAGACTCTCTGCATCAGATCCATGAATCTCGCTGGTGCATTGGTCAGTCCAAACGGCATCACTGTGAACTCGTAGTGGCCGTATCTGGTCCGGAAGGCTGTCTTCTCTATATCTGACTCAGCTACAGCTATCTGATGATATCCGGAACGCAGGTCAATCTTGGAGAACACCTTAGCTCCCCTCAGCTGGTCGAACAAGTCATCGATCCTGGGCAGTGGGTACTTGTTCTTGATCGTGACATTGTTCAGCTCCCTGTAGTCGATGCAGAGTCTCATGCTCTCATCCTTCTTCTTGACGAAAAGCACTGGAGCACCCCAAGGTGAGACACTGGGTCTGATGAAACCCTTATCTAGTAGCTCCTGCAGCTGTTCTTCAACTCAACCATCTCTGCAGGGCCCATCCGATAGGGAGCCTTAGCAATCGGTCCCGTGCCAGGTATGAGGTCGATGTTGAATTCAACCTCTCTCAGCGGTGGTAGTCCAGGTAGCTCCTCTGGAAAAACGTCGGGGTACTCCGACACAATGGGAACATCGCTCTGGAACTTCGGATCCGTCCTCAGATCCTGGGCATAACAGTAGTAGGCGGTAGCGCCCTTGGACACCTCCTTCATCAGGGATAAAGCCGATACAACCTTCACAGTCGGCTGCTTAGGCTGCATTCGGTATGACACAGTGATCCCTGTAGCTGACTTGGAGACGATGCTCTGCACAGTGTAGTCTGCCTCGGTACCACTGTAGCGTGTCCATGCCCACAATTATGTCGAATCCCATGCCAGGGAAGACTATGGCATCCAGAAGGAAGTCTGCTCCCTTGATGTGTATGCTCAAATTCTTGCACTGCTTACTGCACTTGATCAGCTCTCTGGATGGCAGCAAGACTGAGCAGTCATGGATATCCTCTGTGGGAGCATTGATCTTAGCATGAAACGCTTGTGATATGAAGGAATGGGAGGCTCCAGAATCGAACAGGACTGGTGGCCTCCACTCCATTAATTAGGAACGTGCCTGAAATTATAGGATAGATTTTTAAGATTCTGGGCAAATGTTCCAAGGTAATTACTCAGGGTTAATGTTTATACCTGTGATGACCATTCCATTGCTCTTTGCTTGAGCCTGGTTCAACACATTCAACCTGATCCCTGAGTTTCCAACCCCTACAATGAAGCAATAAAATTCTTAGAATTTCCATTCTTATTGAAAGCTTCATGAGCAACTTAAAATTTACAACGCTGAAATTGTAAAGTACAAGGCTAGGTCTGTCTAAAGGTTAGGTTTAGACGGCCCGGTTTCAGGTGGGTCTGGTTAATGATGGGTGTGGGGGCTGTGTTGGGCTTGATTCTCTTCACCCCATGGTAGATGAGTCTAGCTACCCCACCAAAAATCAGTACATCACCCGACTTCAAGAGGATCTTGGTAGCAAGGTCCATCCTCCTTTGATCACCAAATAGGAACTCCGCGTCGTCTCCAAGTGATATGAACACCACTGGAACTCCTCTGGTGACGGACTCTGGCGATTCGTCCTTGTCTTGGTGCATCCCTAGCTTACCCTCCTTTCCATAGAAGTTGATGATGCACACGTCGGAGGTTAGGTCTGGGACGGGCTCATCCTCCAATTCTTGTGCTGCCTTAACTGCAGCTCTAATGATGGTCTGCAGTTCCTCCGGGATTGGTGGCACCTCCACCTCTTCATAGCTCTTGGTGGTGTGGTTCCACTTCTTACCTAGGCACATGATCTTCACCTTCATGGTTGAACCATTCTTGAAGGTAGGGGTGTAAAAATTTCCTTCCTTCACACCTAACTCCCTGATCTTGAGGATCAATGCATACTGGACTGCTGGGGTCAGGTACTCTCGTAGTAAGATCATCCCGGGTCTCAAGACCTCACACTTCTCTGGTGGGTGTGGTTTGGCTTCAAAGGGATGTTGGGTGTGGAAAATGGCAAAATAGGAAAGCAAATATCGAAAGCTGAACAACAATTGCCATTAAATAAATAAGTCAAGGTTCACAACTGGTAATGAAAGGTTCAAAACAAAACAAAATAAAGGGTTTATAGTTCATCCCTTTTACATTGACAAAGAAAACTAGCCAATGGAATGTAAAGAAAGTAAAAGTCTAAGCCTCTTCGTGAGGGAAGTAGTCCTCACCAGGTGAACTCGGGTCATCACTTGCTGCCTCGACGCGGTCTACCAGGTTAAGGATCGGTGCCTTGCCCGGCCTCTGGGGGTAGTTCTGTCCCGGCCTCTGTGGATGGCTCTGGGCAGGGCGGCTGGTAGATGGTCCAGCACCTCCTGTGCCACCTCGACCTCCTCCAGTAGTAGTAGCAGCTGGGGCTCTAGCAGTGGTCCCGGTGACGGGCTTGTAGTTCCAAGAATCCGGGTTCTTGTGACATTCGAATCCCCTATGCCCCTTCTTACCACAGTAGTTGCATTCCACCAGATTTCCTTTACAATCCTTGCCCGGGTGGTCCTTCTTGCAACACTTGCAGAATTATCTTCTTACCGGTCCATTTCCTGTTTTAGTTCAAGTTAGTAACGTAATAGCTCAATGTAACTACAATAGTTCTAATTATCTCACCCCTAGTGGCTGGGAGCGGAGTGGCTAGCATCAGTATATGAGGGGACCATGGCCTTCTCGTTCCTCCCCTTGAAGAACTTTCCCTTCCTCTCGTAGTTCTGGGAAAAGTTTCCTCCATTTCCTCTTGCCTAGCACAGAGTCCTGGTAGGCAATGGTGGTCTCGCAGTCATTCGCGTCATCCGCTAGCTCCTGTGTGACAATATGTTAGTGGGGAAATCTTTGCGTACCAGAAATTCTAAATCATGTTCCATACCTGTAGGTCATCCCTCTGGTGGAACCGATCATAGTCATGATCCTGAAGTTCAAGCCGGTGTGGAATTTGTCCACCAGTACCTCGGAGCGTAAGCTCCCTCTCCAATAACAGCGAGCAGCTCCACAAATTTATTATATATCAGCAACAGAGGAAGTCCTTGCTTCAGCTGCTCGAACTCACTCCTCATCCTCTTCTGTAGATAGGATGGATAGAACTTGGCTCTCAGGGCCACCAAAAAGGCTGGGAAGCCGAAGTCCGCCTGGGCAGTCAGCTCAGCTCTGGCGGTCTGCCACCATCGATGCGCGGGTCCCTGGAGGAAGTAGGCCGCTATGTCCACCTGGCGACGTGGAACGTGCAGAGAGGTGAAGGCCTTCTATCTCGTCGATGTATCTCTCTAAGGTCTTCGGTTCAGGTTGGCCTTCGTAGTTTGGAGGACGTAGATCGTTGACCGCCTTCAGCCAGTTGAACTCCCGGGGACCGTTAGGTGGTGGCGGTGATGGTTGTGGGATCTGAGCCTGCTGCTGAGCTAATACCGTCGTCACAATCTGCGCTATGACCTCTGGGGTGACAGCGGGGTCCATAGCCTCCTGAGGGACCAGCTCCTCTTCCTCTCTTCGAGACATTTAGCTGATATTGACGGTTTTGTTACTCAGAAGGTGTTTTGTTAAGTCTAAATATCTATGTAGTAAAGTATGTAATATTTATAACGTCCTAAGGACGGTTCGTAGATACGTGAAGTAAAACGTAAGTAGTAAAGTAAGTATGGGTAAGGGTCACGCGCCTTTCTAGAATTCTCACTTCCCAATTCTACCCCAGTTCCCAGTTTTAAGTGCACCTATAATCTAAGTATTTCACTCGGCTTGTTTTCTCGGTTCAGAGCGTAACTACGCTCTGATACCAATTTCTGTAACGCCCATATTTAACATATTTATAGCGGAATTAAAATACTAAAGGCGTAACAGACCATCGGGTTCCAACACCCGGTACCAAACCTCACCAATTACAACTTAAAAGATTACAGCACGGTCTGAACCTCGAGAAAACTTAACATAAATATAACAATAGTAAAATACATTAACTCTCCGCACAACCTAAACCCATCCCAATCACTCGTTCTCTTCGTGGCCACCTGTATAATAATTCGTACCTACAAGATAAAACCAAGCAGCCCACCCCGGGAGGGATGAGTCAGTTCCCTGGAATGGTACTGATACGATTCTCCAAAACAAAACCTTTTAACATATCTCTTAAATAAACAATACTTGAAGTCAACAACTTAAAACAAAACAGAGGAATAAGGCACTTAAAAATCACCAAGTCAAAGATAACAGGATAAGGTTAGAGGTAAATAACAGAAAAGTAAAGTTAGTCAATCAAAAGTCACACCATGAGTTAGTGAACATCCAAAGCTTATATTCGATTCAGTCCCAGTCAGGAGTAGAAACTTGAATAGTCACAAGGACTAGGAATGAAAGAAGAGATCCAAGAACCAACAACTCAAGAGTGGAATAACACCAATTGGGAGAGATGGCCCCCACCGCCAGATATAAATGTCCATATGGACGAGGGATATACAGCCCCCTGCTGTCAGATTTAAATGTCCTGGTGGACGAGGGATATACAGCCCCCTGCTGTCAAATATAAATGTCCTTGTGGACGAGGGATATACAACCCCCTGCTGTTACCAATGAAGATGCGCGCACGTCACAACAAAGACTCAGCTCATGGATGAAACAATATCCAGAGACAAAGGAAGAATTACCAAGACTGTCCTTTTCCATACTTCCACTAGATCACTAACTACACCAGAGCAATACCAAAACACTCAGTCCTAGAGTGCAGAAGCGTAAACCCTAGGAGTTGATGTCTAATGAAACAACCAAACAGAAGGAACCAATAACCACGAAAGTTTCACATTCAAGGCTCAGTTAGTCATACAAGCTGAGTTAGTCACACAACCAGTTCCCTTTTGAAATCCATTCAAGCTCAGTTAGCGTTTTCCAAAACATCCATAAAATCCGTTAACAAAATATCTGAGTACGAGAAATCGTACCTGGTATGTGAAGAACAATAATTAACTCGAAGAGTGATCCCCCAATAGTAACCTATAATTAAGGTGTTCCAAGTGTTGATTAGTTAAGGATTTATAACTATTCATCCTCTATTCCTACTGATTTATAGTTCCAGGTTTACCATTATTCTCTCCCAAAGGTTTGGGCTAGATTTTGTTAATTAAATCTTTTTGGCCCATTTCGTTTAATTTGGAATGATTTAGGATTTATCCCTGAGAGTGGCCCAAACTCTCTTTGAATTGTTTAAGTGGGCTTTTGGAGTTCATAAACTTGGGCTCAGTAGGTTAGCCTAAGACCGTGCTACGTTTGCGTTGTTTAATTAAACCCTTAAGTTATCGTTGACTATTTTATTACACAATGATTAAAATCCTAAAGTTTAATATCCATATTCTTCTTATTATATCTCCCACAAGATGTTATTTCCTTCATCGATTTTAATGTATTTATATACTTATATATATATCTTTATGTATTAAGATTTATCCATAACATTTTTAAGAAATTTTATTGTATTTAATTATGTTTAATAACTTTTAGGCATATCCCCAACCGATATATGGTTTATTAAATAAAGTATTTTCCCTTATTTATTTAATATTGATATGCATGTACATGTATTAGAATTTATTTAAGTCATCCTTTATGTAGCTTATTGAATTTAAATTATCTTTATTAACCTCAACATTTATCTTCATTCCATGTATACTTTATAAAGTATTTCTTTGTACATTTTAGAATATTAGCTTCTACAGTATTTAGTTAATATAAGTGTTGATTTATTTAGCCCCTTGTTTTAACCTAAGTTACTATTTTATTCCTTTTATATAATGTGTATATATATTTTTTCCTTAATTTTAATTAAGAATGTTAACTTACATATTATTAATAAATAAAATGTAGATTAGTTAAATTCCTTGATTTAACACAGTTTCTATTATATTTCTCTCATATAAGTATATAATATATATATATGTAAACAATTTTTTTACTTCACTGAAAAGTTAATTCCCAAAATATTTATAAACATACTGTTACTAGATGCTAATTTAGTCTCTCATATTTTTCCCAACCTTAAAAGTTTATTAGTAAACTATACTTTAATTCTTGTTACATTAAAAACCTTATATTATAAGATAACTTATGAAAAACCTTATAAATATAATTTTTAACCCATTTCCTCATGTCCAAAATTGCCCAAAAAATATATAGTAACTATAACATTTTAGACATATTACAAAAATTTTATTTCATAAAAATATCTTTTTAATTTATCCAAATAATTCCATCATACCCGTAATTTGCAAAAATCATAACTTACGTTTAAAAACTCCAAAACCATATTAATTTACATCAAAAGAAACTAGATTTTATAAGGAATCTATGGTTAAATTTCAAGTCAAAATAAATTCGGGAAGGTATTTAAATTAATTCAACAAGTTAGGGTTAATTCTGGAATATTAAAACTGAAAACAACTAAATCTATCCACGTTTTAATCTCGGCCGTTCGTTTCTAAAACCTACGATCGGACGGCCACTGATCTCGAGTTCATCCCCAACCTCAAACGATTACCCGAGTACTTAAATCACCGATTCCTCTCAACTCACAGAACCAAATCGACTTATTTTGTTTCGTTGAATTCGAAATTGAAAACGAACTATTGACACCGATTTCTCCACATATAATGCAGTGTTCTACGAGTTCGATTATGGGTTTAACTCGGTTAGGGTTATGCCAGTTTCAAATTCGATTTGCCAAATTCTCCTAACACAATGCATAAGGTGAAATGGAAACGTGGGTTTGGTCGACAATGTAAAACCGATTAACAACATCAGAGGAATTGAAAGAGAAACTCACTGGAATTGCACAAATCGAAGGAATTCGATTTCGTTTTCTAGAAAAAGGTTCGAACTTGGCTGTTTCGAGGAGCTAACTTTGAGGATCTATAATTTACACTACAAATCAAATTAGACTACGTGGGTGGGCTTAATCGAAAGAGGAATTATAGATCTACAAATGGATAGCAAGAACTTAATCTAACTTGCATTATACAGAAGGAAATTCAACCCGAAATTTACAAGTTTATACCTGCGGTTTCTGTATGATTTTATGTGAGTGACAAGGCAGTAACTTTAGATGCCTCGTTCTTCCAAATGGTTGGGATTTAGCCTTAGTTGTAAACATAAGAGTTGTAGACGGGTTAGAGATCTACACAACGAGCTAAAGAAATCGAATTTTGGATGAGAGACGAAGAAGTTATGATCGAACAAAAGTGCCTTACCGATCACGTTTTTCTGAGAATCTGGGTTACAGCTTTGCAAGGAGGCAACTTTGGATCAATTTTCCGGTGGATGTAGGAAGGGTTAGGGTATGTGTGAGCTATGGTTGTATAGAGGAGATTGAGGAGAAGAGAATGAAGAAGACGACACTGGAAAATTCGAAAGGATGAGTGAGATACAGCCGTCACAAGTTAGGGCAAAAATACTGGTGGAGGTTAGAATACTCAGCAAATTTTATGCTAAGTACCGGCGAGCTGTGTGAGCTTGACACGTGGCAGTTTTCAAATTTTTGATTCAAAACTTCATTCTATCATAACTTTGGCTAGGATGATCCGTTTTGGACATTCTTTTCATCAATCTTCTTGGTTTTCCATAACCTTTTTATTCATATAGGTTTCATGGGCTGGTTTGACCATTCTCAAAAAGTCAACCCTAGCAAGGCTTAATAAGCTTTATGGTTTCCATGATTTAATATTGACTTTTATGATTCAAATTAATGTTCTAACTCTTTCTAAAATCTTTATAATATACTTGGAGTGTTTAGAAATTTTTCCATGATTTATTGACTTATAAATCTTAATATTAAATTCATAATACTATATAATAATATATAGTAATCTAATATTTATTAGTATTCTTTAGGGTTAAATAGAAGAAATCCCCTAATTTAATTTCCATAAGTCCATATAGTAATATAATAATTTATTATTCATAATTCCATACCATAATTTAATAATTAATAGTATTATTTATGGTTTAATAAAGAAATCCCCTAAATTAATTTAAATTAATTTAGGGGTATTTCACCCAGTCAGCATATGTATAAATGCGAAGCTCACCAAGCGGGGAGGAAGGAAGGAACAACGCGAGATCTAGAGTGGACTTCAGGTAACGTAACACCCGCTTAGCTGCACTTCAATGAAATTCTGTAGGCTCGTACATATATTGACTCAACCGGTTAACAACAAAATGTATATCTGGTCTCGTAAAAGCTAAATACTGCAAACTCCCGATTAAGCTGCGATATTGAGTGATATCTTTGTGAGGGGGGGATCTGTAATGTTGAGAAGAGAAGAATCTGTCATTGGGGTGGTAACGGAGTTTACAATTATACATGTTAGCACGATGTAGGAGATCTGTGATGTAATGTGTCTGGGATAGGGTTAGACCAGTGTAGTCACGGTGAACATGGACATAGAGAAAAAAGGAAATGGGTTCAAGGGTTTTGACAGGGGATTCGCGGGCTAGAGCAGTAATAAGGGATTGGATGAGGGATTGGGAAAAGTCAGTAATTAAGATGTCGTCAACATATATAAGCACATAGACCATGTGTCTCCCATTTAAGTAGACAAAGAGGGAGGGATCTGACTGAGAGGCGAGAGAACCCAATGTGAATGAGATGAGTGCTGAGACGAGAAAACCATGCACGGGGACTTTGTTTTAGACCATAGAGAGCACGCTTGAGCCTGCACACATGTTGGGGAAATTGTTTGTTCACAAAACCACTGGTTGTTTAACATCGACTTTCTCCTCAAGGGTGCCAAGTAGGAAGGCGTTATTAACGACCAGCTGTTCTATTGGCCAGTTTAGACTCGTAGCAATGGCTAGAACAAGTCGTATAGTAGTGACCTTAACAACGGGGCTATAGGTCTCTGAGTAATCAACACCACAGGTTTGATTGAAGCTCTAGGCAACTAGTCCAGCCTTCCTTCTCTCAATACTTCCATCAGCCAATCTCTTGGTTTTTAGAACCCACTTTATCCCGAAAACATTCATGTCTGGCTCAAAGGGAACCAATTCCCAAGTCTAATTCTGTTGAAGAGCATCAAACTCTTTCTGCATTGCTTGTTTCCATTCTGGGTGCTTTAGGGCTTGAGTAAAGGAGGGTTGATTAGGCATAGATAGGGTGGGGGAAAGCTCAGTATGGTCAAGCCAATTTATGGTACCATCTGTGCGAATCTTGGGTTGTAAGGATTAGGTTTGTGACCTGGTAACCATAGGGTGTTTGATGGGGATTTGGTGAGAAGGATTTTTTGGTGGGAGTGAGATTCAGGAAGAGTTTGTGAGGCTGTCTGATGGGGAGTAGGACTACTGATAGGGGTGGGAGATGAATGAGGCTGAGGGATAGTGGGTGACTAGGATAAGGAAGGACATTGTGGGGGTAAAGAAGGATCTGGTGGCAAGGGACAGGGAATAAGGAGATTTATGATAGGGGAGTCAGGTAGGCTATTGTGTGTGGAGGTATTTGTGGTGTTAGAGAGTGTGAAGAAAGAAAAAGATGTCTCATTAAACTGAACATCTCTAGAAATGAGAGCTTTATGAGTCTCCATGTCATAGCATAGGTATCTTGTGGAGTTAGATGAATAACCCAAAAAGGTACATTCTCTGGACCGAAAGGAAAGTTTGTGAGTGTTAAAGGACCTGAGATCGGGCCAGCAACAGCACCCAAAAACCCTCGAATGGTTAAAGGTAGGCTGTTTCTTGTGGAGGTGGTAATAGGGTGTGGAGTAGGATAGGGCCTTTGTGGGGGTTAAATTCATGAGATAGGCTGCTGTCTTGAATGCATATGACTAAAAGGAAAGTGGCATAGAGGCTTGGGATAATAAGCATAAACCTTTGTCTACCATAAAATGAATTTTGCTCTCAACTGGACCGTTTTGCTAGTGAGAATGTGGGCATGTAAATCTGTGGTTGATCCCCTTTGTCTGAAAAAACTAAGATAGAGCCTTAAATTCTCCACCATTGTCAGTTTGTATAGCTTTGATAGAGCTACCAAACTGGTTTTCAACCAGAGCATTTAACACAGGGAATATGAGAGAAACATCTGATTTATATTTAAGAGGAAACAACTAGATAAATCTGGAAAAATCATCCACAATGATTAAAAAGTACCTAAAACCATCAATAGAAACATCATTGGCAGGCCCCCATAGATCCATGAATAACAATTCAAAACAACTTGTGGTGACAGAGGTAGTGGGAAAGTGAGGAAGAGCGTGGGTTTTGCCTTGATAGTACGCTGAATAGAAAACATTATTGAAAGCAGTACTAGGCAACTTAAAAGTAGAAATAGTATGTCTAGTTATGTCATCACTATGATGACCTAGATGTTGATGCCAAGTAGAGGTAGTATTTGTGGTAGTGGCATGAGCAGAGAGGTGAGTATGTGTTGTGGGAGAGCTGGAAGTGAAGGTGTAGATTCCATCCTTAGTGATGCCCTTGAGAAGTATTTTCTTGGTGTGGATGTCCTTTAAGAGAAAAGAATGAGGAGAGAATTCAAAATAAGCATGATTGTCTGAACAAAATTTACTGATGGAAAGAAGGTTTTTATTTAAGAGAGGGATGTGAAGGGCATTTGAAAGATAAAATTCTCGAGTGGGGGTAGAGAAAGAACTATTACCCTGATGATAGATGGGCAGAGAGGAGCCATCCCCTAGGGAAACAACATCAGTACCAGTGTATTCAATAGCAGATAGGTTGAGCTTAGAGATGTCACCAGTAAAATGATTACTAGCAGCAGAATCAGGTAACTAGTCAATCTGAGGCTGGTAATTGGTAGTGTTTGCAGTGAGAGATGTAGGTGGTTTAGGCTGGTAGGAAAAATTGTATCGATGGTAACAGGAGAGTGCATCGTGACCCCTTTTCTTGCATATTTGGAAACTGGACGATTATCTGAATGTCCAGCAAATTTCTACTGATTAGTAAGAGAGGAAGTGAAAGAAGATCCTCTCCCATGCCCCCTGTTATTTCCTTGTCTCCCATGACTATAATAAGATCCTCTGCCCCTGCTATTATTGTAACCAGTAGATCCAGTAGTAGTGCTATTTAGAGAAACAGTATTGGTGACAACACCTGTCTGCTGGCCTAACCAGCATTCATTTGATAGAAGAAAGTTGTATAACTGAGCAGGCTTACAAGGTGCTGTTCTGGTAAGAATGTTAGAAACTAGACTAGCATATTCAGAAGGAAGTCCTTTCAGTAAATAACATTGAAACTATTGATCTGAAACTGTATGCCCAGTGATGGCTAAAGAATCCACTTTTGCCCTTGCTCTGTGTAATAGACAGTCATTGATTTGGTGGATTTTTTTTCAATCGAAGCTAATTGAAGTAAGAGTTACCCTATCTGAGCATTAGTCTGTACAACATAAGTATCGTGTAAATATTCTCAAGCTTCAGCAGAAGTAGAGAAACTCATGACTTGTCCAATAATAGCATCACTCAAAGAAGAATAAATGATAGTTAGAACTAACTGATCTTGTTGTTGCCACTGTGAAATTTTTGAGAGAGATGCTGGATCTAAGGTTGAGGATGGACAAGGATACATGCCATCAACGAATTTAAACAATCCATTACCTTGGAGAAAAGCAACGAACACACCATTCCAGATCCGGTAATTATCGGTCTTCAGCTTTACTAAATTGGTGGCTGCGGAAAGGATTGACTGAGATGTCATTGTTGTTGTTGCAGGTACATTGGTGATGTGTGATTGGTTCTGGCTAGATCCAGACGTTCCAGATCCACCTGATGATCCAGGGGTCACGGGTTCATCCGCCATTGGAGGAAAGTAGAAAAAAAATTAGCTGATCGCCATTAATAGCTCTGATACCATAGTTTCGTGAATTTAACAGTGAGATAGAGAGAGATGAAAATATCTATTGATTCTGTTGTGTCTTGATCTTTAAGGATTCTGAGTATATATATACATGTAATCGTGGACAGTAAATAACGCTATTTGTGGCACATGGGCTGGTTACAATGTAAACTAAACTGGCCCAATAGTATTGGGCTACCAGTTCATGTAATGGGTCAACATAATAGAAACCGGTATATGCCCAAAATATAGTAGTCAAGTGTCTAAATAATGTCATGTCCATGTCCCTATGTCTATATATATACACATTATACCCCTGTAAAATTCTACACATAATATGATTCATCCCATACACAATCCCTAAACTAGCAAGCTATCTGACCTCTATCGCTTAAGCTGTGCTCCATTTTTTTGTTTTTATTTTAGGCTGCGATGGTATCTAGCACCTTCTTCTATCCATGGCGTCGTCTTCACCTTTTAAACTGGTTAGTTCGGTACACCCCCGGGCCAGCTACCTAACACCCACACTCTAGTCACATTTAGACCTACTCTAACTACAATAAATCCTCACTCTACTATGTCTTAAACAACAAATTTGATAAACCAGTAAAAACATAATTTTAGGATTAGGAATTATACTTCTATTTCTAAATCGAAAATTAGTTGTATAATTTTGTTAATGGATCCTACGTTTACCCAAACCTTTTTATTAATGGTTTACGTAATCCTGGTGTTAGGATATAACGCGGTAACAACTTGGTAGATATATAACGATGACTACGAAAAAGTAAGAAATGGGATACAAAAATTTTACGTGGTTTGACTATGCCTGCTTCACAAGCGGTGATGAACACTATTCATTATATGTGGGAAGAGAATTACAAGTTACAAAAGTGAGATGAGGCACTCGAATCTATCAAGGGAGATAACTCTCAAAAACCTCACAAATCACTTATAAAAGTGATATACAAAACTCTATTATATTTTCTTTCACGTAAAGTAACTCTCAAACTTCTTGCAAAGAAGAAGGATCATTGGATGGACGGATGTATTATGCCAAGAATGAGCCTCTATTTATAATGGTGGGTGGTCCTTGGAATCTTATAAAATAGTCTTGACTTATGGAAATAAACGTATAAAACTAACCACATAAAACTGATCATTAAATGCGCATTAAAGGCACATTTAATGTGTGATACTTAGCGTCTGTAAATGGAATAACATAACTTCCATAAGTTAAAGCATAACTTTCACTGTTAAAATCTTCGCCATTAAAGTCTTTACCATAAATGTCGATCATTAAAGTCTTCACCGTAAATATTGACCATTGAAATCTCCACCTAGAGGTGGCAATACCCATCGGGTACCCGATCCATCCATCCACCCGACCCATATAAATGAGTGAAAACCTGAAATAAACAGGTGAAAAATGGGTGACAGGTGAAACGGGTGATAGGTCGGGTCGGGTGATGGGTGAGATTTTTTCACCCATCACCCAACCCATCACCCGTTTATAGTTTTACCCAAATATTTTTTACAATACCCCTTGAATTTCACTAAAAATTACAGTCAAACTCACAAAAATTTTATATAAGTTACACTTTGGTCTAAAAGTTACTATAAATTTACAATCAACCTCTAATATTTTCTAAAAATTACAGAAACATAAAACAAAAATTTCACCCGTTTATCACCCGACTCACCCATTTCTCCCACGGGTTCGGGTCGGGTTTGGGTGGAGTGGGTAAAAATGGGTGACGGGTGCAGGTGAAGCTTCACCTGACCCAAACCCAACCCATTGCCACCTTATCTCCACCATAAATGTAGACCATTAAATTCTCCTCCTTTAATGTAGATAAAGAATTCAAGGCAACTTTACAATTCTTCATCTTGACTTGAATTCAATAGGAAACTTTATAATTCTCCACCTTGACTTGAATTCAAAAGACAACTTTATAATTCTTCACCTTGACTTGAATTCAAAAGGTAACTTTTGATTCTTCATCTTAACTTGAATTCAAAAGGAAACTTTATAATTCATCACCTTGACTTGAATTCAAAAGGAAACTTTAGAATTCTTCACCTTGACTTGAATTCAAAAGGAAACTTCATAATTCACCACCTTGACTTGCATTCAAAAGGCAAATTTAGAATTCTTCACCTTGACTTACATTCAAAAGGCAACTTAGTTCTCCACCTTGACTTGAATTCAAAAGGCGACTTTACAACTCTTCACCTTGAGTTGAACACAATCTAAATAGTGAATAATCCAAAATATCTTCCCACCTTCAAAAAGGCCACACAACTAATCAGATTGATGAAAATCCCACTAAGTTCACACACAAGGTGAAATTTGGAGTCGGGAGGAACTAATCCACATGTTAGCAGGATTCTCTGAAGTGTGGATCTTCTTAACCAAAATATTATCTTGATCCACAATATCCTGAATGACATGAAACTGAACAATAATGTGCTTTGACCTCTTAAAATAAAGGCGACTGTGACGCTCTTCGTCATGTAAAGTGACTTCAATTGTATCCACAATGTTGTTGTAGATGTCCCCTTAGCCACCTCATTTAGGACTTCGTTGAAGACAGAACAGCGGTCAAACCCTTTTGATCCATCTTCTTCAAATCCTTGTCATTCATGATGATGAGTTTTCACTACAACGCCTGAAGTCATTCCTTTCGGCGTATTATAGCATCCATCTTAATTTTCCATAGTCCAAGATTCAAGATCTATCAAACTTTCTGATATCAAACTTCGTAACCATCTTGACAAACCTCCAACGCACAAAAGCTCTGATACCACTTGTTAGGGTTGAAGCACGGATAAACTAGTTGGTAGATGTATAATGATGACTATGAAAAACAAAATAAAGTGAGAAGTGGGGCACAAATTTTTTTATGTGGTTCTACTATGTCTGCTCCATGGGTGGTGAGGAGTAATATTTACTATATATGATAAGGGAATTACAAGTTACAAAATATAGATGAGGCACTCAAATCTCACAAGGGAGATAACTCTTAAAAGCCTCACAAATCACTTATAAAAGTGTTATACAAAACTCTCTTATATTTTCTCTCACGTAGAGTATCTCTCAAAACTTCTTGCAAAGTTTGATGAATGGATGTATTATACCAAGAATGAGACTCTATTTATAGTGTTGAGTGGTCCTTGGAGTCTTATATGACAACCTTGACTTATGGAAATAAAAGCATAAAATTGACCGCATAAAACTGACCATTATATACGCATTAAAGGCGCATTTAATGTGTGATACTTAGCATCAGTAAATGGAATAACATAACTTCAATAAGTAGAAGTATAACTTCAATTGTTAAACTCTCTGCCATTTAAGGCTCCACCATAAATGTCGATCATTAAAGTCTTCACCATAAATGTCGACCATTGAAGCCTTTTGGTCTCTACCATTAAATTCTCCTCCTTAAATGTAGATAAAGAATTCAAGACAACTTTACAATACTCCATATTGACTTGAATTCAATAGACAACTTTTTATAATTCTCCACTTTGACTTGAATTCAAAAGACAACTTTATAATTCTTTACCTTGACTAGAATTCAAAAGACAACTTTTTAATTCTTCACCTTGACTTGAATTCAAAAGGCAACTTTATAATTCACCACCTTGATTTGAATTCAAAATGAAACTGTAGAATTCTTCACCTTCACTTGAATTCAAATGAAACTTCATAATTCACCACCTAGACTTTAACTCAAAAGGTAACTTTAGAATTCTTCACCTTGACTTGCATTCAAAAGGTAACTTCATAATTTGACTTGAATTCAAAAGGTGAATTTACAATTCTCCACCTTGACTTGAACTCAATTTAAATAGTGAATAATCCAAAATATCTTCTTACCTTCAAAAAGCCCACACGGCTAATCAAATTGATGAAAATCCCACTAAGTTCACACACAAGGTGAACTTTGGAGTCGAAAGGACTTAATCAACATGTCAGCAGGATTATCTGGAATGGATCTTCTTAACCAAAATATTATCTTGATCCATAACTCGAATGACATGATACCGAACATCAATGTGCTTTGACCTCTTCAAATAAAGGCGATGGTGACGCTCTTCGTCATGTAAAGTGACTTCAGTTGTAGCCACAATGCCATTGTAGATGTCCCCTTATCCATCTCTTTTAGGACTTTGTTGAAGACGGAAACCAGAAAAACGGTCAAAACCCTTTGATCCATCTTCTTCAAATCCTTGTCATTCATGGTGATGGGTTTCCTCTCCAACACATGAAGCCATTCATTTTTCCATAATATAGAATCCATCTTAATTTTTCATAGTCCATGATTCAGGATCTATCAAACTTTTTGATATCAAACATCGTAACCATCTTGACAAACCATTAACGAACAAAAGCTTTGATACCACTTGTTAGGGTTGACGCATAGATAAACGAGTTGTTAGATGTATAATGATGACTATAAAAAATAAAATAAAGTAAGAAGTGGGACATAAAATTTTACGTAATTAGGCTATGCTTGCTCCACGGGCGGTGAGGAACATTATTCACTATATGTGGGAAGCGAATTACGAGTTACAAAAGAGATAAGGCACTCAAATCTCATAAGGGGGATAACTATCAAAAGCCTCTCAAATCCCTTATAAAAGTGATACAATCTTTCTTATATTTTCTCTCACGTAAAGTAATTTTTAAAACTTCTTGCAAAGAAAAGGGATCCTTGGATGGATGGATGTGTTATGCCAAAAATTAGCACTTATTTATAGTGGTGGCGGTCCTTGGTTTCTTATAGAGCATCCTTGACTTATGGAAATAAACGCATAAAACTGACCGCATAAAATTGACCATTAAATGCTTATTAAAAGTGCATTTAATGTGTGATACTTAACGTTAATAAATGGAATAACATAACTTTCATAAGTTGAAGCATAAGTTCCACTATTAAACTCTCTGCCATTAAAGTCTCCACCATAAATGTCGATCATTAAATTCTTCAACATAAATGTCGACTATTGTAGTCTCCACCACAAATGTAAACCATTAAATTATCCTCCTTAAATGTAGATAAAGAATTCAAGGAAACTTTACATCTGTTTGTTAGAGTATTGCCTGTGTTTTACAGGCGTCCGGACGGGATGTCCGGCTAGCGTCTATTCCATTTCGGCCGGTTGTCTGTATCTTACGTAGAGATGATCGAATTATAAAGACGTCCGACTGGCTGTCCACTTTAGACGTCCGGCTGGCTGTCCACTGTAGATGCCTGGTCGGGCGCTTCTCTTTGTCACTGTGAGATTTCTAAGATATGGACGTCCGGTTGTCTGTCCGCCTCGAGTGCCCATTTGGACGTCACACGTTTTGCCGCAAGGGTATTTTAAAGCCCCGATTTTCCTTTAAATTATGTAACCTAGAAAATATAATAGAACCGTTGGTTGCTTTGTAAGAGTAATGTACAAACAAAAACACAATTGTATAAGAAACAAGTTTTATTCGTTTCCTTCTACTTCTTATACATAATATTTCTATCGGTTATATTATGGTATCAGAGCAGGAAAGATTTTAATTCACTTTTTACGCCAGAATGACAGATGTTGGGAAGAAGGCGACGGGAACGATGTCAAACACTGAGTAATAGATCAGGCGGAACCAACTTATGTTCATGCATCAGAAAACCCATAACAAATTCTTGCATGTAAGTTTAATGGTGCTACATTTAAACCTGGAAGTGGACGATGGAAAATGTGTTAACAGGTAAAAACAAGTTTGGTTTTGTCAACGGTAGTGTGTAGATGTCGTCGACAATGAGCCTATTTGAGTTGCAGCCTGGACGTGATTCAAGTTTTTGGTAGTCTCCTGGGTGATATCTATGCTCAAGCAACATATAGCGCAGAGTGTCATGTTCTACCGTGATCCTAAGGAGATATGGGATTGGCTCTATCAGCGGTTTGAGAAAAATAATTTGGCAATGATTCACAATCTGAAAAAGGATTTGGGTAATCTTAGACAACATGAAGATTCAGTTACAGTTTTTTCATTAAACTACGGAGTCAATGGACGGAATAGGATATGGCTAATCCAGTATCCAAGTGTGTTTATGCTGCAAAGAAAGATGAACGGAAAAGGTTGTAACTTGATCATCTTGTTCATTTTCTGATGGGGCTTAATAAAAGTTTCGTTTATATAAGAGAAAAGGTTCTAGCATGAAGGATCCACCGACTCTCGAACGAGCTTTTGCTTTGGTTGTTCAAAAGGAAAATCAGAGAGAAGAGGAGGAAGGTAATACTCAGGCATCATCGTTTTATAGTGCTAATATTGTTAATAACACAGGTTCGTCTAGGGGCGAAGGTGTTAGATCTGTCGGAGATAAGAAAAATAAAACATGTACCCTTTGTAAAACGGTTGGTCATGTTGTTGAAGAATGCTTTCAGCATCTTCGGTGTACTCGTTGCAAGAAAACAGGGCATCGGGTTGATGAGTTTTATGATCTTCACGGCCGTGATACGGTTCAAAGACGAAGGAAGAAAGGTTTGGCAGAATTGGTCAGAGAGGAATGTAATACATTTGAATTAGGGAGTACCATGGCGAGTGTTGCTAATCCTCTTAGTGGGTTAACTCAGGAACATCTGAACCAAATTGCTAGAATTATTCAGATTGCTAGTCAGACGTCAAAGTCAATTGATGGATCCTACTGCAATTTTTCATGTGAGAAACAAATTTATTTTTCAGTCGTTTGTGCTTGCTTAGTAAAAACTCGCAAGTCGGTCAAACTTTGTCAAGAAAGTGGATATAGACAGGAGCGACCAATCACATGTCACGTGGTAGAGAGTTATTTGAGAATCTGATAACTTTGACGTATCCAAAAATGGTAGTTTTACCAGATTGTAGGCCACAGCAGGTTACAATAGTTGGGATGTCAGATTGGACACTAATTGTTGGCTCAAGGAAGTTTTGTCTGTTCCTGGTTTCATGTTCAATTTGATATATGTTCATAGGATGATTAAACAGTATTTATATCCATTATTGTTTGATGTTGAAAAATGTTTTTCCTAAAACCTTATTACAGAGAAAACTAAGGAGATTGGCGCTAAGCAAGATGGTTTGTATATCCTCGACTAGGAAAGAACAGGTCGTTGGTTTATCTGGGTAGCATCGAGACAACAATTACAAGCAGATGAGATAGGACTGAGCCTGAGCTTTACTTGCAAAATTAATGCCAAGGCTGAAGAGCTTCATATTAAGTTGGGGCATGTTCCATATCAAAAGCTTGTAATAATGGTTTTAATAAAGTTTGATATGGGGCCAAAAGATTTTGTTTGTGATATTTGTTATAAGTGTCATGTTTAGTGTTGCCTTTTGGGCACTCAAAAATCAAGACTGTGAAACCTTTTAAATTGCTTCTTGTTGATGTGTGGGGTTCATTTAAGAGGTGGGCATTGGGATGGGAAAGCTCGAGACCGCCCGGGACTGAGCCCGGTCAAAGACCGGTTCAAGACCATTGACTAGGGACCGAGATCGTAGGACCGGCCTGAAAAAAATAGCGGACCAGTCTAGTTTGAGCCATGGCCTCCAACCAAAACCCACAACCCTCCTCCTTCAATTTTGAGTTACCTCCAACTGTAAAAAACAATCCATCCTTGCTTCAAGCCCTATTTAACCAACTTGCTGCTTTACAAGCGAACAAACACCAAGCTCCACCTCAGCCTGAAACCCTATTGTTTTTGCAATGTCCATCGACACCCATCCCATCATTGTTGTTGACCTATCCTCTATCCCCGAAACTCATCAGTCCGTAAATCTCTCACCCACACAATCATCTACACTATTACCTCAAACAATGGCAGCCACAACCACCCCTTCTGAAAAATCATCACCTCAAACAACCCCCATCCTGCCCACTCCCAATACCATAACCAAATCACCCTCTCATGAGCCTATACGATTTGGCTTTCTAGAAACAGATCTCCCCCAAACCACTACAAATCAAGACACTTTTTTCCTCACACTTGAAGCTCAAAACCCTTTCCAAAACCCTAACAATGAAGCCAATACTAATGTTGCTCCTGAGCAATCTCCACCTTCGAAAAAAACCCGCCGTACTAACGCCTCAGCTCCTTGTCCCCCTGTATCCACTCGAAATCTGTGACCTCGAGGAAGAGCTTTGATGTCGTCCTCCATCTCCACTCCAACTGTCACTGTTCCCACACCTATCTAACCTCCAGTCACTGCATCAAAATCTGAAGAGAATAAAAGTAGCACCAACTCATCAAACCATGCGGACTCCGACATTGGATCACCTCCACCAGAAAGAGACTGCATCCTCGATCTGAATCTGTTCCACCGCCTCCCAGACAAGGATTAATCGATATTCACGGTGCTGTCTACGCACTTCCTACTGAAGACTCGGTCGAGTACAGGAATCTGGTAAATGGCAAACTCCTTGATCTCGAATTGCTAATTTCCATAGGTTTTTCAATGTTTGAGGAAATGTCGTGTTTTCAAATTTGGATTCATTTATTTTACGGTATTCAAAATTACCATGAGGCAGCAGCATATGAGTTCTATCAAAATTATGTGATTCATAAAGGCAAGTTGATGACCGAGGTGCGCGATACACCTATAATTATGGATTCTAGGCTATAGCCACTCATTTAGCAATCTCTACATCCGGCCTTGATTTCTATGACCATGTTGGTTTCCCTGAGTTAGACTTTGTAGATGCACATGAAGTTTATGACTTTTTCTTGCCAAATAGCCGATTTGGTCACTCTCTAGACTGACCCGCTCTGTCAAATGTGCATCAAATGCTTCATACTCTTGTTATAAAAAAAATCTTGTGCCTAAGAAGGAAGGGAATCAGTTTGTTCACCCACTAGATTTGGCCATAATGTACTGTTTGATCACCAGAAAAGAATTAACCTTTCCTAGCTGATGCTCAATCACATAGCCTCATCCTTGTCCTTCTCAAGTCACTCTTTAGGATACACTTTCTGGTTACCAAAACTACTCCACCATTGCAACATAACACTTAACCCCTTCAAAGTCAATCGTATAATAGATACTGACATACTAGGTTAGACCTTGTACAACAAGACACCCTCTATCCAGATCAAAACCATTGCAAAACCTGCTACCTCCTCCAAAAAACCACCTGCTCCTAAACCAACTCCGTCTCCAAAATCAAAATCCATGTCTAAAAGAATCCAGAACCTTGAGGATAACGTGTCAACCTTGGTCAAAAAGGTTGATCTTCTTATTGATGTTCTGAAGGATAACCACACCAAGACATTGAACATCTTTGAAGGCGGAGTCAAGCATCTGGTATTCAGGGAGACTTTCTCAGACGCGGTTGCTGCTGCAGCTGATTTTAGGAGTGCAGAGATTGTGAGGGAAGAAGGTGTGGTAGCGGGAAACAAAGGAGAGGACCACGAGGATGACTAACTTAATTCCCTTACTCCCCCATACCTAGTAGATTGTTAGGTTATTTTTAGTTTTATGTTGCGATTAAGACACTTTTTGCTCTCTTGCTCTCTTAGACACTTGTGCTCGTTCTAAGACACTACTTAGCCCTTCCCTCATGTTGGAAAACGGGGGAAGCGGTGTATCCCGCGGCTTGTTTATGTGGGTCAGTCGGTTGGAACAATGAGTGTCTCAAAAAGCCTCGTCTGGATTTAGGTTGGTTTTCTATTTCTGCACGGTAGAATTTTAATGGATTATTGCTCAAGTTCATATCTTTTATCCTAGCATTTATTAAGGGGATCTATGTTTAAGGGAGAAAAACCAGCGAGTTGCTCTCCCAAAAAATATTTGCTCTGTTTTCTATGACATGTTTCAGGCACATCCACTGGACAGACTGAGTTTGCCATCATCAGCAACGGGGGAATTTTTTGCAATCATGTTTTCAATATGATGCCTCCCTCAGTTGAAGTCACACTACAGAAGGACTCACTCTTGCTACAACTCTTCGCGTCGAAGAAAAAGAACATGCACTTATCTCTTCAATAATGTCTACTTCCGAGAAAAGCGGTAAACGTGGGGAGCTTCCTTTGCAGAGATCATGGGAGATCACCTCATCAGTGAACGTGGCACATATCACTCAACATAATCACCACCTTATGAAATTAGTGTGTGCATTAAATTATAGTGGAGACAAAAAGTATTTAAGCACACTAATTGTCAAGTGTTTGGGTGTGCATTCTAATAGTTTTCCAAGAGAGATAAGTTTGAGAGAAACATTGTTCTTGAGAGATCTTTAGCGAGACTTAGCTACTTGTTTAGGAAAGTTATTTCATGCTTTTAGAGCACACTACACTCAAATACTCCCTGCTCAGTATTGATCTATCTTTAGAGTATAGTGAGTGTCGGATTAGACAGAATACTTCTGTATAATCCCAAGATAGGAAGCTAGGTTGTAATTCACATTGAATTTCAATAAAAGCATATCCTGTCTTCTCAATTTACATACAAAAGCTTCCGCATTTCTTTATTAGCAAATAATCCTTCTAGTAGAGTTTGTCTGAGACTAACACCTCAGACCTACTCGGTCAGCACCTCGATCCTATCACTCTTGTTAATTAACTGACTAGTGTTGAACCAGTTTGAAGATTAAGTGGCCACACAATGCATCATTGTTTTCAATGGTCATACATGTGGCTATTAATGTGGTAGTTCATGTGGTTATTTTTTTTAAAAAAAGACTATAATACCATTAAAAGTAGATCACACACCTAAGTAACGGAGGTAGAATGCAACTTCAAAATCCAACAAAGCAGGCGAAGTAGTCTATAGACCTAAACCAAGACCACATGGATTGTGGCGAACTCGGAAGTGGGTAACTTGCAAAGACCACCACATCGCGAACGACGGTTGCCTATACAACAAGAAGGAGAGCATTTAACCATGAATGTAAGAGTGGAATGGACGAGACTAGAACCTATTTTGCTAGACTTAATGAGGACACGACCATACATATAACCAACAACCTTATGATAACAACATAACCTAGTAAACGTACCTAAGAAAACCCACCCAAGTCAAAGGACCTTGGGGATGTGAGCAAAGCCGCTACCCAAACTTATTATAGTAGATAAACAAGGGCCTCATAGCCCACAGGTGACTTCCAGTGACTCTTGCCATCCCTGGAAGTCACCGATCATACAATCCATTACTCCCAACAGTCCTCGGCTGAGCCAAGTGCTCACCTGAGTGAGCTGGAGTCGTGCTTGGTGGCTCTTTCATATGGACCAAGTCGATAACTAGGATAGGCTCATTGTCTGAGCTCATCATTTCTTTATTACAGTTTGAGGGCTTGATCTTCGGGGGGTCAACCTAGTTTCTACTTTTTATAGCCTTTCAAAGTAGCGCTTTTTCCTGCTTACACTGTCAAACTTGGGAGTGATTGACTGCTTTCCTTTGAGTGTCCTAGAGGAGGGGGTGAAGGGAAGCCGTGGACAATTCTGGACATCCTTCTTTGACATGAGCGGGGAGCGGTTGCATTTTGGAATATCAGCTTCCAAAGCCCTAAAACCGGGGTGATCCATCAGGTCTAAAGGGTTGGTATCTGATGAGAACTTATAGTGTTATAACTTGGATTTTACTACACTCTACTTTAAGTTGGTTTGTATCTTGTTTTAAGTTCGGTTTGCATTATGCCAGTTCGGGATGTCGGTGGCAATTAAGAGAAAGGCGAGGGCAAGAAGGTCTTTCCCTTCCTAATTAATTAAGGTGATATATTATATTGCTAATAAGGAAATGTCTTCCTTATTCTTTTTCCTGAACAATTGCTCATGACAGTCTCTGCGTAGTGGGAGCGTCAGTTTTGAGCGATGACAGTTTCCCCTCCCATCTCCCTCTTGTGCTCTTCTTCTCTGGTTGATTGTGGATCGATTGCTGCTCCGGCTTGTGATTCTCGGCTGCGGTGTGGTTCCTCTCCCGTTTCAGGTTTAGAATTCAGATTTTGTGGTTTTGGTGTAGTTCTCCCTTTCCTCTATTTTCTGATTTTGGAATGTGCAATTGTTGGAAATCAATGTCGATGGCCAGAGTTTAGGTAGCGATCTGTGCGGGGCTGTGGATTGCTTCAGAATTCGGGAATTCTGCGCATCTATTCGAGGTAGGTGGTAATTCCGATTCGGTGTGGAAGTTCACCCATAGGGGAAAATGTTGGATTACAAGCGTTCTAGATTCCTGAATTGTGAGTTCTTGAGTGATCTGTTGCTTTGATTTCAATGTGTTTTTGAATGGCTAAAGCCCCATGGAATTTTGTCTTCCCTGCTCTGTTTTGGTGTGTGTGCAATTGGCAAAATTAACGTTAGTGGTTTTTGATTGTGTTCTTCTCCTCTATCTGTCGCTTCTGCGTGCTGATTTCTACAGTGTCTGAACGTTTGTCCAAACATGTATGTTCGAACAGTACATTTGGGCGCTTTGATTTTTCAAACGTCTATGTGTGTCCGAACATCTGTCCGAACATGTATGTTCGGATAGGGTGTGAGGACGGGTTTGGACTACAAGTCTCGGTAGGTGTCTGAACTTGTACGTCCGGACATATGTTCGGACACCCCTTATATTTTCCCTATGATATTAGTTTGACTTCTGTCTGAACATTGACATTCAGACACATGCTCGGATGCCACCACGAATTAATTTCTCGGAACTTGTCCAAACTTCTAACGTCCGGACATAAGTCCGGACAGCTTTGGTTTTAACTCTCGAAATGTGTCCAAAAATTGATGTCCGGACATATGTTCGGACATATGGCTAAGTTTCACTTTTGAGTCTTGGCTTGTGTCCGAACATGCACGTTCGGACACATGTTCGGACAGACCTTAAAGTTTGCCTAAATTACTCGCTTGAGCTCCGATTTTCATTCCGTTTGCGAGGTTGTGTTTCCCTAAGTCTATACTATCTATTCCATAGTGTTTGAACACATATTTGCAATGGTATTGCAAACCTATGTTTTGGGACCTAGTACTGTGCTTCTAAGCATATGGATGGCTGGGTCGAGCTATCCGTGGTATACCATATGGACGTCTTATCTAAGTGTTGGGTCATTCCAATTTCTGTTTTGTGGGATCGACGGGCCCTTTGGCCTTCAGGTCATTTCTGTGTTGCCGAGGGATTTGTTAGATCCATGGGTCTTCGACCCTTTTTGAGTGTTATGCTTGGTGCTAGTGTCCCCTCTGCTTTGTGGAGCTTCTGAGTGTTTTTTATTTGGGAACCTGTGCGTCCCGTTCTGTTTATTGAGACCGTTCTTCCTCTGTCTGTTTTGGAACTACCACTATTACTATTTTGTTCTGCTTTTGCTTTTGTTTTCAACTGTTTTGAGCTACCTCATCGATGATGGTTGCTACCTGCTGAGCATGTGGTTGCTCACCCCTTTCCACAATATTAACTTTGTAGATTGATCGATTGCTGGCGATCCCTTAAGCTTGGAGTTTAATAGTTTCACATTTTACTTATTATGTATTTGACTATGGGTGTTGAACATCTTTGTATTTGTCTTTACTTCAGAATTGGTAGCTTTCGGGCGTTAGACTTGTTTGGGAACTTACTTTGACTCTTTATTACCTTGTAAACATTGGTTTATTAATGCAATTCGATTTTTCCTTTTGACTTTGAGCGTTCGGAGTTAGAGCCTTGCGTAGCTTAAGTAATGTAGTACGCAGTGTGTAGCGACCCTAGAACTAGGCCGTGTTTGGGGTCATTGCATGTAAGGCTTACCCGCCAAACCACATGCAACTGTCTAGATGTCCGAACTCTCCTCAACATGAGATCTTTGTCCAATGTGTAGCCAAGAAGCCCAAAGCCAAGGGCCGTAGGGATAAACCTCTACATGCATAACCAGTTGACTAGGACAATCCTTGATGGAATGAGAGAATAGACAGCACCGGAAGCAAACGAAGGTAACCTCTCATACGTGACCCACAAGATGGATTCAACTCCTTTCAATGTAATCTTTAGACAACGGAGAACATGCTTGTTTACCGATATCATGGTTTTGAATCTAACATAGTCACTCCCAGACGAGTTTCCTCTCTTCAAATTCCATGAACATTCCAAAACATCAGACAAGACTACGAGCGGATTCCTTGTTGTGAAGGATCAATGGAGCGTCATGAACTCTAATTCAGATTAGGATGTGGGAGAACTCATGCTTAAACGATGCTCCTGTTTTATCCACGAACTGGAGAATGAGAAGAGCTCCATCAAAGGACCATGAACTTCACTGGAGAACACCATGGTTAGAGTTGATTCTTTCAAGCTCAAGCAAGAAAATCTGCCTACCAATTTGTCAGATTTTGAGAAAACCATTGAGATTCCAGATCTTTGCAAGCCTTTTCTCCATCACTCCAATATCTGTAGTGCAATTGGTTAGGAGCTTAGCTTGCAGGCATCTAATCATGTCCCATCAAGCCGTTAATGGAGATCGGTTGTTTCTCTTCTTCTGTAAGTGACAGATCTTCGCATTGTGAGAAAAGATCCTCCACTGATTGTGGCAACAGAGATCCCCTGGAGCCAAATTAGAGAGATACTACCAGATAGGTGAGCAAAATCGTTAGAACTCGTGGAGGATATTAGTCAATGTGGTTGTTGACTATACATTAAGTTGTTATTTTTTAAAATGATTGTAACTATTAATATATGAATCCAAAATGATTTTTTTTATCATTGTTCATCTAAATTCAAGCTCTTTCAAACAAGACCAGAGATGGATGTGTTTTGATAACTAAAACTTTTATTTTAACTACAAGTATATATATATATATATGAGACTTATGATTCACTATATAAAATTTAAAATACACCATACAACAATAATAATACACCACAACATAATAATCCATTATTTATTTCAAAATTGTTATGTTAGAAAAAAATATGATTCACCATATTAAAAGGATTAAAATACATTATAAAATAATAATAACACCAATACAATAATAATACACCACAAAACAATATTGATCTATTATCAGTTCCAAAGTTTGCCCGACAGAAAAATTCCTGATTCACCACTTGGAAGTTAATAAATCATAATACCAATTTTAATTAATTATATCCTCATTTAGTGTATCATCATAAACATACAAAATAATTTTTTGGAAAAATTCACAATATGCGACGAAAAGTTATATAATGCGAGATAACTATTTTTTGAACTTGTTCTTCATACGCCATGAAAAAGTTTCATAATTCACAATAGACCCCTATTTCGTGAAATGACCTTGAATACCGATTGTTTTATCCTTAACTTGGCACATCATGTTTCAAGTTCATAAGATGTCACTTTTTTTATTCAGGGGCATTTTATGATTTTTTTAAAAAAAGTTAAAACACTACAAAAATGTAAATAATTACAAAGATATTTAAAAGGACAATTAAGTTTTAAAAAAAGAATTAAAAAGATATAAAAGTAATAATTCTTAAATATGAAACATATAAAAACTTCAAGCAATTTTTTTTCTTTTTGTTCTCTTTTTTCCTTTTTTACTAATTATCATTTATTTTTATTAGAATATTTGCAATGATGGTTAGGTAATAGTTAAACTATTATGAATAAAAATAAATATTTCTATTATAAACACAATTAATCCAATAAGAAGAGTTGGTAGTTGTATGTAAATTTAAGTGTTCCTCTTTCTATTTTATAAATTAATTAAAAAAATATATATATATACAACTATCTCATATTGGATTAATTTTGTTTGTAAATGAAATATATATACATATATTCTTATGTATAATATTAATCATTACTTAAAATAATGGTACATATTTTGATGAAGACGAAATTGATTAATTAGTCAAAAAGGTAAAAAAACCAAAGACAAGAAAATAAAATTAATTATTTGAAGTTTTGTTTATATTTAATGTTTAAGAATTAAAACGTTATTTTAAATTTATATCTTTCTTGTTATTTTTTATAATTTTATTAACCTTTTATATATCTAGGTAATTATTTATTTTTATAGTATTTAAAAAATTTTAAAATTTAATAAAAATGCCATAAATAAAAAAGTAACATATTGTGAACATGAAACATATAAAATAGTTATTATTCAGGTCATTACACGTAATAGGGTACATTGTGAGACATGAATAATTGAGTTTCAAAGTATATCGTTCCTAAATTTTTTAAACTTCTGAAAACATTTATCTGATATTGAAAATTTATATTTAGATGAACTATGGTGTTGAATATTTAAATTTTAACACACATTTTACACACTCCCTGATATGGGACATAAACAATCCGCTCATATGGACTGCCACATAATTGGCCGTTTTATTCTTTCAGTGGCGTGCCCGCGGCCTGATCGAACTGCGGTATTTACACCTACCCCTTCCGATCTGATCTCAACCCGCCTAACCATGATCAGTGAATTGATACGAGTCAGCTAGCTAGCTGTCCAGACTTAACTCTAAATTGTTTTGAAAAAAAAAAGTAAATTGTAGTGGAGGGGACTGGTTAAGTACTGTTGGATACATTTCAGCATCCGACAAAAGGAGGAACTGTGACTTTCAACCTTTCATCAACTCCCTGCAGAAACCTTTCACAATTCAGGGTTACTACTCAATCCTTATCTATTTTCCCTTCTTCACATCTCTCTTTTCTCATCATCTTCCTCACCACCCTCTTCTCTCTCTTTGTAAATCTTCATCGATCCTTCAGTACCTCCTGCACTCCTCCTCTCCGTTGAGTTTGTACATCAGATCTATGATGGCCAGGGGGAAAATACAGATAAAGAGGATAGAAAACACAACCAACAGGCAAGTTACTTACTCAAAGAGAAGGAATGGACTCTTCAAGAAAGCCAAGGAACTTACTGTCCTCTGTGATGCGAAAGTTTCCATTATCATGGTCTCTAGTACCAACAAACTCCATGAATACGTCTCACCTAACACCTCGTACGTAATCATCTTCACTTGAAACCCTAGATGGATCTATCTAGCTATCTCGCGCGAGATCTTAATGTATATACTTTTGTTTTGCTGCTGATTACAGAACGAAGGAGATGTACGATCTGTACCAACAAGCGTTGGGCGCCGATGTCTGGAGCTCTCATTACGGGGTTGGTACTTTTTTGTTCCATCTATTATGTTATGATTAATCTCTTTCTCTACTTCGATCTCCTCACTTAACCGGTTACTTGTTTAGCGAAATTTATTTTACTTATATTATTAAAACCCTAACTGAAAACATCTGTGTATGGATCTGTAGAAGATGCAAGATGATCTTAGGAAGCTCAAGGAGCATGGCAGGAGTCTCCAGAGGGAAATAAGGTTTACAGCTTCTTCTGCAAAATTTATAGCTAGAGTTGTATATTTGTTTCCTTCAATTAGATACTTCATTTTCTAGCTCCAAAACCAGTTTTGCTTAAAGGTTAAACTCAGTGTGTTAATGAGATATAATTAAGCCAGCTAAATTCTAGAACGAGCTAGCTAGGTACCCAGGAGTTCTATTTTGAAGTTAATTTGATTCTGTGGGAGAATGAGAATGTTCTATTTTATGATGTGTGTTGATTGACCTTAACAGGCGGAGGATGGGAGATTGTCTCAATGATTTGAGTATGGAGGAATTAGTCTGTCTTCAGCAAGAGATGGAGAATGCTGTAGGGATTATTCGAGAGCGCAAGGTATGTACGTATTATATATATATATATGTAGTTATTTGGGTCTCAACCTTGATCACAATCTTATTAATTAAACAAACAACTAGCTAGCTGGCTAGAAATTTAAGACACTAGAGTAACCATTGCTCGTGGGTTTGCTTGTGTGAGAAAGTAAATTCAAAATATAGAAATTGAAAAGACAAAATTGATATTATTTTACCTCTTTTTTTATGTGGAGTTGAAATAAAAGTGCGTTGAGAAGAAAGATAGGCCAGAGATACAGTTAAAAAGTGAATAGTAAAAATGGTCAAAAACATCTAATATGTATAAAAAAGTAAGATAATTTAGGAGGACCGGAAGTCTGGAGCCCCTGCCGTGTGGTTAAAATCATAAAAGAGCAAACTCGCCATTACATGATCCTACTGAAGATTGTTTTCTATCATATATTATCTACATCTTATTTCAAGCGTATTAGTCCGTCAAGTTTTGATCTAAACTCTATGACTTGTGTCTACATTCTTGACAGTATAAGGTTATTGCTAACCAGACTGAGACTACCAAGAAGAAGGTCAGCGCTATAAATGTATCTTGTTTGTTGCGTTTGTATTTGAGTAGTCTACATGTAGAAGTTGACTATAGTTTTCAAAACAATATAGTAGAATTTAAGATTTGAACCATATTTTTAAAGTTTTAGTGACCCGAACGACTACTGTTGCAGGTGAGGAATGGGAATGCAGTTCATCGCAGTCTAGTGCAGGCATTTGTAAGCTCTGAGAACCCAATCTCACTTCTTGTAAGCTTAGTATGTGTTAATTCTTTTAACCAAGTACCACCTGCATGCCCTGATAAAATCCGATAAAAAAATATTGATCGAATGTTTTATTGCTTACATATCTATTATATCCACGTTGCTATGCTCAATTTTGCTTGTTAAATCTGTCATGAATTCTCAACTTAATCTAAATTAACTCACTGAA
Organism: Limonium bicolor; assembly: GCA_023374045.1. NCBI lineage: Eukaryota > Viridiplantae > Streptophyta > Magnoliopsida > Caryophyllales > Plumbaginaceae > Limonium > Limonium bicolor. The sequence goes on along the minus strand of CM041778.1, from coordinate 360,731,695 downwards.
GTTTTGCTTCAACTTATGGGAATTACCTTATATTCCATTGAGTGGCATAAATATGTCATCTTTAAAGTGCACAATTAATTATCAGTTTTATGTGGTTTAAAATGCCCCAACTTATATATGATTGTTGAGATGACTCCAAAGATCACTGACACTATATAAAGATGTCGTATTTTAGCACTTATTATTATCTAAGCAATCTTCCCTTTTTCTAATAACTAGAGAGTTCTTGCCAAGCCCCTGTGGCTTGGTTGGTAGATGAGTGGTATCCTAGAACCAAAGGTCCTGGGTTCGAAATCTACCCATTACCGTAACTATAAAAAAATCTAGAGACTTCTTTGAATAGAGAAAACTTAAGAGTAATAAGATCACTTTTTAAGTGAGTTGTGAGGCGTATGAGAGTTATCTTGTGAGATTTTGAATGTCTTATCTCCTTTTGTAAGTTGTACTCTCCACATATTGTGAACAACTCCTCGCAGTCGGTGAAGTACGCATAGATGAACTACAAAATTTTATTTCCGGTTTTTTACCTCACATTATTTTTGGTAACAATCATTTTATACCTACCATTTCCACATTATCTCTTAACATATGTGGTAGTTGTGTCAAGATGGTTACAAAATTTGATATTGAGAATTTTGACTAGAATGTGGATTTGGTCTACGGAAGATCAAGATGCAAGGCATCTTAAGATTTATATAAATCACGTAGATATATAAATGAGAGGCAAGAGCCTTAATTGTACAGCCCTATAGATAGATTAGGGTTTTCTAATTGTTAGACTATAATATCTATCATATTTATTTATACTGTAACTAACAGAATAAATAAAATATCTTCTAGCTATTTACTCTCTAACAAACTGGGAAATAATATCTATAATATTTATCTAAATATCTCCATGTAACAGTCAATCTAAATTGTAGTAAATAAACAGAGTAAGCTATCATAAACAGAAAGCTATACGACAACACTCCCCCTCAAGTTGGAATGTAAAGATTTTGCATTCCAAGCTTGGAAACAAGTGAGTTGACTTGGACCATGTAATGGTTTATTGAACACATCTGTTGTTTGATCATCTAATGGAATATAACTCAACATAACCTGTTGTTCATCCAATTTCTCCTTGATAAAGTGTCTGTCAATCTCCACATGCAATGTCCGGTCATGTTGGACTGGATTAAGAGCAATGCTTATAGGTGATTTGTTATCACTCCTTAGCTCTATAGGTGTTTCCAACTCAATCTGAAGATCAGTTAGGATTATCTTGATCCACAACAACTCACACAGCCCATGTGCTGAAGCTCTAAACTCAGATTTAGCTGAAGACCGAGCTACAACATTTTGCTTTTGCTTCGCCAACTAACCGATTTCCTCCCAGAAAAACACAGTACCCTGTTGTAGATCTTCGATCAACCAAAGATCCAGCATAATCTACATCAGTGAAAGCTTGAAGATCCGATTTCTTCCCTCGAGAAAACAGAATGTCTTTGCCTGGAGCTCCTTTAAGATAATGCAATACACGATATGCAGCTTGTAGATGTGATTCTTGAGGATCATGCATAAACTGACTAAGGATGCTAACAACAAAGGCTATATCAGGTCAAATATGTGCTAAATATATCAGCTTACCACATAGACGTTGATACATTTGAACATTTACTCTAGGTTCATCCTTTAATTTCTTGAGTTTCTGGCTTGGATCCATAGGTGAATTCACTGGTTTACATCCGAACTTTCCTGTTTCAATCAATAAATCGGTAATATACTTCTGTTGGGAGATGTAGATGCCATGGGATGATCGAGCTACTTCAATTCCTCAGAGGTACTTGAGAGATCCCAGAGTTTTGATCTCAAATTGAGATTGTAGTTGTTGCTCTAGTCTCTTCTTTTCTCGCTCATCACTTCCTGTCACAATAATATCATCAACATACACCAACAGTATAACCACTCCACCTGAGCCAGAGTGTCGAATACACTGTGTATGATCACCTTGACTCTGATGATAACCAGTAGCTCTCATAACTCCTACAAATCGCTCAAACAAAGCTCTTGGAGATCGCTTGAGACTATACAAACTTTATTCTTTGCGTCAGAAGCATTAAAGTCAAGAGGAATTCTCATGTAAATCTCCTCATGCAAGTCACCATGAAGAAAAGCATTTTTAACATCATATTGAGCAAGCCCCCTATTAAAGTGAGCAGCACAAGAAAGGATGATTCACACTGTATTGAGTTTAACTATAGGAGCAAAAGTCTCTTGATAGTGTATCCCATATGTCTGTGTAAATTCCTTGGCAACCAGCCTTGCCTTATAGCGTTCCAAACTTCCATCTGACCTGTATTTAACAATAAAAATCCACCTGCAATCAACAATATTCTTCCCTGGTGGTTTATCAACAATTTCCCAGGTTCTATTTTTTTCAAGTGCCCTAATGTCCTCTTTCATGGCTTCTTTCCATTCGCTTTTTGCTAATGCTTCAGAAACACTTGTGGGAATAGCAATTATATTGATATTTTGAATGAACAAGGCATTAGAGGGAGAGAAGTGATCAAAGGAAAAAAAATTAGACATAGGATAAAGAGGAGTTTGAGTGCACGTACAAACTCCTTTTCTAACAGCAATAGGAAGATCAAGAGGATTATTGGACTCGTTGAAAGCTGGAGTGTCTTCAGAATCAGCAATTGGAGAAGCCTCTTTGTAGATCCATGGTCCCTACTCTTCTGGAATAAACCCTTATCAACGGTGGTTGTTCTTGTGGTATAGGGTTAGGACTTGGTTGTGGAGCTATAGGTGACAAGGTATTCTGTGGTGCTATAGGCAACTGCTGTTGTGAGGTTGAAGACGATGGCTGAATAGAAAGATCAAACACTCTATTACATTCGGTTAGTGGTTGAGAGTTATTTTCTAGTCCTGGTTGAGTCTGTTTTTGTATAGAATTCTCAGCAAAAGTCACATCTGCTGGCACATACATTTTTTATGTGGATGGATTAAAACACTTGTAACCTTTATAGGTCGGAGAGTATCCAAGAAAATGCACTTGACAAATTTTGGGTCTAGCTTCCCTCTGTGAGCATTGTGAACATGGACAAAAGTTGTACACCCAAATACCCGAAACTCAAGGTCATTAGAGACTTCATAATCAGGGTAGACCTTCCAAAGACATTGAATAGGACTTTGATAATGAAGAGGCCAAGAAGAAAGATAATTAGTAAGGTGACGAGCAGTAAGAACAGCTCCCCCCAGTAAAATTATGGCACATTTGACTTGAATAACAAGGCTCTAGTAACTTCTAAGAGATGACGGTTCTTTCTCTCAGCAATCCCATTTTGTTGTGGTACACAAGAAGATTTGTGAATTATGCCCTTCGAATGGAAAAACTGGTTAGGGACTGATTGAAGTAGTCTTTGGCATTATCAATTCGAATTCTTTTGATGGTGGTGTTAAACTAAATTTTTGCGAAAGTATAAAAAGTAGGTATAATCTCTTTTACATCACTCTTATTTTTAAGGAGAAACACCCAAGTAAACCTTGTATAATCATCAATAAGTGTGACAAAACCATCAAGCACCAGATATATTTAGCACATTAGAAGGACCCCAAATATCACTGTGGATTAAAGCAAACATAAAACTACTTCTTTTTATTATGAAAGGGAAATAAAGTACGAGTGTGTTTAGCTTGTTCACAAGGCTCACAAAGAAAACTAGAAACATCAACATCAATAAACAAATTAGGAAACATATGTTTCATCACACCAAAGGAAGGATGGCCAAACCGATGGTGAGAGCCAAATGGTATCTTCCTTTTTTCAGGATTGTTGGTATTAGAGGCCTTTTTTGTGGTGACAGAGGGTGGAAAATCCAGATCATAGAGACCATTTTTCTGCTTAGCAGTTCCAATTGTCCTCCGCGAATTCTGATCCTGAAGTACATACCAAGAAGGTGAAAATGGCAAAGCAGTTTAGATCATTAGTCAGCTTGTAGACAGAAGCTAAATTAGCAGACAAATCTGGAACATGAAGAAGATTTTTCAATTTGAGATGATCAGAAACAAAAAAGTGTCTCTGTCCAATTACCGTGGCTGAAGAACCATTAATTGTAGTTATGTGAGAATTTGAATTTAAAGAGCAAGACTTATAGGTATTGAAAGTTGTGGAGGAAGATGACATATGTGAAGTAGCTTCAGAGTCTATAATCCAATCTGAAGGAAGAACACTTTCTGAAGCATTTAAGCATGCTGAGAAATTACCTGATAGAATAAGAAAACACTAACCAACATTAGAAGAGGCACCTTGTGATTTATCCAACAGATCCAGTAACTTTCTAAGATTTTCTATATCAGTTGAACTCATGGCTAGAACTTCTGTTAGATTTGCCTTTCCACTACTTTGATTATCTCGATTTTCTCAAAGATGTTGATTTTCTTGAAGATGTGGGTACAATTGCCAACATTGCTCCTTATTATGATTGGACCTCTTGCAATGACTGCAGAACCTTTGTTCTTTCTTCTCTTCTCTAGTAGTAAGAGTTGTACTTTCAATAGTATTCTTGACTTGTTTATGCTCCAGCATGACGCTTCTTCTACTCTCTTCGGCCTTCACTGTGGAAATCACCTCTGCTAAAAATCTGAACCCTAACTTGATCATAGATAGGATTCAGACCAGCAAGAAAGACATACACTCTGCCTTTCTCAACAAAAAATTTGAAGGCTTGTGCATCCTCAGTACATACCATCTTGACATTGCAATATTGATCAATTTTAGACCACCAGTTTTGTAATGTTATAGCATATTCAGTGACTGTTTTCTCTCCTTGATGAGTAGTGGTTGATTTAACAGTCAGATCGAACAGCAGAACTTCATCCTTGGCATGAGAGTATGATTGCTTGATGAAGTCACATACCTCTTTTACAATCCCAACGAACATACTGGTGACACTAATATTCGGATCCATTGACTCCTACAGCCATGACATGACTATGGTGTTTGTTTCAGACCATGTTGATTCATCAGCTGCTGGTTTGGATTCTAACAAATGCTTGACAATGCCTTTTCCAGTGAGATAAATCTTCTCATATTGAGACCATGTAAGGTAGTTCTTCCCATTGAACTTATAAGCACTATCAACGCTTAAAAGTTCCACCTTTTGGGGTTTAGACTGAGTTTTGTCTTGACTAGCCATAATAATTTTCATACACAACAGATGTAGATTACTGGAAAAGGAAGATAGTTTCAAATTTGATTGAGAAATGGAGTACGAAGAGAGATTCAATGGAGGAATACGATAGTACGAAGAGAGATTTAGTGGAGGAATAAGATAGTGGTTGCAGATTTGCACGCCCTAGAGATAGATATGGAAAAAACAATAGCAAGGGCAAAAAAACGACAGCAATGGCAGATCGCTCCTGCTCTGATACTATGAAGAGTTTTATAAATCACATATATACATAAATGAGAGGCAAGAGCCTTATTTATATAGCCCTATAGATAGATTAGGGTTTTCTAATAGTTAGACTATAATATCTATCATATTTATTTATTCTGTAACTATAAATAAAATATCTTCTAACTATTTACTCTCTAACAAACTGGGAAATAATATCTATCTAAATATCTATATGTAAAAACCAACCTAAATTGTAGTTAATAAACAGAATAAGCTACAAATAAACATAAAGCTATACGGCAACACCATCCTACGCCAACATTATTGGCATCAAGCTTTGGGCCCAAGACCAGTTGACATGGCGGATGATGATTGTGAGAAAATAGACCAAAAGACAATGACTGCTATACAACTTTGTCTTTCAAATGAAGTCCTAATATAGGTTGCCTTAAAGAAAACCGCAGAGGCTTTATGTTTGAAATTAGAGTCGCTTTGTATGATGAAGAGTGTCACAAATGGTCTCTTCCTAAAGTGAAGAAGTCAAAACCTCTGCCTTGAGAGGGTCAATCCATCAAGACTCATCTCAATGAATTCTCTCCATCATTATGGATCTTGAAAGTATTAGTGAAGATTAATGGTAAGGATTTAGCAGTTAACTTACTTAGTTCTTTGTTCAAATCTTACAAAAGTGCTACTGAAACTTTGTTTTATGGGTGTGTTAAATATAACAACGGACAAGGTTTAGCATGTTCTTTTTTGACGAGATCTCATTGACAATCAGCTAGCCAAGACTAAGAAAATCTTGGTAAATGGTTGGTTGCACGAGGAAGAATCCAGGTGAAAAGCTTCATAAGAAATCATGACAAGCCTCAATCAAAATCAAGAGTCCACAGGTGTGTCGTGCAATTATTTTAGATAGTAAGATCACATCAAATAATATTTTTGAAAGCTAAAAAATAAGATGCAAAAGCAAGAGCAAAGCAATAAGACCAGCACCTTGGATCAAACTAGTAATCAAGCCAGTGTTGCCAACGAAGGAGAGTATATCCTCACCACTAGTCATCACGAAGACAAAGATTCATCACACTAGATTATGGACACTGCAAGTACACCGTTGAAGGTGATGTTCTAAAGGGTTCCAGTGGTGGTCTTGTATCGATGAAAGTGTAGCTAATTATGATTATACCTAGTTATGACATATGAGGATGGACCATATAAGTGTGAAGGGCATGTTGGAGCTTAGTAAAAAAGTCTTCTTGGAACTCAGAAGATGGTTGACCTGGGGTCAGTGAGCACAATGTTTATAGTAAAACACAAGCATGTTAGCTTTAGCTTAGGGACACATTCTACCAAAGGTATCTTTTTATGTTCACTCTAACTTGTGGGGTCTTCACAAGTTCAATCCCTCAATTGTGCTCGGTATATGTTAACTACAACCTATGATTACAAAAGAAAGTGTTAGGTTTCTTACCTTATGATTAAAGATGAGTTCTTTGAAACTTTTAAAGATTGAAAGATCATGATAAAGAAGTAGACGGGCAAGCATATAAATTTTTTAAGGACGGAAATGGTCTTAAATTGGAAGGCATTACCTAACTTTGTACTTGTGTCGTTGCATGGTGTCAAGTGTTAGTTTAGAAAGGGAGTTGTGGGCAGAAGCTTCTTCCATTTTCTGCTACTTGGTAAATCGTTCTCCTTATTCAGCTTTGAAATTTAAGACTCTAGAACAGATATAGTCAGGTAATTCTTTATTTTACTATAAGGATTTTTGGTCTTCCATGCTCTGGATTTAAGGGTTACAAGGTGTTGAATCCTACTAATAAGTCATTTCTAAGTCGTGATGTTACTTTTGATTAATATTCCACGCTTAATCTAAGGAAGGTGTATTCTTGTGATGATTGAAGTACTATAAATAATCATTTGATAAAGTGAAGGTGGAGATTCCCAAGATATCATCCAATTCTTCTATATATGCCATTCATTGAAGAGTCTCGGTTGGGAATAGGAACAAACACCTCTTACGTAGTACAAAGAGAAAGGAGGTAGCCTAGATCACTCACAAGATATCAAAACCTAGTACCTTGTGTACTGTCTGTTTCTAGTGGGTGGATTCATCAGATGAACCATTCTCTTATTATAAATCATGGTTGCAATGATATTGAGAAATCGATGGTGGTTATGCAAGAGGAGTTGGAACCCTTGAATCAGAATATGACCTGGAACCTTGTGAGGCCACCCAAAGATAACACCACTGATTACAAGTGGGGTGTTCAAGAGAAAATAATGCATTCCTGATGTGAGGATACTCTCTATAAAGCGAGATTGGTTACTCAGGGATTCAGTTAAATTGTTGGTGTTAATTACTACAATATCTCTTTACTATCGTGAAGCACTTCATTATCCACATTTTACTAGCTCTTGTTCCTAAAATTGAATTGGAGCTAATTCATCTGGAAGTAAAGACATTGTTTATTTATGAGGATTTGGAAGAAGAAGTCTTCATTCGTGACCCTTCAAGATTCAAAGTTGAAGGAAAGAAATGCAATGTTTAGTTACTAAAGAAGTCTTCACATGGCCTAATGCAATCTCCAAGGTGTTGGTATACAAGGTCTAAATCTTTGATGACTTTACAAGGTTTCTTGACGCGAGTATGATAGTTGTATATATGTTTGTGAGGTTGGTGGTGTCACCTTTATTTATCTCCTTTCGTATGTTGATAATATGCTAATCTCTTGCAAAGATAGTTTGAAGTTGGCAGGCTCAAGAACTAACTGCATAGTGAGTTTGAGACGGAGGATCTAGGTGTAGTGAAAAAGACCATAAATAAGGAGATATCTCATGAATGAGCTATTGAAAATTTTTATCTCAGCTAGAGCATCTATATTGAAAATTTCCTAAGTTGTTATGGCATGAATAATGTCAATACTGTTTCTACACTACTTACAACTCACTTAGAACTTTCCACGGTTTTATGATCACAATCTCATGAGGAGGGGAGCTATATGTTTAAAAGTTCCATTTTGTAACGTAGTTTGGAGCCTCCTGTATGATATGGTATGTTCTAGTTTTAATATTGCTCATGTCGTCAACATTATTAGCAGTTATATGTCAAGTCTAGGAATATATGGCCTTGAGTGAAGCTGAAAAAGGACCTTTAGGCTATAAACTTAAATGATGATCTCACATCAATTAATGGGGCAACCTTTGTCCGTTATGATAGCCAGAGCCCTATTTATTTAACTAAGGATCAACTTTTTCAATATAGAACATGATTTTTTATCACTTTTGTAACTCCGCATATGGGCAACTATCCAACAATCTAGCTCTCAAGCCGTTTGGCCTTGAAAACTAGCCACTTTAATCCCTTTGTCCTCACCTGGACCTAAAAGTGGAATGTCTTGTTGTTATAGTCAACCCATATGTATCCTTATAAACCAATTATATCACTAATATCTCGATGTGGGTTGGGGTATCACATACTCCTCTACTCAAAGAACATGACATCCTCGTCGCAAGCTTAACATCCAAGTCCCAAGGACCTCCTCGGTATGTGTCAGATAGTCCCCATCCGGACAGGTCCCGAGTTCGCTCCGACACCATTTGTAACACCCCATATGGGCTGATGTCCAACAACCTAGCTCTCAAGCCATTCGGGCTTGAAAACTGGCCACTTGAAGCCTTTTGTTCTCAGTTGGGCCTAAAAATGGAAGGCCCTATTGTCGTAGTCAACCCATATGTATAAACAGATCGCATCACTACTCATATATCAATTTTGTTCATGACGGTGTGGATGAAGATGATATATTTAACAAGATCCAAACTTTGGAAAATCCTATTGACAAGTTTATTGAGTCCCTTCCAAATCCAAGTACACCTTGTCTGAGAAATTAGTGGGACTTTCATCTACCCGTTGATTAGCCCTTGAGACTCTTGGCGGTGAGGAATAAGTTTTAAATATTTACTCTTGAAAAGGAATTCAAGTCAAGTTGAAGATTTGTTAAGATGAATTGAATTCTCATATTAATCCGAGTTAAGTGGTTGGAGCTTTACTTCAACTTATAGAAGTTATCGTATTCTATTTAGTGGCACCAATATGTCATGCTTAGAGTCCAAAATTAATGAAGTTTTATGCAGTGTAGTGTCGTAACCTAAGGTTGTTTAAAAGATTTAAAATACCATCGATCATCATATATAAAGGCCTAGTTTTGACACTTCTTATTATCCAAGCTTCAAGCAAACTCTTTTGTTCTAATAACTTGAGAGTTCATTAGAGAGAGAAAAACTGATAAAATAACTTTATAAGTTACTTGTGAGGCTTATGAGTTATCATTCTTTGTGAGATTTTGTGCCAAATAAATACTCTTTGTAAGATGTACTCTCTACACATATAAAGAATAATTTTACCGTCTGTGGAGTAGACATAGCTGAACCATGTAAATTTTTTGTCCTACTTCCAGCCTTAGTTTATTTGATATAGCTATCATATTATATCCACCAACTTGTTTACACATTATATAATTACATTGATTTTAGGATTGTTCTGAAAGATTCTGTAACATTCACAACATACTTGTACAATAACATCCATATGGATGCACAATAACATAAAAAAATCTATGAGCAAACGATGTTAAGATGCAAAATATTATTCTCCTATCATTGTTGTATGAATTTTTGATGCATAATGATTATGGTAAGTTGTTCTAGGGATGCATTATTAGTGTTACTATACTCTTAGTAACTACTCCCTCCTATTCAAAATATATGTCATTTTAGAGATGCATGTAGACTTAAATCTGTCTAGATCCATCTCTAAAACGACATATATTTTGAATAGGAAGGAGTAATAACTTAGAATATGTATTAGATAGGCGTTTGTTTCCACATATTATGTCATTCTACATAGGTTGAGACAATTAATGTCAACATTTTCTATATGAAAAGTATACAAGCATTGTAGCTTTTACAATTGTTTTATGGTTTTATATTATCTAATATTTCCTTTTTAATGATGTACCTAAAAGGAAACATTACGGGCAGACCCTCATTATGGCGAGGAACCCCAATACGGTTTAGTCGACAATGATGGTGTAGGATTTGATCATCGCTTGCTCGGTGGAGTTGGACTTATGCCTCATCAACAACAACATCACCACCACCACCACCACCACCAGGGAGCTGGTGCAAGCGGTATGCTGGCCCTACGATTAGTACCAACAGAGCCTAATAATCTTCCAAGCGCTTCAGAATCATGTTTGACCACCTACACTTTGCTCGAGTAGAAGCATGTGAGGACGACAGTAAGCCGCCAGAGAGGAAAACAAAAGGGAAAAAAATCAAGTATTGATTCCTCTTGATATATAGCCGTCATATGTCCAGTACTAGAGATGGTTGTTGTTTGAATTTGGTTTACCATCTGCTTAATGTTGGTGACAACCATGCTTTTGACGTGGGAATAATATGTAAGCTAGCTAGCTATGACACTTTGATGTGGTATATTGATGTTAAATCATGTTTCCTTGTTCACACTGGATCCGACCCCCTAAGCCAAACCAAACCATCCTAACTTTCTAATTCTTAACCACTTCATCAATATATGAAATCATTAAAATTTGAAGTGAAAATATAAATTTATTTAACTGTTATTGTAACACCCCATCCAAACAACATACACACTTAACAACAAACTGCAGCGGAAAACAAACTTCAACACATTACTTAACTTCTTGGTGTTACACGCCGTTAACCACCCACGTGGCTAACAAGCTAATACTTATACATTGTACCGGTCTGATGGGCTAAATTCCCGAGCGACTACACTTACTATCCCTTTCCATTAACAACACAACAACATACACCTTTCAACTGTACCGAGTATTCACAAACTGATGCCGATAACAGTTTCGGCTTACTACGCCTACTGTATATATACACTTAAATGATTACCCATGTACAACGACTACCCGTCCTACTCTCAAACGGCTTCCAGCACTTCGTACCTGAAATAAGAAAAGAAGAAAAGGGTGGCCCCCAAGGGGCTCAATAAACGGATAATACATCCTTATTTGATAAGTCACTCATGGTATTCATTATCCCTAGAGTGTTTCTCCTCTAATGGAGCTACTTCCTTAATAGACGACACTTACCCGTTATTCGGGTTATCCTTAAACGTCTCTTATCACAAACTGGGATTCATATCCATGATCCACATACTCCACATTTTACAACATATAACATGCATCCCATAACAACACTAACAACACTTTCACGTTTCAACGTGCACATAATAACATCGCAATAGAAATTGCATTACAACAACATCACATAACATAACGGGAATGGTTCTCTTAGGAACCGACCCAAACATTGTTAATACACTGGTGAGCCTAGAGAATGTTGCCAGTCTCATGATAAGCTCGTTACATAACTCGTTACCATCTCGTTAAATGAGCGGATAACTTAACACAAGGTGTCTCGGATATAGTGATCCAAGCACACCGAACAAACATAACATAGTATGCCCCTGTGGCCCGACGTGAGTCAGTAATAGCCTTGGTTAAGCTAAAGGGAAGGTTGGGAACCAAATTGGAAAACAACCATAACATACGAAGAGGATCGAACCTGATATGACAACGACCCCCATACTCACACGCGTGGCCGGAACAGACCGGACTCCTCACTCCCCCCGTTAGCACTTGTCAGAAGTTCATCATTGAACTTAGTTAAACAATCACAACATTGGGTTAAGTCTTGTTAGACACACACAAGGGAAGGGAGAGTCACACATTCACACACAAACATCACACACAAACATCACATAACTAACTCACACATAGCCGTGGTTAGAACGTTCCTTAGGTCGGACGTTATCACCGGATACCGTTCTCTTACGTTTACCTAATAGTGGTGAACTAGCCCTTCAAGCGCATTCGAGGTTACCGGTATCGGCACGTAAACATACAATAACATTAACGACTGTAAACTCGTTTCATGATTTATCTTATAACGTGGCAAACACACAGAAAAACACATTGGCATACAAGCCGGTGTAATCCGGTAGGACACAGGTTGCAAGAAAACCATACCTGTCACCGAGTCCACTTTACCACATCCACTTATGTTCCTCGAGCAATTCTCGAACAACTGATAACATTACATGTACTTTTATTAACATCGATGTAACATGATTGTTTAAAGTCTAATGCTTATCTTTCTAACCATCATCACTCCCTAATGTTGGACCACTAAGTCATTGTAATTTAAACTTAATCATATAAGTTAATCACTTCTCATTACACCTCATACTTGTTTACACCTCTTAAGGCCTTTACATGTCACCAAACAAGGCCTAAACATCATCTAAAACCATTACCATTCAATCCCCCATCATTAGAGCCTTAAACAAATTTTTTTCTTCATTTCTGGTCTGGACCGCCCCTCTGGCGGTCCCAGGGGCGGTCCACAACAATGCTACACGTATATTTTTTTTTCACTTCTCTGCACTGGACCTCCCCACAGGGGCGGTCCGTAGGGGCGGTCCACTACAGAACCCATTTTTAATGTGCTTTTCTCCTCTTTCTAAACTCCAAATTCATCCCAATTTTTTCCTATGCTTTACACATGTTCTCTCACATGTTTTAACATCTTTTGGGCACACTTAAACCCCTCGAAACATCCCAAAAATTCCGTAAACTTTTACTCAACTTTTACTAGTCCTTAACACTTAGAACATTTTTTTCTTACACTTGTAACTTGTATTCTTGCCTAAAACTTCACCTAACCAAAGTACTCCCTCACTACCTTATAACCACCCTTTTAAACATCATTTGCACTACACTCATCCCCTTTACACACACTCCTCAAGTCTTCCCACAAGTTTCATAATTAAACCTTCACAAGGCATTAAACTTTCCTTGTTCACCAAACTTTGCACAGACTTTACGACACCTCCACCATCACCTTGGTGTATCAAGAAATCATCCATTAGTTCCCTAAATCTCCAAGACTATGCCTAAGCATCTTAACCTAAGAACACCTTAATTCACTTTCTTTCAATCTTACACTTAACTTAAAAATTCCTAGTACCTTCTAGGTCATAAAATCTCATTACAACACATAAACTCTTTTGTTTATCAACTAAATTTCGCCATAGCTTCCCTTGTATCACCTTACACCAAACACATTGTTTTTCACCTTTAGACAATCAAGAACATTCAATCTCTTAATACACATTCTTATACACAACATATGGTTTTTCATCCTTTAACCATCAAACACATTCACCTTCACAAGAGATGTTCTTTACACACAACTAAACCTTTAAACTACACTACATCACAATATAGTGCATAAACTTAAATTGCTTGGCACTTAGGCCCTTAAATAACATGGCTCTTAGGCCCTTAAATTGCATTAAACTTAAACACTGAATCTCCACATTTAAATGCCTTCAACCTGCGAATACACAACAATGCTCCCATGTCTTTTTAGTCCACCTTGTGGATAGTTTTTCTAGCTCATTTCCCATTGGCTCTTTAGGTTAATTATTAAGAAAATATAGCTCAATTTCCTAGTACATAAAACTACATTAAGAGAGATCATTTACCTCTTTGTTTTTAAAGCTTTCTCACTTGTTTTTCTCTTGTTCTTTCTTGGTTGAAAATCGCAAGGAACTTTTATCACTTGTCAACCTTCTAACCAACACACATATAAAGGTAATGAGCATTAAGTTTAATACTCAAACTCATAATTAAACCCTAGGTTTACATAAGTGTCTTGAAATACCAAAATTTGATGATTACCTTTGGAATTCGAAAGAGAGCTTGGTTAAGTAGCAAGATAGGACTCCTCCTAGTCCTTTGAAGTTTGAATTAAGCTATGAAGAGAGCAAGATAAAGCACCATTGTGAGGTGAATTTTCGGACACATACAAAAATGAGAGAAACTTAGATTTTCTTTGGTTTTTGTTACCTTGAAACAAAGGAGAATGACAATATGAAAGAAGATGAGCTTTTCCCCCTTCAATGGAGATTCTTCATGGCACCAAAATGGAGTTCTTGAAGATTTAAAAGATAGGAATGAAGAGCTTACTCTAACTAAGACAACGGTAGTCTCGGAATTAAATTCGGAGCATGGAATCATAAGTTACAAGTAAAAGGAGATGGGATATGAATGGTGCTGTAGGAGAACGAGATTGAGAAGGGAGGATGAAGATAGGTGACGGTGGGAACCAAGGAGAAAGAATAGAAGAGGTAGAGATGTACTTTGAAGATATTTATGTTAAAAGCAAAGTAACCTTTTACTTACTTTTCTTTCTTCTCTTTTAATTGGCTAGCCAAGTGTGATGACTCACACCCATAAAACCGTGCCCCCCTTACACATTAGAGATATTTATGGTCTTTGTTGACCAAATATTTGACTTATGTTGACTTATAACTTAAAACTAGCACTATTTGAGTACTATTCACAAACTAAGGCACATATTTGTGAAATTTTTTATTTCCCATTGATATAGACTTCCAATGTGATACTATATAGTACACATGTTAATTAAAGAGTAATGATGGACATTTAGCCAATCAAAACTCATTTACAAGACAATTTTTCAAAATGTGCTTAAGACTCCTTAAAGCACATTTTGTGTTTTAACTTGTTTTCAAGCTTGGTTTTCTTTGGTAATTGATTTAATATGTTCATTAACATATTTATAAGGTATAGTTATGACCATTAGGTCTTATACAAATTTATCCCAAGTTTAGAGCACATTTTTGCTCTTATTGACTTTAAGGTATATTCTTGTGTTTTGTTTGGTTTTAACTGTCTACCAAGTTTCCTAAGGACTTAATTAGCCTTATAAATCATAATTGAATATTATTAAGTCTTGGTAGTCTCTTTGGGTCCTAACCAAGTTCACTCCAAGCTTAGAGCATGTTTTTGCTCAAACTGTATCTTAGTGCTTTATTGCATTTTACTATGGTTTAAAATTGTTCACCGATGTTTCTAAGGCACTTTTTAGCCTTTACATACCATAGTTTAATATTTAAACCACATATCAAGGTTTGGGGTATTTCAGTTATCACCACATTACTCTCATGAGATTATTAATGCTAGGAAATCTTCTTTAAACCATCTTTAATCCTTTTAAAACATTTGGGCATGTACACAATAGGAACCAGGGGCGGAGCCAGAAAAGTTTTCTAAGGGAAGCGAGAACTTTTTTCGTAATATTAATTAATATTTTTAAATTAATTTTAAATTTGTTACTATTATAAATTCAATATTTATAATTATATTTTAAAAATTGATACTAGATATATAGTTTGACATAAAAAATACAGTAAAACTGAAATATATAAACTAATAATAAAAGAAGTTTTGTTCACCTTTTTTATTCACGTTTTAAAAGCGGTATACAAACTTATATGTTTGATACCAATAATATAGAATAATAGTTCAAAACTGGAAGTCTTATTTCCTAAAAACAAATTACCACCGTCACCGTCGACATCCAGGCATCGTCTTCAACATCACCCATCGCCACGACCCATCGATCGCACCAGAGGAGGCAAATACCATTCACGGATCATCTTCACTACTCCCATCCTCCATCTCCAGTTACACCCGACGCCATCACCATTCTCGCCCTCGTCTCACCTGCACCACCATCGTCTCACAGTCACTCATCGCCTTCACCATTGTCTTCCATCGTCGTAACCTTGTCACCGCCTTGATCCTCCACCAGCTTCTACACTCACGCCATTACCGTAAACACATCATCGTCTTCGTCGTAACATCCACACCAGGCACCATCATCTTCATCGAGGGACAATCACGCCATTCACCTCATCTCATCGTCGACATCGTTTCACACCATCACCACAACGGACATCTTCAACACCACGGTCTCTAATCCTCATTCCATCATCATTCCATCACCACCGTCATCCTGCATCTCCAACTCCATCATCACCGACGCTACAAGCGACGCCCGCGACCACATCCCTTCATCTCTATTCACGCCATCGCCATCGACTTACCCTGAAACACCCCTAAATTAATTTAAATTAATTTAGGGGGATTTCTTTTATTAAATATTAAATTATTATATGGAATTATGAATATTAAATTATTATGTGGAACTATGAAATTTATTTAGGGGATTTCTCCTATTTAACCCTAAAGAATACAATAAAACATTTAATTATTATATAGTATTATGAATTTAATAATAAGATTTATAAGTCAATAAATCTTAGGAAAATTTATAAACACTCCAACTATATTATAAAGATTTTAGGAAGTGTTGGAACATTGTTTTGAAACATAAAAGTCGATATAAAATTCTAGAAACCCTAAAGCCTTTAAAGCCTTGCTAGGGTTGACTTTTTGAGAATGGTCAAACCAGGCCATGAAACCTATACCAATAAATAGGTTATGGAAAACCATGAAGATCGATAAAAAGAACGTCAGAAACGGATCATCCTAGCCAAAGTTATGATCAAATGAAGTTTAGAGCCAAAATTTGAAAAAAGGGCTGACGTGGCGGCTTTGCTGACTCATCGCGCGCCTCGGTAATCACGCCCCAACACTTAGTCGTTTTTATCCCCTATATTTCCGGTAGCAGAAATCAGGTTTTGCCCTATCTTGTGACCTTCATAACTTTCTCATCTTATGGAATTTTTTAGTGTCGTCTTCTTTGTTGTCTTCTCCTACACTTCCTCTAAACAACCATAACTCACACTAACCCTAACTCGTCCTAAATCAACCGGAAAATCGAATCAAAGTAGCCACCCTGTAAAAACCGAAACTGCAGTTCTAGTTTTTCCATCGAATCAGGTAACTTCGTCTAGCCATAACTTCTTCGTTTCTCAGCCAAATTTCATGTTCTTTAACTCGTTTTGAAGAGAGCTAGTTCCTCTAAAACTTTCATGTTGATGGCCTAAGTCAATTCTCAACCGTTTGGAAGAACAAGGTGTCTAAAGTTTCGGTTTCGTCACAGCATAAAATTATAGTTTTCTTTCCAGAAAACGCAAGGTAAACTCGCAACTTCCAGCTTCGATTTCTTTCTGTGTAGTGCAAGTTAGGGTGAGTTCTTGCTATCATTGTGTAGAGCTAAGTTTCTTCTTTAGATTAAGCCCAAGAACTAGTTCTAACTCTCTCTGTACTGAAAATTATAGTGTTGCAAAGTAGGCTACTCAATCGAGTTGTAAAGGGGGCGTTTTTCTAGAAACCGAAAACTAATCCCTTCGATTCGAGCAATTCTGGTAAGTTTTCTTCAAATTCCTTCAATCTTGCTAAACTATGTTACATTGTCGGTCAAAACCATGATTACGCTTTAGATTGAGTGAATTTAACAGATTTGGTTTCGGAAACCCGCATGAACCATAACCTCAAAATCGAATTCGAAAACCATTGAATACTGCATTATAATTGGGGAAATCGGTGTCATTAAAACCGTAATTTAATTTAGAAACCATAGAAATAAGAATCACTCGATTTCGTTCTGTAGATTGGGAGATATTGAAGATTTAGTACTCGACATGGTTTATAGCTTCGCTGATGAACTAGGCGTTCAGGGGCCGTCCGATCTGGACTTAATGAAACGGACGGCCGAGATTAGATCGTGGATAATAAAAATGTTATAAGTTTATAAAATTTCAGAATTTAGCTCTAACTTGTTGAATTTATTTAATGGCCTTCCCGAAGGTATTTTGACTTGAAATTTTAACCATAGATTCCTTATTTAATCTAGTTTATTTTGATGTAAATTAATATGGTTTTGGAGTTTTTAAACGTAAGTTATGATTTTTGCAAGTTACGGGTTTTCTGGAATTATTTGGCTAAATTAAAAAGATATTTTTATGAAATAAAAATTTTATAATATTTCTAAAATGTTATAGTTACTTTATATTAAATTTGGGAATTTTTGGGCAATGGTAAAAGGTTTTAAAAATTGTGTTTATGAGTTTTCATAAGAATAACTTATAATATAAGGTTTTTAATGTAACCAAAAATTAAAGTATAGTTGATTAATGAACTTTATAGGTTGGGGAAAATATAATAAGACTAAACTAACATTTAATCCAGAATGTTAATAAATATTTTAATGTATAAGCTTTTAAGTGAGGTAAATATATATATATACACATATATAAAAGAAATAAAATAGTAACTTAGGTTAAATCAATGAACTAAATTAATCTACATTTATATTAATTATATAATATGGTAGTTAATATACTCAATTGAAACTAAGAAAAATACTTTATTTTATAAACCATATTTTGGATGTAGATATGTGTAAAACTTAATATAAATAATTAAATGCAATTAAACTACATAAAGAATGTCTTGAATAAATCTTAGTATACATATACGATAAATAACTGAATAAAAGAAATAAAATACCTTATAGCAAATAGAATACGAAGGAATTAATAAGCTAAACTAAACCTATACATAATACTATTAAAAGTATATTATATGAGGTAGTATTGAATTGTGGTTATGAAATTAAGCTTAAAGAGTTATCTTGAATTTCTAAGATTTATATAAACCATATTAAAATACATGTGTAATATTATTTGTCAAAGACCAGAATGTAAATCTATAATTTGGTTAGGTAGTTAATAAGTTGGGACTTAGGAATATTTGTAATTAGATTTTACACAAATAGAACTTATTATATAATTAATAAATAAATGTAATACTTTTACATCTAAATGTTCTTAATATATAACAATAATAAAATAAATAAAATACTTTTACATCTAAATGTGAGGTGGATTAGTAAGTCTAGATTTAATCATTTCTTAACATTTATGGTATTGAAATATAACTTAATGTTTTAAGATAAAATCATTAAAGGATTATGATATTAAACTATATTAAACTATGATTTGGAAATTTATCTAAATAATAATCCTTAAGTTTCTTGGCATTAGATAAGCCATATGAAATACATTTATAACATTAATTACCGATGCTTGGGGTGTGAGTTTACAATTAAGTGACGTATTTAGTAGTTAGAATTTATAGAAAGGTTTATGAATAGGAATTTGATACTTAAAACCTTTGAACCTTTTATTAGATAAAACTAAGTTACATAAGATATTATATTGATATACTTCACGGTAATGGGAAATAATGATATGTTATTTGAATATAAAATATGAGAATTTTCAGAATAGATGATCTTATTAAATAATTGGCAATTTTCCTTATGAATGGGGATTTAATTCTTAGATAAATTTTACCTTATGTTAAGATATAATGTTTGTCCTAAAACATAATAAAGGAAAATAATTTATTACGTTACTCCTTTGAAACCTTAGGTTTTGTAAATAATTTAAAACGTATTTAAGACTTGAATTTATGGAGGTTTAGTATAAAAGGATTATAGATAGCCTATGGAGGGAATGTGTGTAAAAATAAAACATTTGGGAAGTTGAATGTAAGCGAGGATACATCAAAGGTTATCTTTAAACACCTTATTATAAAGTTGATGATAAAGTAAATAATATATATCTTGTGAATACTAAATGTAAGGGTTCGATAAGTCTAAGTTAATAACAATATAGTTATTTCAATATGAGAGGTAATTCAACATCTTATGACACGATTATTAGACAATTATAATAGGAAGTCATTCTGAACTAGGGATGTGATAATTGAGTTTAGTGGCTCAATTAAGATATAATAAAATGTATCTACAACACTATGATTCCAACATACAAGATGTAGATCTTAATTAAGTTGAGGGAAAACTTAATCATGATGGGTTACTTGGTAATAATGATAAAGTACATAATCATTACATTGTGAATTAATAGTATAGCATTCTGGGATAAACCTATTATAGGTCATAGGACGATGTTCATTCTAAAGTAAGAGTAAAAGTATTGAGCTTAAGAATTGTTATTGGAATCGTGAGGTTTATTGGATAACATATAATGCACTTATGTTATAAAGGTCTTAAATGTGAGAATTATGGTTAAGTATGGGTAAAGTGGATAAGAGTGGAACAATTAACCAGTGTTAATAAATACGTTCCTTGGTCTTACAACCTTGAGTTATACAACATTCTAAGACAAGTCAAAGGTGATGCATGACATTTGAGTGAGGAGTTTATTTAAGCTTAACATAGGCTACAAGTGATTGATGATAGACTACCTTTAATATTCTTCAGAGTACTGTTGATTGTTTGCGCAAGTTGTCTAGAACTGCTACAGCGTTACCCAGGTTTCTCGTACTCCGTTACTTTTGCTGATTGACTTATGAGACGTTTTCGAAAAACGCTAACTGACTTTAAGAGGAATTTCTAAAAGGAAATGGTTGTGTGACTAACTCAG
This sequence comes from Limonium bicolor, assembly GCA_023374045.1. Classification (NCBI taxonomy): domain Eukaryota; kingdom Viridiplantae; phylum Streptophyta; class Magnoliopsida; order Caryophyllales; family Plumbaginaceae; genus Limonium; species Limonium bicolor. Next base: position 360,710,962 of record CM041778.1, on the reverse strand, counting down.
CTTGTGTGACTAACTGAGCCTTGAATGTGAAATTTACATGGGTATTGGTTCCTTCTATTTGGTGCCCCACTAGACATTGGCTGCTTAGGGTTTACGCTTCTGCACTCTGTAGGACTGAGTGTTTTGGTATTTCTCTGGGTAGTTAGTGATCTAGTGGGAATTTGGAAAAAGGTCAATCTTGGAAATTCTTCTTTCGACTCTGGATATCGTTTCATCCATGAGCTGGTTCTTGAGGTTTCGACGTGCGCGCGTCTTCAATGGTAACAGTGAGGGGCTGTATATCTCCTGTCCCAAAAGGGACGTGATAGACAGTGGGCTATATCCCCTGTCCCAAAGGGACGTTGTAACAGTGAGGGGCTGTATATCCCTTGTCCTAAAAGGACGTACTTGGCGGTGGGGCCATCTCTCCCAGTTAATTATTCCACTCTTGAGTTATTGGTTCTTGGATCTATCTTATCATTCCTAGTCCTTTGTGACTATCTGAGTCTTTCTACTCCTAACGGGAATTGGGTTTAACTAAGGCAATGGATGTTCACTAACATGATGTGGTTGTTTCACTAACTTTACTTCCTATTTTTATCTTATCCTTAACTTGTTATCTTTGGCTTGGTGATTTTAAAGTGCCTGTTTCCCTGTTTCACTTTCAAGAGTTTGATTTCAAGTTACTGTTTATTTTGAAGAGTTATTGTTTAAACTTTTGCTTTGGAGAATTGTACCAGTTCCATTCCAGGGAACTGACTCACCCCTCTCGGGTGGGCTGCTTGGTTTTCATCTTGCAGGTGCAAATTGATTTACAGGTGGCCACGAAGAGCATGAATGATTGGGATGGGATTAGGTTTATTGAGAGTGAATGTATTTTATTATTGTTATGTTTATGTTAAGTTTTCTCGAAGTTCAGACCGTAACTTAGTTAAATGTAATGGTTGTAATTGGTGAGGTTGGTACCGGGTGTTTGGAGCCCGATGGTCTGTAGCACCTTTAGTTTATTTTCCGTTGTTGTTTTATTATCATAGGGGTGTTACATACCCCCAACACCCGTCAGCTCTGGATATTGCTTCGACGGCACACCTTCATCAAACACCGTCTTTCGTTGTTGGTCGAGGAGCGGCGTCGAGAGTTTTCTTCAATCGGTGTGAGAAGAAGAACAGGGGCGAGTTACGCGAGAAACGACAAGTCGACCTGGAGCGAACCGCTCAACAAGAAGAGGAACCGGTTTGGGTAGAGATAAATCAGAACCGGACCGGAAATTAACAAAGGGTTTTTCTAAACTTATGCTTTTACATTTATATTTGTTACATGTTATTTATTTCTTGTTACATTCTTAGTTATTACATAACATTTGATATTTGTTTTAATGAGTGAGTAGTTTATACTTACTCTGGGTGATGGTTTATTGCAGTTTGTTTTAATTATGTAACATATATTTTTGCTGGTTTTAATTAATTTTGGATTGTTACGATTAATGTTATTCTTGCGCTTTTTAATAAATGTCATGAGTTTATTAAATTGCTTTACTAAATCTATTTTGATCCGACCAAGTGATAAATAGATTGGTTAAATTAATCTGTATATCTATGGAATTATTGATTGGATTAATTAATTATTCCTGCAGACGCAAATTATTATTCCTCGTACTTAATCCGTTTACATGTGTTTCTGCTTGAGTCTAGACTAGACCCCGCATTTCTGGTAAACGAGTTCTTCTGAGACTATGATTTAGCTCTTAAGAAAATATTAGGAATTTTGCCAATCTGTATTTAATTAACCAGTAGACATAATTGATCAAACGGTTTTAACCTGAACCCAGAGTCCCGCTCATCCATATCATCTATCACTTTATTCTATCATTTTATTTATTTTCCTATCTGTTATTTTAATTATCTAGTTCTTGTTATTTATTTAAATCCCAAAACAAAAACAACCCCTTTTGAATTACCCATTGTCTTAGGCTAGACTTATTTACCTCAAGTCCCGTGGATTGACACCTAGTCGCTTCTAAATTGCTATACTACTACGACCGGGATTTTTGCAACCCGACGGTCTATTGATTTGTTGATTTCTAGGATTTATTTCTTGGCTTTTAATACATCAAATAAACCGCTTGCAAAATGGCGCCGTTGCCGGGGACTTGACTTTGTCTAGTCCCTAGCCTTGGTTAATTCATTTATTATATTATAATATTGTATTTCTTTTATTGTTGTTTTTATTATTCTGTTTGCTATTTTTAATTTTGTTCCTAATATTCTGTTTGTTATTTTCTTTTGCTGTTTATTTTTATTTTTAATTAATTCTGTCATTTAAATTCCGTATTATTTCCAGTTATTGTGATTTTATTTTCCAGCTATTTATTTTATTGTCATTTAATTTTTGTCATTTAAATTCTGCCATTTAAATTCCAGTTATTTATTTATCGTCATTTAAATTTCCTTGTCATTTAATTTTCAGCAATTTTATTTTTTAATTTCCGTTTCTTTATTTAATTGTTATTTAAATTCCAGTTATTTAATTTCCGTAATTTAAATTATTGTCATTTAAATTCCCTCGTCATTTAAATTCCTGCAATTTAATTTTGTCCTTTTTAATTTTTATTGCATTAATTTTCGTTTTATTTTATTCTAAAAAAAAGTGAATGTGGCAATATGGTTATTAATGTTATTAGTTATTCCTAACTAATAATGGCAAGTGAGGAGGCCAATGTCATAGGACAATTCAACAACCGGCAACCCTGGGTGCAGAATCAGCACCAAAACCTCAGGTACGGAAATCTGAACAACGCACTGAACTCACATCAGATGCAGCCTCAGAGGACGAACCAGGGAGGACCACCCAGCTTTGCTAGGCCTCAGTATAATCAATTCAGGTCACAGCAGTCTCTAGCTCAGCAACCATCATTGAGCTGAAACAATGCCAGCCTGAAGGAGATAGTGGATAAGTTGATGGCTTCTCAGGAGCAGCAAACTGTAATCAATCAGAGTCTGGTAGCTGGTCAGCAAAAATTAGAGAATGCCATGGTAGAGATGCAGGGAACGATGAGCCAGTTAACTCTGTTCCTCTTACAGCAGAGACCTTCTGGTCATTGCCTTCCCAACCAGACTACCTGCAGAATATAGGTGTTCCACAACACAATACAATCATAAACAATGTTGTCGAACAACCTGAAGAAGAAGATTTCTACATGAACAAATTGAAGTTCTTTGCTGATTTGGAAGACACAATTGCGGAGTTAAAAACTCAGCTAGTTCTAATATTGCAAAAACCAAGGAGCAAAGCGGTTCATGATGGAGTACACCCTACTGCAGATGGTTCTCTTTCCTCCTTCTCCACGCCTTATCCGGAAGATGAGGATGCTTACATCCTCGAGTTTGAGAAGAAAGAACCACCACCACTTTGCCAATATCAAAACCTTGTCGAGCCTCAACTGAACGAGGAAGATGTTTACATCCTCCAATTTGAGAAAGAACAACAATCAGCACCTGGTCTTCTGCTTGAGACCCGTTACCGTCAATACCTCCTCAAGGACCAGGTTCTATGGAGCATTTATTTTCCTATTCTATTTGTTGAGGTAACACTTTGTTTTGATCCAGGTGGTTTAATCCTGATTGCTGGCCACTTCATATCCCCGTTGGCACCACTGTCAACTTTTATTTTCGATCCTGGATAATGAAGCGAGAGTCTAGCCAAAGACTATAAAGATAGGCAGTTTGTTGGGAGGCAACCCAGTGGTTAACTTTATGTTTTGTTTGTTTTGTTTTCTGGTTTATTTTTGTTTATCTATTTAGAAGTGGTGATGGTGTCCCTGTGCTTTTAATGCAACACTTTTAGCATTTTTGTGGTAATTGTGAGTGTGTGCAGGTGAAAAACTTTTTATGGTGTTTGATGCTCTCCAAGGCTGGACACTTGCGTGAACGCAAGTGTGAGGAAGGCTACTACCCCATGCACGAGCTTAAGTGTGAGGAAGGGCACCTTCCTCAATCTACGATATCAGGGGAGTTTCAGTTTTCCTTTATTTTAATGTTTGTGTTCAGCCTACGATGAATTATAATGCTTAATGGTTATTTTTACTGTTGTCCTGAATGAAATCCTTGATGAGTTTGCAATATTTAGAAAGTCCTTTTCTTGGTTTTAATTTGTGAACAATGAGGACATTGCTCCTCTTAAGTGTGAGGAAGTAGAGGTACTTTCTAAATATTGACAATTGCACTTAATGCCACACTTGTTTTTGTTTGTCCTCTTATTTTGAAAGAATTATCTCTTTTAAGTTGCCGAAAAAATAAATAAATAAATAAATTTTTGGAAGTGTTGAAAACAAGCCTGATGGCCACCTCAAGAATTTTTCTGCTCTAGGTTGTTTGTTTATTTAGTTTTATTCAAATTATATCTGTTTTCACTGAAATTTGGTGGATTAGCTGATTATGAAAATTGAATTGGTCTAGTTTGGGGTCTTGGGAATTTTTTGAAAGTTTGGAATGAAAGGATAAGACAAGGTACTCCGCTGATCTGAATTAAAAATTTCTGAACCAAAACAGGCCTCTTCATTCGGTTATTAAGTCTTGGGGTGCCTTATCACCCATCTACCTAAGGTCTTGTGATCTGGGATAGAAGGCCCAAAGCCGCTACATGGGTGAAGATAAAAGTCTGAGGGGATGAATTAAATATGCAAATGGCAGAATCGAATGTTAAGGAAAATGAACTTTGAAAAGTTAAATATGTAATTCATTTTTTTTGCTTATTCTGATCATGAGTATGTATAATTTGTTTTACTTTAGACTAGTTGCTAAAATATAAAGAGTTTTCTTATTTACTATAGACTACATTTTTGAAAAAAAAAATTCTAGAACAAATAGTACATATTAATACAAATAAAATTGATAATAAATAGAATTTAGTGATATCATGGTGAAATTTATAAAATGTTATGGGGACGAACAAATGTCTAATAACATAAATAAACTATATAACAAAAAAACTAAAACGATATAAGCATGTACCCGAGGGAGTTGGGGGGGGGGGGGGGCGAACACCCACCCGCCCCCCTTTGTCTCCGCCCTTGATAGGAACCACATGGGCAGTGGCGGATCTAGAAATCTTGTTTAGGGGGGGCTAAAAATTTTTTGACACCCAGAAATTGTTTAGGGGGGGCTAAAAAAATTTTTGACACTAATTTTCTTTAAAACTTTATATTATGTTGTATTTTTTAAAATTTTATAAGAGTAATTTGACAAATTTTCAAAATTTTTGGGGGGGCTAGAGCCCCCCTCTCGGTCCGCCCCTGCACATGGGCATGATCTTGCAGCTCTAGAAAGATAAATATGTAATTTATGAGGTAGCTTTGACCACATGTCTTTACACTCGGTCATCTAATGCAATGTGAACAAGTTGAAATCGATTTCAGAAGAGGCTGGTCAACCATGACTTCCGTACATATTAATCTCATTTACAAAATATCAAGAGAGTTAAGTACTTTTATAAGATCAATTACACATAGATAAACCATAGACAATCCCTTAGAAACAATTAAGGAAGTTATAGCTCCAAAAAGATGTTTGAAAGATGATAGAAGAGAAAACATGAAAGTGGAAGAAGGCTAGTCGGTAACTTAACCACCTTGTAATATGGTAACTGTCATGTGGTAAATATAGAATGATAATGTGTGTGAGTAAAAAAAATAGTGAATGTCCATATTAACCCTTTCGGGTTATCCTTTACTCTCTATAAATAGAGATCATTGTAATCAGTTGTAAAGTGAATGAAAACCTGATTACCGCTTTCTACTCTTTCTCTATTCTCTCATTTACAACACGTTATCAGCACGCTCTAAAATTCCACGCTAATCCAGCTTTGTTTAATCCCCATCAAAGAGGTAAATCCTCAAATCGTTCTCGTTCCATTTTTTTCCCCTTTCTATTGATTGCAGCACCGGCAAATGATTAGCAAAACTTTAATTGCGTTCGATAGTTATTACTACCGATCACAGTGATATCCGTTTCCATTTTACCTTGATCGCCGCTACCTCTCGCACACGTAAGAGAAAAAATTTTCGATCTATAATAGCCGCCGCCTCACGCACACATAAAGAAAAAAAAATCACTCTGCAACTGCGCCGCCTCACGCACACATCAGAGAAAAAAAAAATACCACCCGCATGTGCTCACGTCATTTGTCCATCCATATTTTGATATAACTGAATCGAATAAGACGATGGATGCTTTCTCATCCTATCCATAACGTTTTGCTACTTTGTTTGTCAATTTATATATACATATATATTATCTGAATTATTTATTTTGTATTGCTTGAATCATATTATTGTATATATATTTATTATATTTGTTGGCATTGCGCCCGATCTAACAAAAAAAAAATACGTAAGGCATCATGCCAGTTATTAATTTTACGTAAGGCATCGTGCCAGTTATTAATTTCACGTGAGGCATTATGCCAGATATTCAATATCACGCGAGGCATTACGCCAAATTTTGTTTATTGTTAATTTTTATTTCATTTATTTTGTGTTGTTTAATTTATCCAGTTTCGTTTATATTCATTTATTTCTTACGTTATTTTATTATGTATCGTGTGAGGCATTGTGCCAAGAATAAAAATCACACGAGGCATTATGCCAGGAATACTTGTCACGTGAGGCATCGTGCCAGATTTATTTATCACGTGAGGCATCGTGCCAGATTTATTGTTCACGTGAGGCATCGTGCCAGATTTATCACGTGAGGCATCGTGCCAGATTTTATTGTTATTTAATTGTTCCATTAATTATGTATTATTTATTTATTTTGTTTCGATAAATGATTCAATTTTATTTATTTTATAATGCTTAATCACCACCTTCGGCATTGCGCCTGTCAAAATTTAATTTGTAGATATTGAGGCATTACGCCGGAACATTCTATATTCTATATAAATGTGATGTCATGAAAACGACTTGTATGATCGTTTCTAATATCTGTCTATTTTATGACAGATCGTTTAAGTATGGCAAACAATGCCAAACTCGCAAATATCGAGTTCACCGCTTTGGACATCACTGGAAAAAACTACTTATCATGGGTCTTAGATGCCGAGATCTATCTCGCCGCAAATGGTCTCCAGATGCTATAAAGGATGGAAATCAAAGTTCCCCTCAAAATAAGGCAAAGGCATTGATCTTTCTTCGCCGACACTTAGACGAAGGTCTAAAATGTGAATATTTAACAGAGAAGGACCCATTGGTCCTGTGGAAATCTTTGGAAGAAAGATACGGCCACCAAAAAACGGTTCTACTTCCCATTGCTCGATATGAATGGATGCACTTAAGGCTACAAGATTTTAAAACCGTTGCAGAGTACAATTCTGCATTGTTCAGAATTACCTCACAATTAAAATTATGTGGAGAAGAAGTCAAAGATACGGATATGCTAGAGAAAACATTCTCCACATTTCATGCCTCCAATGTGCTATTGCAGCAACAATACCGTGAGAAAGGTTTTAAAAAGTACTCTGAACTTATTGCATGTCTGCTAGTAGCCGAACAAAACAATGAGCTATTGATGAAAAATCATCAAGCCCGTCCAACAGGATCCACATCACTGCCTGAAGTGAATACAGTAAATGGCCCACACCGTGGTCGCGGTCGTGGTCACAGAGGTGGACGTGGACGAGGTCGTGCTCATGGACGAGGGAAGAACAATGTACATTATCGTGATGGTTATGTCCGAAATGCGTCTCTGTACCAAAGAGTGAATACAGAAGGTGGCTCTAAGAAGAAAGAAGAATATGTATGCCACCGATGTGGAGACAAAGGTCATTGGGCTAATAAATGCCGCACAAGTAAGCACCTTGTTGCTCTTTACCAAGCCTCCTTAAAGAAAAAGAAACAAGGGGAACATGTGGAGACATATTTTGCACAGGATACCTCTAATCCTGATGTCACACACCTGGATGTGGCCGATTTCTTTACCCCCGGTGTGAGTCTTGGTAACATGATTGAAGACCTACCAAAGTCTGGAAATGAAGAGCATCATGCTTAGAGTTATCTTATCTCTTTAGAACATTTACGAACAAATTGTTTCATCTCATTGTTTTGTTAGTTTTTTTTCCCCGAGTTTGGATCGTACTTCCGTTTGTTCTATTTAATTGTATTTTGGAAGATTTGCTATTAGATCGTATTATTTATGGATTAAACTTTCTATTCATCTTACTGAATAAAACTTTAATTTTTTTTATGAAGAATAATTACCATTGAAGAATATCGTTGATGGATGGTGAAGACGTATGTCTTATTGATAGTGCTGCAACGCACACAATTCTTAAGAGTAAGAAATACTTTTCTTATTTGCGAAATTATGCGCCAAAGGTTACTACCATATCAGGTAGTACGAGTATTGTTGAAGGGTCTGGAAAAGCAACCATTATTCTACCTAAGGGAACAAAACTATGCATTGAAAATGCATTATTTTCCAGCACGTCTCAAAGAAACCTGTTGAGTTTCATTGATATACGCCGGAATGGGTATCACATTGAGACGGGGAATGATGGAAATGTTGAATATATTGGCATCACAAAAGTGATAGCTGGAAAGAGACAAATGTTGGAAAAGCTAGTTGCTATTTCCTCTGGGTTGTACCCTGCGTATATTAATACAATAGAAATACATGTTGTCGAAAAACTGAAATATTTTGATGATTTCAAAACTTGGCATGACCGGTTAGGCCATCCCGGTTCCATCATGATGCGAAGAATTATGGAAAATTCATATGGTCATATGTTGAAAAACAAAAAGTTTCTTCAACTAAATAGTTTTCCGTGTATTGCTTGTTCTCAAGGAAAACTAATTATAAGGCCATCACCAGTTAAACTCGAGATAAAGCCGATTGCTTTTCTCGAAAGGATTCAGGGTGATATATGTGGACCCATACATCCACCATGTGGACCATTTAGATATTTTCTGGTTTTGATAGATGCATCAACCAGATGGTCACATGTTAGCTTACTTTCAACCCGTAATATGGCATTTGCAAGATTATTGGCTCAGTTAATTCGATTGCGAGCAAATTTTCCTGATAATCAAATCAAATCCATACACATGGATAATACTGGTGAATTTACTTCCAAGGCCTTCAATGACTATTGCATGTCCATTGGAATAACCATTGAACATCCAGTAGCTCATGTGCATACCCAAAATGGTTTGGCAGAATCTTTGATCAAACGTCTGCAGTTAATTGCAAGACCATTACTAATGAGATCAAAACTCCCAGTATCTGCGTGGGGACATGCTATATTACATGCAGCTACCTTGATTCGCATCAGGCCAACAAGCTTTAATAAGTTTTCACCATTACAAATGGTTACGGGTCAAGAACCCAATATCTCTCACCTGAGGATTTTCGGTTGTGCGGTATATGTTCCTATACCTCCACCGCAAAGAACCAAAATGGGGCCTCAAAGAAGAATGGGAATATATGTTGGGCTTGAATCTGCCTCAATTATTAGATATCTCGAGCCAACAACTGGGGACTTGTTTACAGCTCGATTTGCTGACTGTCATTTTGATGAGTCACATTTCCCATCATTAGGGGGAGAAAATAAGCAATTGGTAAAGGAGATTACATGGAACGAACCATCATTACTACATTACGATCCTCGCACTACGCAATGTGAACAAGATGTTCAACATATTATTAATCTCCAAAAGCTGGCAAACCAATTGCCTGATGCATTTACTGACCTAAATCAGGTGACAGTCGTATGTGCCAGCTAAAAATGCTCCCGCTAAAATTGATGTCCATGGAGGACAGGTTGCAAATGAGTCTAACACACGTATAAAACGTGGTAGACCAGTCGGTTCCAAAGATAAAAACCCTCGAAAACGAAAGGGATGCATTAAAGATGGTCTAAGTGAAAAGGGTGAGACTCTTGAAGAGTCCGTAGACATGACAGTTGCAGAAATGCAGAAAAATCAGGTACCTGAAACAAATATTGATAATGAAGAGATCTCGATCAACTATGTCATGACTGGAATTCGATGGAACCGACATGAAATTGACGTCGATGAAACTTTTGCATATAATGTAGCGCTACAAGTTATGAATAATGAAGAGGATCATGAACCAAAGTTGTTGAAGAATGCAGACAAAGAAATGATTGGCCAAAATGGAAAGATGCTATTGAAGCAGAATTAAACTCACTTCGAAAACGTGAGGTTTTTGGACCAGTGGTCCACACACCCAGTAAGATAAAACCAGTTGGTTATAAATGGGTGTTTGTGCGAAAAAGAAACGAGCAAAATGAAATTGTGAGATACAAAGCTCGTCTAGTGGCACAAGGTTTTAGTCAAAGACCTGGTATTGACTATGAAGAAACTTATTCCCCAGTTATGGATGCCACAAGTTTTAGATACTTGATTAGTTTGGCAGTCCAAGAAAATCTTGAGTTTCGTTTAATGGATGTGGTTACAGCCTATCTATATGGATCGCTTGATAGCGACATTTATATGAGGCTACCAGAGGGATTTAAATTGCCCGAAGCATTTAAATCAAGCTCTAGAGAAAAGTTCTCTATTAAATTGAATAAATCCCTCTATGGACTAAAGCAGTCGGGCCGTATGTGGTATAATCGCCTTAGCGACTTCTTGCTTAAGAAAGGCTATAAGAATGACTCGATTTGTCCCTGTATATTCATAAGGAAAAGTGGATCTGGGATTGTCATAATTGCAGTCTATGTTGATGACCTCAACATAATTGGAACATCTGCAGAACTTCAACAAGCTGTTGAATGTTTAAAGTCAGAATTTGAAATGAAAGATCTTGGTAAGACAAAGTTCTGCCTAGGACTGCAACTCGAGCATTCACCAAGTGGGGTATTCCTACACCAGACTCAATATATTACAAAGGTGTTGAAAATTTTATATGGATCATGCTCATCCGTTGAGCTCCCCAATGGTTGTTAGGTCCCTAGATGTAAACAAGGACCCATTTAGACCCGGGAAAGTGACGAAAAGTTACTTGGTCCTGAAGTCCCATATCTAAGTGCCATTGGAGCATTAATGTACTTGGCGAGTCATACTCGACCGATATAGCATTCTCAGTAAATCTACTAGCAAGATATAGTGCTGCTCCAACCAAAAGACATTGGAATGGTGTTAAACATGTACTTCGTTATCTTCGAGGTACTATGGATATGGGGTTATTCTTTCCAAAGACACCTAAGTCTGGCCTAATAGGTTACGCTGATGCTGGCTACCTATCTGATCCCCACAAGGCAAAGTCACAAACAAGTTATGTATTTACTCATGGAGGTACGACCATATCATGGAAGTCTATAAAGCAAACGAGTGTCGCCACCTCCTCTAATCATGCAGAAATTCTAGCATTGCACGAAGCCAGCCGAGAATGTGTTTGGTTGAGGTCCATGATCCAGCATGTACAAGAGACGTGTGACCTATCTTTTGATCAGAAAATTCCCACGACATTATATGAAGACAATGCTGCCTGTATAGCCCAGATGAGAGACGGGTACATCAAAGGAGATAGAACGAAGCACATATCTCCCAAGTTTTTCTACACCCATGAGCTTCAGAAGAATGGAGAAATTGATATACAACAAATCCGTTCAAGCGAGAATTTGGCAGATATATTCACCAAGTCACTTCCAACTTCAACTTTCGAAAAGTTAATACGCAAGATTGGGCTATGTAGATTCAGAGATTTGAAGTGACGTTTAGTTCAGGGGGAGAACTTATGATTGCACTCTTTTTTCCTTAGTCTTGGTTTTTATCCCACTGGGTTTTTCCAAGCAAGGTTTTTAACGAGGCAATCAATATCGGACATTCAAGGGGGAGTGTTATATATATATATTATATATATATATAGTGAATGTCCATATTAACCCTTCGGGTTATCCTTTACTCTCTATAAATAGAGATCATTGTAATCAGTTGTAAAGTGAATGAAAATCTGATTACCGCTTTCTACTCTTTCTCTATTCTCTCATTTACAACAGTGTTGCCATTTTTTCATTTTACCTATATCTTTTAGAATTTTTAAACCTTTTAAAGTATTATAGCTTGCTAAATTTAAGTCTAAAAATATATATCTTTTATATTGTTGTCATGCTCTTTCAAAAAGATCCATCATGGGTATGTTTTGATAAACTTAAATCTTTTTTACGTTTTTTACATGTGGATATATTATTAGATTCAATTTAAAGTTAGTAAAAATACACAATTTTGTAGATGTGGTACATTTGCTACTAAAATTTTTATTAAATACTTTGAAACCTTACAAACATTTTTATGGTGTTAACCTTCTTAAATGGTGTTAGTTGTCCTAAGGTTGACCACTACACCAACCTCTAGCTTTAGGAAGTTTCTTTTTTTTGTGAGGGGTTGATAACTTAATCAAATGTTAGGGTTTTTGGTATAAAGTTTAGCGTCTAAATATTAGACTTCAAACATATAACCATCTTTAGTGGTGTTAGCCTTCTTCAACGGTATTATACAATTTCAATGATGTTAACAGTCCTAGGGCTGACCACTACCCTAAAATTTTACTTTTAGTGGGTTAGGCTTCTTTTTTAGGGGGGGGGGGGGGGTGATGACTTAATTTATTTAGGGTTTGATCAACTATAAAGTTTAGAGTTGTCAAACTCCAAATCGTAGACTATAAATCCTACAATCATCTTTGATGAAATCAACTGTGTTCAAAATTGTTAATCGTGTTCGACACTATTAGTCATCCTATGATTGACTATAACACCCCGGATTTTACCACATTATATAGTACGAATTAGAGAAGTAACACTGCAAATGGATAGAAAAACGGATGTAACGAGTCTTTAAGCAGTGATTTTAGGTGTGTCCGGCCTTATGTCCGAACATGGATGTTTGGACAAGGTCCAAGATTCAAAATCATATGTCCGAACTTGTGTTTGGACTTGAAAGTTCAAAGACAAGTCGAGACTCAAAACCAGTGTCGTCTGAACATGTGTCCGAACATTGAAGTTCGGACACTGGTCTTGACGATTTTTCCCCTGGGAGTGTCCGAATGTTCGTTCGAGCATGTAAGTTCAGACCAGTGCCGAGACTTACACTCGGGCTCGTCCCCGCATACTGTCCGAACATGCAAGTTTGGACAGATGTTCGGACACCCCAATACTTCAGAAATCCAATTTTAGCTCGGGACCTGTCCGAACTTGTACATCCAGGCAGACGTTCAGACAGGTCCAAAAGTGCAAAATCAGCTACCAAACTCCCTCATTAACATACCCATGGGTGTTACGGCTATCCACTAATGCAAAACATCTTAAAGGACAAGTTTCAAATCAAAAGACAACAATGTTTAAAATCCCAATTCCCAATTAGCAACCATATCAATAGATAAGCCAGTATAACAACTATTCCTATGTAGTGTCACGTTCCCTAATCCCCATGCCTTAGTCATCATTACATGCGATCATAAAATCACATACAACACACAAAAAGGATCGCACAAAGTAGTTGAAACTGAGTAAAATACTACTTTGCAGAGCAAAATTCATTTTAAATGGAAAGCATAAGTTTAGTTCCACACCACAAACAATCACAACCAATATCCAGTGTCCAATATTATCAATATCACAACGTAACCAGAGTATGGGATCCTTTCACTGGCAACCAAATATCCACTAATGAACACCCAAAGAAGTGAGGTCGCAAATATATAGTTCCACCAATGAACACTCAAATGAGTGGGGTCACAAAATATATAATTCCACCAACGAACACCCAAACGAGTGGGGTCGCGAAATACAAATTCCACCTCACTCTAAGTCCTTAAGTGTGCATACCCTTCTAAGGTTACTTCTGACCACAAAGAAGTAGATCTATAGAGCTTAAAGTGCGATATAGTGGTCGCAGCGCAAAATGTTCAATTCAATGTACCAATGTGTACGAATAAATCCCAGTGAAAGTTTCCCAAAAACAATGCCACCAATCCACATAATATATTTATCACATTCCACCAAATTCCCGAATATAACCAACCCCTAGTTTCCACATTCATCCATGAGGGGTTTTCCCAAATCAGTATCAAATCATCCAACAATTCACAATTATTCGCACAGAACAATTAGCGAACATAGTAGCTCACCTGGAATCCACGCCCACCACGAATCAGGAAGCACACAAAGCATTAGCAATCACCGCCAATGAACTCGGGATATAGAAGTTAATCCAATCACACAATCAATTCTCTACCAATCAATCAATTCACACTTTCTGAGATTCCTACTGTGATAGATGGACTTACCCTACGAATTAGCTTGAACCAGCAGTAGATGAGAGGAATTTAACATGAGAAGAAGAAGAACCAAGCGAGGCGTAAAGAGGGAGAGAGAGTGTGTGTGTGTGTGTGTGTGTGTGTGGAAACGTGATTTTGCCAGGAAAGAGAAAAGACCGGGAAGGGATATTATACTAGATTGTAATTCAGGATAAGGGTTACTCTGTAATTTTTACTTTACTCTAGTGTGTACCTAGGTAAAAGATGTTGTAACTAAACCGGTTTTGTTTTTCCAAGTTAGGAATAATTACAGAACCGGTCCCCTATCATTTTTTCCCTCTTCTTATTCTTCCTTTCTCTGTTCGAGTGACTTACTCACTGTGATATCACAGAACCAAGATCTGTAACTCTCGTTTCTTCTACAAGTTCAATACAAAGCGAATTACTTCTTTTCTTTGCTGGATTTTGACATGGTATCAGAGCGCAGACTGTGTGTCGAAAAAGAGGCTGATGATGGCGCGCACAGGAAGAAGACGGTGGGAAATTCTCCGACACCGATCGACGTCAATGACCCTCTATATGTGCATGCCACGGAGCAGCCTGGTCAACCACTCAAAGCCAAGTTTACCGGAGAGGGCTTTTTGGCCTAGAAATCAGCAATGCGCAGAGCTCTTAGAGCAAAGAACAAGTTAGGGTTCGTAGAGGGAACCGTAACTCGCCCTAATGTCCAAGAATCCCTTCGATACTCAGCATGGGAACGGGCAAACTCGCTTGTGAGTTCTTGGAAAATTTCTTCAGTCGCGCCAAACATAGGTCGACCCATGATGTACTCCGAAGATCTGAAAGAAATCTGGGAGTGGCTGTGTAGGCTCTTCAAAAAAAAGAACTTGGCGAGTTTGCATAACATAAAGGGTCAGATTTCTAGTCTGAGACAAGGCGAGGATTCGATTACATATTATTTTATGAGACTCTGAGAAATATGGGCGGAGTACGAATCTACTTTGCCTCAAGAAGGGTGTAACTGTTGCTCTGGTTGCAAATCGAAGGACAACCTGATCAAGCGCCGAGAGGAAGAACAACTGGTACATTTTCTCATGGGGCTAAATAAGGAATACGTTCACCTTCGGGGCCAGATACTCGCCATGAAGGAGATACCAAGCTTGGAAGAGGCATACTCTCTGTTGATTCAAGAAGAGGAGCAGCGCATGAGCCATGAGCCAAAGGATACTGAACACTCCGTAGCCTTAGCTTCAAAGAGCTTCGATCGAAGTTTCAACTCAAGCAAACAAAAGGGAAGCTCGTCCACCGGAAACCCTAGATTCGCAGTGAAAAAACAGACGGGAAGATCCGCCAACACCGACAAGAAGGACATCCCTAAATGTTCGAATTGTAGCAAAATCGGGCATTCAAGAGTGGATTGCTGGTTTCTGAATGGTTTCCCAGGGGGCGAGAACAAGAAATCAAAAGATGTTCGAGTGAACACAGTTATGGAAGAAGAGAGGAAGACAATCGATGGAGCAAGTTCCAGTTCCCCAGTCCAAGGCATGAGTGCAGACCAGTTAGAGCAACTGGTTAACTACCTGCAACTGCGAAAATTACCAAACAAGTCTAACAATGCGACAAACTTTGGAGAATTTTCAGGTAACTTTAAACCTAAATTATGCCTCAGTTTTTTACCTTGCTTGATGTCTGATAATAATTTGGGTCTGGAGAAACTGAAAAGGGTGTGGATCTTGGATTCGGGAGCCACGGAACATATAACTGGAAATGTAGAATTGCTTTCGAATCGGAAAAACTTATCTGAAAATAGGGAAATTACTTTGCCTGATGGTCAAAAAAAGGCCTATTTGTGAAATTGGAGATGTGATCATTGATGGAATCATGTGTTTGAGTAATGTTATGTATGTTAAATCTTTCAAGTTTAATTTGGTTTATGTGAGTAGTCTACTAGATTGCTTGAAAATGACAATATCCTTTGATAATGATGCTTGTACATTGCATGACCCTGAAACAAACACTGGTTTGAAGTTTGGAAAACTTGTCTTTGGTCTGTATTTTGCTGATATGCGAATCTTGTGTTCTGCTATTTCTCAGAGGAGAACTAAGACAGTATTGTACACTAATTTAGACCGACAAGATGTAGAGAAGGACCATCTTAGAAAAGTATCTCTGTGGCACCATAGATTAGGCCACTTACCATTAAAAAAGATGTGTTCCATACCTGAACTCGATACAAAAGCCACCTCTAGCACACACTCTGAAATTCTCCCCTGCACTGTATGTTTTAAAGCGAAAGGTAAGAGACAAAAATTCCCCACTTCAAACATCAAAACAACACAGCCTTTTGAGATGATCCATCTAGACATATGTGGGCCTATAAGACATCAAACTGCTGAGGGACATAAATATTTCCTGACCATTGTAGATGACATTACGAGAGGAACCTGGGTGAGACTTCTTAAACAGAAATCTGAAGCCATGAAGGAAATAAAGAACTTCGTTATTCTGATTGAAAAACAAATGAACATAGAAATAAAAAGAATAAGAAGTGACAATGCCAAGGAACTAGGAAAATCACTAGAAGGAGTGGAATTTTATTCCACAAAAGGCATTGTTCACCAGACTAGTTGCCCTCACACCCCACAACAAAATGAGGTTGTTGAGAGGAAACAAGGTCATATAATGGAAGTAGCTAGGGCCCTTCTTTTCCAATCCGATTTGGATGAAAGTTTTTGGGGTTATTGTGTAGAACAGTCTGTTTACATAATAAATAGAACCCCAAGCAAAGTCCTAAATAACCAAACCCCTTTTGAGAAATTGTTTGGTCTGAAACCCGATTATAATAAGTTAAGAACCTTTGGTTGCCTATGTTATGTCACAAACATAGAACCAAACAGGGGAGAATTGGACTCTCGATCCTTTCCTTGTATCTACCTCGGAAACTGTAAGAACACCAAAGGAGCAAAGGTTCTGTCTATAGAAGGGAAAAGTGTTAAAACCAGCCGTGACATAACCTTTTTTGAAAATGTTTTTCCTCTGAGAGAAAAGGAATGGAGAGCTCTCTACTATAACCAAAAGGAAGAAACAGATAGCCCTTCTTCTACACTACCAGCCACATCATAGATGATGATAATAACTTAAGTCTAGAAACTGAAAACAGGGAAGACAACAGCAAACAGAACAACACTGAGGAAGAAACACCTTCTGAACAGATTAGTCAACCCACTGAAATAGTGACACTTAGGAGATCTGAGAGAACATATAGAGTCCCATCTAAGTATGATGATTATATCTGCACTCTAGCCCACAGCAACAAGGATCCCTTCTCAACTATTCTTGCAGAGAGGTTAAGTCAAGGAAATCCAAACAATTCCTTCCCTTCTATTATTGAAACTCTTACAGATTTCATACCAAATCAAACAGTCCTATCCTGCTCTCTCCCACAAAATGCCAACATTTTCCTTGACAAACTCCACAACTTAGAGGAACCTTCAAACTACAAGAAAGCTAGTAGAGATCCTAGATGGGTTAGGGCAATGACCGAAGAATTTGAGGCTCTAAAACTGAACAACACATGGACAATTGTAGATCTACCTAAAGGAAAAAAACCCATAAGTTGCAAATGGGTTTATAAGACCAAGCTGAAAGCAGAAGGTAGCCTAGAGAGATTTAAGGCTAGGTTGGTAGTGAGGGGATTTACTCAAAAACATGGATTAGACTACGAAGAAACTTTTTCCCCGGTAGTAAAGCACACAACAATAAGAGCCCTTGTAATTATGGTTGTTAAAAAGGGATGGGTCCTTGACCAACTTGACGTAAACAATGTGTTTCTTCATGGAGACCTCCATGAAGATGTGTATATGTCAATACCCGAGGGCCTTAAAGTTGATGGAGAAAATAAAGTTTGCAAACTGAACAAATCCCTTTATGGACTAAAGCAAGCCTCAAGACAATGGTACGAGAGGCTTGCTAAGTTTTTAAGGAATCTAGGATTCTGTCACTCTCAAAATGATCACTCCCTGTTTATTAAAAGGAACAAAGACAACATTATACTTCTAGGAATTTATGTTGACGATATCCTAGTTGTTGGAAACAACACAAAGGATATAAGAATTCTGAAAAAACAGCTTGATAAAGAATTCAAAATCAAGGACTTAGAAAGACTCAACTACTTTCTTGGAATGGAATTTCTCAATACAGAAGGGGGAGTGATTATGTCCCAAAGAAAATACTCAAATCAAATCATAAAAGATTATGAAATGGAGGAATCCAGAACAGCGGTTTCCCCCTTTCTAGTAAACATGAAACTGCATCAAGATTCTGGTCACAAACTCAAAACCCCACTATTTATAGGGCCTTGGTAGGAAAACTTAATTTCCTAACTAACACTAGACCTGATCTTAGTTATGCAGTACAATATCTCCGCCAGTTTTTACAGTCTCCAACAATAGAACACTTGAAAGCAGTCTATCACACTTTAGCATACATAAAGGGTACTTCAGGATTTGGTCTATATTTCAGTGATAAAGATAACTTTGATTTAGTTGCTTATTGTGACTCGGATTGGGCTTCATGTCCAATCACGAGAAGATCAGTGTCAGGTTATTACATCATGTTAGGAGGATGCCTTTTGAGTTGGAAATCAAAAAAAAGGTGTCGGTCTCTCTATCCTCTACTGAAGCAGAATATAGAGCGATGCGGCAGGTTAGCAGTGAACTAAGCTGGCTGAGTAGGCTGTTGAATGAGATAGGCATTACAAAAATCACTCATATTCCCTTAAATTGTGATAACCTTGCAGCTGTACACATAGCTAAAAATCCGGTTTCTCACGAACGCACAAAGCACATCGAACTCGATTGTCACTTTGTGCGTGAGAAGCTGCATGAAGGACTAATCCATGTCCAATATGTCCCCAGCAAGAGTCAACTTGCCGATGTTATGACCAAGGCTCTTCCAGGTAAGGTTTATCAAAATCTGTTTAACTCTTTGGGTCTGCAGGAATGTAAAGATAGTGGCTGACGTCTCACAGGAGCAAAAGCACAATTCATACAGTATGCATTGTACTTTTGGGGGGGGGTATTATACTAGATTGTAATTCAGGATAAGGGTTACTCTGTAATTTTTACTTTACTCTAGTGTGTACCTAGGTAAAAGATGTTGTAACTAAACCGGTTTTGTTTTTCCAAGTTAGGAATAATTACAGAACCGGTCCCCTATCATTTTTCCCCTCTTCTTATTCTTCTTTTCTTTGTTCGAGTGACTTACTCACTGCGATATCACAGAACCAAGATCTGTAACTCTCGTTTCTTCCACAAGTTCAATACAAAGCGAATTACTTCTTTTCTTTGCGGGATTTTGACAAAGGAAAAGAAAAGAAAAGATAAGATAAGAAAGGAAAAGAAAAGAAAAGAAAAAGAAATAAGAAAAGAAAGGAATTAAAATATAAACTAATTAAATCTCCTTTTATTCCTAAATACCTCTTTATCCTTACTTAAGGAATATTTCCAAATCCAAATAACTAAATCATCAACATTCCAATATCCACCAATTATCATAACCATATTTAATCAAATATAACGTATAATATATGCTTATAATTTAATTAAATTTTGTGGGTATTTCAGTATCTCCCCCTAAAAAGAAAGCTTCATCCTCAAAGCTGAAATTCCCATTTGACAACTCATGACTCAAGCGTAAAACAAACTATGTCTGTTCCTGACTCTTAGGGTGCTCATGCTGCAAAATTCTGGTAAATCACATTGTAATCACAAGCTTTAAACTGTTACCTGCTCAAACAACTGTGGATATTTCTTTTTCATGTCCTTCCTCACCTCACAAATAGCTTCTTCGCTACCATGGTTAGACCACAAAACTTTGACCATACGGATGGACTTAGATCGAGTGTCTTTGGTTTTCGTATCCGGTACTTTGATAGGGTATTCCTCATATGCAAGATTCTATCTAGTGTCTCAGGTTGAAGCACATGAGAAGGGTCAGGAATGTATTTCCTTAGCTGAGATACATGAAAAACATTGTGCACCCTCTCAAGATCCAACGACAATGCAAGTCTATATGCCACACCCCAATCTTCTCCAAGATTTCATATGGTCCAATAAACTTTGGACTCAGTTTCCCCTTCTTCCCAAATCTGGTCACGCCTGTCATAGGAGAGACTCTTAAGAACACCTTATCTCCCACCTCGAACTTCACTGGTCTCCGCATATGATTTTTGTCGGTCTTGGGCTGCTTTCATACGCTTCTAAATCAATTGAACCTGGCTCATGGTGTCCTCAATCAACTGGGGCCCCAAAACTAAAGTCTTACTGATGTTGCTCCAACATAACGGTGTTCTGCACTTCCTACCATAAAGGGCTTCATACAAGGCCATCTTAATGCTGGAATGGTAGCTATTATTATATGAGAATTCAATAAGGTGCAAATTATCAGCCCACAAACCCTGAAAGTCCATCACACCTGCTTGGAGCATATCCTCCAAAGACTGAATTGTTCTCTCACTCTATCCATCTGTAGCTGGGTGAAAAGTGGTGCTCAACTTAAGAGTGGTACCCAAAGCTTCTTGTAACTGCTGCTAGTAATGAGACAGTAACCTTGAGTCTCTATCAGAAATGATAGACTCTGGACCACCATGGTATCTCACCACATATCTCATATATGCATCAACTAGCTGGTTAATCGTCCAGGTGCTCTTCATAGTACGAACCTAGCAGCTTTAGTGAGTTTATCAAGTATGACCCAAATCTGATTTACTCCACCCTTGGCTAAGGGTAAACCAACCATGATATCCATCGCTATAGAATCCCACTTCCACTTGGGTACTTCTAGCGGCTGCAGTAAACCTCCCATTCTATTATGTTTGAATTTCACCTTCTAGAAGGTGAGGCATGTAGAAACAAAGTCAGCTAGTTCCCTCTTCATCTTAGGCCACCAGAACTCTCCTCAATCTTTGTACACTTTGTCACCTCTTGGGTGAACTGAATAAGGCGAATTATGTGCCTCCTACATCAATTTCTCCTTCACCTCCACACTCTTCTGTGGCACACACCATCTCCCCCTAAATCGGAGACTCCCATCTCTGTGGATAGCAAAGTCTGTTTTCATCCCCTCCTTCACTTTCTCCCAAATTCTCTTCAGTTTCACATCCCGAGGTTGCCCCTTAATGATCTCATCATAAATATCAGAAGTGACAGACATATTAAACAATTTAACCTCTCAATCAAATCCCCCTGATTCCATTACATCCTAACTTAACTTCTGGAAGTCTCTAACTAACTCCTTAGGGAGTACCCACATCGAATTCGCAGAGTGGCTCCTCTTCTTACTCAAAGAGTCAGCCACCAGATTAGATTTCCCCTCATGGTACAATATCTGCAGATCATAATCCTTTATAAGTTCAACCACCTTCGCTGCCTCCTATTCAACTCCTTTTGCGTGAAAATGTATTTCAGGCTTTTATGAACGATGGAGATTTTGCACGAAGTTCCATAAAGATAATGCCGTCATATTTTAAGTGCAAAGACAACCACAGCTAACTCCAAATCATGAGTGGGGTACCGAGTCTCATACTCTTTCAACTGTCTCGAGGCATAAGCTATAATTTTTCCATTCTACATCAATACACAATCCAGCCCATACTTAGAAGCATCACTAAACTCCTTGAACCCTTATGTTCCTAAAAGTAGAGTTAGAATTGGAGTTGTGGTCAACCTCTCCTTCAGAGTTTGAAAGGCCTTTCACAGCCTTCACACCACTGAAACTTCACTACTTTCTTCATAAGGTTAGTGAGTGGTTTTGCAATTTTTTAAAAGTCTTTCACAAACCTTCTATAGTGCCCTGCTAGACCCATGAAACTACGAACCTCTGTCACATTAGTTGGCCTAGGCCAATCCTTCTCTACTTGAACTTTAGATGGATTCACAAAAATCCCCTCGGTAGAAATAATGTGCCCTAGAAAAGAAACTCTATCCAGCCAGAATTTGTACTTGGATAATTTGGCATACAGCTTGTTATCCCTCAGAATCTGCAATACTAATCTCAGATGGTTCTCATGTTCCTCCTCATTCTTGGAATATACCAGAATATCATCAATGAATACCACCACGAACTTGTCAAGATAAGGGTTGGAAACCCGATTCATCAACTCATAAATACTACTGGTGCATTAGTTAGGCCAAATGGCATCATCGTAAATTCATAATGACCAAATCTGGTCTTGAAGGCTATTTTCTGAACGTCTTTCTCTGCAATTCAAAACTGATGATAACCAGATCGCAAATCGATCTTGGAAAACACTCCTGCCCCTTGCAACTGGTAAAAAAGATCGTCAATCCTCGGTAATGGATACCGCTTCTTAACAGTTACATGGTTCAGTTCCCTGTAATCAATACAGAGCCTCAAACTCCCATCCTTCTTAACGAACAGGACGGGGGCTCCCCAAGGTGAAACACTTGGGCGAATATACCCCTTATCCAATAGTTCCTCCAACTGAGCTTTTAGCTCCTTCATTTCAGCTGGCGTCATCTGATATGGAGCCTTATAAATTGGTGCGCTCCCTGGCACGAGATCAACACTAAACTCAACATCCCTGGTAAGTGGCATACCCAGAATCTCCTCAGGAAACATGTCAGGAAATTCCTTTAGCACCCTTTTCATTCACCTTCTCCCCTTCTCTTCTCAAATCCTGAACATAGCAGAGGTAGGCTGAATGTCCCTTCCTCACCTTAATCATTATTTCCATCGCAGAAACAATTTTGACACCCAGTTCATTCCTTCCTCTATATGAGATCCTCTGCCTCAAAGGCCCTCTAAGAACAATCTTTTGCTCCACAGTCTATTCGCCCCTTATATTTTCCAACCAATCCATCTCAAGTATCACATAAAAATCAGACAAATTGAACTGGATGAGGTCGGCAGACAGATTCACCTCCTTAATCACTATATCCACATTCTTAACTAAGTTGCAGCAATGGAATACATTCCTAGATGGAATAGACACAAACCCGAAAATAAGACTGCTAACCACCAAACCCACTTTCTTCATGGACCCATATGCTATAAATGAATACGCCGCTCCAGTATCGATTAAAACCTTAGCAAAAGTATCATGGACAAGAAATGTACCTGTTATAACATTGTGCTCGGCTTCGGCCTCAGCCTGGCTCATCACATTAATTCTCCTTGGGTTGCGGTAGTTGTTGTTGCTTCGGCTCTCCATCTGGTTCTCATTCCCTCCAGCTGGTGGACTCTTAGTACCACACTGGTTATAACCTTCATGATACTACTGAACCTCGTCTCTGCTCTGGATCCCCTGCTAACTATAGGAGCGACTACCACCATTCCCCCTCTACAGAGCACTCCCTGAAGTATTCTTGTAGCACTCAAAGGACCTATGACCTAGCTTCCCACAAGTGAAGCATGTAACGAGGTTTCCATCACAGTCCTTGGATGGGTGGTCATGGTTTCACTTCTTACAGTAGAAGTGTCTATCTTGGTTCCTTGAACCCCTCTAGAACTAGTTCTGGCTCGAATTGCCTGATCTTTGCTCACCTCTTGTATTTCCTCCGGACCTCTACCTCCCATCATCGTAGGGCCTCCACCTCTTATCATGGCCCTGCTTCTAGTGGTGGTCACCATGACCCTGTAGAGATTGGCCACCTTCCCATAAGCCTCATGGAGTGTTGGAATTTTCAGCACTCAGTGCCTTCTGGAGACTCCAATTGAGGCCACCCCCAAACCTCTGCACCTTTTGTAACCCCCCTACTACTAATCACAACATTAGCCCGTAATCATCTTGTTCATTAATACAATCGCAGCGGATAATTCCTTTACACACGGGGGGTGAAACAACGCCGTTAGCCACCCACGTGGCTAGCAAGGCCTAATAACAAACACAATACCAGTCTGATGGACTAGTAATACCCGAGTACTTATACAAATACCATAACGTTCTCTTACAATTTCTAAACCGAGTCTTGTATAATCCTTAATCAATTTCATACCGAGTCTATTACAAATTCTATGCCGATAACATATTCGGTCTTACCCTACCAATACATACAATACAAATGTATCTAACCGGTTACCCAGGCTTAACTGCCATCCCCGTCCTACACTCGAACGGTATTCATCTTCGTCATTCCTGAAAAAGAATGGGTGGCCCCAAAGGGGCTCAGCACCTTTGCTGGTATGGTAGACGTGCAACCCGCTACTACCGGGCCACACTCAACTAATTCCTGTCTTAACATGCGATAGATTTTATTTAAATCAAAACATGCAGTACAAATAACATACTCATGCACACATTCATAACAAACAGACAAGCAGGGAATACAAACAACAAGGATATCACATAATGTTTATTAGATTAATACACTTGTTCTTAAGCCTTGAGAACCCTATCTCAAGCAAGTCTTATTCTCTTATTCACATTTTATCCATCGCTACCGGATGATTTACTTGTCTCCTAGATCCTTGGACACTCTCGGTCCCGATCTAGTTTCCTCAGTTATTCTTCTCTTGAATAATTATTAAGTTAAGCCTCGTAGGCCTCCGGGTAGAGACTCATATAGATCTCACCACCGGGCTTTATAATATTAAGACGGAATTAGAAACATTCTCTCATGTCTCCTCTTCCCAGCCCATAGTACCCAGCTTACCTCTTTAAACGGGTAAGCTCTGCCAGTCTCACTCCAATCGGGCACCACTATGTGGCACACGGCCCCGCAGGGCACCACTATGTGGCACACGACCCTGTAACAAGGGAGTTCGACCACAGAGTTAGAAACAAACATTTTATTGTTTCCTCTTCCTTGCATGCGTGACTCACAATCCCCCTAACCCAACTCTCGACTTAGTAACAATAGATACTCAAATATATATATATTAGTCAGCCGCATCTCTCTCGATGTTATCTCATAACTTAGGAGGTTTTCCTAATACGTTGTATTTACCGATTTAAGGGTTGCCCCTTTACTTCCATTACCTAGGAGTTTGGTTATTTTCTTGCATTAAGTCACGACCTCATACCTGAAATACCCCAAACCTAATTAATGCCTTAAAACTATTAAATAATGAAGAATTGATCTACAAAAAGATCATTTTAGTTAAGCATGCTAATTTATACATGCAAATGTTACGTAAATTAATATTACTACACGTGCACATGCAAACTCACGCATGCAAACGTCACGTAAAAATAGTCGTTTTACCATAAACGCTAACTGACGTAATTTTACTAAACATATTCACGTACTCGTACAAACATTTATGTATGATTATTAACAAGGATTAAACTCCTTACATAACTAGCTCGAAAGAGAGAGCGTCAACAAGGAAGATTAATACGAACGTGTGTACAAACGAGCAACGTAAATATTTTACGAATGCCTAAGCATCTATAAATGCTACAATAAATTGAAATACACATTTAGATAAATGTAACAGCTTATGTTACACCTATTGTATGTATTATGAAAATATAATAGCTCATCAAAGGTCAAAGATGTGCACTAAACATCTTGACAAGAAGAACGTTCGTAAAACGCCTTTAAACGTACAATTACGTGCGACCTTGTAATACATGAGTCCTATGACCTTTTAAACTCAAACCAAATGTTCATACCCTCATTATGTGACTATACAAACACAGTCCCTAGGCTATATTCAGTCAAAAACGCAAAACGCTTGGGAGCGCTCACGCACGCCCCTTAAAGCACGAAAAGCCCGGAGAGGTGCCGAGGCGGCACGAACTCCTATATAATTCATTCTTAGAGTTCCTAACATCATTAATAATCATTCTAAAGAGAACCCACGAGCTAGTTCCTCAAAATTCAACAAAATCCTCAAGGGGATTTCTTAACGCTCCTTTTTGCCCCGGGAGTGTCCTGATAGCCCGGGAATTATGTCATGAGTTGACGTAACCCCATATAACTCAATGTAACACCTTAATATATCATTATTTACTATAATCAATGTTTATAAACACTTGGAACTCATATAGACAATTTATTTTCCAAAATATCCTTAGAGCACAAAAACGCACCTTCGGGTGTCACTAAAATGCGTTTTACGCAATTACCTTGTAGTTTTTGACATGCCACGAATTATGAATCTTAAATGGGGATAAATTGACCCTCTAAATAAACTAAAGGCAGTGTCAAACAAGGAGCTCTATAGGGGCCGATTTTCTACCTAAAAACTAGTATAAAATTTGCATTTAAAAGTTGTAAAAGACATAGAACATGGTGACTCACCTTCCCATGTGCTATAATAATTAATGGAAAAAGAATATAGGTCTCATTTGACCTCCATGCTGTCGAAATCCTGCAAGAAAACAAGGCCATGTTAGCTAGACAAAAGCAAGAATTATTAAGGCAAAAAGTAGATCTAGACTTACTTTTTGAATTGTTAAATGCAAGTGACAACTCCATGCTTGTCCAAGGCATGTGAATGCCGATTGAAGAGGCTCCAAACAGCCTTGAATTCGTGGGTCTACATGGGAAGAAGAAGACAAGCTTTAACATTGAAAAATCAAAAGAATAAGACCTTACCTAACTTACCTTGTCATTTAGCTTCCATAATTTCTTCCACCTTGCCTTGCCTTGTAACATGGCCTATTGAGTACCTTAATTTAGGGACTTTGGAGCCTAATAAACTAAAGAAAAACATTAAACAAAGACATGACCTAACATGCCAATTATGGGTCCAAAATAAACAAAACAAAAATTCCTTCCAAACTAGCCTAAGTCTTACGGTTGCACCTCCATTTCTTTCACACATTGCAACTGGTTGGGTAAGAACCTTTCATCTTCTTCCTTTGAAGCTCTTAAGTCCATTAATGGAGATTTAACTTCTATCTTCATTTCTAAGGTAATTTCCTAGCATTTCTCATCAAGTCTTGAAGCAAAATTCTTCCTAGCATATCCACAAGGTTTCGGCATCAAATAACACTCCAAGGAAGTTGTCTAAATCAACATTAATCCAAGGAGCATCTCAAGGTTACCTTAAGGTATTTTTCATGCTTGAAAATCCTTAAAGCACATTTTTATGTGTAACCGAATTCTACATCTTCTAAGGTTCTTTTCTTCTTCATTTTCATGAAGGAAAGTTCTTCATTCATCCTAGGTGTGCCGAAATTCTAAGGAGAAAAGCTTAAGGTAAATCTTTGGAAAACTACTTACAAATCTACTTAAGATCTTTGTTAAAGATCTAACTCCTAAACCCCATCCTCTCTTGCATAAAAACCGAAGAGGAACACCATTTACCATTGGAGGAAGCTTGGGAATTCAAGAGGCGTTCAAGCACTTAATCATCCTTTATTAAGAGTAAGTTTACTAAGTAAACCTTTATTGTTTTAAGCTTATTTAAGCTCTTAAAAATTGTATAAAAATTATGTACACCTTCCTAGGTGTTTAAAACCGAAATCATATGGTAACATATACCAAAAATATAATCTATAACATATATGGAAAATATTTACCTTAAGACACATTTTTGTGTCACAAAATTTACCTAAGTTAAATACATATACATGCCGAATGGTCAAGGGCAAATATGCTCTATTTTGAGCTAAAAATCAATCTAAGACATTACAATAATTTTTACATGAGTTATATGACTCATATGAATTTATGTATAATTATTTTGACTTATAAATCTACTTTTATATACTATGGTATCCTATTAATTATGGCCGAATTGTTTTGGTGAAAAATAGGTTTTAATGAGCTACTTATGTATATAAACTTATATTATAAAGTTTGGTGAGTTAAAAATATTTTATTAGTGCTTAAATGGCTAATTAATTAAGTTATGTGGCTAAATTGTAAATTTTACAAAGTTTGGTGTATATATAATGAAAGCCGAGAGTTAAGGGTACCTTTGGAGTAATTATGATATAATATAAGGTTAGGAATTAAGTTTATGAATTTTAGATAATTTAAACAAGTGTTAAAATAACAATTTATAAAGTTTTGGGCTATTATGTAATTTATAAAAGTTGTTATGAAAAGTTGGAGTTTATTATGGGGCGGAATCACAATTAAGAGGAATATAATGTACACTTCCGAAATTTAGAGGAATTAAATATTTAAACTATAGTTATTAAGTTATTAAGTAACTATTATAAAGTTTTGGGGCTAATTTGTAATTCTTGGAAAGGATGGTGTAAAGCCGAGATTCATATAAGTTTATGGGTATATTAATGTATTAAGTATAAAATTTGACCGTGGTCAAAATGTTGACCGAAAACTTTGGGTTAAAATGATTTATGACATGAAATATTAAGTTTATAAAAGTTTTAGGAGTGAATATGTAATTTATAAGAGTTTAACTATAAAACCGGATCTTATATGGGGCGAAAGCATAATTTGTAGAAATATAAACGTCCACTTGGTAATTAAGGAAATTAAATATTAAAACTATAGATTATAAGTTAATATATAACTTATATAAAGTTTTTGAGGTAAAAATGTAATTATAAGAAACTATATGGCATAGCCGAAAATCAATGTGGCTAATTGGTGATTTATTAAAGTTATGGTGTTCAAATAATAAATACCAAATTTATAAAGGTGGTTTAGTGAATTAATTAATTAAGAAAATAAAACTAAGTATTATAATGTATTTTGGAGTATAATGTAAAGTTTATGAAATAAATGAGGTTATAATATAATAACCGAAAAGTATGTTGTATTTATGGAATTAAAAATATTTGTAGGTCCTATATGGATATTTAGGAAATTTAGAAAAGGAAATTATGATTTAAGGATTTATGGAATTAAAACTATATGATATACAAGTACAAGTAATTTACTTGTAAAAGAAATAATATTATTTGGGGTTAGTTTGTGACTAATAAAAGATATGGGAATAATATGCCCATGCGTAACATGTAAATATAATTTGAGGAATTATTAAGTTGTTATGTTATTTAGACAATTATATATAAGTATCATAATTATTACATGTGTATGAAATATATATATTTTAGATTTTCAAGTAAATCAAAAGGAAATGAACATAAGGAATTTAATGTGGAAACACCAAATAATATTTGGAGTTATAGCATATTTGAAAATAAAGTGAATAGGAGAATTAATTAACAAATGACCAATAAATGTCATTGATTAAATTATAAATTATTATGTCATTTGAACAATTGTAAAACATGTAACATAAATGGTACATGAATATATAGTTATATACATTAAAGGATTTAGAAATAAATCACAAGGAATAACAAATAAGTTATACATCCAATCATAAGGTAATTAAAAGGAATTACCACACAATATAAGTTTTATAAATTAAGACTACATGATTTGGAAATATATAAATACCTTAAATAATAATAAGGAAAAGAGGTGAAAGAAACTACCTAAGTATAAAGGGATGAACCTCACATGAAATAACGAATATGAAATCGTTTCATGAATCAATAAAATTATCATACGAGAGTTACATAAATTAACACTCTCAGTTAATCCTATTCTAGGACTTTGTTTGACCAGACGTTGACCGGGAACTAAACAAGTACAGTCTACGGTGAACGGTATGGAATTATTGCAGTCTGCTTTCTACCGGATTACACCGGCTTGTGTGCTATCTGTTGTCTGAATTAACGACCAAGATAATTATATGTAAAATGGTGTATTATTCTTGTGCACTGTTGTGTTACTTTATGTGCGTGATGTTACTAACTGTAACGTGTATGTTCCACGCATACAACACTACATTACCAGTGGATTACATACCTGCGAATTATTATACCGAGAACTTGCACACAAGTTTCTCACTAACTTCACTTTATAACGAACGTCGTTATCCTAATCGTGATAACTGACAATACACATTGCTTTGTGTTCTTGCTTAACGTCCTTGTGTGACATCTAACAATACTCTGCTACGAGAAGCGAGGAGCCCAGTTGTTCTGGCCATGCATGCTACAGGAGCTGTACCTGTCTCAGGTCGTCTCCTATTCAAATATACGTCGCGACGGAAGTTTTGGGTGCACTCTTTGTCCACTCACCGGGACCGTACCAGAATATTATTAAGTTGGGAGGAAGACTGCATTTCTCTCGAGGGTACGATACCCATCTCTTTAAGTACAGGAGTTAACTACGTTATCTTCTGAGGGAATTATTACCCACCTACTTGTACGAGAGTCCCATCTCGTCTAAGGGTTTATTATACCCAACCAATCTACTCTATGAAGATAGAGTTTAACGAGGTCGCTATACCTCCACTGTTTAATGAACTCTTTAATACATGTTAGTCCCATTGTGTGGATCTGACTACTATCAAGCAATTACAGAACATCTAACTTGACCTTCTGAAGTCTTGTTCTGTGTGACATTACTGTCCTTGTATGAATGCTTGTTGTGATTATGTTATGATGCTTATTTACAGCTTTACAAAAATGACTTGCATGTATTCGACAAAATAGTTGGTGTGGCCCAGTAGCTTGTGGGCTGCACGATTTCAAGCAAGGACGGTTAGTCATACAACATGCATCAAGATATACATATATCAAATGCAGTAAACTTTTTCGTGCTTTTATCTTATTAGGCCGGCACACAAAGCAAGCAACACACAAGCCGAGCATAGCACAGAGGGACACAAGTTGTAAGAAAACCATACCTGTCACCAAGGATTCCCTCTAACGCGTCATCACACGCTCCTTAGGTATTTTCCGAACAAGTGGTTACATTACAATGTTTTTATTAACGTTAAGGCATTATGGAAGTTTAAATGACTATTGCACCCGTAGTTAGCCCCGTTGTCCCGTTGTCTTAACTTACTTATGTGATCTTAAGTTCACAACTTACACACTCACTTCTGGCACTTGTTTATACTTCTTAGGACCTTTACATGTCACCAAACAAGGCCTAAACATCATCTAAAACCATCCCAATCATTTCCCCATCATTAGAATGCATTAAAACACATTCTGGTGAAATTTTACATTGGTCCGGGTTTGTGTCCGGGGTTACAAACCCGGACCAAGCTCCGGATTTACTTTCTGCCTAGTTTTTACATAGGTCCGGGTTTGTGTACCGATTTTCAAACCTGGACCACCCCCTGGGATGACTTTCTACCTAATTTTTGAGGTGGTCCGGGTTTGTGTACCGGTTTACAAACCCGAACCAACCCTGGAACTGTCAAATTTTACAGTTTTTAACCTCTTTTCAACCCCTATTTCATACCCAATCTCTTCCTAATCATTCCACATGTTTCCTAACATGTTTTAACACCCTAATCATGCACTAAACCTTCTTAAACCATTGGTCAAACTCATTGTTCAATTCTTGCTCAATTCTACAATTTCTACTCCTATTTCCAACACTTATGCACACTAGTGCATTACTAAACTCTCTTGGTGTTTCACCACCTTCTACAACCATTACCAATTCCCTTGTTGGCCATAACCATTCACTCCTAGCCCATGGCATTTCATTACTCAGTTCAAACCCTCATTTCCAAAGTCACACACACACTAGACCTTTTCTAGAAATTCCAAGGCACTTCACAACACATTTGCTACAGATTTTGCATATCTCATACCATCCTTCCATTAACACCTCAAATCAATTCCTTTCCACTACTAGTCAACCTTAAGTTCTTAAATATCATAACATCACCTAAACTCATTTATTCCTACAGGAATTTTTTCATAGTTCACCTACATTTCTAACATCCCCAAATACATCATTTCCTAATCAATCCAACTAACCACGTCCCTAGTGGATCCTACCAGCACACATGCTTCATTCAAAACTCATCAAATACAATATAATGTAATATCTTAAATGCATGGCTCCAAGGCCCTTAAATCACAATCAAATTCATAATTCTCTCTTCTCACTACAAGCACATTTTCAACTCAATTTGGTCCATTCTTTCAATTTCCCATCCCAACATTTCTAAAGCATTTAGATAGTAGTTAAAGTAATAAGCTATTTGCCTTAATCTTCCAAGTTTCTCTTTTCTCTTCTCCTCTTTCTCTTTTCCATTCCTCTTGATGCAAAAATAGGTCAAGGCAATCCAATTGCCCAATTCTCTAGACCAACACCCAAATGGGGGAATTAATCACTAAACAATATGCCTAGATTCATCAATTGTCTAGGACACAAGGAAAGGGTGCTTAGAGCACAAAGTTGAAAATTTACCTTTGGAACCATAAAATGGGGTTTGGCCATGAATCAAAGGATGGATTTCCACCACCATTTGAGGCTTGGAAAATAGCTCAAACAAAGAAAGAAAGTTGCCACATTAAGGGCTGAAATCGGCCAAGGTAAGACAATAGAGAAAAATGAGTTTTTCTTGGATTTTTCTTACCTTAGATGAAAGAGGAGGCTCCTTAGCTCCATTAAATCTGATTTTCTCTTCAAATGGGATATACCCATGGAGATGAACTTCATCCTTTAAAGATTTTGAAAAGAGGGAAAGATAGATCATGATGAGAGGAGCAAGAATATGTAATTTGTTTTTGATTTGGAGTTGTGTAGCAACTTGGGCAAGTGAAAGAGTGAGGGAAGCCATTGATGGAGCTTCAGCTGGCATGAGGAAGAAGGAGGGAGGGAGAAATCTCCAGGGAGAGGGGAGTGATACGGCTGAGAGGGGGAAGAAAGGAGAGTGAGAGGAGAGAGAGTGTAAAAAGGGGTATTTGTTTACTTTTTCACTTTTTGCTTTATTTCTTTTCCTTTCTAGCTTATTAGCTAGTTTACATATTGAGAGAGTGCTGATTTACTCTCATAAAAACTGGCCCACTATGTAAATTTAAGCTGGGCGGTTTTCGTCTTTTACAAGAAAGGCTCGTTAATTTACCCGGTTTGGCACTATTCACTAACCGGGCCCGTTTTCCGGATTTTTCTCGTTTCTTTAATTATAATGGTTCTTAAGCTCCCATTAATGTTTAATTGTAGTTATATAGTCAACTATAATTTTTACGGGTCTGTTTGACCACTTAAATTCACGTTTTTGGGTTTTCTTGAAAAACGTGCTTTAAAGCTTCATTTGCGGTTTTAACCCATTATTTGGAACTGTTTTCTTCAGTAATTGTTCCCACATATTATTTAAGCGTAATTAAGCCCTAGTAATCCATCTAGGACCCTAACCGAGGTCATATACCTCCTATGGTTGCATATCGCTCATTTTACGTTTTACACTTTTTAAGCATTTTCTCTTTTCTTTTGGTTTTATTTTCTTCACCCAATATTCTCTAGGCACTATTAGGCCCTTAAATACCATGTTAGAATAATTTAATCACCATATTTAAGTCCGGGGTATTTCACCTTTGAGGTCTCATTTGGAACCATACTAGGTGCAAACCTAGAAAGCTCCAAGAACTTGGTGTGATACTCCTTCACACTTAGGGACAACTACTTCAACTCCAAGAATTCTAGTTACTTCCACATCCTCACGTGCTCCGGATAGAACCTTCTTCCTATAGCCTCCTTCAGGGCGTCCCAACCGAAAGCGGGCTCAGCTTGCAATGCATTATGGTTGGCATACCACCAGATTTCTACCTCTCCTTTGAAGTAATATACCGCCTCGTTCACCCTCCTATAGTAGGGCAGTTGACAAGATCAAAGATTCTGTCAAACGCTTGAATCCAGTCTTCCAGTAACACCGAATCCTCTTCCCTAGCATAGGAAGTCGGCTTCATATGAATGATGCACTTGGAGAAGTCCTCAGGAGCATTATCACGCTGTGCTTGCCTCTGCATAATCTGCTTCAGGCTTAGTGTCAATTACTACAGTTGTCTCAACTGATTGTTTCCTGCCATATCTGTCTGTCTAGATCAAGTTCTGGTGCAATAGGTGAAATTAGTTTTGTCTACCTCCCTCGTGCCCCTAGGATTCGAAACTAGAATCTTTACCATAAACCCCTGGACTGTTGTTAGCTTTACACACTCATAACATAATAGATTGTGAATCCTTATACTCCCAGTAACTAATTTCATTCCCACATACGAATAGTATAACCCAATAACAAATCCACTGTATATATATATATATGTATCTCATAATTTCATTCACATCAATAATAAAAATTCTCACACAATCATACACCATCAAAGTATTCTGATACATAACATAAGGTTTCACAAATGCAAAAAAAATATTCAATCACACAATACATATGTTCCCTCATAGACGACTTATTCTAATCTTGTACCTATTCCATTCAATTCTTACTTTCAACTCATCCGGGTTAAATTTCTTTGATACCACTTTGTAACGCCCCAGATTTTACAACATTATATAGTACGAAGAATCATAGAAGTAACACCGCAAACAGATGTCAAACAAGTCTTAAAACATAGATTTTAGGTGTGTCCGACCTTATATCCGAACATGGATGTTCGGACTAGGTCCGAGATTCAAAAGCATGTGTATGAAATTGTGTCCGGACTTGGAAGTTAGGACACAAGCCAAGACTCAAAACTAGTGTCGTCCGAACATGTGTCCGAACGTTAAAGTTCGACACCAGTTCCGATAAAATTCCTTGCGTGGTCTGAACATGTAAGTTCAAATCAGTGTTCGAGACTTACACTCGGACTCATCCTCGCATACTGTCCAAACATGCAAGTTTAGATAGATGTTCAAACACCTCCATACTTTAGAAATCAAATTTAGCTTGGTACCTGTCCAAACTTGTACATTCGGACAGACATTCAAATAGGTCCAAAAGTGAAAATATTCTACCAAACTCCTCCATTAACATACCTCAATTCAATAGTGTCAATTGCAAAACAATTAAAAGAACTTCCCATAGGTAAATCAATGCCAAAACAAGTTCATAAAGATCACAGCGGAAATAAATAAATATGGGATATTACCGCCACACCCATTCCCATGGGTGTTAAGGCTATCCACCAATCCAAAACATCTTAAAGAACAAGTTTCAAATCAAAAGACAACAATGTTTAAAATCCCAATTCCCAATTATTAATTGTATCAATAGATAAGCCAATCTAACAACTATTCCTAAGTGGTGTCGTGTTCCCCAATCCCCATGCCTTAGTCATCGTTACATGCGATCAGAAAATTACATACAACACACAAACAGGATCGCACAATCAGTGGAAACTGAGTAAACTACTACTTCGCAGAGTAAATTTCATTTTATTTGGAAAGCACTAAGTTTAGTTCCATGTCACAAAAAATCACATCAAATATCCAGTATCCAATGTTATCAATATCACAACACAACCAGAGTATGGGATCCTTTCACTGGCAACCAAATATCCACCAACGAACACCCAAACAAGTGGGGTCGCAAATATATAATTCCACCAACGAACACCTAAACGAGTGGGGTCACAAAATATATAATTCCACCAACGAACACCCAAATGAGTGGGGTCATAAAATACAAATTCTACATCACTCTAAGTCTTTAAGTGTGCACACCTTTTCTAAGGGTAGTTCTAACCACGAAGAAGTAGATCCATAACTTAACTATGATATAGTGGTCACAACGCAATTTTTTTAATTCAATGTACCAATGTGTCGAATAAATCCCAGTGAAAGTTTCCCAAAACCAATACCGCCAATCTAGATAATATATTTATCACATTCCACCAAATTCCCAAATATAACCAAACCCTACTTTCCACATTCACCTACGGGGGGTTTTCCCAAATCAGAATCAAATCATCCAACAATTCACAATTATTCGCACAGAATAATTAGCGAACATAGTAGCTTACCTAGAATCCATGCCCACCATGAAGAGGAAGCACACAAAGCACTAGCAATCACCGCCAATGAACTCGGGATCTAGAAGTTAATCCAATCACACAATCAATCCTCTACCAATCAGTCAATTAACAATTTCTGAGATTCATACTGTGATAGATGGACTTACCCTACGAATTAGCTTGAACCAGCAGTAGATGAGAGGAAGTTAATGTGAGAGGAAGAAGAAGAAGAACGAAGCGAGGCTGTAACACCCCAACTCAATCCAAACGTGATCTCGCAACTTAACAACATATATATACACATGTCACAGCGGAATTCATTACACTCCAGAACCTTGCCACGGTCTGACGGACAGAATATACCGAACATTAGTACAACAAATCTTAACCAATACATAACCTTCTTACAATCCCCTCACATCCTATACATCTCACTAACTCAAATTGCCATACAAGTGTACATGCACAACTCGTAGGCCACACTTAACCCATAACACTTGTACCCCATCTTACTCTCGTGACGGCCGCCTCCTGACGTTCACCTGTGTAGTAAAAACAGCCCCCAAAGGGGGTCAGCACGAATGCTGGTACGATCCTCTCATGGCCCCCAAGCTAACGTGGCTACGACGACTAATTGTCGATAGCATGGAGGTTGATTAGATGCACAACATAATAGTAAATGCTGTAAACAACAATCCAAATATGAACAATCAAAGTTCAAACAATTGAACGACTTAGATGCGTCCCCTTAATTAGAGAGTTAATTATTTAACTCCTTAAGTTATGTTTCCTCTCAATCTTGGTCCATCCTTATCTCACCTCAATCTTAGCCTTATCTTAATCTTAGAAACAACCATCCTTTAAAAAGGAGTGGATGTAGCTTATCTTAGTCTTAATAATACAAACCATCCTTTAAAGAGGAATGGTTGCAACTTATCTCAACCTTACCTTATGTATGCCAACCGTTCTCTCATTGGGAACAGGTTAGCCCTTAGTTCGTTGTTTATTTTTGTAGGGCTTGGTTAACCCTAGCCAGCAGCAGGACACTTACCGGCAACAAACAACATTCTTAAATTGTTGGAAATGTAGGCTAGATTTCCCCACGCCATCTTAAAGCCACCTACCTTGGACTGGATGTCCAATGTAGCTGAGCCGGCCAACCGACCCTAGGCTACTAGTCCGAAGACTAGTCCTTAAACGGAAGTCGAATCTGCTATAGATACCGACCCCCTTTCCTTAGCATGCATGACCGGAGTCAGTCCCGGGTTCCTCACTCCCCCCTTAAGTTCCAGTTAGAAGTAGTCTCAAGACCATGTTTGTTAGTTAACCTCTTTCGGTTTATAACAAACTAATATTAGGGAGCGTTCCTTAGTCTCACTCAATTCCTTACTAAACGTTGGTTAGTAAGTTCTCACGGTATGTTGTGTTAGTTTTCAAACATCACACAACAAACAATAAACATAATGTTCCGGTTGCATGCTTTATCTTGTTTAGTGAGCACACAAAAACAAATAGCACACAAGCCGAGGGACACCTCGTTAGTAAGCAGGTCACAAGAAGAACTGTACCGTTCACCGTTGGTCGTTCGGTTGCTTACTCTCTTCTCGGAGTCCAAATTCCCAAGTCCTAAAACATTCATTCAGTTTTAGGTTGTTAATCACTTAACTTAATTCAACTTACTAACTTACTTACCCTTAATGATCCCCAACTAAAACCTCTTAAGTCTTACAACTTGATCTTATAACTTACCCTTAAACATGTAAGTTTATGCTTAACTTAGTCCCCCAGGTCTTTAGGTTTCTAATCCCCATTGCCCTCTCAATGGTGTACCATTAGCACCATTAAGCATTCTTAAAATTTCTCTTCTTTTTTTTGTTTTAAGGGTCGTCCGACCCACCGTCCGACCCAACCAACTGGGTCGGACCATCCCAGAAATTTTCCGTCTTCTAAGACTCACCCGTCCGACCCAAGGGCCCTGGGTCGGACCATTCCAGAAAAATTACAGGTGACTTAACAGAGGACGTCTGACCCATGTCCGATCCAACAAACTGGGTCGGACCATTCCAGCACAAGCCCAAAATTGTCCAATCTTCTCAAACTTTTCTCAAGCCTCCTAATGTGTTCTAACATCATTTAGACCCTTAAACTCACCTTTAATCATCCTCCAAACTCATTAAATAACCTCCAAAGATCTTCTTAAACATTACTAAATTCTTGCAAAAACTCCTAACGCTTATCATATAGTTCCTTATATTCCCAACTTGCAACCTCACCAAAACTTCAACCAACCTAGTGCTCCCTCCGTAACAGTGTTGACCACTTCAATAAACATCATTTTTTCCATCTTTAATTCATCCATCTTTCCTTTGCTAAACCTTCCAAGGTTATCTTGCATTTCCATTCACCAATTCCTCTCCTTTCCTTTGGTTACTCATCACTCTTAAACTCTTAAGCATACCTATACCTTTCCTTCCATCCTCTTAACACCCTAACATTGTTCTTCATTTACCATGACCATGCTACCCCCCCCCCCCCCCTCCTTAGGCATTTCTCCTATTTTATGCAACTTACTCACCATTCTCATGATACGTTTCTAGTCATTTTCCTTGACGACTTACAACCTTCTCCTACAATTTTCGCTTCCATCACCCAAGTCCACACATTACCATTTAAACTAAACCTTACTAGTCCACCACTAACATCACCACCTCTTACACAAACTTCCGAAACTCTCATTGTTCTACTCTTTAGTTCATACCTAAACCATCTCAAAGCATTATACATCATTTCCTCCAGATTTTTGCACAAGTCTTACATTCCTCATACCATGATTTTTGTGTGTTTAATACACTCACCAATCCTCTAATTCCTCTTAGACATCTCTAGGCCATTCTCATCCTCAAGAACTTCTTAGTTAACTCATTTCCACTCAAATTCTTTTTAATGATCCCAAGTGAATCCTAGGGCATCTTAACTCACCACTACCACTTAAACACTTTGTTTTCTACTCAAATTTCGCCATAGCTTCTCTAGTACATTATCATGCCCAAATGCATTGCTTTCCTCATTCAACCATCTCACACACATCAAGTCCTTTCTCATCTTATTTTCTCACCCAAATCAACTCATTCACAACAAACTCAATATGATGTAATAATCTTAAATTGCATAGCACCAAGGCTCTTAAATGACATGGATCTTAGGCCCTTAAATAGCTTAAACTTAAACACTGAATTTCCCACATATAAAAGCTTTCAACCTGCAAATACACCCATCAATCTCATAGTAATTATAATGCTTTAAAATCCATCTTAAACTTATCTTACTAACTCATTCCCATTGGCTCCTTAGTCACAAGTTCATAAGCTTGTTTAAGTTTTTTTCTTAGGTTATATAACCCAATACACAATGTAAGCTCTAAGCCACATTGGTACCCTCCTAAACTCATCCCTTAAAACTTAAACCACCATTGGCTCCTTAGTCACAAGTTCATAAGTTTGTTTAAGTTTTTTTTCTTAGGTTATATAACCCAATACAATGTAAGCTCTAAGCCACATTGGTACCCTCCTAAACTCATCCCTTAAAACTTAAACCACCATTAGGTAAGCATTTTACCTTGTTTTCTCAAGCTTATCTTAACTTCCTCTTAGACCTTTCCCTTGGGAATCTCGGCCACCATCTTAACTTCCCTTGCCAATGTTCTAATCAATACACAATGACTCTCATGAGTGCTAAATAATACACTAACCTTAAGGAGTAAACCCTAGGTTGAAAGTGTGTTTTAAGGTATTAAATTGAATGTTTTACCTTGGATTCTCAAAACAAGCTTGGGTATGAATCAAGTAGGACCTCCTCTAGCCCTTGGAGAATAGAATCAAGCTAGAACAATGGATAAAACAAGGCTCCATGAGTGATGATTTTCGGCCATCTAAGAAAAAGGATGGAAAGTTGATTTTTCTTTCACTTTCATTACCTTGAATGAATGGAGAACCAAAAGAGCTCTTCAAACTTGATTTTCCTCCATCAATGGAGTTTTCTCATGGCACCAAACTTGAGCTTTGAAAGATTTGAAAAGGTAGAAAGGTAGGTCTTGGTCTAACTAAGAATAATCTATGCTTATTTTTGGATTTGGAGCTTAAATGAAGGTTTGGTGAGCATTTGAAGATGGAGCATCCATGGAGCTGCATGGAACGGTTTGAGAGGATGAATAAGGTGAAGAAAACCATGGGATAAGAAGAGAAATGAAGAAGAGAGGAGAGAGGTAGGTTAATATAAGGTATTTTACTTTTATAAAGCAAATAGTACTATTCTCTCTTTTACTCTTCTTTTCCTTTATTTGCTTAATCATGTGGTGACTCCCTACATCAAAACCGGCCACCCCCTTAATAACCAAGATATTTATGGTCTTGGTTGACCAACCAATTGACTTATGTTGACTAAAACTTAAACTAGGCACTATTTGGCACTATTCACAAATTAGTGCACATATTTCTGAAATTTTGATTTCCCATTGATTTAGGCTTCCTAATGTGATACTAATTAGTACACATGTTGATTAAGATGTAATCATGGGCATTTAGCCACTCAAAACTCAATTCTAAGACAATTTCTCAAAAAGGTGCTTTAAAAAGTCTTAAAGCACATTTTGTGTTTAAGCTTGTTTTCGAGCTTGGTTTTCTTTGATAATTGATTTAAAATGTCCATTAGCATATTACTAAAGTCTTATAATGGTATTTGGGTGCTAATCAAAGTCACTCCAAGCTTAGAGCACGTTTTTGCCCACATTGCCCTTAAGGCGTTTTCTTGTGTTTTCCTTGGTTTAAATTGTCTACCAATCTTTCTAAGGCATATTCTAGCCTTACTACATCATGATTTGATGTTTACTTAGCATACTTAGGTTTGGGGTATTTCAATCTACCCCCCTTAAAAGAACTTTGTCCCCAAAGTTCCCATGCATCTTACTTATCTTATTAGAATACATGTCTTACCTCATTCCATAGATCATATAGATCATACTTATTATTGTAACACCCCAACCGCTAATCCATCCATTATCCTCTAATCATTCCCATAATCGCCTTACTCGCAGCGGAATACTTACCTACTCCCAGCGGGTGATACGACGCCGTTAACCATCCAATGGTTAACAAGGCTACTACTACTTACCGTTTCGGTCTGATGATTAGAATAACTCAATACATACTACTTACTTTACAGTACCAATTACTTAATTACACTTGATTACCGAGTCTACCGAATATATGAATTACATTCCAATACTACCTCCCAAAAATGAAGAGTTTATACATCCTCTCCGTACTATCCAATCAAGAACTCAATATTCAAAAAGGTGTACCACATGGTACACCGGCTACTCAAAAGGGCCTTAGCCGTGTACAACTCAGTACACCATCTAATCCTACTACTACTCCAAAAAGAATCACATCTTGACCTTACTTTACCTTCACGCCTCGCGGGTACCTGTGGAGTAAAAACATTCCCCCTAGGGGGTCAGCTTACGCTGCATATGATAACCGCATACCCCGCGTACTAGCGAGGGTACGCCAACTATTTGGTCGAGTACATGCGGTTCGTTTCATTCATACATACGTACATGCTTTATACAATACAATACAATACACATTCATTCCAAGCATACATACATACAATGCATACGAGAAGTACAATACAAATCATACATTCATACTTACCATACTCACCGCATCACGGAGATACAATTCTCCAATACATACAAAGGTCTTGTTAGCCTTATTACACACCCGGGTTAATCGGGTGTTCAATACTTTTACTCCGGGTCAATGACTTACAATAGTCAAGACCAATACAAATACAATACTTACTTCTTACATACTTTACTTCAGTTAAGTCGGTATGACCTCCGGGCAGGGATTACTACATCCCACCACCGGGCTTTAGTGTGGCCCACTAATCCAGGATGCTACCCATTCAAGGGATTTGGTCCATGGAAAAGATTATAGCCAGGATTCGGATCCAACCTCTTGTGTCTCCTTATCCTCACGCGTGGCCGAAACTATATCGGGCTTCTACTCATTCCATTATACTCATTACTCATGTTAGGAGTTAGATGGTTAGGAATTAGTAGAAGTCATACTTACTTCCCATACATACATACAATACACAAG
This sequence comes from Limonium bicolor, assembly GCA_023374045.1. Lineage (NCBI taxonomy): Eukaryota > Viridiplantae > Streptophyta > Magnoliopsida > Caryophyllales > Plumbaginaceae > Limonium > Limonium bicolor. The sequence goes on along the minus strand of CM041778.1, from coordinate 360,668,825 downwards.
TACTCATACTTACACATACACTTCATTTCCATTCATACATTTCATGAATTATACAAACTAAATGTTCAAGAGCATAAACAAGAACAATATAGTTCAAACACAATTAAGTGCAATATAAGTCCGATTCGTGCATTTATCTTATTGGTGATCACATAGGCACACAAATCGGGGTAACCAAGTTAGGATACAGGGCATGAGGAAATCATACCGTTCACCGTCGTAGGGTACTACCGGTTCCTTTGGAGATCAACTATTTGATTCCTATACATACACGAAGTAGTATGATCAATGATCTATTATTGATCTACTTACTCCTTCATTGATACTTTCAATGTATACTTACTACTCCATTACTTTCTTACTTGGTTATAAAACCATTCTTTCCTTTGCTACTTCATAAACTTGCTTCCTTACACCTTTACTTACTTTCTTACCATTATTACTTCATTAATGGTGTATTACTACTTATATATGCATATGTGTACATAGGCATATATATGTATATATGATTACTATAATCATATAATTAAAACATTTTTTTTTTGCTCGACCGGACTTACGACCAACCTTGCAAGTCCGGTCCATTCCAGTAGGCTACATCGGGTGAAATTCCAGGGCCGACCGACCTTGCAAGTCCGGTCCCAAGGTCGGTCCATTCCAGTAAGTTTCGTCTTTGAAAATTTTAGCCTGACCGACCTTGCAAGTCCTGTCGCAAGGTCGGTCCATTCCAGTAGCTCGCATTACCGAAATTTTTCTGGCCGACCGAACTTGCAAGTCCGGTCGCAAGTTCGGTCCATTCCAGAAGCTTTCATCTGCGGAATTTTTCTGGCCGACCGAACTTGCAAGTCCGGTCGCAAGTTCGGTCCATTCCAGAAGGTTTCAGACGGGAGAATTTTCTGGTCCGACCGAACTTGCAAGTCCGGTCGCAAGGTCGGTCGATTCCAGAAGGTTTTCCGTCTTGTAAGCCTGGGCTCGACCGACCTTGCAAGTTCGGTCCTAAGGTCGGTCCGGCCCAGTACTTCAGTTTTAAAATCTGTTTTTGGGTGTTTTCTTTACCCTTTGTTTCCCCAATCTTTACCAATGTTTCCCCACATGATTTAGCACTACTTACACACTCTAAATCACCTTAATTCATCCTCCACACCTACTACTCAATTCCTACTCCACTTACACAATTTTTCTCCATTTCTTCCCAACACTTGCATCAGTTTTTATTCTACTTATGCTACAGATTTTTGTTTTCCTTCTCATGCTACAGATTTTCATCTTAACTCTTATACTCTCATACTCCCTCCACTAATGTCACTCTTGGCATCTTAAATACACTAGTTCACATCCTAGTTCCATTCCCTTAACACACTCCTTTCCAAATCTGTTTCACACTACAAAATACTCCTCAAATACACCTAGTTAACACCTAGGTTACCTCCTCCTCTTAAACATTTAAGTCCTCTCATTCCTACACAAAATTTGACATAGTCTCCCCTATATTTTTAACATTCTCCACACCTTATTTCAACTCACATAATCCTCATTCTCACAACCTGTTTACTCCATACATTATACTCACATTTCGATACTACCACAAGCAACAATAAAATCCTGCACACATACACATACTACCCATGGTTTTCCCAAGCTTTTAAACTTCATTTAAAACTTCAAAACTGTTGCATTCTCTTCTCCAATACATTACTACATTACCACTACTCATTACTCAAATACATTACTCAATTTACTTACTCAAAACTGTTACAAAGCAATACACAACTAACCCAAGGTAAGAGCATTACCTTGACTTGTTAGTTTTTCTTTCTTTCTTTTCCTTCCTCTTCCTTTCTTCTCCTTTGTTCTCGGTCCCAATGAGATTCACACACACACAAGTGCTACAGCACATAACACATGCACAATACCATTTAGCATTCATTTTACTCTAACCCTAGAATTTAATGTTTTAGGTTTAGACAAGGGTATTACCTTTCAATGGATGAATGGAGTTCTTGACTAGCAAGAGAGCAATATTCCTAGCCCACAAGAGAAGCCAAATCGGCTGGAGTAAGAAGAACAAGACATTCAAAACCGAAAAATTCTTAAAATGCCAATGAGGGCTAGAAACGATGGATTTTCGAATTTCTTTTTACCTCAAGACGATAAGGAGGTGAAGGTGCTTCTAATGGTGGACTTGAATCTTCAAATGGTGAATACCCATAAAATCGAAAATGGAGCTTTTGGATTTTTGAAAGGAGGAAAGTGTTCTCCTTTGCAAGGGGATTCCAATGGTACTAATTTTGTAATTTTTGGAGCAAGATTGATGGGTTAACAAGAGGAGAGAAGGAGGGAGTTGTGTGAGTTTCTTCAAAACTCCATGAATGTCGCAGGAGGGGAGAAAGAAAACAGAGAAGGAGAAGGAGGGAGGGAGTGCCAACGTGAGAGAGCAAGGGGGAGTAGGAGAGAGACTCCCTTTCTTTTCTTTTTGTCTTTATTTACTTTATTTGTCTTTTAGCACATAACAAAGAAATAAAGAGAGTGGGGAGATAAGCTGGCCGGTTCACACCCATACACACACCAGATTTTTGCTTTTTTATTTTCTAAGTGGACACACTAAGTTTCTTTATTTGCATTCTTACCCCACAACTTACCGGTTGTTACAGTTTTCACTAACCGGTACCCGTTTTCCGGAATTTTCTCGTTTAATCAATTTTATTGGTTCTAAAGCTCCACTAATATTTATTAGTGACTATTTAGTTGACCAAAATTGTTACGAGTCTATTTGACCCGCTTCAAGTCACGTTTTCCCGGTTTCCTCGAAAAACGCGCTTTAAGGTTCGTTTACGCTTTTAACCCATTTCAAAGGTCCGTTTTCTTCGGAATTTGTTCCCTGGTATTTATTTTAGTGTAATCAAGCTTTTAAAAGTATAATTAGCCTAATTAATCACTGTTTTTAATTACGGGGTATTTCATGTATACTTAAACTCATTGGATCATTAGATCCGCCATATTCTTATACTTAAATATCACAGAACATGCTTAAGCATGTATAGCACTCAAAATTCCCTTTGTTCCTTTGTTGATTAAAACATTCACATAATTTCCAACGTATTCTCCCATGTCACCGGTCCGTAGACAATGGCTCATTCGTCCTCGTCACCATGGGCCAGAATACAAAACACTCTGCTCTCCCCATGTCATCGGTCCGAAGACAAAGGCTCGTGCGTCCTCGACTTCATGGGCGAGACTCAGTAAAAAGGTAATCCTTTTTACGAGGTCATGTGAGGAATAATTCCTCTAATTGAAAATACAATCAACTCCAATTTCATTTTATCCTAATGCCTCTATCCTTAGCGTGATTTAGTTGTGACCACTGGCAGGGAGTTTCAGGAATCATCCAACCCTGATGTGATCAGCATCAGTGTTGAACTATCCTTCCAACCCAATTTGTGTTCGGCTTCCCTTGATCCCTAGAAAGTCAAGTTCCACCTCCCACGTCATTTTCAAACATCAAATAATTCACCCATGTCCAATTTTCTGTCTTTTAGTGATTCTAGTCGTAATCATTACATCTCCAAGGTGTGGACTCAGTCCATCTACATTCCCAATTCATCTCTTAGTAATTACCTCAAGACTTAAATTCCTACTAAGTTCTATATCAGTCTCATACCATTTCTCACCATCTTATATCTCATAGCATTACTATCTTCTTCCTTATACTCATGCCAAATAGTATCTCATAATGTTATCTTATTCTTATCTCACACATAGTTCATATCGACTCATACCTCATATATTCCTTATTTCTTAAATCTCCTTAATCATCTTCCTTAATTCTCTTAACTTGTACTCACACCGGAGTTAACAAGACAGGTACTTAATATGTATGGTATTCACATCTTCTGTGTGCAATAACCATGATTTATCTCAAAATGTTTATGTAAAATATATTCTCAAATTCTTTTGTGTTATGCACACCGTAGTTTATGTACTAAGTACATAAGCATACGCTAAGCGGTTTTCGCTCTACCCCCTTAAAATGGATTACGCCCACGTAATCAGCATTATATCATCCTTGAACATAAGTTCGAGATGTCTAATTCTTACCAAGCATTCTAGCTTCCATGTCATCTATCTCACTTATAATTGGATCAGAGGGTCATAACTATGTTAATGGCTTAGTCTCTGTATCGAGGATTCTTAACGGTACTTATACCATTTTCTTAACTTAGTTTGATCTAACCTCAAAGGTACTGATCTGCTAGCTTCCGCTGCGCGACTCTGATAGTCTTAGGCTTATTTGCCTCTCTTATCCTTTTACAGTATTGTATATCTTTTCCTGCGTGCTTATGGTTTAGCACTAAAGGTCCCTCAATGGTCACGTGTCATTTACAGTCTTCCTGGAGATCTAATGTTTGTATTCTTAGTGTTTTCTCAAGTGTCTAAATCGTTCTTTCCATTTGGCTTTTGGTCTGAGGATGACCCTGAATCTGAAACTACTGTTTAGTGCTTATTGCGCTTTACAGCCTTATCCTCAACACTTTAAGACATGTCCAATGTCTGTGCTTAACAATCCGTGCTCTTCGCACTTCATAGTCCTTAATTATTTGTTCTGTGATTCCTTGTGTCGTTGGTCCAACTGAATTCTTCTCTTCAACTATTTGTGGTAGTAGGTGCTCTTGTCTGATCTTGCGTCATTGTCCGTGGTATGGAGTCGACTACTTCCCGTGTTCCTTACACCACTTGTCTACATGCATGGGGTACCTTACTGGTACATTACTACTTACCCAACTAACTCATAAATGAGCGTGTTAGGCCTGCAAGCCCCTGTGGGGTGCAGTCGTCCCACGTCTCGTTTTAGTAAACTCATAGTGTTCGTCACACGTTTAGCTATTGCTAATTATGAAGTATTCTGTTGTCGATCTCCTATTCGTCGTTCCATGATAACATTTATTGTTCTTCTTGAACTTAATCAAGGGAAATTTATTTACTTTGTTCTTGGGTATTGTATGCTCTAGTTCTTTCTGTATCCCGTACTGATTCGGTCTAATAACTGAGGTCTCTTTCCATAGAGCCTCTTATCTGGTTTCTCATATTTATGCTACTAGGAATGCACTTCCAGTTTCTTAAGGAATGGGTAGTGTGCTTCCTGTGAAATCTTACCTAACCAGGTCCAGACTACTGGCATCAATGCGCAGTTCGTCTACCATCTTATTTCCTTACTTATATTGGTCTTAACTCATAAATCTAATTGCCTCAGTGTCAATATTTGACGGCTCATACATAACGGTCGCTTTACCGCGCACCATGACTTAATCCCCTCATATAAATATTGTACTCACGACCACTACTACCGTGGTAGCTGGCCTTTACCATGTTGCCCATTGATGGCGCAACTACTTACTCATTTACTCTAACATATTATCTTATATTCAATCCCTTCTTGGTGTAAGCACATTGGGGGTTCTCTAATTTCGGTGTTTGGCGGTTGTCATACCGTGCTGTTAAATGGTTATCTCTTAATACGAAGGTGTTCTGCTTCAATCTCAGGTTCATAAGTAGGCTAATTTCTCTCGCATTCTTTCATCCTTATGATGTTGTTTACATGTAATTTAACCGGTTACTGAAGAAGTCATCTGTTTAATCACGAGCTTCTGAGCGTTGGTCATTTGTCGTGCCATTCGGTGCACTCACCACGTTTACCTCTGATGATTAATGATTGTTACATCCTGGGTGTTGGATATGAGGTCTGTCTCTGCAGCCTTCCTTATTACTCAAGTGTATCTGGTACGTTCTAAGATAATTTCAAGGTTTACAGTTTCCATTCTCTAACAAAAGCGTATTGCATCTCTAATAAGTGAAAGCCCTTTTTGAGGGGTTCATTCCCACTCATGGCCTCACAACAAGGAGAGGTATCCCCACCCTAAAAGGAATGGTTCGTTCTCCGCCCCTGTCCTTAGCATTATCCCCTTATTCTCATTGGTGCCCTTTTTTGGCAGTTCTTCCACAATCTAAGTTATAGGTTTGGTAACCGTTCATATCTACGAATTGTAGTTCCTTCGTGGCTTAAATAAGCTCTCTTACAACTTACTGCGCCTCGGGCTCTAATGTGGTTAACATCCTTGGCTCGTAGGCTCTTAGTGCTTAATGCCTCAGTTCATTACTTGTACTCTTACTCATCTGTAGGTTATCCTCATAAGCTTCTGGTCCTTTGAACACTATCCACCGTTAAGTTACATATTGAATGTAGTATCGGGTTTCATTGTAAGTCGCTGCATCCTGCTTCCTGCTATGGAAGTTTATTCAGGTGATCTGAGGTTACTTAGTGTCTTTGACAATACTGTCGTTTTATTAGACTTATGTCTTTTAGCAAATAAGGCTAAGTTCGTATTAGGCGTTTGCCTTACGGTGTCCAAGTCGGACATCGTCCCGTCATCTTATACTCCCACCTCAACGCTTCGTTCAACTTCCGTTGACTACGCCACCCGTTGATGATTGTTCACACTTGGGTGTTAATGAGTTAGGCAAACAGTATTAGCTGTCATTCATCAGTTTGTTCGGCTCGACCATGCCCACTCTGTGGGGGCACTAGTAAAAAAGATTTTTAATGACAACGTTTAAACCACGGTTAAATGGGAAACGTGGTTTAAAGTTTAAACCACGGTTATGATAGCAACCGTCATTTAAAATACACACCAGAGTGCATATACCACGGTTTTCGGAGAACCGTCGTATATAGGTTACTTATATACCACGGTTTTCAGGCCAACCGTGGTATATAGTACACGCCAGAGTCGATATACCACGGTTCTTGGAGAACCGTCGTATATAGGGTTTCTATATACCACGGTTTTGTTAAAACCGTCGTTTTTAGTCGTGGTCACAAAACTTTAAATGACGTTTCCTTGTTAGAACCGTGGTATATAGTCTCCGCGGAATTCAAATTTTCGCCGAAAATTAACGCGGCTCTTTCTCTTTCTCTTATATATATATTTTCTCCTCACTCTTTTACAACCTACACTGTCGAACAAGGATGCTCTGCAACTCTTCTCCTTCTTCTTCTTCTTCTGTGCCTCTGTAATTTTTTCAACCCACCGGCGAACATGCATGCTCTTCGCCATACTGGAAAACAAGGAACACATGCTACGCCTCTGTAATTTTTGCAAACCTAACCGGTGAACAAGGACATGCTGCGCCTCTGTAATTTTGTGCAACCCTAACCGGCGCTTCGCCCTCTCTCATTCTCTTTCACGGTAATTTTGCAACCTACCGACAACAAGGAACATAATGTAACTCACTAATTTTTTTAGCAACCCTAATACACAAACAAGTAACATACATGTTCTGGCCTGTTCATTCTCTTCTGTTTGCGGAGAAATTACATTGAAGGCGGCGGCGTTTAATCGCCGGCGAACTGGGAAAAAAACACAGACTATAAACCACGGTTTTACATATAACTGTGGTTTATTGTTGATTATTATAGACTTTATACCACGGTTTTAAGTAAAACCGTCATTTATAATGCACTATATACCACGGTTCAGACTCCCAACCGTGGTATAAAGTCAGTGAATGCTCGCGGGAGAAGTCTTAAACGACGGTTTCGACAAACCGTGGTTTTTTCGCTTACTTTAAACCACGGTTATGAACCGTCGTTATCTCAATTTGTGAATATACGACGCGAGCATAAACCACGGTTCCTAACCGTGGTATATAGGCAAAATAACCATGGTTAAAAACATTTTTTCCACTAGTGGGGTAGTCCTCTGAGCTTTTCTTTTCCAGAGTTGTACGTCTTTAATCCTTAGTAGATTATAGCTTATGTTCATTTCTTTTACCCTTGTTTCCTGGGTTTTCCAACATCTTCATTGAAGAATGCTCATTACTGGTATTCTTAGTGATCAATCTGGGAGTCTTATCCCATCCTTGTTGGAAGTCGTTCTGTCGACTGCCTTTATTGTATCTCTTGATACATTCCATGTATGTTGTTACTTACGTAGTGTTTTTGCTCGGATTATTGAGCGATCTCTTAGGTTCCTCTTTGAGATCCGGGTTTGGTGTTCTTACCGCACTGTCGGTTGTTGTTGTCGTAGTACGTTGTACTGTTGCTAATATTCATATGGTCTAATATCCGTCCAAGTTCCGCTCCCGGCTGACTAGTGTGTCACCTCATCTCATCATGGTCAGGCCGTCGGGCCTTTCCAAGGTCTTATTCTTCTGTTCTTATGGATTTACAATCCGGTATTAATATGTGTTACAATTGTAGCATTCTCCTATCTTGCCATGATGGCTTTCCGTGTAGCTTAACCGTGGTAGCACTTGCTATGGCAAGTGCGCCATGCAGGATGGGTTATTGGTAGTCCTCGGGACTCCTTCGATAATCTTTTATTTTGGATAACTGACCATCCGGCAGTTTCCTTGTTGTTTGACAGTACTGTCGCTTATCAGGGTGTTCCTCTTTCTGAGGGAACCCCTTGTTATTTACTCTTGTCTTAGTCCTCACTCCTGTCTCCACACATTTTGTTGTGGTTACTAAGTAATGATTCTCCTTTAGGCACTACATCGTAGTCCTATTCCGGTATACAATTTGTATGAGTTCATACCGTCGTCCGCGTTATGTCGGCCAGGTTTGTAACCTTCTTCATTGTATGGGGTTTGGAGTTCCGGTTCTTAACTGACTTTCCAGTAATCTTATCCCTTAAGCTTTGTGTTATCCCATTGCTATGCTCATTCAGACCACTGTCCGGTACTCATGTCTCTTATCATTTCCTTATCCATTGCACTCGTAGTGCTTTCCTTATCATTGGTATTGCGGGTTATTTCGACTGCGTAGCATGTCGACCCATGTTGCCGGTATTACCGTTCTCCTACTGATAGAATTCTATCGGTAGCGCCTGTTTCACTGTTGCGCTCCATTAAAAACGTTCAAGTTCTCTTAAACTATTGTTTAACAAGATGTTTCTCGTATTGCTTACTGTTAACTAACTGCCAGATCGGGTTCTTCCCGAGTAAGAGAAGGCTTTCTTCTCTCTGGCCTTTGTTCCCCATATTCAGGGTTAGGGATGTGGAGGGCGGGTCTAGGTACTATGGATATCCGGTAAACACCGGGAAGTCCTAGCTAACGCACCTCTCACTCTAACACTCAACCCTTAACCCATAACTCAAACTCAACCTCAGTATTCACCTAAGTTTGGTATTTCTTGTCTTCAGAGCGTAACTACGCTCTGATACCACTTTTTGTAACACCCCAACTCAATCCAAACGTGATCTCGCAACTTAACACATATATACACATGTCACAGCGGAATTCATTACACTCCAGAACCTTGCCACGGTCTGACGGACAGAATATACCGAACATTAGTACAACAAATCTTAACCAATACATAACCTTCTTACAATCCCCTCACATCCTATACATCTCACTAACTCAAATTGCCATACGAGTGTACATGCACAACTCGTAGGCCACACTTAACCCATAACACTTGTACCCCATCTTACTCTCGTGACGGCCGCCTCCTGACGTTCACCTGTGTAGTAAAAACAGCCCCCAAAGGGGTCAGCACGAATGCTCGTACGATCCTCTCATGGCCCCCAAGCTAACGTGGCTACGACGACTAATTGTCGATAGCATGGAGGTTGATTAGATGCACAACATAACAGTAAATGCTGTAAACAACAATCCAAATATGAACAATCAAAGTTCAAACAATTGAACGACTTAGATGCGTCCCCTTAATTAGAGAGTTAATTATTTAACTCCTTAAGTTATGTTTCCTCTCAATCTTGGTCCATCCTTATTCACCTCAATCTTAGCCTTATCTCAATCTTAGAAACAACCATCCTTTAAAAAGGAGTGGATGTAGCTTATCTTAGTCTTAATAATACAAACCATCCTTTAAAGAGGAATGGTTGCAACTTATCTCAACCTTACCTTATGTATGCCAACCGTTCTCTCATTGGGAACAGGTTAGCCCTTAGTTCGTTGTTTATTTTTGTAGGGCTTGGTTAACCCTAGCCAGCAGCAGGACACTTACCGGCAACAAACAACATTCTTAAATTGTTGGGAATGTAGGCTAGATTTCCCCACGCCATCTTAAAGCCACCTACCTTGGACTGGATGTCCAATGTAGCTGAGCCGGCCAACCGACCCTAGGCTACTAGTCCGAAGACTAGTCCTTAAACGGAAGTCGAATCTGCTATAGATACCGACCCCCTTTCCTTAGCATGCATGACCGGAGTCAGTCCCGGGTTCCTCACTCCCCCCTTAAGTTCCAGTTAGAAGTAGTCTCAAGACCATGTTTGTTAGTTAACCTCTTTCGGTTTATAACAAACTAATATTAGGGAGCGTTCCTTAGTCTCACTCAATTCCTTACTAAACGTTGGTTAGTAAGTTCTCACGGTATGTTGTGTTAGTTTTCAAACATCACACAACAATACAATAAACATAATGTTCCGGTTGCATGCTTTATCTTGTTTAGTGAGCACACAAAAACAAATAGCACACAAGCCGAGGGACACCTCGTTAGTAAGCAGGTCACAAGAAGAACTGTACCGTTCACCGTTGGTCGTTCGGTTGCTTACTCTCTTCCGGAGTCCAAATTCCCAAGTCCTAAAACATTCATTCAGTTTTAGGTTGTTAATCACTTAACTTAATTCAACTTACTTAACTTACTTAACCCTTAATGATCCCCACCTAACACCTCTTAAGTCTTACAACTTGATCTTATAACTTACCCTTAAACATGTAAGTTTATGCTTAACTTAGTCCCCCAGGTCTTTAGGTTTCTAATCCCCATTGCCCTCTCAATGGTGTACCATTAGCACCATTAAGCATTCTTAAAATTTCTCTTCTTTTTTTTTGTTTTAAGGGTCGTCCGACCCACCGTCCGACCCAACCAACTGGGTCGGACCATCCCAGAAATTTTCCGTCTTCTAAGACTCACCCGTCCGACCCAAGGGCCCTGGGTCGGACCATTCCAGAAAAATTACAGGTGACTTAACAGAGGACGTCTGACCCATGTCCGATCCAACAAACTGGGTCGGACCATTCCAGCACAAGCCCAAAAATTGTCCAATCTTCTCCAAACTTTTCCTCAAGCCTCCTAATGTGTTCTAACATCATTTAGACCCTTAAACTCACCTTTAATCATCCTCCAAACTCATTAAAATAACCTCCAAAGATCTTCTTAAACATTTACTAAATTCTTGCAAAAACTCCTAACGCTTATCATATAGTTCCTTATATTCCCAACTTGCAACCTCACCAAAACTTCAACCAACCCTAGTGCTCCCTCCGTAACAGTTTGACCACTTCATAAACATCATTTTTTTCCATCTTTAATTCATCCATCTTTCCTTTGCTAAACCTTCCAAGGTTATCTTGCATTTCCATTCACCAATTCCTCTCCTTTCCTTTGGTTACTCATCACTCTTAAACTCTTAAGCATACCTATACCTTTCCTTCCATCCTCTTAACACCCTAACATTGTTCTTCATTTACCATGACCATGCTACCCCCCCCCCCCCCTCCTTAGGCATTTCCTCCTATTTTATGCAACTTACTCACCATTCTCATGATACGTTTCTAGTCATTTTCCTTGACGACTTACAACCTTCTCCTACAATTTTCGCTTCCATCACCCAAGTCCACACATTACCATTTAAACTAAACCTTACTAGTCCACCACTAACATCACCACCTCTTACACAAACTTCCCGAAACTCTCATTGTTCTACTCTTTAGTTCATACCTAAACCATCTCAAAGCATTATACATCATTTCCTCCAGATTTTTGCACAAGTCTTACATTCCTCATACCATGATTTTTGTGTGTTTAATACACTCACCAATCCTCTAATTCCTCTTAGACATCTCTAGGCCATTCTCATCCTCAAGAACTTCTTAGTTAACTCATTTCCACTCAAATTCTTTTTAATGATCCCAAGTGAATCCTAGGGCATCTTAACTCACCACTACCACTTAAACACTTTGTTTTCTACTCAAATTTCACCATAGCTTCTCTAGTACATTATCATGCCCAAATGCATTGCTTTCCTCATTCAACCATCTCACACACATCAAGTCCTTTCTCATCTTATTTTCTCACCCAAATCAACTCATTCACAACAAACTCAATATGATGTAATAATCTTAAATTGCATAGCACCAAGGCTCTTAAATGACATGGCTCTTAGGCCCTTAAATAGCTTAAACTTAAACACTGAATTTCCCACATATAAAAGCTTTCAACCTGCAAATACACCCATCAATCTCATAGTAATTATAATGCTCTTAAAATCCATCTTAAACTTATCTTACTAACTCATTCCCATTGGCTCCTTAGTCACAAGTTCATAAGCTTGTTTAAGTTTTTTTCTTAGGTTATATAACCCAATACACAATGTAAGCTCTAAGCCACATTGGTACCCTCCTAAACTCATCCCTTAAAACTTAAACCACCATTGGCTCCTTAGTCACAAGTTCATAAGTTTGTTTAAGTTTTTTTTCTTAGGTTATATAACCCAATACACAATGTAAGCTCTAAGCCACATTGGTACCCTCCTAAACTCATCCCTTAAAACTTAAACCACCATTAGGTAAGCATTTTACCTTGTTTTCTCAAGCTTATCTTAACTTCCTCCTTAGACCTTTTCCCTTGGGAATCTCGGCCACCATCTTAACTTCCCTTGCCAATGTTCTAATCAATACACAATGACTCTCATGAGTGCTAAATAATACACTAACCTTAAGGAGTAAACCCTAGGTTGAAAGTGTGTTTTAAGGTATTAAATTGAATGTTTTACCTTGGATTCTCAAAACAAGCTTGGGTATGAATCAAGTAGGACCTCCTCTAGCCCTTGGAGAATAGAATCAAGCTAGAACAATGGATAAAACAAGGCTCCATGAGTGATGATTTTCGGCCATCTAAGAAAAAGGATGGAAAGTTGATTTTTCTTTCACTTTCATTACCTTGAATGAATGGAGAACCAAAAGAGCTCTTCAAACTTGATTTTCCTCCATCAATGGAGTTTTCTCATGGCACCAAACTTGAGCTTTGAAAGATTTGAAAAGGTAGAAAGGTAGGTCTTGGTCTAACTAAGAATAATCTATGCTTATTTTTGGATTTGGAGCTTAAATGAAGGTTTGGTGAGCATTTGAAGATGGAGCATCCATGGAGCTGCATGGAACGGTTTGAGAGGATGAAGAAGGTGAAGAAAACCATGGGATAAGAAGAGAAATGAAGAAGAGAGGAGAGAGGTAGGTTAATATAAGGTATTTTACTTTTATAAAGCAAATAGTACTATTCTCTCTTTTACTCTTCTTTTCCTTTATTTGCTTAATCATGTGGTGACTCCCCACATCAAAACCCGGCACCCCTTAATAACCAAGATATTTATGGTCTGGTTGACCAACCAATTGACTTATGTTGACTAAAACTTAAACTAGGCACTATTTGGCACTATTCACAAATTAGTGCACATATTTCTGAAATTTTGATTTCCCATTGATTTAGGCTTCCTAATGTGATACTAATTAGTACACATGTTGATTAAGATGTAATCATGGGCATTTAGCCACTCAAAACTCAATTCTAAGACAATTTCTCAAAAAGGTGCTTTAAAGTCTTAAAGCACATTTTGTGTTTAAGCTTGTTTTCGAGCTTGGTTTTCTTTGATAATTGATTTAAAATGTCCATTAGCATATTACTAAAGTCTTATAATGGTATTTGGGTGCTAATCAAAGTCACTCCAAGCTTAGAGCACGTTTTTGCCCACATTGCCCTTAAGGCGTTTTCTTGTGTTTTCCTTGGTTTAAATTGTCTACCAATCTTTCTAAGGCATATTCTAGCCTTACTACATCATATTTGATGTTTACTTAGCATACTTAGGTTTGGGGTATTTCAATCTACCCCCCTTAAAAGAACTTTGTCCCCAAAGTTCCCATGCATCTTATCTTATTAGAATACATGTCTTACCTCATTCCATAGATCATATAGATCATACTTATGTATTGTAACACCCCAACCGCTAATCCATCCATTATCCTCTAATCATTCCCATAATCGCCTTACTCGCAGCGGAATACTTACCTACTCCCGGCGGGTGATACGACGCCGTTAACCATCCAATGGTTAACAAGGCTACTACTACTTACCGTTTCGGTCTGATGATTAGAATAACTCAATACATACTACTTACTTTACAGTACCAATTACTTAATTACACTTGATTACCGAGTCTACCGAATATATGAATTACATTCCAATACTACCTCCCAAAAATGAAGAGTTTATACATCCTCTCCTTACTATCCAATCAAGAACTCAATATCCAAAAAGGTGTACCACATGGTACACCGGCTACTCAAAAGGGCCTTAGCCGTGTACAACTCAGTACACCATCTAATCCTACTACTACTACTCCAAAAAGAATCACATCTTGACCTTACTTTACCTTCACGCCTCGCGGGTACCTGTGGAGTAAAAACATTCCCCCTAGGGGGTCAGCTTACGCTGCATATGATAACCGCATACCCCGCGTACTAGCGAGGGTACGCCAACTATTTGGTCGAGTACATGCGGTTCGTTTCATTCATACATACGTACATGCTTTATACAATACAATACAATACATTCATTCACCAAGCATACATACATACAATGCATACGAGAAGTACAATACAAATCATACATTCATACTTACCATACTCACCGCATCACGGAGATACAATTCTCCAATACATACAAAGGTCTTGTTAGCCTTATTACACACCCGGGTTAATCGGGTGTTCAATACTTTTACTCCGGGTCAATGACTTACAATAGTCAAGACCAATACAAATACAATACTTACTTCTTACATACTTTACTTCCAGTTAAGTCGGTATGACCTCCGGGCAGGGATTACTACATCCCACCACCGGGCTTTAGTGTGGCCCACTAATCCAGGATGCTACCCATTCAAGGGATTTGGTCCATGGAAAAGATTATAGCCAGGATTCGGATCCAACCTCTTGTGTCTCCTTATCCTCACGCGTGGCCGAAACTATATCGGGCTTCTACTCATTCCATTATACTCATTACTCATGTTAGGAGTTAGATGGTTAGGAATTAGTAGAAGTCATACTTACTTCCCATACATACATACAATACACAAGTACTCATACTTACACATACACTTCATTTCCATTCATACATTTCATGAATTATACAAACTAAATGTTCAAGAGCATAAACAAGAACAATATAGTTCAAACACAATTAAGTGCAATATAAGTCCGATTCGTGCATTTATCTTATTGGTGATCACATATGCACACAAATCGGGGTAACCAAGTTAGGATACAGGGCATGAGGAAATCATACCGTTCACCGTCGTAGGGTACTACCGGTTCCTTTGGAGATCAACTATTTGATTCCTATACATACACGAAGTAGTATGATCAATGATCTATTATTGATCTACTTACTCCTTCATTGATACTTTCAATGTATACTTACTACTCCATTACTTTCTTACTTGGTTATAAAACCATTCTTTCCTTTGCTACTTCATAAACTTGCTTCCTTACACCTTTACTTACTTTCTTACCATTATTACTTCATTAATGGTGTATTACTACTTATATATGCATATGTGTACATAGGCATATATATGTATATATGATTACTATAATCATATAATTAAAACATTTTTTTTTTGCTCGACCGGACTTACGACCACCTTGCAAGTCCGGTCCATTCCAGTAGGCTACATCGGGTGAAATTCCAGGGCCGACCGACCTTGCAAGTCCGGTCCCAAGGTCGGTCCATTCCAGTAAGTTTCGTCTTTGAAAATTTTAGCCTGACCGACCTTGCAAGTCCGTCGCAAGGTCGGTCCATTCCAGTAGCTCGCATTACCGAAATTTTTCTGGCCGACCGAACTTGCAAGTCCGGTCGCAAGTTCGGTCCATTCCAGAAGCTTTCATCTGCGGAATTTTTCTGGCCGACCGAACTTGCAAGTCCGGTCGCAAGTTCGGTCCATTCCAGAAGGTTTCAGACGGGAGAATTTTCTGGTCCGACCGAACTTGCAAGTCCGGTCGCAAGGTCGGTCGATTCCAGAAGGTTTTCCGTCTTGTAAGCCTGGGCTCGACCGACCTTGCAAGTTCGGTCCTAAGGTCGGTCCGGCCCAGTACTTCAGTTTTAAAACTGTTTTTGGGTGTTTTCTTTACCTTCTTGTTTCCCCAATCTTTACCAATGTTTCCCCACATGATTTAGCACTACTTACACACTCTAAATCACCTTAATTCATCCTCCACACCTACTACTCAATTCCTACTCCACTTACACAATTTTTCTCCATTTCTTCCCAACACTTGCATCAGTTTTTATTCTACTTATGCTACAGATTTTTGTTTTCCTTCTCATGCTACAGATTTTCATCTTAACTCTTATACTCTCATACTCCCTCCACTAATGTCACTCTTGGCATCTTAAATACACTAGTTCACATCCTAGTTCCATTCCCTTAACACACTCCTTTCCAAATCTGTTTCACACTACAAAATACTCCTCAAATACACCTAGTTAACACCTAGGTTACCTCCTCCTCTTAAACATTTAAGTCCTCTCATTCCTACACAAAATTTGACATAGTCTCCCCTATATTTTTAACATTCTCCACACCTTATTTCAACTCACATAATCCTCATTCTCACAACCTGTTTACTCCATACATTATACTCACATTTCGATACTACCACAAGCAACAATAAAATCCTGCACACATACTACCCATGGTTTTCCCAAGCTTTTAAACTTCATTTAAAACTTCAAAACTGTTGCATTCTCTTCTCCAATACATTACTACATTACCACTACTCATTACTCAAATACATTACTCAATTTACTTACTCAAAACTGTTACAAAGCAATACACAACTAACCCAAGGTAAGAGCATTACCTTGACTTGTTAGTTTTTCTTTCTTTCTTTTCCTTCCTCTTCCTTTCTTCTCCTTTGTTCTCGGTCCCAATGAGATTCACACACACACAAGTGCTACAGCACATAACACATGCACAATACCATTTAGCATTCATTTTACTCTAACCCTAGAATTTAATGTTTTAGGTTTAGACAAGGGTATTACCTTTCAATGGATGAATGGAGTTCTTGACTAGCAAGAGAGCAATATTCCTAGCCCACAAGAGAAGCCAAATCGGCTGGAGTAAGAAGAACAAGACATTCAAAACCGAAAAATTCTTAAAATGCCAATGAGGGCTAGAAACGATGGATTTTCGAATTTCTTTTTACCTCAAGACGATAAGGAGGTGAAGGTGCTTCTAATGGTGGACTTGAATCTTCAAATGGTGAATACCCATAAAATCGAAAATGGAGCTTTTGGATTTTTGAAAGGAGGAAAGTGTTCTCCTTTGCAAGGGGATTCCAATGGTACTAATTTTGTAATTTTTGGAGCAAGATTGATGGGTTAACAAGAGGAGAGAAGGAGGGAGTTGTGTGAGTTTCTTCAAAACTCCATGAATGTCGCAGGAGAGGAGAAAGAAAACAGAGAAGGAGAAGGAGGGAGGAGAGTGCCAACGTGAGAGAGCAAGGGGGAGTAGGAGAGAGACTCCCTTTCTTTTCTTTCTTGTCTTTATTTACTTTATTTGTCTTTTAGCACATAACAAAGAAATAAAGAGAGTGGGGAGATAAGCTGGCCGGTTCACACCCATACACACACCAGATTTTGCTTTTTTTTTTCTAAGTGGACACACTAAGTTTCTTTATTTGCATTCTTACCCCACAACTTACCGGTTGTTACAGTTTTCACTAACCGGTACCCGTTTTCCGGAATTTTCTCGTTTAATCAATTTTATTGGTTCTAAAGCTCCACTAATATTTATTAGTGACTATTTAGTTGACCAAAATTGTTACGAGTCTATTTGACCCGCTTAAGTCACGTTTTCCCGGTTTCCTCGAAAAACCGCTTTAAGGTTCGTTTACGCTTTTAACCCATTTCAAAGGTCCGTTTTCTTCGGAATTTGTTCCCTGTATTTATTTTAGTGTAATCAAGCTTTTAAAAGTATAATTAGCCTAATTAATCACTGTTTTTAATTACGGGGTATTTCATGTATACTTAAACTCATTGGATCATTAGATCCGCCATATTCTTATACTTAAATATCACAGAACATGCTTAAGCATGTAAGCACTCAAAATTCCCTTTGTTCCTTTGTTGATTAAAACATTCACATAATTTCCAACGTATTCTCCCATGTCACCGGTCCGTAGACAATGGCTCATTCGTCCTCGTCACCATGGGCCAGAATACAAAACACTCTGCTCTCCCCATGTCACCGGTCCGAAGACAAAGGCTCGTGCGTCCTCGACTTCATGGGCGAGACTCAGTAAAAAGGTAATCCTTTTTACGAGGTCATGTGAGGAATAATTCCTCTAATTGAAAATACAATCAACTCCAATTTCATTTTATCCTAATGCCTCTATCCTTAGCGTGATTTAGTTGTGACCACTGGCAGGGAGTTTCAGGAATCATCCAACCCTGATGTGATCAGCATCAGTGTTGAACTATCCTTCCAACCCAATTTGTGTTCGGCTTCCCTTGATCCCTAGAAAGTCAAGTTCCACCTCCCACGTCATTTTCAAACATCAAATAATTCACCCATGTCCAATTTTCTGTCTTTTAGTGATTCTAGTCGTAATCATTACATCTCCAAGGTGTGGACTCAGTCCATCTACATTCCCAATTCATCTCTTAGTAATTACCTCAAGACTTAAATTCCTACTAAGTTCTATATCAGTCTCATACCATTTCTCACCATCTTATATCTCATAGCATTACTATCTTCTTCCTTATACTCATGCCAAATAGTATCTCATAATGTTATCTTATTCTTATCTCACACATAGTTCATATCGACTCATACCTCATATATTCCTTATTTCTTAAATCTCCTTAATCATCTTCCTTAATTCTCTTAACTTGTACTCACACCGGAGTTAACAAGACAGGTACTTAATATGTATGGTATTCACATCTTCTGTGTGCAATAACCATGATTTATCTCAAAATGTTTATGTAAAATATATTCTCAAATTCTTTTGTGTTATGCACACCGTAGTTTATGTACTAAGTACATAAGCATACGCTAAGCGGTTTTCGCTCTACCCCCTTAAAATGGATTACGCCCATGTAATCAGCATTATATCATCCTTGAACATAAGTTCGAGATGTCTAATTCTTACCAAGCATTCTAGCTTCCATGTCATCTATCTCACTTATAATTGGATCAGAGGGTCATAACTATGTTAATGGCTTAGTCTCTGTATCGAGGATTCTTAACGGTACTTATACCATTTTCTTAACTTAGTTTGATCTAACCTCAAAGGTACTGATCTGCTAGCTTCCGCTGCGCGACTCTGATAGTCTTAGGCTTATTTGCCTCTCTTATCCTTTTACAGTATTGTATATCTTTTCCTGCGTGCTTATGGTTTAGCACTAAAGGTCCCTCAATGGTCACGTGTCATTTATCCAGTCTTCCTGGAGATCTAATGTTTGTATTCTTAGTGTTTTCTCAAGTGTCTAAATCGTTCTTTCCATTTGGCTTTTGGTCTGAGGATGACCCTGAATCTGAAACTACTGTTTAGTGCTTATTGCGCTTTACAGCCTTATCCTCAACACTTTAAGACATGTCCAATGTCTGTGCTTAACAATCCGTGCTCTTCGCACTTCATAGTCCTTAATTATTTGTTCTGTGATTCCTTGTGTCGTTGGTCCAACTGAATTCTTCTCTTCAACTATTTGTGGTAGTAGCTGCTCTTGTCTGATCTTGCGTCATTGTCCGTGGTATGGAGTCGACTACTTCCCGTGTTCCTTACACCACTTGTCTACATGCATGGGGTACCTTACTGGTACATTACTACTTACCCAACTAACTCATAAATGAGCGTGTTAGGCCTGCAAGCCCCTGTGGGGTGCAGTCGTCCCACGTCTCGTTTTAGTAAACTCATAGTGTTCGTCACACGTTTAGCTATTGCTAATTATGAAGTATTCTGTTGTCGATCTCCTATTCGTCGTTCCATGATAACATTTATTGTTCTTCTTGAACTTAATCAAGGGAAATTTATTTACTGTGTTCTTGGGTATTGTATGCTCTAGTTCTTTCTGTATCCCGTACTGATTCGGTCTCTTAATAACTGAGGTCTCTTTCCATAGAGCCTCTTATCTGGTTTCTCATATTTATGCTACTAGGAATGCACTTCCAGTTTCTTAAGGAATGGGTAGTGTGCTTCCTGTGAAATCTTACCTAACCAGGTCCAGACTACTGGCATCAATGCGCAGTTCGTCTACCATCTTATTTCCTTACTTATATTGGTCTTAACTCATAAATCTAATTGCCTCAGTGTCAATATTTGACGGCTCATACATAACGGTCGCTTTACCGCGCACCATGACTTAATCCCCTCATATAAATATTGTACTCACGACCACTACTACCGTGGTAGCTGGCCTTTACCATGTTGCCCATTGATGGCGCAACTACTTACTCATTTACTCTAACATATTATCTTATATTCAATCCCTTCTTGGTGTAAGCACATTGGGGGTTCTCTAATTTCGGTGTTTGGCGGTTGTCATACCGTGCTGTTAAATGGTTATCTCTTAATACGAAGGTGTTCTGCTTCAATCTCAGGTTCATAAGTAGGCTAATTTCTCTCGCATTCTTTCATCCTTATGATGTTGTTTACATGTAATTTAACCGGTTACTGAAGAAGTCATCTGTTTAATCACGAGCTCTTCTGAGCGTTGGTCATTTGTCGTGCCATTCGGTGCACTCACCACGTTTACCTCTGATGATTAATGATTGTTACATCCTGGGTGTTGGATATGAGGTCTGTCTCTGCAGCCTTCCTTATTACTCAAGTGTATCTGGTACGTTCTAAGATAATTTCAAGGTTTACAGTTTCCATTCTCTAACAAAAGCGTATTGCATCTCTAATAAGTGAAAGCCCTTTTTGAGGGGTTCATTCCCACTCATGGCCTCACAACAAGGAGAGGTATCCCCACCCTAAAAGGAATGGTTCGTTCTCCGCCCCTGTCCTTAGCATTATCCCCTTATTCTCATTGGTGCCCTTTTTTGGCAGTTCTTCCACAATCTAAGTTATAGGTTTGGTAACCGTTCATATCTACGAATTGTAGTTCCTTCGTGGCTTAAATAAGCTCTCTTACAACTTACTGCGCCTCGGGCTCTAATGTGGTTAACATCCTTGGCTCGTAGGCTCTTAGTGCTTAATGCCTCAGTTCATTACTTGTACTCTTACTCATCTGTAGGTTATCCTCATAAGCTTCTGGTCCTTTGAACACTATCCACCGTTAAGTTACATATTGAATGTAGTATCGGGTTTCATTGTAAGTCGCTGCATCCTGCTTCCTGCTATGGAAGTTTATTCAGGTGATCTGAGGTTACTTAGTGTCTTTGACAATACTGTCGTTTTATTAGACTTATGTCTTTTAGCAAATAAGGCTAAGTTCGTATTAGGCGTTTGCCTTACGGTGTCCAAGTCGGACATCGTCCCGTCATCTTATACTCCCACCTCAACGCTTCGTTCAACTTCCGTTGACTACGCCACCCGTTGATGATTGTTCACACTTGGGTGTTAATGAGTTAGGCAAACAGTATTAGCTGTCATTCATCAGTTTGTTCGGCTCGACCATGCCCACTCTGTGGGGGCACTAGTAGAAAAAAGATTTTTAATGACGACGTTTAAACCACGGTTAAATGGGAAACGTGGTTTAAAGTTTATAAACCACGGTTATGATAGCAACCGTCATTTAAAATACACACCAGAGTGCATATACCACGGTTTTCGGAGAACCGTCGTATATAGGTTACTTATATACCACGGTTTTCAGGCCAACCGTGGTATATAGTACACGCCAGAGTCGATATACCACGGTTCTTGGAGAACCGTCGTATATAGGGTTTCTATATACCACGGTTTTGTTAAAACCGTCGTTTTTAGTCGTGGTCACAAAACTTTAAATGACGGTTCCTTGTTAGAACCGTGGTATATAGTCTCCGCGGGAATTCAAATTTTCGCCGAAAATTAACGCGGCTCTTTCTCTTATTATATATATTTTCTCCTCACTCTTTTACAACCTACACTGTCGAACAAGGATGCTCTGCAACTCTTCTCCTTCTTCTTCTTCTTCTGCGCCTCTGTAATTTTTTCAACCCACCGGCGAACATGCATGCTCTTCGCCATACTGGAAAACAAGGAACACATGCTGCGCCTCTGTAATTTTTGCAAACCTAACCGGTGAACAAGGACATGCTGCGCCTCTGTAATTTTGTGCAACCCTAACCGGCACTTCGCCCTCTCTCATTCTCTTTCACGGTAATTTTGCAACCTACCGACGAACAAGGAACATAATGTAACTTCACTAATTTTTTTAGCAACCCTAATACACAAACAAGTAACATACATGTTCTGGCCTGTTCATTCTCTTCTGTTTGCGGAGAAATTACATTGAAGGCGGCGGCGTTTAATCGCCGGCGAACTGGGAAAAAAACACAGACTATAAACCACGGTTTTACATATAACCGTGCTTTATTGTTGATTATTATAGACTTTATACCACGGTTTTAAGTAAAACCGTCATTTATAATGCACTATATACCACGGTTCAGACTCCCAACCGTGGTATAAAGTTAGTGAATGCTCGCGGGAGAAGGGGTCTTAAACGACGGTTTCGACAAACCGTGGTTTTTTCGCTTACTTTAAACCACGGTTATGAACCGTCGTTTATCTCAATTTGTGAATATACGACGCGAGCATAAACCACGGTTCCTAACCGTGGTATATAGGCAAAATAACCATGGTTAAAAACATTTTTTCCACTAGTGGGGTAGTCCTCTGAGCTTTTCTTTTCCAGAGTTGTACGTCTTTAATCCTTAGTAGATTATAGCTTATGTTCATTTCTTTTACCCTTGTTTCCTGGGTTTTCCAACATCTTCATTGAAGAATGCTCATTACTGGTATTCTTAGTGATCAATCTGGGAGTCTTATCCCATCCTTGTTGGAAGTCGTTCTGTCGACTGCCTTTATTGTATCTCTTGATACATTCCATGTATGTTGTTACTTACGTAGTGTTTTTGCTCGGATTATTGAGCGATCTCTTAGGTTCCTCTTTGAGATCCGGGTTTGGTGTTCTTACCGCACTGTCGGTTGTTGTTGTCGTAGTACGTTGTACTGTTGCTAATATTCATATGGTCTAATATTCCGTCCAAGTTCCGCTCCCGGCTGACTAGTGTGTCACCTCATCTCATCATGGTCAGGCCGTCGGGCCTTTCCAAGGTCTTATTCTTCTGTTCTTATGGATTTACAATCCGGTATTAATATGTGTTACAACTTGCGTTCTCCTATCTTGCCATGATGGCTTTCCGTGTAGCTTAACCGTGGTAGCACTTGCTATGACAAGTGCGCCATGCAGGATGGGTTATTGGTAGTCCTCGGGACTCCTTCGATAATCTTTTATTTTGGATAACTGACCATCCGGCAGTTTCCTTGTTGTTTGACAGTACTGTCGCTTATCAGGGTGTTCCTCTTTCTGAGGGAACCCCTTGTTATTTACTCTTGTCTTAGTCCTCACTCCTGTCTCCACACATTTTGTTGTGGTTACTAAGTAATGATTCTCCTTTAGGCACTACATCGTAGTCCTATTCCGGTATACAATTTGTATGAGTTCATACCGTCGTCCGCGTTATGTCGGCCAGGTTTGTAACCTTCTTCATTGTATGGGGTTTGGAGTTCCGGTTCTTAACTGGACTTTCCAGTAATCTTATCCCTTAAGCTTTGTGTTATCCCATTGCTATGCTCATTCAGACCACTGTCCGGTACTCATGTCTCTTATCATTTCCTTATCCATTGCACTCGTAGTGCTTTCCTTATCATTGGTATTGCGGGTTATTTCGACTGCGTAGCATGTCGACCCATGTTGCCGGTAATTACCGTTCTCCTACTGATAGAATTCTATCGGTAGCGCCTGTTTCACTGTTGCGCTCCATTAAAAACGTTCAAGTTCTCTTAAACTATTGTTTAACAAGATGTTTCTCGTATTGCTTACTGTTAACTAACTGCCAGATCGGGTTCTTCCCGAGTAAGAGAAGGCTTTCTTCTCTCTGGCCTTTGTTCCCCATATTCAGGGTTAGGGATGTGGAGGGCGGGTCTAGGTACTATGGATATCCGGTAAACACCGGGAAGTCCTAGCTAACGCACCTCTCACTCTAACACTCAACCCTTAACCCATAACTCAAACTCAACCTCAGTATTCACCTAAGTTTGGTATTTCTTGTCTTCAGAGCGTAACTACGCTCTGATACCACTTTTTGTAACACCCCAACTCAATCCAAACGTGATCTCGCAACTTAACAACATATATATACACATGTCACAGCGGAATTCATTACACTCCAGAACCTTGCCACGGTCTAACGGACAGAATATACCGAACATTAGTACAACAAATCTTAACCAATACATAACCTTCTTACAATCCCCTCACATCCTATACATCTCACTAACTCAAATTGCCATACGAGTGTACATGCACAACTCGTAGGCCACACTTAACCCATAACACTTGTACCCCATCTTACTCTCGTGACGGCCGCCTCCTGACGTTCACCTGTGTAGTAAAAACAGCCCCCAAAGGGGGTCAGCACGAATGCTCGTACGATCCTCTCATGGCCCCCAAGCTAACGTGGCTACGACGACTAATTGTCGATAGCATGGAGGTTGATTATATGCACAACATAACAGTAAATGTTGTAAACAACAATCCAAATATGAACAATCAAAGTTCAAACAATTGAACGACTTAGATGCGTCCCCTTAATTAGAGAGTTAATTATTTAACTCCTTAAGTTATGTTTCCTCTCAATCTTGGTCCATCCTTATTCACCTCAATCTTAGCCTTATCTCAATCTTAGAAACAACCATCCTTTAAAAAGGAGTGGATGTAGCTTATCTTAGTCTTAATAATACAAACCATCCTTTAAAGAGGAATGGTTGCAACTTATCTCAACCTTACCTTATGTATGCCAACCGTTCTCTCATTGGGAACAGGTTAGCCCTTAGTTCGTTGTTTATTTTTGTAGGGCTTGGTTAACCCTAGCCAGCAGCAGGACACTTACCGGCAACAAACAACATTCTTAAATTGTTGGGAATGTAGGCTAGATTTCCCCACGCCATCTTAAAGCCACCTACCTTGGACTGGATGTCCAATGTAGCTGAGCCGGCCAACCGACCCTAGGCTACTAGTCCGAAGACTAGTCCTTAAACGGAAGTCGAATCTGCTATAGATACCGACCCCCTTTCCTTAGCATGCATGACCGGAGTCAGTCCCGGGTTCCTCACTCCCCCCTTAAGTTCCAGTTAGAATAGTCTCAAGACCATGTTTGTTAGTTAACCTCTTTCGGTTTATAACAAACTAATATTAGGGAGCGTTCCTTAGTCTCACTCAATTCCTTACTAAACGTTGGTTAGTAAGTTCTCACGGTATGTTGTGTTAGTTTTCAAACATCACACAACAATACAATAAACATAATGTTCCGGTTGCATGCTTTATCTTGTTTAGTGAGCACACAAAAACAAATAGCACACAAGCCGAGGGACACCTCGTTAGTAAGCAGGTCACAAGAAGAACTGTCCGTTCACCGTTGGTCGTTCGGTTGCTTACTCTCTTCCGGAGTCCAAATTCCCAAGTCCTAAAACATTCATTCAGTTTTAGGTTGTTAATCACTTAACTTAATTCAACTTACTTAACCCTTAATGATCCCCACCTAACACCTCTTAAGTCTTACAACTTGATCTTAACTTACCCTTAAACATGTAAGTTTATGCTTAACTTAGTCCCCCAGGTCTTTAGGTTTCTAATCCCCATTGCCCTCTCAATGGTGTACCATTAGCACCATTAAGCATTCTTAAAATTTCTTCTTTTTTTTTGTTTTAAGGGTCGTCCGACCCACCGTCCGACCCAACCAACTGGGTCGGACCATCCCAGAAATTTTCCGTCTTCTAAGACTCACCCGTCCGACCCAAGGGCCCTGGGTCGGACCATTCCAGAAAAATTACAGGTGACTTAACAGAGGACGTCTGACCCATGTCTGATCCAACAAACTGGGTCGGACCATTCCAGCACAAGCCCAAAAATTGTCCAATCTTCTCCAAACTTTTCCTCAAGCCTCCTAATGTGTTCTAACATCATTTAGACCCTTAAACTCACCTTTAATCATCCTCCAAACTCATTAAAATAACCTCCAAAGATCTTCTTAAACATTTACTAAATTCTTGCAAAAACTCCTAACGCTTATCATATAGTTCCTTATATTCCCAACTTGCAACCTCACCAAAACTTCAACCAACCCTAGTGCTCCCTCCGTAACAGTTTGACCACTTCATAAACATCATTTTTTTCCATCTTTAATTCATCCATCTTTCCTTTGCTAAACCTTCCAAGGTTATCTTGCATTTCCATTCACCAATTCCTCTCCTTTCCTTTGGTTACTCATCACTCTTAAACTCTTAAGCATACCTATACCTTTCCTTCCATCCTCTTAACACCCTAACATTGTTCTTCATTTACCATGACCATGCTACCCCCCCCCCCCCCCCCCCCCCCCCTCCTTAGGCATTTCCTCCTATTTTATGCAACTTACTCACCATTCTCATGATACGTTTCTAGTCATTTTCCTTGACGACTTACAACCTTCTCCTACAATTTTCGCTTCCATCACCCAAGTCCACACATTACCATTTAAACTAAACCTTACTAGTCCACCACTAACATCACCACCACCTCTTACACAAACTTCCCGAAACTCTCATTGTTCTACTCTTTAGTTCATACCTAAACCATCTCAAAGCATTATACATCATTTCCTCCAGATTTTTGCACAAGTCTTACATTCCTCATACCATGATTTTTGTGTGTTTAATACACTCACCAATCCTCTAATTCCTCTTAGACATCTCTAGGCCATTCTCATCCTCAAGAACTTCTTAGTTAACTCATTTCCACTCAAATTCTTTTTAATGATCCCAAGTGAATCCTAGGGCATC
Source organism: Limonium bicolor (assembly GCA_023374045.1). NCBI lineage: Eukaryota > Viridiplantae > Streptophyta > Magnoliopsida > Caryophyllales > Plumbaginaceae > Limonium > Limonium bicolor. The sequence continues at coordinate 360,641,713 of CM041778.1, read as the reverse complement.
TTAACTCACCACTACCACTTAAACACTTTGTTTTCTACTCAAATTTCGCCATAGCTTCTCTAGTACATTATCATGCCCAAATGCATTGCTTTCCTCATTCAACCATCTCACACACATCAAGTCCTTTCTCATCTTATTTTCTCACCCAAATCAACTCATTCACAACAAACTCAATATGATGTAATAATCTTAAATTGCATAGCACCAAGGCTCTTAAATGACATGGCTCTTAGGCCCTTAAATAGCTTAAACTTAAACACTGAATTTCCCACATATAAAAGCTTTCAACCTGCAAATACACCCATCAATCTCATAGTAATTATAATGCTCTTAAAATCCATCTTAAACTTATCTTACTAACTCATTCCCATTGGCTCCTTAGTCACAAGTTCATAAGCTTGTTTAAGTTTTTTTTCTTAGGTTTATAACCCAATACACAATGTAAGCTCTAAGCCACATTGGTACCCTCCTAAACTCATCCCTTAAAACTTAAACCACCATTGGCTCCTTAGTCACAAGTTCATAAGTTTGTTTAAGTTTTTTTCTTAGGTTATATAACCCAATACACAATGTAAGCTCTAAGCCACATTGGTACCCTCCTAAACTCATCCCTTAAAACTTAAACCACCATTAGGTAAGCATTTTACCTTGTTTTCTCAAGCTTATCTTAACTTCCTCCTTAGACCTTTTCCCTTGGGAATCTCGGCCACCATCTTAACTTCCCTTGCCAATGTTCTAATCAATACACAATGACTCTCATGAGTGCTAATAATACACTAACCTTAAGGAGTAAACCCTAGGTTGAAAGTGTGTTTAAGGTATTAAATTGAATGTTTTACCTTGGATTCTCAAAACAAGCTTGGTATGAATCAAGTAGGACCTCCTCTAGCCCTTGGAGAATAGAATCAAGCTAGAACAATGGATAAAACAAGGCTCCATGATGATGATTTTCGGCCATCTAAGAAAAAGGATGGAAAGTTGATTTTTCTTTCACTTTCATTACCTTGAATGAATGGAGACCAAAAGAGCTCTTCAAACTTGATTTTCCTCCATCAATGGAGTTTTCTCAGGCACCAAACTTGAGCTTTGAAAGATTTGAAAATGGTAGAAAGTTAGTCTTGGTCTAACTAAGAATAATCTATGCTTATTTTTGGATTTGGAGCTTAATGAAGTTTGGTGAGCATTTGAAGATGGAGCATCCATGGAGCTGCATGGAACGTTTGAGAGGATGAAAAGGTGAAGAAAACCATGGGATATAGAGAAATTAAGAGAGAGGAGATAGGTAGGTGTTAATATAAGGTATTTTACTTTTATAAAGCAAATAGTACTATTCTCTCTTTACTCTTCTTTTCCTTTTTTCTTAATCATGTGGTGACTCCCCACATCAAAACCGGCCACCCCCTTAATAACCAAGATATTTATGTCTTGGTTTGACCAACCAATTGACTTATGTTGACTAAAACTTAACTAGGCACTATTTGGCACTATTCACAAATTAGTGCACATATTTCTGAAAATTTTGATTTCCCATTGATTTAGAGGTTCCTAATGTGATACTAATTAGTACACATGTTGATTAAGATGTAATGGCATTTAGCCACTCAAACTCAATTCTAAGACATTTCCAAAAAGGTGCTTTAAGGAGTCTTAAAGCACATTTTGTGTTTAAGCTTGTTTTCGAGCTTGGTTTTCTTTGATAATTGATTTAAAATGTCCATTAGCATATTACTAAAGTCTTATAATGGTATTTGGGTGCTAATCAAAGTCACTCTCCAAGCTTAGAGCACGTTTTTGCCCACATTGCCCTTAAGGTGTTTTCTTGTGTTTTCCTTGGTTTAAATTGTCTACCAATCTTTCTAAGCATATTCTAGCCTTACTACATCATAATTTGATGTTTACTTAGCATACTTAGGTTTGGGGTATTTCAATCTACCCCCCTTAAAAAACTTTGTCCCCAAAGTTCCCATGCATCTTATCTTATTAGAATACATGTCTTACCTCATTCCATAGATCATATAGATCATACTTATTATTGTAACACACCCCAACCGCTAATCCATCCATCATCCTCTAATCATTCCCATATTTGCCTTACTCGCAGCGGAATACTTACCTACTCCCGGCGGGTGATACGACGCCGTTAACCATCCAATGGTTAACAAGGCTACTACTACTTACCGCTTCGGTCTGATGATTAGAATAACTCAATACATACTACTTACTTACAGTACCAATTACTTAATTACACTTGATTACCGAGTCTAACCGAATATATGAATTACATTCCAATACTACCGACCTACCAAAAAATGAAGAGTTTATACATCCTCTCCTTACTATCCAATCAAGAACTCAATATCCAAAAAGGTGTACCACATGGTACACCGGCTACTCAAAAGGGCCTTAGCCGTGTACAACTCAGTACACCATCTAATCCTACTACTACTCCAAAAAGAATCACATCTTGACCTTACTTTACCTTCACGCCTCGCGGGTACCTGTGGAGTAAAAACATTCCCCCTAGGGGGTCAGCTTACGCTGCATATGATAACCGCATACCCCGCGTACTAGCGAGGGTACGCCAACTATTTGGTCGAGTACATGCGGTTCGTTTCATTCATACATACGTACATGCTTTATACAATACAATACAATACATTCATTTCACCAAGCATACATACATACAATGCATACGAGAAGTACAATACAAATCATACATTCATACTTACCATACTCACCGCATCACGGAGATACAATTCTCCAATACATACAAAGGTCTTGTTAGCCTTATTACACACCCGGGTTAATCGGGTGTTCAATACTTTTACTCCGGGTCAATGACTTACAATAGTCAAGACCAATACAAATACAATACTTACTTCTTACATACTTTACTTTCAGTTAAGTCGGTATGACCTCCGGGCAGGGATTACTACATCCCACACCACCACCGGGCTTTAGTGTGGCCCACTAATCCAGGATGCTACCCATTCAAGGGATTTGGTCCATGGAAAAGATTATAGCCAGGATTCGGATCCAACCTCTTGTGTCTCCTTATCCTCACGCGTGGCCGAAACTATATCGGGCTTCTACTCATTCCATTATACTCATTACTCATGTTAGGAGTTAGATGGTTAGGAATTAGTAGAAGTCATACTTACTTCCCATACATCATACAATACACAAGTACTCATACTTACACATACACTTCATTTCCATTCATACATTTCATGAATTATACAAACTAAATGTTCAAGAGCATAAACAAGAACAATATAGTTCAAACACAATTAAGTGCAATATAAGTCCGATTCGTGCATTTATCTTATTGGTGATCACATGCACACAAATCGGGTAACCAAGTTAGGATACAGGGCATGAGGAAATCATACCGTTCACCGTCGTAGGGTACTACTACGGTTCCTTTGGAGATCAACTATTTGATTCCTATACATACACGAAGTATATGATCAATGATCTATTATTGATCTACTTACTCCTTCATTGATACTTTCAATGTATACTTACTACTCCATTACTTTCTTACTTGGTTATAAAACCATTCTTTCCTTTGCTACTTCATAAACTTGCTTCCTTACACCTTTACTTACTTTCTTACCATTATTACTTCATTAATGGTGTATTACTACTTATATATGCATATGTGTACATAGGCATATATATGTATATATGATTACTATAATCATATAATTAAAACATTTTTTTTTTGCTCGACCGGACTTACGACCGACCTTGCAAGTCCGGTCCATTCCAGTAGGCTACATCGGGTGAAATTCCAGGGCCGACCGACCTTGCAAGTCCGGTCCCAAGGTCGGTCCATTCCAGTAAGTTTCGTCTTTGAAAATTTTAGCCTGACCGACCTTGCAAGTCCGGTCGCAAGGTCGGTCCATTCCAGTAGCTCGCATTACCGAAATTTTTCTGGCCGACCGAACTTGCAAGTCCGGTCGCAAGTTCGGTCCATTCCAGAAGCTTTCATCTGCGGAATTTTTCTGGCCGACCGAACTTGCAAGTCCGGTCGCAAGTTCGGTCCATTCCAGAAGGTTTCAGACGGGAGAATTTTCTGGTCCGACCGAACTTGCAAGTCCGGTCGCAAGGTCGGTCGATTCCAGAAGGTTTTCCGTCTTGTAAGCCTGGGCTCGACCGACCTTGCAAGTTCGGTCCTAAGGTCGGTCCGGCCCAGTACTTCAGTTTCAAAATCTGTTTTTGGGTGTTTTCTTTACCCATTGTTTCCCCAATCTTTACCAATGTTTCCCCACATGATTTAGCACTACTTACCACTCTAAATCACCTTAATTCATCCTCCACACCTACTACTCAATTCCTACTCCACTTACACAATTTTTCTCCATTTCTTCCCAACACTTGCATCAGTTTTTATTCTACTTATGCTACAGATTTTTGTTTTCCTTCTCATGCTACAGATTTTCTTCTTAACTCTTATACTCTCATACTCCCTCCACTAATGTCACTCTTGGCATCTTAAATACACTAGTTCACACCCTAGTTCCATTCCCTTAACACACTCCTTTCCAAATCTGTTTCACACTACAAAATACTCCTCAAATACACCTAGTTAACACCTAGGTTACCTCCTCCTCTTAAACATTTAAGTCCTCTCATTCCTACACAAAATTTGACATAGTCTCCCCTATATTTTTAACATTCTCCACACCTTATTTCAACTCACATAATCCTCATTCTCACAACCTGTTTACTCCATACATTATACTCACATTTCGATACTACCACAAGCAACAATAAAATCCTGCACACATACACATACTACCCATGGTTTTCCCAAGCTTTTAAACTTCATTTAAAACTTCAAAATGTTGCATTCTCTTCTCCAATACATTACTACATTACCACTACTCATTACTCAAATACATTACTCAATTTACTTACTCAAAACTGTTACAAAGCAATACACAACTAACCCAAGGTAAGAGCATTACCTTGACTTGTTAGTTTTTCTTTCTTTCTTTCCTTCCTCTTCCTCTTCTTCTTCTCCTTTGTTCTCGGTCCCAATGAGATTCACACACACACAAGTGCTACAGCACATAACACATGCACAATACCATTTAGCATTCATTTTACTCTAACCCTAGAATTTAATGTTTTAGGTTTAGACAAGGGTATTACCTTTCAATGGATGAATGGAGTTCTTGACTAGCAAGAGAGCAATATTCCTAGCCCACAAGAGAAGCCAAATCGGCTGGAGTAAGAAGAACAAGACATTCAAAACCGAAAAATTCTTAAAATGCCAATGAGGGCTAGAAACGATGGATTTTCGAATTTCTTTTTACCTCAAGACGATAAGGAGGTGAAGGTGCTTCTAATGGTGGACTTGAATCTTCAAATGGTGAATACCCATAAAATCGAAAATGGAGCTTTTGGATTTTTGAAAGGAGGAAAGTGTTCTCCTTTGCAAGGGGATTCCAATGGTACTAATTTTGTAATTTTTGGAGCAAGATTGATGGGTTAACAAGAGGAGAGAAGGAGGGAGTTGTGTGAGTTTCTTCAAAACTCCATGAATGTCGCAGGAGAGGAGAAAGAAAACAGAGAAGGAGAAGGAGGGAGGAGAGTGCCAACGTGAGAGAGCAAGGGGGGTAGGAGAGAGACTCCCTTTCTTTTCTTTCTCTTGTCTTTATTTACTTTATTTGTCTTTTAGCACATAACAAAGAAATAAAGAGAGTGGGGGAGATAAGCTGGCCGGTTCACACCCATACACACACCAGATTTTTGCTTTTTTATTTTCTAAGTGGACACACTAAGTTTCTTTATTTGCATTCTTACCCCACAACTTACCGGTTGTTACAGTTTTCACTAACCGGTACCCGTTTTCCGGAATTTTCTCGTTTAATCAATTTTATTGGTTCTAAAGCTCCACTAATATTTATTAGGGACTATTTAGTTGACCAAAATTGTTACGAGTCTATTTGACCCGCTTCAAGTCACGTTTTCCCGGTTTCCTCGAAAAACGCGCTTTAAGGTTCGTTTACGCTTTTAACCCATTTCAAAGGTCCGTTTTCTTCGGAATTTGTTCCCTGTATTTATTTTAGTGTAATCAAGCTTTTAAAAGTATAATTAGCCTAATTAATCACTGTTTTTAATTACGGGGTATTTCATGTATACTTAAACTCATTGGATCATTAGATCCGCCATATTCTTATACTTAAATATCACAGAACATGCTTAAGCATGTATAGCACTCAAAATTCCCTTTGTTCCTTTGTTGATTAAAACATTCACATAATTTCCAACGTATTCTCCCATGTCACCGGTCCGTAGACAATGGCTCATTCGTCCTCGTCACCATGGGCCAGAATACAAAACACTCTGCTCTCCCCATGTCACCGGTCCGAAGACAAAGGCTCGTGCGTCCTCGACTTCATGGGCGAGACTCAGTAAAAAGGTAATCCTTTTTACGAGGTCATGTGAGGAATAATTCCTCTAATTGAAATACAATCAACTCCAATTTCATTTTCCTAATGCCTCTATCCTTAGCGTGATTTAGTTGTGACCACTGGCAGGGAGTTTCAGGAATCATCCAACCCTGATGTGATCAGCATCAGTGTTGAACTATCCTTCCAACCCAATTTGTGTTCGGCTTCCCTTGATCCCTAGAAAGTCAAGTTCCACCTCCCACGTCATTTTCAAACATCAAATAATTCACCCATGTCCAATTTTCTGTCTTTTAGTGATTCTAGTCGTAATCATTACATCTCCAAGGTGTGGACTCAGTCCATCTACATTCCCAATTCATCTCTTAGTAATTACCTCAAGACTTAAATTCCTACTAAGTTCTATATCAGTCTCATACCATTTCTCACCATCTTATATCTCATAGCATTACTATCTTCTTCCTTATACTCATGCCAAATAGTATCTCATAATGTTATCTTATTCTTATCTCACACATAGTCTCATATCGACTCATACCTCATATATTCCTTATTTCTTAAATCTCCTTAATCCTCTTCCTTAATTCTCTTAACTTGTACTCACACCGGAGTTAACAAGACAGGTACTTAATATGTATGGTATTCACATCTTCTGTGTGCAATAACCATGATTTATCTCAAAATGTTTATGTAAATATATTCTCAAATTCTTTTGTGTTATGCACACCGTAGTTTATGTACTAAGTACATAAGCATACGCTAAGCGGTTTTCGCTCTACCCCCTTAAAATGGATTACGCCCACGTAATCAGCATTATATCATCCTTGAACATAAGTTCGAGATGTCTAATTCTTACCAAGCATTCTAGCTTCCATGTCATCTATCTCACTTATAATTGGATCAGAGGGTCATAACTATGTTAATGGCTTAGTCTCTGTATCGAGGATTCTTAACGGTACTTATACCATTTTCTTAACTTAGTTTGATCTAACCTCAAAGGTACTGATCTGCTAGCTTCCGCTGCGCGACTCTGATAGTCTTAGGCTTATTTGCCTCTCTTATCCTTTACAGTATTGTAATCTTTTCCTGCGTGCTTATGGTTTAGCACTAAAGGTCCCTCAATGGTCACGTGTCATTTATCCAGTCTTCCTGGAGATCTAATGTTTGTATTCTTAGTGTTTTCTCAAGTGTCTAAATCGTTCTTTCCATTTGGCTTTTGGTCTGAGGATGACCCTGAATCTGAAACTACTGTTTAGTGCTTATTGCGCTTTACAGCCTTATCCTCAACACTTTAAGACATGTCCAATGTCTGTGCTTAACAATCCGTGCTCTTCGCACTTCATAGTCCTTAATTATTTGTTCTGTGATTCCTTGTGTCGTTGGTCCAACTGAATTCTTCTCTTCAACTATTTGTGGTAGTAGCTGCTCTTGTCTGATCTTGCGTCATTGTCCGTGGTATGGAGTCGACTACTTCCCGTGTTCCTTACACCCACTTGTCTACATGCATGGGGTACCTTACTGGTACATTACTACTTACCCAACTAACTCATAAATGAGCGTGTTAGGCCTGCAAGCCCCTGTGGGGTGCAGTCGTCCCACGTCTCGTTTTAGTAAACTCATAGTGTTCGTCACACGTTTAGCTATTGCTAATTATGAAGTATTCTGTTGTCGATCTCCTATTCGTCGTTCCATGATAACATTTATTGTTCTTCTTGAACTTAATCAAGGGAAATTTATTTACTTTGTTCTTGGGTATTGTATTGAAATACCCCAAACCTTGGTATGTTGGTTAAACATTAAAACATGTTTTATTAAGACTAAAAGAGTCTTAGAAACATTAGTAACAAATTTAAAACAAAAGAAACACAAAATGTGCTTTAAAAGTCAATAAGAGCTAAATGTGCTCTAAGCTTGGAATAAGCTTGGGTAAGACCTAATAACTTACAAGACCTTATTTATATATTAATAAACATATTAAATCATTACCAAAGAAAACCAAGCTTGAAAACAAGTTAAAACACAAAATGTGCTTTAAGAAGTCTTAAAGCACATTTTTGAAAAATTGTCTGTAAATGAGTTGAGTGGCTAAATGCCCATCATTACTCTTAAATATATGTGTACTATATAGTATCACATTTGGGTGGCTATATTAATGGGAAATCAAAAATTTCACTTCTAAGTGCCTTGTTTTGGTGATAGTGATTTTTTATAAGCTAGTTTGTAACATATGTTGTCATAAGCAATTAAATTGACAACAAAGACAAAAATACCCTCATTATATTATGGGGGGCCGGTTTTTCTAAGGTGGTGACTCACCACTCTCTAGTTAATATGATAAGTAAATAAGTAACTAATTAAGTTACCTTTTTACTTTAAAAGCTAAATATCTCCTAAAAGTAAGTTCTATCTTCATTCTCTCATTTCTCCTTCATTTCCCATGGTTCCAAAACAACCATCTTCAACCTCTCTTCTTCATTCTCTCACGGTTTGCAATAGTACACACACCATCTCCATTTGACCTCTTTGTAAAATCTAGCTCACTGTTCAAGTCAAAAACAAACACCACCAATCGCTTTCCTCTCATCAAGCTCTTCATTCCTATCTTCTCAAAACTTCAAGAGCCCCATTTCGGTGCCAAGGAGTTTCCACCATTAAAGGAGCTTGAGCTTGTATTTCTACATTTATTACTCTCCTTTGCTTCTAGGTAGGAATCTCAATAAAAACTACATTCCTTCATGTTTTGTGGTGACCGAAAATACCCATTGAAGGTGCTCTTTAGGTGGCTTTGTTTAGCTTCATTCCAACCTTCAAGGACTAGGTGGAGTCCTCTCTTCATAGATATCCAAATTCTCTTCAAAGACCAAGGTAAAACAACTACATTAATGTTTTTGAAACAATGTAAAATTAGGGTTTACAATGAGATGAAGCTTATAGCTTGAATACTCATTATAATGTTTGTATATTGTTTAGAACTTGACAAGGAATCAAATACCTTACCGGTTTTTATAAGGAAACAAGAAAGAAGTTGTTTGGAAAAGAGGTAATATACTAACCTAATGTTTGTTTTAATGCCTTAGGAGAAATGAGCTTATAATGCTTGTTAAAACTACCTAAGAGCAAAAGGTGAATGACCTAGTAAATGTTCTCAAGGAGACTAGTAAAAGAACATATGTCTTGTTGTATGTATTTGCAGGTCAAAGGCTTATATATTGTGGAAATTCAGTGTTTATGATTTAAGCACTTTAAGGGCCTAAGTGCCATGCAATTTAAGTTATGTATTACATTTTAGTATAGTGAGATTTGAGTGAAGTGTTGTGTATGAGAGTGTTCTTGGTGTTCTTAGTGTTCTTTGGGTGTTTAATGATGAAAACAATGTGCTAAGGTGTAACAAAATGCTAGGAGAACCTATGTCGAAATTTAGGAAATGCATAAGGAGTTCAAGATGTTATAAAGGAATTTTGATGAACTAGGAAGTGTTCTAGAGTGTAATAAGGACTTATGCATGATCTTGAGATTTTAGTATGTACCAAAGTCATTTTGGACTTAGGTAAATACTTAGGCAAACTTTGGTAAAATAAGGAGGAAGTTAAAGCTTAGAAAGGGATTTCAAGGATGACATAAGGAGTTTAGTTTGTAAGAAATGATGTTAAAGTAATGATGTTTGTGTGGAGAAAATATCTTGGAATAATGATTAGAATAGGCAAGGAATACCACTTAGAAACTTAAGGAGAAGATACTAAAGTGTTGGAGGCTTTGGGGAAATTTGGTTAAGTGTTTAAAGCTTAGAAATTTGAGTATAATGCCTTGTCCGAACTTCCGTCCGGAGTGGAAGTTCGGACAGGCTCTGTTGGGTAAGATATTCTCACTCACAAGCAGTGTCCGAACTTGGAAGTCCTACACTAGTTCGGGAACGTACCACACTCTTCCTAGGATTATCCTCGAACTGTGTCCGAACTTGGGAAGTCCGGACACATTTTCGGACGCACGGATTTCTGTCTGTTTTTCCGGCTCACGTCCGAACTTCCGAAGTCCGGACATAAGTTCGACGTGTGTCTGTTTTCTGTCTAAAGTCACGGCTTGCGTCCGAACTTGGGGGTTCGGACACAAGTTCGGACGGGCCACTGTATGGACCAAAAATTGTTGTTTTTTAGAGGGGAATGTTATCTAAAAATGGTAATAAGTTAGTAATGATATTATAGGTTATATAAGGCATGTTAGGAGTGTTAATGGTAATTAAAATGGTGAGAGTTATAACAAGTGTGAAAATAAAGTAATAGATATGTGACGTAACAAGTTATGATGGACTAGTGCGTTAATTAACCGACTTACTAATGTGTTTAGGATTCTCTCAAGGTGGAAACGAAAGAGGCAAGGACCAAGGATGGTTTTTCTTGCAGTCTGTTGTCTACCGGTTTACACCGGCTTGGGTGTTTTTGCTTTTCTGTGTGTTATGACCTTATAAGATTAAGGCATGAAAAGAGTTTACAGTTGTTTATACATTAAGATGTTGTAATGTGTGACTCCTTTCCCTTGGTTGTCTAACAAGACCTAAATATTTGCTTGTATGTGACTAACAAAATATTGTGTGATCACTAACAAGTGCTAATCGGGGGGAGTGAGGAGTCCGGTATGTTCTGGCCACGCGTGTGAGGACGGGAGTCGATGTCATATCCGGTTCGGCTCTCTTGGTGTATGTATAGGTTGTATTCCAATTTGGTTTCTACCTTCCCTTAGCTTATCCAAAGCTAGTTACTGACTCACGTCGGGCCACAGGGGCATACGAATGTTATTTTGGTGTGCTTGGGATTACTATATCCGACACACCTTGGGTATAAGTTACCGTTCGATATAACTGGACGGTAACGAGGTTGGTAACGAGCTTAACATGGGATTGGCAATAATCTCTAGGCTCACTATGTATACTAACTATGGTGGAAGGTTCCTTGTGAGAACCGATTTTATGGTGTTATGTATTGTTGTTGTGCTATGCAAATTTCCCTTGCTATGCTATGGTGTATAATATGTTGGATGTTTTAAAATGAATGCCATGTTATCATGACAATTGGTTTGCGCGTATCCCGGTAGCCGATGGGGCTGCGCTTAATCATACCAGCAAAGGTTGCTGACCCCCTTGGGGCTCCATATTTACTGCAGGATGAGGATCGAAGAAGCGGAGTGGCTCTAGATCCTAGGTCGTTGATGTACTTTTGGCTATTTTGGTTTTGTGAGCCCGGGATGCGCCTGTGCTCCCGAGGCATTACATTTTGGTACCTTTGTTAAACAGTGGTGGATGTTTACGGTTGGTAGTTGTGATGTAAATTAACTACTCGGTATGTTGGCTATATAAATATGTGGATGTTAGGATCTATGCTCGGTAGTCTGATCATCAGACCGATACACTTGTATTTATTCTGCCTAGTTACCACGTGGGTGGTTACGGCGTTGTAACACCAAAGCGTTTAATTATTGTTGGTTGGTTTTCCGCTGCGATTTCAGTAGTTGATAGGGGCGTTGTAGGGGTGTTACATGTATGCTCTAGTTCTTTCTGTATCCCGTACTGATTCGGTCTCTTAATAATGAGGTCTCTTTCCATAGAGCCTCTTATCTGGTTTCTCATATTTATGCTACTAGGAATGCACTTCCAGTTTCTTAAGGAATGGGTAGTGTGCTTCCTGTGAATCTTACCTAACCAGGTCCAGACTACTGGCATCAATGCGCAGTTTCGTCTACCATCTTATTTCCTTACTTATATTGGTCTTAACTCATAAATCTAATTGCCTCAGTGTCAATATTTGACGGCTCATACATAACGGTCGCTTTACCGCGCACCATGACTTAATCCCCTCATATAAATATGTACTCACGACCACTACTACCGTGGTAGCTGGCCTTTACCATGTTTGCCCCATTGGATGGCACAACTACTTACTCATTTACTCTAACATATTATCTTATATAATCCCCTTCTTGGTGTAAGCACATTGGGGGTTCTCTAATTTCGGTGTTGGCGGTTGTCATACCGTGCTGTTAAATGGTTATCTCTTAATACGAAGGTGTTCTGCTTCAATCTCAGGTTCATAAGTAGGCTAATTTCTCTCGCATTCTTTCATCCTTATGATGTTGTTTACATGTAATTAACCGGTTACTGAAGAAGTCATCTGTTTAATCACGAGCTCTTCTGAGCGTTTGGTCATTGTCGTGCCATTCGTGCACTCACCACGTTTACCTCTGATGATTAATGATTGTTACATCCTGGGTGTTGGATATGAGGTCTGTCTCTGCAGCCTTCCTTATACTCAAGTGTATCTGGTACGTTCTAAGATAATTTCAAGGTTTACAGTTTCCATTCTCTAACAAAGCTATTGCATCTCTAATAAGTGAAAGCCCTTTTTGAGGGGTTCATTCCCACTCATGGCCTCACAACAAGGAGAGGTATCCCCACCCTAAAAGGAATGGTTCGTTCTCCTCCGCCCCTGTCCTTAGCATTATCCCCTTATCTCATTGGTGCCCTTTTTTGGCAAGTTCTTCCACAATCTAAGTTATAGGTTTGGTAACCGTTCATATCTACGAATTGTAGTTCCTTCGTGGCTTAAATAAGCTCTCTTACAACTTACCTGGCCTCGGGCTCTAATGTGGTTAACATCCTTGGCTCGTAGGCTCTTAGTGCTTATGCCTCAGTTCATTACTTGTACTCTTACTCCGTAGGTATCCTCATAAGCTTCTGTCCTTTGAACACTATCACCACCGTTAAGTTACATATTGAATGTAGTATCGGGTTTCATTGTAGTCGCTGCATCCTCCTGCTTCCTGCTATGGAAGTTTATTCAGGTGATCTGAGGTTACTTGTGTCTTTGACAATACTGTCGTTTTATTAGACTTATGTCTTTTAGCAAATAAGGCTAAGTTCGTATTAGGCGTTTTCCTTACGGTGTCCAAGTCGGACATCGTCCCGTCATCTTATACTCCCACCTCAAACGCTTCGTTCAACTTCCGTTGACTAGACCCACCCGTTGATGATTGTTCACACTTGGTGTTAATGAGTTAGGCAACAGTATTAGCTGTCATTCATCAGTTTGTTCGGGCTCGACCATGCCCACTCTGTGGGGGCACTAGTAGAAAAAAGATTTTTAATGACACTTTAAACCACGTTAATGGGAAACCGTGGTTTAAAGTTTATAAACCACGGTATGATAGCAACCGTCATTTAAATACACACCAGAGTGCATATACCACGGTTTTCGGAGAACCGTCGTATATAGTTCTTATATACCACGGTTTTCAGGCCAACCGTGTATATAGTACACGCCAGAGTCGATATACCACGGTTTTGTTAAAACCGTCGTTTTTAGTCGTGGTCACAAAACTTTAAATGACGGTTCCTTGTTAGAACCGTGGTATATAGTCTCCGCGGGAATTCAAATTTTCGCCGAAAATTAACGCGGCTCTTTCTCTTTCTCTTATTATATATATTTTCTCCTCACTCTTTTACAACCTACACTGTCGAACAAGGATGCTCTGCAACTCTTCTCCTTCTTCTTCTTCTTCTGCGCCTCTGTAATTTTTTCAACCCACCGGCGAACATGCATGCTCTTCGCCATACTGGAAAACAAGGAACACATGCTGCGCCTCTGTAATTTTTGCAAACCTAACCGGTGAACAAGGACATGCTGCGCCTCTGTAATTTTGTGCAACCCTAACCGGCGCTTCGCCCTCTCTCATTCTCTTTCACGGTAATTTTGCAACCTACCGACGAACAAGGAACATAATGTAACTTCACTAATTTTTTTAGCAACCCTAATACACAAACAAGTAACATACATGTTCTGGCCTGTTCATTCTCTTCTGTTTGCGGAGAAATTACATTGAAGGCGGCGGCGTTTAATCGCCGGCGAACTGGGAAAAAAACACAGACTATAAACCACGGTTTTACATATAACCGTGGTTTATTGTTGATTATTATAGACTTTATACCACGGTTTTAAGTAAAACCGTCATTTATAATGCACTATATACCACGGTTCAGACTCCCAACCGTGGTATAAAGTCAGTGAATGCTCGCGGGAGAAGGGGTCTTAAACGACGGTTTCGACAAACCGTGGTTTTTTCGCTTACTTTAAACCACGGTTATGAACCGTCGTTTATCTCAATTTGTGAATATACGACGCGAGCATAAACCACGGTTCCTAACCGTGGTATATAGGCAAAATAACCGTGGTTAAAAACATTTTTTCCACTAGTGGGGTAGTCCTCTGAGCTTTTCTTTTCCAGAGTTGTACGTCTTTAATCCTTAGTAGATTATAGCTTATGTTCATTTCTTTTACCCTTGTTTCCTGGGTTTTCCAACATCTTCATTGAAGAATGCTCATTACTGGTATTCTTAGTGATCATCTGGGAGTCTTATCCCATCCTTGTTGGAAGTCGTTCTGTCGACTGCCTTTATTGTATCTCTTGATACATTCCATGTATGTTGTTACTTACGTAGTGTTTTTGCTCGGATTATTGAGCGATCTCTTAGGTTCCTCTTTGAGATCCGGGTTTGGTGTTCTTACCGCACTGTCGGTTGTTGTTGTCGTAGTACGTTGTACTGTTGCTAATATTCATATGGTCTAATATTCCGTCCAAGTTCCGCTCCCGGCTGACTAGTGTGTCACCTCATCTCATCATGGTCAGGCCGTCAGGCCTTTCCAAGGTCTTATTCTTCTGTTCTTATGGATTTACAATCCGGTATTAATATGTGTTACAACTGTAGCGTTCTCCTATCTTGCCATGATGGCTTTCCGTGTAGCTTAACCGTGGTAGCACTTGCTATGGCAAGTGCGCCATGCAGGATGGGTTATTGGTAGTCCTCGGGACTCCTTCGATAATCTTTTATTTTGGATAACTGACCATCCGGCAGTTTCCTTGTTGTTTGACAGTACTGTCGCTTATCAGGGTGTTCCTCTTTCTGAGGGAACCCCTTGTTATTTACTCTTGTCTTAGTCCTCACTCCTGTCTCCACACATTTTGTTGTGGTTACTAAGTAATGATTCTCCTTTAGGCACTACATCGTAGTCCTATTCCGGTATACAATTTGTATGAGTTCATACCGTCGTCCGCGTTATGTCGGCCAGGTTTGTAACCTTCTTCATTGTATGGGGTTTGGAGTTCCGGTTCTTAACTGGACTTTCCAGTAATCTTATCCCTTAAGCTTTGTGTTATCCCATTGCTATGCTCATTCAGACCACTGTCCGGTACTCATGTCTCTTATCATTTCCTTATCCATTGCACTCGTAGTGCTTTCCTTATCATTGGTATTGCGGGTTATTTCGACTGCGTAGCATGTCGACCCATGTTGCCGGTAATTATCCGTTCTCCTACTGATAGAATTCTATCGGTAGCGCCTGTTTCACTGTTGCGCTCCATTAAAAACGTTCAAGTTCTCTTAAACTATTGTTTAACAAGATGTTTCTCGTATTGCTTACTGTTAACTAACTGCCAGATCGGGTTCTTCCCGAGTAAGAGAAGGCTTTCTTCTCTCTGGCCTTTGTTCCCCATATTCAGGGTTAGGGATGTGGAGGGCGGGTCTAGGTACTATGGATATCCGGTAAACACCGGGAAGTCCTAGCTAACGCACCTCTCACTCTAACACTCAACCCTTAACCCATAACTCAACCTCAGTATTCACCTAAGTTTGGTATTTCTTGTCTTCAGAGCGTAACTACGCTCTGATACCACTTTTTGTAACACCCCAACTCAATCCAAACGTGATCTCGCAACTTAACAACATAATATACACATGTCACAGCCGGAATTCATTACACTCCAGAACCTTGCCACGGTCTAACGGACAGAATATACCGAACATTAGTACAACAAATCTTAACCAATACATAACCTTCTTACAATCCCCTCACATCCTATACATCTCACTAACTCAAATTGCCATACGAGTGTACATGCACAACTCGTAGGCCACACTTAACCCATAACACTTGTACCCCATCTTACTCTCGTGACGGCCGCCTCCTGACGTTCACCTATGTAGTAAAAACAGCCCCCAAAGGGGGTCAGCACGAATGCTCGTACGATCCACTCATGGCCCCCAAGCTAACGTGGCTACGACGACTAATTGTCGATAGCATGGAGGTTGATTATATGCACAACATAACAGTAAATGCTGTAAACAACAATCCAAATATGAACAATCAAAGTTCAAACAATTGAACGACTTAGATGCGTCCCCTTAATTAGAGAGTTAATTATTTAACTCCTTAAGTTATGTTTCCTCTCAATCTTGGTCCATCCTTATTTCACCTCAATCTTAGCCTTATCTCAATCTTAGAAACAACCATCCTTTAAAAAGGAGTGGATGTAGCTTATCTTAGTCTTAATAATACAAACCATCCTTTAAAGAGGAATGGTTGCAACTTATCTCAACCTTACCTTATGTATGCCAACCGTTCTCTCATTGGGAACAGGTTAGCCCTTAGTTCGTTGTTTATTTTTGTAGGGCTTGGTTAACCCTAGCCAGCAGCAGGACACTTACCGGCAACAAACAACATTCTTAAATTGTTGGGAATGTAGGCTAGATCCCCCCACGTCATTTTAAAGCCACCTACCTTGGACTGGATGTCCAATGTAGCTGAGCCGGCCAACCGACCCTAGGCTACTAGTCCGAAGACTAGTCCTTAAACGGAAGTCGAATCTGCTATAGATACCGACCCCCTTTCCTTAGCATGCATGACCGGAGTCAGTCCCGGGTTCCTCACTCCCCCCTTAAGTTCCAGTTAGTAGTAGTCTCAAGACCATGTTTGTTAGTTAACCTCTTTCGGTTTATAACAAACTAATATTAGGGAGCGTTCCTTAGTCTCACTCAATTCCTTACTAAACATTGGTTAGTAAGTTCTCACGGTATGTTGTGTTAGTTTTCAAACATCACACAACAATACAATAAACATAATGTTCCGGTTGCATGCTTTATCTTGTTTAGTGAGCACACAAAAACAAATAGCACACAAGCCGAGGGACACCTCGTTAGCAAGCAGGTCACAAGAAGAACTGTACCGTTCACCGTTGGTCGTTCGGTTGCTTACTCTCTTCCGGAGTCCAAATTCCCAAGTCCTAAAACATTCATTCAGTTTTAGGTTGTATATCACTTAACTTAATTCAACTTACTTAACTTACTTAACCCTTAATGATCCCCACCTAACACCTCTTAAGTCTTACAACTTGATCTTATAACTTACCCTTAAACATGTAAGTTTATGCTTAACTTAGTCCCCCAGGTCTTTAGGTTTCTAATCCCCATTGCCCTCTCAATGGTGTACCATTAGCACCATTAAGCATTCTTAAATTTTCACTTTTTTTTTGTTTTAAGGGTCGTCCGACCCACCGTCCGACCCAACCAACTGGGTCGGACCATCCCAGAAATTTTCCGTCTTCTAAGACTCACCCGTCCGACCCATGTCCGACCCAAGGGCCCTGGGTCGGACCATTCCAGAAAAATTACAGGTGACTTAACAGAGGACGTCCGACCCATGTCCGATCCAACAAACTGGGTCGGACCATTCCAGCACAAGCCCAAAAATTGTCCAATCTTCTCCAAACTTTTCCTCAAGCCTCCTAATGTGTTCTAACATCATTTAGACCCTTAAACTCACCTTTAATCATCCTCCAAACTCATTAAAATAACCTCCAAAGATCTTCTTAAACATTTACTAAATTCTTGCAAAAACTCCTAACGCTTATCATATAGTTCCTTATATTCCCAACTTGCAACCTCACCAAAACTTCAACAACCCCCTAGTGCTCCCTCCGTAACAGTTTGACCACTTCATAAACATCATTTTTTTCCATCTTTAATTCATCCATCTTTCCTTTGCTAAACCTTCCAAGGTTATCTTGCATTTCCATTCACCAATTCCTCTCTTTTCCTTTGGTTACTCATCACTCTTAAACTCTTAAGCATACCTATACCTTTCCTTCCATCCTCTTAACACCCTAACATTGTTCTTCATTTACCATGACCATGCTACCCCCCCCCCCCTCCTTAGGCATTTCCTCCTATTTTATGCAACTTACTCACCATTCTCATGATCATACACTCCTATACGTTTCTAGTCATTTTCCTTGACGACTTACAACCTTCTCCTACAATTTTCGCTTCCATCACCCAAGTCCACACATTACCATTTAAACTAAACCTTACTAGTCCACCACTAACATCACCACCTCTTACACAAACTTCCCAAAACTCTCATTGTTCTACTCTTTAGTTCATACCTAAACCATCTCAATGCATTATACATCATTTCCTCCAGATTTTTGCACAAGTCTTACATTCCTCATACCATGATTTTGTGTGTTTAATACACTCACCAATCCTCTAATTCCTCCTAGACATCTCTAGGCCATTCTCATCCTCAAGAACTTCTTAGTTAACTCATTTCCACTCAAATTCTTTTTAATGATCCCAAGTGAATCCTAGGGCATCTTAACTCACCACTACCACTTAAACACTTTGTTTTCTACTCAAATTTCGCCATAGCTTCTCTAGTACATTATCATGCCCAAATGCATTGCTTTCCTCATTCAACCATCTCACACACATCAAGTCCTTTCTCATCTTATTTTCTCACCCAAATCAACTCATTCACAACAAACTCAATATGATGCAATAATCTTAAATTGCATAGCACCAAGGCTCTTAAATGACATGGCTCTTAGGCCCTTAAATAGCTTAAACTTAAACACTGAATTTCCCACATATAAAAGCTTTCAACCTGCAAATACACCCATCAATCTCATAGTAATTATAATGCTCTTAAAATCCATCTTAAACTTATCTTACTAACTCATTCCCATTGGCTCCTTAGTCACAAGTTCATAAGCTTGTTTAAGTTCTTTTTATTAGGTTATATAACCCAATACACAATGTAAGCTCTAAGCCACATTGGTACCCTCCTAAACTCATCCCTTAAAACTTAAACCACCATTAGGTAAGCATTTTACCTTGTTTTCTCAAGCTTATCTTAACTTCCTCCTTAGACCTTTTCCCTTGGGAATCTCGGCCACCATCTTAACTTCCCTTGCCAATGTTCTAATCAATACACAATGACTCTCATGAGTGCTAAATAATACACTAACCTTAAGGAGTAAACCCTAGGTTGAAAATGTGTTTTAAGGTATTAAATTGAATGTTTTACCTTGGATTCTCAAAACAAGCTTGGGTATGAATCAAGTAGGACCTCCTCTAGCCCTTGGAGAATAGAATCAAGCTAGAACAATGGATAAAACAAGGCTCCATGAGTGATGATTTTCGGCCATCTAAGAAAAAGGATGGAAAGTTGATTTTTCTTTCACTTTCATTACCTTGAATGAATGGAGAACCAAAAGAGCTCTTCAAACTTGATTTTCCTCCATCAATGGAGTTTTCTCATGGCACCAAACTTGAGCTTTGAAAGATTTGAAAAGGTAGAAAGGTAGGTCTTGGTCTAACTAAGAATAATCTATGCTTATTTTTGGATTTGGAGCTTAAATGAAGGTTTGGTGAGCATTTGAAGATGGAGCATCCATGGAGCTGCTTGGAACGGTTTGAGAGGATGAAGAAGGTGAAGAAAACCGTGGGATAAGAAGAGAAATGAAGAAGAGAGGAGAGAGGTAGGTTAATATAAGGTATTTTACTTTTATAAAGCAAATAGTACTATTCTCTCTTTTACTCTTCTTTTCCTTTATTTGCTTAATCATGTGGTGAATCCCCACATCAAAACCGGCCACCCCCTTAATAACCAAGATATTTATGGTCTTGGTTGACCAACCAATTGACTTATGTTGACTAAAACTTAAACTAGGCACTATTTGGCACTATTCACAAATTAGTGCACATATTTCTGAAATTTTTGATTTCCCATTGATTTAGGCTTCCTAATGTGATAATAATTAGTACACATGTTGATTAAGATGTAATCATGGGCATTTAGCCACTCAGAACTCAATTATAAGACAATTTCTCAAAAAGGTGCTTTAAGGAGTCTTAAAGCACATTTTGTGTTTAAGCTTGTTTTTGAGCTTGGTTTTCTTTGATAATTGATTTAAAATGTCCATTATCATATTACTAAAGTCTTATAATGGTATTTGGGTGCTAATCAAAGTCACTCCAAGCTTAGAGCACGTTTTTGCCCACATTGCCCTTAAGGCGTTTTCTTGTGTTTTCCTTGGTTTAAATTGTCTACCAATCTTTCTAAGGCATATTCTAGCCTTACTACATCATAATTTGATGTTTACTTAGCATACTTAGGTTTGGGGTATTTCAGAGGCACCGAGAGGGAGAGAGTGTGTGTGTGGAAACGTGATTTTGCCAGGAAAGAGAAAAGATCGGGAAAGGGAAAGAAAAGAAAAGATAAGAAAAGAAAAGGAAAAGAAATAAACAAAAGAAAGGAATTAAAATATAAACTAATTAAATCTCCTTTTATTCCTAAGTACCTCTTTATCCTTACTTAAGGAATAAATCCAAACCCAAATAACTAAATCATTAACATTCCAATATCCACCAATTACCATAACCATATTTAATCAAATATAACGTATAACATATGCTGATAATTATGTGTAGCTTATCCAACTTTAACATGAACTTTTAATCTTATGCAAATAACTAAGAACACCCCTAAAAGTGTAACTTATGTACTTCTAAATGTACATAATTACTTTCCTATACGAACTTAGTTTCCATTAAATTCAAAGTAAATTATAATTTTTACGTTATTCAACTCAAATTTATGTTATTCATATATATTATTTGGAAAAGCATTTCTTTTAGTTAAATAGATTAAAGTTCATTTTTTCACTTAAATAAATGACATTTTATAGCTGAATAACATAAACTAAAATTGAGCGATGGATTGACATTTGTTCGTCACACAAAAGAAAGGTTCATTTTATGACAGAAAAAATATATACTTCAGAGTTAATAATGATTCAAATAGTGAATAAGATGCCATTTAAAAACACACATTATGTATATACACAAATAGGTAAAAAAATTAAGTTCATTGAAATATATTCATTATAAATCTCTTTTTTAGAAAACATAAATTATGATAAATAAGGATATAAAGTTTATAGTAGTTTTTATGTATATGATGTAAGCTATAATAATTTACTAATTTGTTTTTTTAGTAAAAGGGAAATATTTTATTAAGAACAACGGGTGTGGGCGGTTTCAGTTAAAACCAAAAAACCCGTAATACAGTGCTTTGAGGGGTACATTAAAGACATCCCAACCATGTAAGAGCTGGACTAGCAAAAATTCCAAACACGTGGAACCAGACAAGTGATAGGTGTGGAATTTATACATATTTCTATGCTTAATTTAATTAATATTTTATTGGTTTATGTGATAAATTCCTTACTTATATGATAATTTATGTTATATGCGAAGAACTCCCATTGCGGTTGTATGCTTAAACAGATGAAAATACTGAAGAAAATGACTTAGGAACGCGTGTCAAGAACTTAACGATCAAGACGGGACCGAACGGAAACAAAAACAGCCTTTCTAATACATTTGAATGTGTGTCCGGACATGTGTCCGGATGTACATGTCTGAACCAACCCCGAACATAGACTACTTGACACATTTGAGTATGGTCCGGGTTTGTGTCCTAACTTATAAACCCGGTCCAACCCCAGAAAGAACTTACTGACTAAAATTTGACATGGTCCGAGTCTACATACAAGGGAAGATTCCCGGACCATGCAAAAGAAATAATAGTCATGATTTGGATGGCTAGAGATGCATGGCTGCACGTGAAGTAATTTGGATGGGTTGGAGATGCATGGCTGCACGTGAACAGGAGCTGTGTACATGGACCTGCAAACCAAAATAAATTAAGTCAAAACACATTCGCTACTTACATTACAATTCTAGGCCGACCTAATGATGAGAGGCGCAGACAATTCAGAGAGGCCCGTGGAGATGATTTATATTCTGATGATGCACATGAATAAAATTTTGGCCCATATTCATTGGACAGATGATAAACTGACTTGATCAAGCAGCAACACGTGATTCAATTTTCACATATATATACTCCATAATGAAGACAGATGGGACGTGGTGGTTTTGGGAACAATTGCAACCCTAGCCGCACGGTCAGACAAGAGGAAGGGGGACAACAACGCAGACAGACTGGAGCAAAAGACACATACCGAATTCGTCATCGGTTCTACGACAATTAGACGATGTTTTCTTGTCTCTTTATCGTGTTATTATTTCTTTGTCTCCTATGTCTAAGTAGTTGTTAGAATTTTGGTTTGTTATGGACAACTAGTTTAATATTTTTCTTCCTAAGTTATTGAATATAAATTCTATACAGATTGTAGTTTTATTCCTCGTTTATTACTAAATTCTCTTGTGATTAATTATTTCTTGAGTTTATTTGGTTTGAATTGCTTACAAGTGAGAACTGCGGCGTTCATTAGACCATAGGAATATTACCAGTGAAACTAGAGATGGAAATTCCTCAAGATTAGCTGTCTAGAAACCAAATGATTTGTTAACGCTACTAGTTAATTAGTAAATTCATAACGAGGGTTAGGATTTAGGAATTACTAGTAAGGATCTATCTTGCGGGAGACTCGTTTTAGATTAATTTATATCTGAGGTTGCAATCTAGAATTTAGAAAACACCCACGAAGGGAATTGATAAACTAGTGAGAAATAGTAAACCAGGAATCACCTTTTAGATTTATTAGAAGAACACTTTTAATTGCTTTCATTTTAACTAATCATTTAATTTCTACATTCAAACCTCCAATTTATTGTTGTTATTTTTCTTTAGTTTAGTAGTTAATTAGATTAAAGACTCAAACTAGACACATCCTCATTTGGTTCGATAACCTAGAGGGATACTTCTATGAAAACTTGCTACGACAGGCCAATACACTTGCTGATATGCGTTTTTACCCGTACAACTAGAACAAGGCATGAATATGCCACGACAAGGACTGAGAAAGAAACAACCAACTTTGATTAGAACAACAAATAGAAAAAAAAAAGACAAACAACAAGTACAGGACACCAGACTCTAGCAAACAAAGAATCTTGTCTTTCCTCGATGCCAGCCAACCAAGGAATCATTCTTCTTGGCAACCCAAGGGTTAGGAGTTGTCTCACAATTGGGTCGGTCTTCCTCCAAAACGGATTGAGATCAATGACCAAAGTGCCTAAAACTAACCCCTATCGGGAAAAAGATGTTTTCTCTTTCTTGGACTTTGACTGATTTTTTGGTGTTCCCTGTCAAGGTTTCTCTTCCCACCACCGTGTGTCTCCAAGTGTCCATCATGGATCAACGTCACCGGACAAAAGACGAGGTGTGGTTCATTGATCAGGTCCTCAACCTACTGCATTGATGACTGGGTGGAATGAGAAGAGAGCCCTGGACATGGATTAGATTTGTCCTGCCCTCGGGATCTTGGTGTGCGCAAAGGTCTTCCCCTAAGATCGCAATCCTCATCTAGGACCTCTTAATGAACAGAAGTAACTTGTGCATGCAAGCCGGTCTCTAACTTTTTACCCTCTTGGTTTGCACTTCACCCCTTCAAAACTTCAAGAGAAACCAAAGCCTTGATTCTTCCCATGCCCCCCAGGACTTTCCAAAACTCGCACTCATCCTCGTCAGTCACCTTGCGACCAATGCGCAGCCTGGTGGCTTTGAGCCCATAGGGGAGCGATCCTTCCTTAGAGCCATTAGAGGTCGAACAGTCCTTAGTAGAGTGGATGAAGAGGTCGTAGTGGAAGCAGATCGGGGGCATTTTTTCATAGGATGGACGGAACATAGAGCAAACACCTTCAAGGGAGATAGAGATACAATGCAAGATAGGCTTGAATACATCATGTCTTAACCTTGACCCTCATGAAATCCCCCCAAAACCGACCTTCCTCCTCATCGACTTCCATAAAAGGGCCAAGCTTAGAAGAGGTTCTAAGAGAAAAGCCCTATGATGAAGAATGAGGGAAACGTCATGGATTTGAACCCACGTCGGTATGAACTTTAAATCATGGTCCTTGGGGGGTTTCCGGGCTTCCACCGGTTGAAGCACAATTAGCGAACTGTCAAAAATCAATGGCCCACGGTTGATAATGTCTTCAACATCTTCATCCTTCTCCATCTCGAACATAAAAATGTTCTTACTTACACTGCTAACTTTGGCTTGTTTTTGGAGCTGTGAAGCCTTACTAAATGTGGTTTCTATTGCCCGGATGTCAGTGGATCGAGGAGAGAAGAGTTTGCCAAGGATGCAGCCATAAGAGTAGGAGCTATTTAGCGTAAGAAGATCATAGAGTCCCAAGGAACGGTCTTGTCCGAAGAAAACAAGAGATCAACTCATTTGGTGGCAATTTCATCAACTTGATCCTCCTCATGCGTAGTCGCCGTGCCAAATAAGTAAGAGATTGGATTGGGGAAATCAAGGTATGGGTAGCACAGATGTTGAGAACGAGAGTGGGAGAGATTTGGGTGCAATAGGGAGGTAAATCAACCATATGCAAAAGGAAGCGATGGGAAATGATTAGTTTTTGGTTTCCAAGGCACCCATTGGGAAAGCAACCAGCTAGCAACCTAGGGGATGATGTGTCGCGAAGCCCTCTCGACAAAAAGAGAAAGTTGTGGAGAAACTTTATATACAAACAATCATATGAAGTGAATATGTGAGGATAAAATAGTCATTATTTAAGCTTCTTTCACAGACTCGGGGTATATTGTGAATTTTGAAATTCTTAAGAGTATATAAAGAACAACAATTCTTGGTTACACCCACATGTAGCTATCTTTGGCTACATTAACTGTACATTTGGACATATAAAACTGTATATGGGGATATACAACCTGTACATTCCATGTATAATAAAAATATACATGAAAATTATACTTTCAATAGATAATTCATTATACTGTTTTTTCTTATATAATATACATATTTACATTATACTCCCTCCGTCCTGAATTGACCGTCCTCTTTACTATTTGGACATGTCGTTTGACTTTAATTTTTAACATATAAGATAAATTAATTTTGAAAATTTAAGTTTTGCGTATGATTCCTTACATGATAAACTATATGTTACAAAATTTAGTTTTATAAAATTATTTTATCTTATATGCTTAATATTGAAGTGGAAAAGCGTGTCATAAAGCAAACAGGACGGTCAATTCAGGACGGAGGGAGTAAGATATTTAGTCTATCTCTACATATGTGGTGTTAACCATTTGGATATAAAGAATTGAGTACATTTTTGGAATATATTGTCCCTTTTTTAAAACAAAAAGGGCCGACAATCTAACAAAGATTGACGTCTCGTACTGAAATTATTGCAGCTGCATCACCTAATTCCTCACCTGAAAAGCAGCGGGTCACGATCAGTGAAGTAATTGAATGGATTGGAAACCTTAATTCAGTCCCTTCAGTATGAGCAATCACGTTTTGTTCCTACGTGGCATACACCCGCCTGTCGAACCGAGTTTCTACACACCCACACAAACCGATGGTTATTCACCCGTTTCGAAACGGCTACCCGAAAAGCTCCCTCTTTCCTTCTCTCTCTTCATTCCTCGTTCGTTCTAGTTCGCCCGCCGACTCCGCTCCATCAAATTTAGGTTTTTGCTAAAACCCCGAGGAAGAGACAAGAGAGGATCCCGGAAAGAGATAGGGACACTGACAGTAGTAGAGAATGGGGGCACTTGCTCCTGTCACTCCATGGATCCCGGAAGACGATCTGGCGCTCAAGAATGCCATCGAGGTAAACCCAAATGTAAAGTGCTTTTCTTTTTTCTTCCAACTATAGAATGCCGTCCATGAGTTTGTCGTCGTGCTTATGGTAACTCCTTCCTTGTTTTGAATTCTTGGATTTCCCTTGTGTTGTTGAGGGAAGTTTAGGCCATCGTTTGCTTGATGTTTGCAATTAGACGAGCAGACGCTTTTGATCGCTATTGTGCCCCGCCTAAGTTAGTGCTAGGTTTCATTGTGTTGCGATTTCTGCTAGCTGGTCGCTATGGGAACCCTTACAGACCGGTTTTGGGGTCCGATTTTCATGATATGGATGAGCTCAACTAATTAATTTGATAATTTACTGGTGCTGAGGTTCGATGCAGAGGGATACTTCTGAGTAATTACCCACACGCTAGGGGCTCAGCTATCCGTTGAAGTGTAAATGAGCGTTCCGATTTTCTTGTTTGGCATGAACTTCTCGAAAATATTGGTTTATTTTTTCCTCCCTCTTTTGAGGATATTTCTAAATACTTACCTGCAATTGTGAGCACGTTACGCCTATTTTAAACTGTAAAAAAGATTATCCAACGTCCATGACATACATTTAGATCTTGTTCTGTTCCTTCTGTGTCAAGCAGGGAAATAATAACCTACCACCAGTGATGTGGCTTGGTTACCCTGATGAAGTTAAAAGAAAATTTAGCTTTCGTTATTGACGTGAGGTTGATGAAATTTGTGGTGTTTCTTTGACCTTCTATTTGACGCTTGCCGGGGGGGGGGGAGGGGGGGTGTTGAATTAGGGGTTTGTTTGTGGCCTACTTGTAGTAATGAAGAAGCATGGAATTTCAGCGGTGACATAATATTTCCTTTTTGAACGAGGCAACCAATGGCTGATAGAGTGGTACTGCTTTAGTGGATAGTGAAATAAAGGGGAGAGGTGATTTGAAATTTGGGGTCTGCCCTGCAGTTCTTGGCTCACTGTGATAGTTTGGGTTTTTCTTTTGTAAAAACACATTTATATTCTATTCAAAGCGTTTACACCCTTTGGCCCATTTTGAGTATCTGAAATGGACTATTCTCTTCATATGAAAGTCAATTTATTTTATGAATTTGACCCTTCGAAAAATAAAATTATTACCTTCATCTAGGTAGAATATAATTTTAATTTGTTGTTAATGCAATGATTGGTTACTTTTCTTGATAAGTGTTTTTTTGGGCTTCAAAGAAAATAAGTGTTTATCTCTAAAGGATACTCATAATGCGATGGAGGGAATATGAAAGGGATTCACAGTGAACATTACATGTCTTTTTTTTATTAGTTTTTGTACTACTAGATTATATTTTCTGTGGAAACTGTGGTGTTCAACTGGTATACTTTCCTTGATGCTGTGATTGGTAAGAGTTAATTGACTGAAATAGTTTGGATATAAGGTAATGATATGATAAATTATAAGCATTACTGAGTATATGTAGGCCTGATGTTTCTTTGTGGTAGACCACTTCTTTCCTGACGCAGTATCTGTTAGGCGTACTTCCCTTGTGTCTGTCTCCCTTTTGTTCTGTCTCTGTGTGATGTCTCTTTCTCAGAAGTTTAGACCGGATCTTTATTATCAGTGTGTAGTATTCCAAAAATGCAAAATCGTGTGGAGTTTTTTTCTATGTTGTGGTTATTCTGCAAGAATATATTATATATTCTTATTGTTTGGTGTGTGTGCTGCTGGTGATGTGGAGCACTTGTTTGACTTGATTTTGAGCTTCTATTCTCAGGGTGGTGCTTCTTTACCGTCGCTTGCGAAAGGGGCAGTTAACTTTTCTCGAAGATATACCCTTAAGGAGATAGAAGATAGATGGCGTTGCCTTCTCTATGATCCAGTCATTTCTGATGAAGCTTCTGCTCTGATGATAGAGTTTGAACATAGTAATTGCAGGCCTGGCCGACTTGAAAATTCGAGAGAGAGAATAGCAAGTCGGAAGAGGAGGGTCAGTGTTAGGAGCTGCTACTATGCCCGGAGAAAAAGAATATGCACTGAGGCACTCAGCCCTAGTCATCTAGATTTTGTTGAAGGTCCTGGTGGAAGCTGCTGTCATAATGGAAATGAGCCTCCAGAATATCATGGCTTACTGGGAGTGGGAGATCCTATGGGTAAACATTTTCCCTTACCAGAGACTGGCTTTACTAGTCTGCATCATGTTTTGCAGCATGCTGACAATATTGATGTACCTTCACATGCGTTTGAGTTTGAGAGTGGATCACAGGCCCAACTTGGAAATCTTCCAGTTGATGCTCATAATTCATGTCAAGAAATTCCCCACATTCTGGACCATAAAATGGGTCTAACTGGGAGATGCGCTGCAGATGAAGGTGTGGGCCCATCCAAAGAACTGGCCATGCCAAATCTTTTTGAAGATAGTGGCATCAATGAATCCTATGAATGATGACAGTGGTGGTATGTGCCCCGAATTTGGAGAAAACCACGTCTTCAACTCACCAAATTCTGATTTTGAGACTTCCTTCCATCATCTGAACTATCCATCTCCTCCACCTGTAATTCCTGATTGGAGAAACATTGAGGCAATTCCACCATTGTCACATATTGGGGATGGCTCTGGGTTGGGAGAAAATGATTTTGATACTGGAGATGCATTTCAGATTCCTAATGAAGGACATCATACTGGGCACATGGCGTCAGATTATAATGCTGTTGTTCACTCAGAAACAGAGCTGATGAACCATCATATCCCTTGTAATGATCTGAAGCAATCTACATCGTGCGAGACAAGTGATTTTGTGGAGTTGTCCAACTTGTGGGGTGATTGTGACATAGATGATGAAGATATGTTTGCGGGCGTTGATGATTGCAACCTTTTATTAGATTCTCCTGGTATGAATGAAGACTTCTGCATGGACCCGGATGAAGATGATTTGGTAAAAGTTACTGACACAGAAGAGGCTCTCCTGGCTCCTCCTGAAACCAAGATAGCCATTCCCAGTTATCCTGATAGTATGCAGGATTCAGATATTTGTATGGAGAATGATATTGGGAATACAGCTATGATGTCTAATGCAGAAGAAGTAAGAATTCCGTCATCGACTCCTTGTGTGGATCCTCAATTTCCGGAGTACCGGAATGGTGTTATTTGCTGCACTTTGAATTCGGAGGATCCTGAGATCCCCTGTAATGATGATATCATTTTTCCACCAAAACTTCACCCAGCTTCAACTGGTCACAGAAGAAACAATGTCGAAGTGGGTCCACCACCTTCTTCGTCGTTTAAAAGTGGCATAACACACAAAGAAACTAATGAAAATGGGTGCAGCGTGTTAAGCAGAGAGTTGGAGAGATTCCGGCAGTTGCATGGGGATCCTCTGTCAAACGGGACATCAATGGGGATGATTGATGATGGTGGTAAAAAACGAGGGAATAGATACGATGATGGTGATAATATGGTGTCTGTGAAACGTGGGATGGCTAATACCAGTTCGATTCCGAAACTGGAAGCTGCCAATGTTGGGACATCGAGAAAAAGCAAGAAGATAGTAGATGGGTTGAACCATGATGTTCATCCTAGTGGTGGTAATAGGATAAAGCAAGAAGGGGGCAAGATACAGTAGCAGCAAGTAAAGATGAGCTACATGGGGGCAGGCAGTTAGCGTTGACAGAAAATGGAGGTGCCGGAGCTGAAGAGGAGTCGGATAATCCTGAGGAGGTCTACTCGGAGGATGATGATATACCTTGTTACTCTGATGTGGAGTCAATGGTATGGTTCTCAATCTTGTTGGATACATATGTGTGTAATGTTGTATTGGTTGTCCATGTTTTCTGATTGACGGTGCTTGCTGGTTACAGATACTTGGTATGGATCTGGATCCAGAAGATGAAGATTCATGTGTCACTAAGGAAGGTAATTTGAAGATGATAGTTTCACATTTTAAAGTTTTGTGGTTGGTTATCATGCTGTCCTAATCGAATAAAGAATATGTATCTGGGTGCTGTACATTGCATTCACATATGGAGTTTGTTTCTTTAGCATGATGTTTTCACTTGATCCATGAGTTGACAGGGACAGAAGTCGATGAAGCTGTTGTTTGTATGCTGTGCCAGAATGTCAATATATGTATGTATATAAATGATGGAGTTGGTGGGTGATGAATGTTTATTTGTGATTATGCAGTTGCAAAATACATGGAAGAAGTAGCACAGAAGATGATTGTAAGGCTTGAACAGGGTGCAAATGGGTCTATTCAAAGGGCGATGGCATGTCGTGGAGCATTAGCTGTTTTGATCAGCCATTATTCAAAGTATTACATCATGAAACACAAGGTAACTGATGTCTAGTACAACAGGTGTGGTGTCAATGTGTTGGGAAGGTTTCAGTGTTTTGATCGTGGTTTTAGTAAAAAAGAAGATTGTGCTCTAAAAGATTTTCAGTCATTTAGGTGGAACTTGGAAGACGGACTGCAGGGCGTATTCCTCATATTGACATTGATCTTAGAAGAGAAGTTAGTGCAAATAAAATTTCTAGGCGGCAGGTGAGTTTGTTTGTTTGTTTGTCTTGTCTTGGATATTTGGTATGTGGTTAGTTAGTTAGTTAGTTAGTTAGTTAGTTATAGTGTTGTGATGATGATATTTTGAATTGAACGGTTTAGGCCACCATAGAGCTGGAGGAGGATGGAACTTTTCGTCTGTATAACACGGGAAAGGCGTCAATCTATGTAAATAGCAAGCGGGTGCGACGTCGCTATTCAATCACTCTGAATCCAAATTGTTTGATCGAGGTATTTGTCGTATATATGTTTTCAGTATTTGGGATCTGGGTTTGTTTGTTATTTAATTTGCTTTTACATGTTTCTGGTGGGTTTCAGATCAAAGGGGTGCCATTCATATTCGAAGTTAACCAAGCTTACTTGAAGCGGTATCTTGATTCGGTATCTTGAAATGACAAAGCAAGAAGCAATGGTTATAACTGTTATGAAAGAAAGAAAGTAGTAGCTGGAAGGAGCATCCGTGGAAGGGGGGGGGTGCTTAGAGAGGAGAAGAGTAGAGTAGATGCTTTGTCGGTCAGTTTGGGTAATCTTATGAGACGTAAAAGTGACTAGTAGTAGCAGATTGTACGCACCCACCGTACGGGCAGACGTGGGATACCTGTACAAGAAAGTAGCAAGTAGTAGTCGTAGACGACTACCCCGTCGGCTAGGCTGTTATTAATGTTCTCATGTTTTAATTAATAATTTCACTAGTTAAAAATAGCTATTGGTATCTCGCGCTTCATTAGTTCCTCCCTTCAGAGAACATAAAAAATAACAATCTAAGCCTGGTATGTGTTGGCAGCATCGTCTTCGCTCACATCACAAATTAAGTTGCAGTAGGTTTAGTTTGGTTAGAATGTTGGAGTCATGGCAAGACATGCTAGTTAGTTTGGTTGAGTAAGATGTTGACAGATAAGTTTGAAGGGGCAGAGTAGGCATTAGATTAGTGTTTATGTTACAGTAGTGGCATTGGCTTTAGCCTCAAACCATATAAAAGGAATGAAATGCCGGAAAAAGGTCCCTAGAAAATGAAAACTTTCTCCTCTCCAACTTTGGCATGACAAAAACAACCAACCAAGTACATTCTTCCAACTTTGTCTATTAGGTAACATAAACATAATGGTTGCATACTGTTACCGTTCTCTCTGCCACCATTACTAACACTAGTTTATTATGTATATCTTACTCCAGCCCCATGTAGTAATAAAGATAAGCTAAGGGGGGTTGGTTCAGTGGCCGTTACTCATCGCCCATATCAAATGTAAAAAATTACATCATAAGCTATAAAGGGGGAACATAATTCTGACTTTGCATTTAATCGGGGCCGCTCTAACTTTCACAATCTGATACACACAAAAGCACACGCACGCATATTTTACATAAAACTACATTAATAATTCCTGAACCCAGGAGAATCCAGATACTACTCTGAACTCTCCATCCTTCCTCTTTCATGTTTCCACTCTACTTAACATACCCTCCCCACCTAAACTCACTTCACTACTCAGTCTTCTTCTTTGCATTCTCAACGTCTTTTGGAGTTTTGACCCTCTCATCATCGTATCTGTCTGTCACCAACAGAAACAGAAACCACCTAATATGAAGAACCACTCCCAGTCCCACACACCAAACAAAACCACTTTCTTTCTTCTCTTCTTCACTCTCCTCTCAACTCAACTCCCTTCAACCCACCCCAAAACCCACCCATCAGACATCAAATCCCTCTCCCTCTTCATCAAATCAATCCACCCATCCTCAATCCGTCCCGGTTCATGTCTCAGCACTTGGTCCTTCACTCTCGACCCTTGCGACAACCTCTTCTCCTCCCACTTCACTTGCGGCCTCCGCTGC
Organism: Limonium bicolor; assembly: GCA_023374045.1. Classification (NCBI taxonomy): domain Eukaryota; kingdom Viridiplantae; phylum Streptophyta; class Magnoliopsida; order Caryophyllales; family Plumbaginaceae; genus Limonium; species Limonium bicolor. The sequence continues at coordinate 360,609,163 of CM041778.1, read as the reverse complement.
GACATCATCGACACTCACACAAATCTCTCCCGTATCACCGAAATAACCCTAGATTCCGCCAATTACACCGGCAATCTCTACCTCACAAACCTCCCACACCTCCAAACCCTACAAATCCCAGACAATTCACTCGCCGGCCCAATCCCATCATCCCTCTCAACACTCCATTCCCTTAACCGTCTCATCCTCTCCGGCAACTCATTCTCCCACCATATCCCACCTTCCCTCTCAAATCTCCCCTCCCTCACCCACCTCTCACTCGACAACAACCGCTTAACCGGACCCATCCCTTCAACCTTCAATTCCCTCACTTCCCTTACCCATCTCAACCTCCAACATAACCGTCTCACTCATTCCATCCCTAACCTTTCCTCCCTCCGTAACCTCACTTCCCTTGATATCAGTGATAATCACTTCTCATTCTCACATCCTCCCTCTTACCTGACTCACTCATCTCATTCTCAGCACGTAACAACACTTTACCATCTCATCATCATCATCATCATCAAATCCTCACCGCCATCACTGATCAACTCCAAAACCTCCCGTACCTTCAAGTACTTGATCTCAGTTACAATCATTTCTCCGGTTCAATCCCATCACTCATCTTCCAACATCAAGCTCTACAACAACTATCACTCTCACATAACCGTCTCTCTTCCCTTACACCACCACACCTCCACCGTAATAGCAGATTAATAGCTGTTGATCTTAGTTACAATCGAATCACTGGTACTTTACCTGATTTCTTTACAGAAATGCCGGATCTTTCCGCATTATCACTCGAGTATAACCGGTTTAGTGGGAGATTCCTTCTCACTACGCGAAGAGAGTGGAAACTGCTGCTGCTGAAGGCGGTGGTGGAGGTGGTGGTGGTGCGTCGTCGTTTCGTAGATTGTTGTTGGGTGGGAATTATTTGTTTGGGCCTATTCCTGGCCCATTATTACTGATTAAGCCTGGGTCAGTTAATGTTAGTTTAATGGATAATTGTTTGTTGTTTTGTCCTGAGAATTCTTCTTTTGTAAGGGTGGTGTTCAGAAACCACTTACTGTCTGTCAGAAGTTCATTCACTAAAGTGGGTCGTTTTCCATTGGGGAAGGATAGGTATATGTTGTCTTTGGTTTAAACGAGATCTAGTTGTTTGTTAAGAAGAAAGATAGATGATCCTATAGAAGAAGAATGTTTGATTAATTTCAGGAGAGTCGTATGAGATGTGTATTTACTTTCTAGCTAGCGAGCTAGCATATAGATAGTTAGGGTTTTAGACTTGCCCAAAGAAAGATGATCATATACAATACAACACCCTGTTTGCAATAAAATATTAAGATGTGCACTTGTCTTGATTCTTGCTTTTTTATGTGTCGGTGGTGATTACTGACAACTATCAAATGGGTTTAACTCATCTTGAAACTTTCGATACTTAAATCAAACTCGCCATTATTTAATGGCAAGCCCATTTCTCATAATAATGGCGAGTTTGATTTAAGTATCCTTCAGAGGCGATTTTTAGAGGCGATTAACGTCCTCTGGTTCTCTTCTGCTCAGCAGGGAGATTGGGATCTCAATTAGAGTTATCTCCTCCATTAGTTGGTGGTGCTCTGGTCTGCTCTAGTATCGGTCGCTATTTCCTTCGCGATCTGGGGAGTTTTCTTCACCCGCTTCTTCTAGGTTATTGTCGCTGCTCTCTTCGTCTGGTGTGTGCGTTGGCAGTAGTTCTGTTCTGTTCTGCATCTACTCCAGTTGCTGGCAGTTGTGTTGGGTCATGTTCTTCAGCCAGAGAAGATCTCCGGTGGGGTATTGTTTCTTCTCCTTTCTATCCGCGCTGGGATTTTGTTTCCGCTCAGCCATTTCTTCCTCGCTTTGGTTGGCTAGCTGCGGTTAGGCTGAGTTTGCTCAATCTGTCTCTGGGGTGTTAGTCTTATTCTATCTGCTGGTTCATTGTTGTCTGGGCGACTCTCCCTGGATTTGTTGTTTCTCCTGTTTCTGAGGTGTGGTCTCCGCAAGGGTGGTGTGGTTCTTCGCTTGTGCTTTCCCGAGTCGGGCTGTCTGGGTTTGGTTCAGAGGAAGTGTCCAGTCTTTCAGAGGTTCTGTCTGTGTGGTTTTCAGGGGGTCGTGATCACCTTGTTCTGGTTGGTCTTGGGTCAGCTTGGGTTGGTTTCTCTTTCGTCTGATTGTGTGAGTTGTGTTTCGGTTCGCAGATTGTCCCCTTTCGGTTGTAGGGGGTGCTTTTAGGTCGCAGCAGTGGTGGTGGGTGTGGTGTGATCTTCGGTAGCGAGGTATCTCTGTCGAACCGTTTAGGTCCTGCCTCTGATTGGGGTGGATTGGGTGTATCTGTTCGATTTTTTGAGGTGGTTCTTCATCGACTAGGGCGTGTAAGGCTGTTTGGTTTTCAGTGCCTGCTTTGTTCCCTGTATTTTGAGCATTTCCTGAGTGCGTTTTTCAGGCTGGTTGGGTGCCTCTGTTTTGGTTTGCTCGGTGGTGTTTGATTTGCCCAGTTTGTTGAGTTCGTCCCGGCTACACATTGTCCGATGAGTTGTTTTATCACTTAATTGTAGGGGATTAGGGATACCCAAGGCAAGTCTTTTGGGTTAAGAGTTTAATTCTGAAACTCAACCCGAATATCATTTTCCTAAGTGAGACACACAAGTCTGACAGTGATATGGAGCTCTTCTTTGGGATGTTCCCGCTTTACGGCGGGCTAGCGGTGTCAAGAGGAAGAGGAGGAGTGGAGGCCTTCTTATGTGGAAAAGCTCCCTAGGATGCTCGATGATCTCTCAATCTAGGCATCACATGTCAGCCAGTATGTCTATGCCAGGTGACCTCCACTTTGTATTTACCGGGTTTTATGGGTGGTCTAATTGGTCTCTCAAGCATCTGTCCTGGAAACTTCTCCGGATTCTTGGTAAGCAAGTTAGGCTGCCCTGGGTGATAGCTGGGGACTTCAATCAGATCCTTCATGCCTCTGAGAAGATCGGGGGTAGAATCAGGCAAGATGTTCATATGGCTCCGTTCAGAGAGGCCATTTCTGAATGTGATCTCCATGATATCGGGTTCTTTGGAGAGAGCTCTACTTATACCAATTGCCAGGATGGGGTCTTCCATTCTCATAGTAGATTGGATAGAGTGTTTTGCTCCTCTGGGGCTATAGGCCTTCCCTAATATTTCAGTGGAACACCTTCCCCGGGAAGCTTCAGATCACTGTCCTCTTCTAATCAGGTTCTTTGGTATCCATAAAGTTCCGGTAAAAGTGTTCAGATTTGAAAACGGTTGGTGTTTGGATCCCAAGTGTGCTGAGATAGTTACGGATGTCTGGAGTAATAATTTCCTAACGTCACTACTTCTCTGGATTTATGTGCTCGGAAACTAAGTGAATGGAAGGGGTGGTCTATCTCCAAGATTAAATAGAAGATGATAAATAAGAAGAAAGAGCTGGGTAAGATCTCTATTAGTGATAGCTCTTTGGGAGCAATCAATAATAGAAAGAGGCTCCTTTTGGAAATTGAGTTACTCTCCTTCCGGGAGGAAATATGGTGGAAGCAACGATCCAGAGATAGGTGGATTAAGGAAGGAGATAAGAATACCGGGTATTTCCATGCTAGGGCGACCTCTAATACAAGATCTAAAGAGATCTTTGGTCTCATGGATTCTGGGAATACTATGCAGTATTCTTGGCAGAGCATAGAATCCATTGCTAGAGAGTATTTCCAAAATCTCTTTTCTTCCTCCCAACCCCAGATGGATAGGGACTTTTTGGGAGCGGTGGAGGGTAGACTAAATGGTAGTTTTATCTCTGAGCTGAGCAGACCTTATACACGAGAGGAAATCATTTCTGCTGTCAAACAATTAGGAGTCAACAAAGCTCCTGGGCCGGATGGATTTAATGGTAAATTCTTTATCACCTTCTGGCATATCATTGGGGACCAAATTATTGATGCAGTCATGCCTATTCTTAGAGGCCAGCCCCTCCCTGATTCCTTAAATGAGTATTTTATCACTCTTATCTCAAAGATTGCGGGGGCGACAGAGATTGATAAATTCAGACCGATTGCTCTTTGTAACTTTGCGTATAAGATTGCTTCCAAGACCTTGGCGAATAGGGTTCATCATATCCTACCACATCTCATCTCTCATAATCAATCTGGGTTTGTGAAAGGAAGGCTTATTACCGATAATATCATTCTAGCAGGCGAGCTCCAACACTTTTTAGAGAGAAACCAAGCTGTTAAGAATGGTTTCTTTGCTCTTAAGTTGGACTTCAGCAAGGCGTATGACAGGTTAGAGTGGAGCTTCCTCCATGATGTTCTCTTGTCCATGGGTTTCCCTTCCCATTGGAGTATTCCAGTTATGAACTGTGTCCGCTCAGTCAGATGTTCTATCCTCATCAACGGCAAACCAGGTAACTCTTTTGACCAATCTAGGGGCATTAGACAAGGAGACCCTCTCTCTCTCCCTTCCTATTCATTTTGGCTCAGGAAGCCTTGTCTAGTTTCCTAAATAAGTCCGAGTTTATGGGAGATTTTCAGGGGATCAAGCTTTCCCCCCTCTGTCCGTCCATTTCTCATCTAGCTTTCGCTGATGATCTTCTCCTTTTTGGAAAAGCCAATCCCACTAACATTTCTCGACTGAATCATATCCTCACAAAATCCTTCAAGCCTCCGGCCACAAAATCAACCATCTCAAATCTGAATTGGTGTTTAGCAAAAGACTATCTCCCCCATTAAAGACAATCTCTCCAGTCTTCTGAATGTCCAAGAGGTACCTTGCTTCTCCAAATACCTAGGACTTCCCCTCAAGATATGTAGGAGAAAACATGATCTCTTTACCTATCTTATCGAATCAGTCCACAAAAGGGTTTCCAGTTGGACTAAACCTATGGCTCAAGCAGCTAGATCTGTCATGGTGTCCAGTGTTCTCCAGTCTATTCCAAATTACACCATGTCCCTTTTTGCTCTTCCCAAGGGTATTATTGCGAAACTCAATTCAGCTTTCTCTTCCTTCTGGTGGAGTGGGAAAACTGATAAAAGAGCTCTCCACTGGACTAAATGGTCTAAAATTTGTGACACTTCGGACCAAGGAGGCCTTGGTTTCAGAGAGGTGGAAAAGTTCAATAAGGCTCTTTTGGTTAAACAGCTCTGGAGATTACTCTCTTGTCCGGGGTCTCTAGTAGCTTAAGTTATGAAGCAGCTCTACTACCCTGACAATAATATTAGTGAGTGCCCCCCTTCGAACAAAGGGAGCCCCATCTGGAAGTCCATCTCTTCGGTAATGGATTTGCTCAGAGAAGGAGCTCGGTCTCTTCCTCCTGTGGGAGATGAACCTCGGTCTCCTACCCCACAGGTTGTGGATAGCTCTAGTCAGTGGTCCTGGGTCTTCTCCAAAGATAACAAGTTCTCGGTTAAATCAGCTTATATTGCTCTGGTTAAAGAAAAAGGTGGGGGAAGCTCCTCCTCTCCAGCCCCTCTCCATCGGTAGGATTGGTAAGAAGCTTACCAGTTCCATTTGCTGCCCTAGAGTTAAACTCAATCTCTGCGGAAGTTCTTAGGAAAATATTATCCCTTGTCAGGATAATTTGGTTAGACGGATGGGAGGTGATTCCAGATGTTTCTTTTGTGGGGCTAAGGACAACTTGGCTCATTGCTTCTTCTTCTGTTGCGCTGTTAGAGATATATGGAGGAGATTGGTGGATGTGAGTGAAATACCTACTAATGTGGATGGTATGTTGGATTGGTTTTTTCGGATGTCTGAGGTGTGGAGTGTGAAGAAGTTATCTCTTATAGCTAACAAGCTTTGGGTCATATATGCTTCGAGGAATAAAGTCAAGCACAATCCAGAGCTTTCCTGGTGGAAAGAAGTCGAGGTAAACAATTCCTTTACTGAAGCTTATCTTTCGGTGATGAAGGTCTCCTCTCATCTCTACTCTCCTAGGAGTTGGCTTCCTCCTCCGTCGGGTTATCATAGTATTTGTACGGGTATGCATGCTAGTCGTTTTGGGGACCGGATCATTGCTGGGCTTATCCGAGATGATCGTGGTCGGCCTATTGTAGTTTTCAATCGAAGAATTTCCAGCACCAACAATGTGCAGTATGCTGATATCAAAGCAAAAGGAATTGCTATGGAGCTTGCTATCTCGGTTGGTAGCCATAGCATTTGCATTGAATCAGTTGATAGTTATTTCGAGGGCATCATCAATTTGAGAGATATCAGAAGACCCAATGCTAGTTGGGATGATATCTTGAGGGTGAGAGGATTACTAGAGAATTTCGCTAGTATTATTAGTAGTGAAGCTCTCTTGTATGATAATTATCTGACTAAGATTATCTGTAATTTGGGGAATCCTCTCTTTGAGACTAATCGGGTGTGGTTGGGGGAGCATGTTCCCCCTAATATTATTTTGGCTTGTAAGCTAGATGTGGAACTAGCATGACATGAGGGTTTTTCCCTATGCTTGCTTTGTGTTATATTATTAGGTCACGATGTTTCTCAAAAAAAAAAACTCGCCATTATTATTGTTGACACAAGCAAGTGGAGTGGATCTGTTCGAGTTAGAATTCAGCAGTATTTACTTACTGAAAGTGGGTGGGTGGATCGATCGAGTTTCCCTGCTGATTCGTCGGTTGCATTCAATTCCAATGTACGGTCCAAGTTGACCAGAAAATCATGCATATGAGTAATACTTAACTAATTGAGAAGAAGTGAATTGAATTGAATGTATCATGAATGAAGAATCGAGGATGCGTGATAAAACTTGAAGGAAGTTCCATGGTAGTGGCCCGACTCTACTAAATATGTATGTATGTTTCCCGGATACAGAGGTATACTTCGTCTACCTACCTCACGTGAGCATTCAGTTCTTGTCAACACCACTGGGATTTAATGTGATCAAGAGGCATATGGGAAGTAGTTACGTAGAAATGAGGTAGTTGTTCCAAGGTGTTAATGGATGTTGTTAATAAGGTTGTAAGAGTTGTAACTTGTACACCATTATATTATTATAAAACACAACCCAAATAAACCCTTTCGCCATGTTGATATTTGCATTCCTTTAGAGACGATGTCGACTTTCTATATATAGACCTACACTAGATGTTTAGCTTAGAATGCATCTCTCCACGTGTCTAGCTAACTACTTGACCTCACTCAACAATTATTATGTCCCCCACCGAACAACTAACAAAATGACAAGATGAACTAGGAAAAGTAACCTACACAATGCAATCTAGTTGAAGATGTACCTAATTGCTATCACATATGTATGAAACTTGAAACTTTCAACGCTATAATAATGTCATGCTTTAAGTTCTACCTACGATTATGGTTATATCTTGTCATTTTGCTCTCCAAATCTAGAGTGTTATATATCCATTTCAAGTGGCAGACCTGATAAGTGGTGAAAATATGCATTTATAAGATTTATATTAATATGCATTTTACTTAGGTTATGACTTATCTTCACCACTTTATAGAGTATTTTATAATTATTAGTGAACTTATACATTTTACATATTATAATAGGTAAAAGTCCATTCGAGCATGTTTGGAAGACTCAAAGAGAGGTCGTAGCAAAGATTTAATGCTTTGGGAATTATGCCAAGTTCAACAGAAAGTTTTAGGATGATTTTGGTGCAGCCAGGGACATTCTGAAGCCGAACGCCCCAGGGTGACCACCTTAGGTGGGTCGGTCGGATTCTTCCCCCACCTACTGGAATGGACCGACCCAGAGAGACCGTCCCATGTGGGTCGGTCGAACTCGTCCCGACCTACTGAACTGGACTGCCCCAGGGCGACTGGGCCTTGTAGATCGGTCGAGCTCCTCCCCGACCAACTGGAATGGGCCGACCCAGGGGGAAAATATGTTGTGCCCCAGTTTTTTTATTTGTTACAAGTTCGCAAAGGGAGCGTATGTTATTTTCTAACCTTATGTTCGGGAGTTATGTCATTTCTGGTTTATTTTATATTAGCTTATAAGGGAGGAGGGGTAAAATGGTCTTATGTGTTATTAATAGGTTAGGAAGGAGATTCCCTTTTCATTATTCATTTCTTCCTTCTCCTTCCTATTTCTGAAATCCCATTCTACTTCCACACTATTCTTCCCATCCCTTTACACTCTTCTTCTTCTTTCCTTAATTCTACTTCTGGTGTCTAAATCGTTGGAAGGTTTTGCTCATGGAAGTTTCGTTTCACTAGTCTATCAAATTTCAGGTTTGAGTTGTGGATTTAGTTTCAAGTTTGTTCTTTAACGTTTCCTTTCCGTTTCTATTTTCGGTTTCATCTCCTGGTGAATTTAGTCGATAGTTCGTTGGGTTCGAGTGGAGATTCGAGGAGAGTTGTTGTGGAGTCTGTAGAGTTATGCATGCTTTGGATTGAGGTAGGTGGTAGATGAATTCGGTATGGGTGTGTTAACCCATGGAGATTCTAGATTTCGTTTCGTTTCTTAATGTGTTTGTTTTGATCTCTGATTTTGATGTGAATCTGACTAGGTTTTAAATTGTGTTTTCGCTCTGTTAAAACCCCATGGAAATGTGATTCGATTGCCTATTTGTTATGGAAAGATATGTATTCAATGGTGAATTTGTGGCTTTGATTGTTGTCAGTTTCTGCTCCTGATTTTGCATTTCGTGTGTCGTCCGAACAGGGCTTTGCAGACGTGTATATCTGAGTGGTTAAACTGGTGTAAAAATAAAAGAAAAGAAATTAAAACTCAAAATAAACGTCGGGCTGCAAACAAATCCCGGTCGTGGTAGTATAGTGAAATGTAAGCGACCGGATATCGAACCGTGGGACTAAGGTGAATATCATAGTACCTAAGCATGTCACAAAAGGGGGGATTAATTGACTTCTATTATAAATAAAAAGGAAAGATAAAATAAACTAAGTTAATAGATAAATTAAACGGGACTCTGGGTCAGGTTAATATAGTCTGCTTAATTATGCTATCTCTACTGGTTTAATATAATAATTTGGCAAGATTCCTGTTATTATCTTAAGGTCCGATGAAAACTCATAAGAACTCGTTTACCTGAAAATGCAAGGTCCGATGAAAACTCAAGCAAAATACGTGTAAACGGCAGAGGAGTATGAGGAATTTTATTCTTGCAACTGAGTACTAACTTAAACGATGAAAATAAGTTTCCTCCAGTTTTACGGCTTAATTAACCTATCTATTTTTCACCGATCAGATTAGAAATAGATTTAGTAAAGCAATTTAATAAACTCATGACATTTATTAAAAAGGTGCGAGATAACCTTTAATCGTAACAAACTGTATTTAAATTAAAACCAGTAAAAATATTGCATAATTAATACAAACACATAATAACCATTCCCAGAGTATAAATATTCTAGCTTAACATATTAAATAGATAAACATAAACAAGAGTAATAGAAATCATCTGTAGTCACTCCTGCATTCGTTCTGCTATTTTGTATATGTAGGAATAGAGGTGGATATGGTGGAATGTAAAATAAATAAAATGGAGAAGATGGGTGAAGAGAAATGGGATGGACGTGTGATGTGAGGTGGTGGATCGGTGATGTTGGGTGGTGGATGTTTTTTTGTAAGCAGAAGGTACGTGTGTTTATATAGAGGAAAGGAAGAGGCAGTAGATAGAGAACACCGCGTGAGGAATTGATTGGGGCGGCAGAAAGAGCTGGATCACGCGTGAAAGGATTTGCTCATTGATTGCTCCTCATTAATTGCAGGGGACAGAGCTGAACACACGCGTGAATTAAGGTAGGCGGTGCGGAGTAGATGGATATGGCAGAAGCATGTTGCAGACAGTCGCTCAAGTTGCAGACAGTCACGTGAAGAAGAAAACTGTCGCGTTGATTTTTAGTCACGTCCGCGTGACTGTCCGCCTGGATCCATGCGGTTGCATGTGTTGTCCGCCTAGCTGTCCGCGTCCCTGTCCGCCTAGCTTCATGCGGACACCTTATGTGTGTCCTCGTGTCTGTCCGCCTCTCCCCATGCGGTTGCTGTGTGGTCTTGTCCGCCTAAGAGTCCGCCCAACGGCATGCGGACATCACTGTCCTGCCCGCCTAAGCGTCCGCCTATCCCCATGCGGACACAAGGGAGGTTTTGACTTATTTTCTTCTACGAACTTTGACCGGCTCTAGATTCTTCGTTTGGACTTCGTTTTCTGAGCCGTTTGCGTCTATGCGTTCGTCTCTTCGTCTACTTTACTCCCAGCTTGGTTTTCCTCATGTTTAAACAATAAATTTGTGAGATAAACAATAAAACATAAACTAGAGGAAAACTAACCGAAGTGGAGAAATGAGCAAGAAAAGTGCTAATATTATATATGAAATACACCTATAAATCATGCTCATTTGGACACTTATCACACCCCCACACTTATCTTTTTGCTTGTCCTCAAGCAAAACCATGTACCCAAGTAAGTAGGGAATGCTCAATACTAACAAATATTATTATGAAGGGTAGGATAAAGAAGTGAACAGTACTTGATCTTTTTAACTTATTGAGGAGTGTGAAAAATCAACTGCTGGTGGCATAGGTGTGCTCAGGGTAAAAATAAAATATAGAGTTTCGGGGTATGATCCAAGGTACTTCAATGTTTCTTTTGTTTAGGTGACTCTGAGAACTTTTACCATGGCCAACTTCTCTCAAGAATGGGCATTGAGGAGAAAACAAAAGGAAAAATAGATTTATGCATTTGTTTCACTTTTGCATAAGGGATGAGAAAATGTATGCATCACGCCTTTGTATTTAAGAACACTCAACTCTCTTTGTTGGTTACCAATGGTGTCTCGCAAGTCCCTTATTTTTTTGTATTTTTCTTTCTCTTTTTTATTTAACAGAGAAGCACCCCTTAGCAATCCCTAAGAGAGAAGACAGAAAGAAACCCTGAGCAATAAAATCCAACCATTTGCAGATTATTTGGTCACACCGCATAAAAATGCTCCTCAAAAGTAATCAAAATTTTAAAATTTTGTACCATTTATCCCACAATTCATAACAGTATTTATTTTTAAAGAGAACAACCCACATATAAAGAGTCACGATATTGAATTGGACAAACGCAAGATAAGCAGAGAGATTAAGCATTTAAGCACAAAATTCCACCGAAAGGGCACACTCCCCCACACTTAATTTGAACAATGTCCTCGTTGTTCACCGGAAAACAAGGGAGGTTTCAGAAGACCTTTTCGGTAAGTAGATAAAATAGAGATAACACAAAGGTCACAAATAAACATTTAAGCACATATACGCTCCTCTGCAGTTTTTATTTAAATAAAAGCATAATTAAAGAAACCGGTACTCCCCTGATATTATTTTTGCTAGTTGTTAAAGGAGTTCCCCCACACTTGAGCTTCAGCCTCAAGTAGCGTAGCTTGGTTGCAGTGTAGATATGAAGGTGCACCTGCATAAGACACTAGAAGCAACCATACTACAAACGGAGTTAAAAGTTAGCAAAAATAAAATTTAAAGAGAACCTGAAAATTAAAAAGAGCATAAAAGCAAAATAAAATAAAAGTTCATCCGGGTTGCCTCCCGGGAAGCTGCCCTTCTTTAACGTCTTTGGCTAGACGCCTGCTTCGTTATCCTGGATCAAAACAAAACGTTACTTCGGCATATAAAATAGGAAAATGAATACTCCACAAAACCTGGTGTTTGAGGAGGTACTGCCGGGAACGTAGTTCTAATAGAAGACCCGGTGGTGATGACTTTTCTTCCTCAAATTGGAGGATGTAAACATCCTCCTTTTGTAGGTGAGGCTCATAGAAAGAACGCTGATCGATATCATCTTCATAGAAAGTTAATTCTTTGAAGGTGATAGTGGCGTTTTGTTTGGATATCTTAGCGGGAGGTGATGGCAATTCCTTCTCTTCATTTTCGAGGATGTAAGTATCCTCATCTTCTGGATAGAGCATAGAGAAGGATGGAAACTGGCGGTAGGTGACCGTAGAGGGAAGAGAATAACTTACTTCCGTAGTGGGGTGTTCTACCTCATGAATTATTTCGTTCTTTGGTTGCTGTTCTCGTTGAGCGATTCTCTCCAGGTAATCTGGTTGATCCTCCAACCAGAGTTGTTCTTGTAATATGAGACAATCCTCATAATCATGAGCTCCCCCACATACGGAGCAGTATAAATACTGTGAATAGCAAAACTCTTGTTCGAGCTCCTCCTCCATTTGCCACGGTGACTTACAGAATTTTTTTTTTTTTTAGGTTGTCGAGTTGTGAATCGGGGAAGAACTGCAAAATGCGGCGTCTAGTTCCTGAATTGGAGACGTCTGCCTGTTGTCCGCGTCGTTTTAGGCGGACGCTTCTTCTGTCCGCGTCTCCGTCCGCATAAGGTTGGGCGGACACGCCTCTATCTGTTCGCGTGTGTCCGCGTCAAAATAGGCGGACATAGCTCTGCTCGCGATTCTCTTTTTTTTACGTACTTACTGAAACAGATTAGAAAACAAACATACTAATATATAAACAAAATATAAAAGATAATTAATATAAACAACAAACAAAATTAAATAGACAAAATATTCTAATATAACAAGTGAATAATCCGGGGCTTAGGGACTAGAGTAAATCTAGTCCCCGGCAACGGCGCCATTTTGCAGACGTGTATATCTGAGTGGTTAAACTGGTGTAAAAAATAAAAGAAAAGAAATTAAAACTCAAAATAAACGTCGGGCTGCAAACAAATCCCGGTCGTGGTAGTGTAGTGAAATGTAAGCGACCGGATATCGAACCGCGGGACTAAGGTGAATATCATAGTACCTAAGCATGTCACAAAGGGGGGATTAATTGACTTTTATTATAAATAAAAAGGAAAGATAAAATAAACTAAGTTAATAGATAAATTAAACGGGACTCTGGGTCAGGTTAATATAGTCTGCTTAATTATGCTATCTCTACTGGTTTAATATAATAATTTGGCAAGATTCCTGTTATTATCTTAAGGTCCGATGAAAACTCATAAGAACTCGTTTACCTGAAAATGCAAGGTCCGATGAAAACTCAAGCAAAATACGTGTAAACGGCAGAGGAGTATGAGGAATTTTATTCTTGCAACTGAGTACTAACTTAAATGATGAAAATAAGTTTCCTCCAGTTTTACGGCTTAATTAACCTATCTATTTTTCACCGATCAGATTAGAAATAGATTTAGTAAAGCAATTTAATAAACTCATGACATTTATTAAAAAGGTGCGAGATAACCTTTAATCGTAACAAACTGTATTTAAATTAAAACCAGTAAAAATATTGCATAATTAATACAAACACATAATAACCATTCCCAGAGTATAAATATTCTAGCCTAACATATTAAATAGATAAACAGAAACAAGAGTAATAGAAGTCATCTGTAGTCACTCCTGCATTCATTCTGCTATTTTGTATACGTAGGAATAGAGGTGGATATGGTGGAATGTAAAATAAATAAAATGGAGAAGATGGGAGAAGAGAAATGGGATGGACGTGTGATGTGAGGTGGTGGATCGATGATGTTGGGTGGTGGATGTTTTTTTGTAAGCAGAAGGTACGTGTGTTTATATAGAGGAAAGGAAGAGGCAGCAGATAGAGAACACCGCGTGAGGAATTGATTGGGGCGGCAGAAAGAAAGAGCTGGATCACGCGTGAAAGGATTTGCTCATTGATTGCTCCTCATTAATTGCAGGGGACAGAGCTGAACACACGCGTGAATTAAGGTAGGCGGTGCGGAGTAGATGGATATGGCAGAAGCATGTTGCAGACAGTCGCTCAAGTTGCAGACAGTCGCGCGAAGAAGAAAACTTTCGCGTTGATTTTTAGTCACGTCCGCGTGACTGTCCGCCTGGATCCATGCGGTTGCATGTGTTGTCCGCCTAGCTGTCCGCGTCCCTGTCCGCCTAGCTTCATGCGGACACCTTATGTGTGTCCTCGTGTCTGTCCGCCTCTCCCCATGCGGTTGCTGTGTGGTCTTGTCCGCCTAAGAGTCCGCCCAACGGCATGCGGACATCACTGTCCTGTCCGCCTAAGCGTCCGCCTATCCCCATGCGGACACAAGGGAGGTTTTGACTTATTTTCTTCTACGAACTTTGACCGGCTCTAGATTCTTCGTTTGGACTCCGTTTTCTGAGCCGTTTGCGTCTATGCGTTCGTCTCTTCGTCTACTTTACTCCCAGCTTGGTTTTCCTCATGTTTAAACAATAAATTTGTGATATAAACAATAAAACATAAACTAGAGGAAAACTAACCGAAGTGGAGAAATGAGCAAGAAAAGTGCTAATATTATATATGAAATACACCTATAAATCATGCTCATTTGGACACTTATCAAGCTTCAGACGCCTTTGTATTTTGACGGTTTTCCATTTGTCTGGACACGGTTTGCAATTCGACTCGCGCCCGGACACAAGTCTAGACATCCTTTTGATTTGACTCTCGACATGTATCTGGACTTGCAAGTCCGGACACATTTATGGATGTCACCTCGTATGTTTTGTCGGACATGTGTCCGGACTTCGTCTGTTTTGAGTCTTGGCATGTGTCCGGACTTGTAAGCCCGGACACATGTCCGAACATCCGCCCAAAATGTTTGTTTGAGCTCCATTTTGACTTCTGTTTGCGGGGTTATGATCCCCTACGCGTGTATAAGTTGTTTGACATGTTTTAGTATGTTTTTCATACATTTCCATTCTGAAAGTATTCTCTCTATTTCTGATCTCTGAATTGCTCTAAAAGTGTGTTTTGGTCTCTGATTTCTGTTTGGCTTTCCGTGCTTTACAGTCTTAGCATATGACTTCTGTTTTGGCAATGAATTTAGTTCGTTATGTAAAGCTATTCATGATGTGTTGTTCCTTCTTAACAACACCCTCTATTCTAAAAGTGAACCTTTGTTTTGGGACCTAGTTAATTAGCCCTCTAAGTCATGGATAACTGGGTCGAGTTATCCTATAGTATGCTACGTAGACGTCATTTTGTTTCGGTGGGACCACGGGTCCTTTGGTGTTCTGGGGTCGATGAGCTTATTGGTCTTTGGACCATTTCTGTGTTGTCCAGGGATCTTTTGATATATGGGTCTTTAACCCTTTCTGTTTGTGAGTGATATGAGCTAGTGTCCCGCTTTGTTTGTTGTGGATTCCGGTTTGTGAACCCTTTGATTTGTGAACTCTGTCAAGTTCTGCCAAATGTATTATGACATTAGATTTCGTTCAGTTTTGAGTTTTTACAGCTTCTGACATGAGACTCTACTGTGTGCTGGGTCTTATTCTGAAAGTGTGGCTTCTGCGCCGTTTTGCCTTCTGTGTTTGATAGTTCTGGTGTATGAACTTCTGTTTTGTTAAGAATTGCGTTCTGTTTGCCAATGAGCCTTATTATGAAATTCTGATTCTTCACTGTTTTTCCTTTTTAGTATTTAATAAAGGTCTTCTGCTGGTTAACTATCGATTGACACTTCGGTTTTGCCCCGCCTATATGTGGCTATAAGTGTTTTGAAAGTCCTTCGTATGAATCTGATTCTGATTTGATAAACGTATACCTATATGTATATTATGTTCGGTAAAGTGTTTTGAGCATGCTCCATTTGATGAAGTTTATCACCTGCTGAGCTGTGGTTGCTCACCCCTATTATTCTGTCTGATTTGTAGGTTGTTTAGCATATTGGCTGAAGGTTTCTGCTTTAACCTTTAGCTTTGTACTTAGAGTTTTTTATACTGTCGACCTTGGGGTCCTTTTGTATTTTGAAGCTTTGGGGCTTTTGTACGTTTTGATAGCTTCCGCTTTGTAAAGTGTAAGACTTAGCTTTGTAAACTTTTTTGTTTAAATATATGAGTCTTTTGCTTCTGTTTTTCGTTTCATTAGTGTAACCTTGCGTACCTTAGGTAATAAGTGTGTGGCGTGTATGTAACACCCATACCGCTAATCACATCCTTATCTCCTAATTGTCTCGTACATCATTAACTTTGCAACAGAAAATCCAAATCCAACGGTGGGTGAAACAATGTCGTTAGCCACCCACATGACTAACAAGGCCTAATCCAAATGCAGTAACGATCTGATGGACCGGAATACCCGAGTACTTACACTATTACAATCCTCATTCCATTTCCATTCTGAACCGAGTCAAATACACTTACAATCCCAAACTGTACCGAGTTTACTAATATACAATCCCAATATACATTCTGTTCTTACTAGTTTTTACAAATCGACTATGAGCGTAACACGCTACTAGAAAATACGTAATTAGCGACGGATTTAGCGACGGACCAGATTCCGTCGCTAATTAGTGACGAAATAGCAACGGATTAGCGACGGAATGGTGACGAAATTCTGTCGGGTCCAGTGACGCCAAATTTTCGGGTCTGGCGCCTATTTTCGCGACGGCTTAGCAACAAAATTTCCATCGCCAATTAGCGACAGACTGCTATTCTGTCGCTATGTCTCTTTCAAAAAAAAAAAAGAAAAACCAAAGCTTAGCGACAGGCTCATTCCGTCGCTAAAGGAACGACGTCGTTTTGGCACCTGTTGTGACTCCCCCGGTTTAAATTTACTTACTGAAACGACGTCGTTTTATTTAATTTTAGCGACGGACCAGTCCGTCGCTAAAATATTAAGTAAAATCAGGTCGCGCGCGACCTTCTTCTTCCTTCTTCATTCTTTCTCAAGCTCACGCGAACCAGGCGACCAATAAGGTGAATCCGCTTCATCCCAGTAGCATATTTCCGGCGACTGAAGACCACCGGCGACCACCTACGACTACCGGCGACACCAGGCGCACTACAGACGATAGAAATCGCATCAGGTATGTGTCTAAACCCTAGATTTCTGATTTCAAAAATTGAATTGGGAAAACTAAATTCTACATGTTAGCACCGAAATTAACTGTGTTTGGTTACTAATTTGTGCTTAGAACTGCTAGTTACTGATATATTGATGATGTGTATATTTGTTGTTGTCAATTTTTGATATTTTTGAGCATTTAGGGAAAATTTGTTTTGTGAGTTACGGATTTAATTAAGGTCGCATAACTATAGTGTCGTTGCTGCGTAATTTAAGTAACTGTTTATAAATTTGTTGTTGTTAGTTACTGAAGCTATACATAACATGACTAATTGGAGTATAACTAGTTTACAAATAAAAAGTGTAACTATTTACATAAATAACGTTATATTTATAAAACTGGAGGTATCTTATTTATTGTTAAAAACCATATTACTTGTTATATATAACAAATATTTAGTGATGACCAATTAAGTAATTAGCGTCATAAGTCGTCTTATAGTACAATACGCGTGCAGTTTCAATATTTGTGTCCAGTCAATGAGATAATCTTACTTTGGATCATCTATCTATGTATCTACTACTTTCGTCCCACTTTAATTTTTCTGTTTCATTTTGACATATTTTTCTATGAGGATTCCATTACAAAACTGAAATGAAACGACATATCCCGATAGTAAATGTGAAGCTCAAATAAGAACATATATTATATACTGTAGTGGTCCACGCATGACAGAAATATTTCTACTACTTTGTTTTTTTTTTAGTAAACTTGTAACTTCATTCAATAACACAAGTAAAAAGGTTTAGAGATTACAAACATATACATAGAGCCTAAGATAGAAGTTTGGATGGAAGGGAACATCCTTCCCTTTCCAACTTGAAAGAGATCCAAAATAATTTGCTCAAAATATTCACCAACATTAAGTAAACATGGATCAAGCTTTAATCCATAATAGTAGTAAACATAGCTCCTTCTACTGGAAAAGCTGCCAAGTAAAGTGACATCCGTCGCACTGATTCTTCCTTTGCGCACCCAATCATCTAAGAGAGTCTTGTTGGGAGACTCGAGAACTAGCCCATAACCCTTGCTATGGCTACCCATCAAAAAGACAAGCTCCAAAGCATTTTGACGGGTTATGATAATAGCTAAAAGCACTTTAACGGTGCTGGTATTGAAATACCCCAAACCTTGATATGTTGTTAAACATTAAACTATGGTATGTAAAGGCTAAAAAGTGCCTTAGAAACATCAGTGAACAATTTAAACCACAGTAAATGCAATAAAGCACTAAGATACAGTTTGAGCAAAAACATGCTCTAAGCTATGAGTGAACTTGGTTAGGACCCAAAGAGCCTACCAAGACTTAATAATATTCAATTATGATTTAATAGGGCTAATTAAGTCCTTAGGAAACCTTGGTAGTCAGTTAAACCAAATAAAACACAAGGAAATAC
This sequence comes from Limonium bicolor, assembly GCA_023374045.1. Taxonomy (NCBI): domain Eukaryota; kingdom Viridiplantae; phylum Streptophyta; class Magnoliopsida; order Caryophyllales; family Plumbaginaceae; genus Limonium; species Limonium bicolor. The sequence goes on along the minus strand of CM041778.1, from coordinate 360,590,979 downwards.
CTTAAAGTCAATCAGAGCAAAAATGTGCTCTAAGCTTGGGATAAATTTGTATAAGACTTAATGGTCATACCTATACCTTATAAATATGTTAATGAACATATTAAATCAATTACTAAAGAAAACCAAGCTTGAAAACAAGTTAAAACACAAAATGTGCTTTAAGGAGTCTTAAAGCACGTTTTTGAAAAATTGTCTTGTAAATGAGTTCAAGAGTTTGAATGGCTAAATGTCCATATTACTCTTTAATTAACATGTGTACTATATAGTATTCACATTTGGAAGTCTATATCAATGGGAAATCAAAAATTTCACAACAATGTGCCTGTTTTTGTGAATAGTGATTTTTATAAGCTATTTTGTAACATATGTTATTATAAGTGATTAAATTGACAAATAAAGACTAAAGTACCCTTCTAACTAAATGGGGGCGGTTTTCAAGGTGTGAGTCACCAACTTGTAAAAGAAATCAAATAAGTAAAATGAAGCTTAAAGTAAAGTACTATTTTGCTTTTTACATAAATATCTTAACAAAAGCAAATTTATCTTCATTCTCTCTTTCCTTCTTGTATTCACACGGTTTCTCCATCTTCTCCTTTCCTCCATTTACGATTTGCTATGGCAACCTCTCTTCTCCATCTTCAATTCCTTGCCAAATCCAACTCCATGCTAAATCAAATTCTAAGACCATATTTGTCTTAGTTAGACCAAGCTCTACACTCTATCTTTTCAAATCTTCAAGAACTCAATTTTGGTGCCATGGATATTCACCATTGAAGGAGCTTGAGCTCACCTTTCTACATATTATTACTCTCCTTTGCTTCTAGGTAAGGAATCTCAAAGAAAATCAAGTTTCTTCCATGTTTTTACCTTGACCAAAAATGCACATTGATGATGCTCTTTGTGTGACTTTGTTCTAGCTTCATTCCAACCTTTCATGGACTAGGTGGAGTCCTCTCTTCATAGATATTCAAACTCTCTCAAAGATCAAGGTAAAACAACTACATTAATGTTTTTGAAACAATGTAAAATTAGGGTTTACAATGAGATGAAGCTTAAAGCTTGAATACTCATTATGATGTTTGTTATTGTTTAGAACTTGACAAGGAATCAAATACCTTACCGGTTTTACAAGGAAACAAGAAAGAAGTTGTGAGGAAAAAGAGGTAAATATACTAACCTAATGTGGTTTAATGCCTTAGGAGAAATGAGCTTATAATGCTTGTTAAAACTACCTAAAGAGCAAATGGTGAATGACTTAGTAAAGTGTTCTTAAGAGACTAGTAAAAGAACATATGTCTTGGTGTATGTATTTGCAGGTCAAAGGCATTATTTATGTGGGAAATTCAGTGTTTAAGGTTTATGCAAGTTAAGGGCCTAAGAGCCGTGTTATTTAAGGGCCTAAGTGCCAAGCAATTAAGTTATGCACTATATTGTGATGTAGTGCTAAATGTGTGAAGTTTGTGTATAAAAATGTGTTTGATGGATTTTAGGTGTTCTTGAATGAAATAAGGTAAAAACCTAAGTGTTTGGATGTGAGTATACACAAGAGAAGCTATGGCCAAATTTGGGAAAATGTGTAAGAAGTCCTAAGTGTTTTAAGTATGTTTTGGTGAACTAGGAAGTGTTAAAGGTGAATAAATGTTTACTTGAGAAGAAAACATGTATTAAGGTGATTTAGAGTGATGCAAGGAGTTAGGTATTATTTTGGAAGTTCTAGGAATTCAATGTGTGTTTTGAGAATGTATTTAAGTCTTGGAGAAGTTTGTTTAAGGTTTAGGTAATGTTGATATCCAAGGAATAAGTGATGTTTAGGTAAGATGTGAAAAAGGAGGTTTAGTTAGTAAGAAAAGAAGTTGAGAGAAGATGTTAAGGTGTAGAGGAGGACACACCTTGGTGTAGTAGTAGTCATTATTGGTGAACTACCACTTAGAAATCTTAAGGAGAAAACATCCCAAGTGCTAGGAATTTATAAGAAATTTGTGAATGATAAAATGGTTTTGGTGAGTGATTTAAAGAGTTAAGCATATGGCTAAAGGTGTGTTTGATGTGCCAAATGATGTTAGAACACATTAGGAGGCTTGAGGAAAAGTTTGGAGAAAATTTGACAAGTTTTGGACAACTTCTGGTGTTGTCCGACCCAGTGGTCCGACCCAGGGTGGGTCGGACAGCTCTGTTGTAGTCACCGGTTGGAGTTTCTGGAATGGTCCGACCAGAGGTCTTGGGTCGGACATGGGTCGGACATGGTGTTCTAAGTTTCTGGAATGGTCCGACCCAGAGGTCTTGGGTCGGACATGGGTCGGACATGTGTGTTCTAAGTCTCTGGAATGGTCCGACCCAGATGGTTGGGTCGGACATGGGTCGGACAGGTGTATTAAAAGACGGGAAAAGTTTCTGGAACGGTCCGACCCAGTTGTGGGTCGGACGGTGGGTCGGACGGCCCAAAGTATGTAAAAAAAAAAGGAGTTTGTTTTAAGGTTATGAGATGATAGGTAATGATGTTATAAAGTTGTTAAGGACATGTTAGGTGAGTTTTAATGAGAATTAAGTGGTGTGAAAAGTTGTAATAAAATGTGAAAGTAAATCAAGTTAAAATTGTAAAGTTATGTAACTAAGTTAACGGGGAAAAGTTATAAGCATTAGACATTAAATGATCGTGCTACCCCGATGTTAATAAAAGTACATGTAATGTTATCAGTTGTTCGAGAATTGCTCGAGGAACGTAAGTGGATGTGATAAAGTGGACTCCGGTGACAGGTATGGTTTTCTTGCAACCTGTGTCCTACCGGATTACACCGGCTTGTATGCCAATGTGTTTTTCTGTATGTTTGCCACGTTGTAAGATTAAACATGTAATGAGTTTACAGTAATTCATTTATGTGGCGTGTGCAACTTCGATACCATTTAACCTCGGAAGTGTTAACCTTAGTTAACTGAGTCTAGGATCATGAGAGTTCGGTATTCGGAGTAAACGACCCGAACCATGGGACGTACTAACCACGGCTATGCGTGTGTTAAATGTGTGATATGTGTATGTGAATGTAGGGATCTCCCTTGTGTGTCTAACACAGTTGTAATACTGTATGATGTGTAGATGTGATAGACTCCATAGTGGGGTTCTAACTAATATCTAAAGTAAGTATGTACTAACAGTAGTGAGGAATCCGTTTGGCCGGTCGCGCGTTGTTTGGGAGAGGGTATCCTTCTTAGCCTTACCCTTCTCTTTGTTATGGTTGTTTCCCTCACGGGTTATGATCTCCCATTAGCTTATTCCAAAGCTTAGCTATTCTGACTTATGATCGGTTTAGGGGGAACATGTGTTTGTGTGGTGTGTTCGGGCCTCCAAACCCGAACCGCCTTAACTTAAGTTACTCGTCCAACTATTAGGACGGTAATGAGTGTTGTTGTTATTGTATAACGAGCTTATCATGAGACTGACAACATTCTCTAGGCTCACGGTGTATAAACAGTGTTTGGGTCGGTTCCTAAGAGAACCATTCTCGTTATGTTATGTATTTTGTTCGTGATGCAATGACAATTGTGATGTTATGATGTGCACGTTGAAACGTGCCAAGTGTTGTTATGTTTTGTTTGTGAGGAATGTTATATGTTGTAAGATATGGAGTGTGTGGATCATGGAAATGAATCCCAGTGTGTGATAAGAGGCGTTTAAGGATAACCCGATTTAAGGGTAAGTGTCGTCTATTAAGGAAGTAGCTCCATTAAAGGAGGAACACTCTAGGGATAATGAATACCTTGAGTGACTTATCAAGTAAGGATGTATTATCCGTTTGTTGAGCCCATTGAGGCGAGATGTTATGTGTTGTGTGTTATAGTTACATGCATGATTTAAATATAATCAACCGCATGCTAAGACGACAATTAGTTGTGCGTGGCCCGGTAGCATGTGGGCTGCGGGATTACCATACCAGCAAAGGTGCTGAGCCCTTGGGGGCCACCCTTTCTCTTCTTTTCCTATTTCAGGTACAGAGAGCTGGAAGCCGTTCGAGAGTAGGACGGGGTAGTCGTTGTACATGGATAATCATTTAAGTGTATGTATACAGTAGGTGTAGTGAGACCGAAGTGTTGTCGGCATCAGTTTATAAATACTCGGTATAGTTGAAAGGTGTATGTTGTTGTTGTTGTTAATGGAAAGGGATAATAATGTGTAGTTGCTCGGGAATTTAGCCCATCAGACCGGTACAATGTATATGGATTAGCCTTGTTAGCCACGTGGGTGGCTAACGGCGTGTAACACCAACGAGTTAAGTAATGTGATGAGGTTTGTTTTTCCGCTGCAGTTTATTGTAAGTGTTAATGTTGGAAGGGGTGTAACAAAAAGTGGTATCAGAGCGAAGTAACGCTCTAATGACTGAATTACCGAGCTTAGGAAGTACCGAGTTAGGATTTTAGTACTTTGGGTAAGGGTTGAGTGATAGCGTGAGAGATACCTAGCAGGAACTACCAGTGAATACTAGAAACCTACTATATCCTTCCCACCCTCCACAATCCCTGTATTAACTTGGGGAAACAACGCCAGAGAGATGGAAGTCCACTCTTACTCGGAATACCCGATCTGGCTGTTATTAAATACCTCTAAAGGTACGGAGAACCTGTCATACGGTTGATCCCGAAAACTGGGAATCCCGGAGACGGTTTCCATTTGAACAATGTTAACCGCCATTAATAGCGAAGAATGAAGAATTTGTGCATAAGAGAATGGAATTTCCGGCAACCTGGGTCGACATGCGGAGCAGTCGAGAAAACCAGCTTGCAACGCACCGACCGTGCAACAGGCAAGAAGTGGATTAATGGAACCCGAGACAAGTGTCTACGGAACCGCAGTTGTTAAGTGATACACCAACGGTATACCAACCGCTAAAGGAACTACAACGTAGTGCCCAAACAAGAGACAAGTCTCAGTAACCACGACAAATACGTGGAATGGCTACGAAGGAGATATACTACTAAGTAAAAGGGGTCTCCCAGAATGGGAAACACCCTAGTTGATGATTATCATGTGAAGACAGTGAGAAGTCACCTAGAGGAGTTATTGTCAAGACAGTAAGATCAGTGAGGGCCAACAAGGCCACTGATGACAGTGCGGGTAAAAACAATACCACAACCGGTATGTGTTAAACCGATAGCCAGTTAGCATGGCGCACTTGCTATAGCAAGTGCTGCTATAAAGGGCTATTCGGAAATTTATAACCACCACAGGGTACTTAGTAAAGTACCATGAAGTTAAACGAGACCACTATGACCATGGAAGGGCTTGATAGCCTAACCTCTGTAACTGTAAGTACACCAGTCAGCAAGAAGCTAGACTTGGTTAAGGTAAGAAGATGTTGTGAAACCATGAAAATTTTCTTTCAAACTCAGATTTACTCAAACCCGTTCTTTTCAAAACCAGATTTTCTTTCAAACCAACACTTCTTTCCAACCTTCTTTTAAACCAAACCAGTAAAACCAAGGGCAGTTGATAAAGATACAACAGTGGATAAACTTTCCCTCGATTAAGTTCGGGAAGCATGGAATGAATATTGTCACGGGACAATATAAGGGAGTTGACAACAGAATACTTCACCTAGGCGTGTGACGGACATTACGAGTGTACCAACTGAATTGTGGGACGACCGTACTCCGATAGGAGCTTGTGGGCCTGACAGACCTACTTATGGTTAGTTGGGTAAGTAGTAATGTATCAGTATGGTACCCCACATATGTATACGAGTAGAGTCCGAACACGGGAAGTAGTCGACTCCGTACTACGGTCAGCAGTCAGCAGTATAAGTCAAACGAGAGCTAAGGACTACCATGAATGGTTGAAGTTAAGGAACTCAGTTAAGTTAACTAGACTAAAGGAAATAATGAATTCCTTTCAAGGAAATGTTTAAGGGTCAGGAGGTGCGAAGTGCACTAACTGAATGTAAAGACATTGTATATGACTTAAGGATCCTCAGGGATAAACATGATAGCTGGAACGGTGACCCAGCCTGTACATGGCAAGCAGATGCCTAATGTGGACACATTAATGTGCAATGAACGGGATGAAACTCCCAGAATGAGTACCTACACTACTAAGAAATGTTGATCTTCACAGAAGGAGATGAAGCCAGCTAAGAACGCAAAACGGCGTGGCTAACTAAATATACCAATAAGTGTGAGCCAAATGTAATGGCATAACTTAGCAACACCCAGGAGCAATCCTTGAAGGGTGTTCGCATCAACAATTGTTGAATGAAATGCATGACAGAAACACAAGGATTGAAACTAACACCCAGTTTAGACATAAGTTGTCAGAGATGGACTGACAAACCTAAGGGGCATCCCATGAAAGGAAACAGAATGCAACGACCTTGTCATGGAGCTCAAGGCAGCAAGGCTTATAAGCCATAAGCAAGATATGTTATGTAAATTTGAGTTAATTATAGAAGTTTATGTGATACAAGTAAATAGAGTGGTAAACGAACCACTGCATTAAGAGTGGGGATACCTCTCGATATTGTGAGACCGCAGGAGCGGTAGTTCAAGAAATATGTTAAGGATGGACAATATTATTATTATTGGAGAGAACAGTTAGTTTAGTAGCTTGTGAAACACCGAGCTGAATAATGCCGGCTTGTGACTCGAATGATCGATGCTCAAAGAGCATTCAGTAGTCATCCAAATGAGTGACGAACCATAATGTGAATAATGTAAGTATATGTGTGGAAGTTAATGTGACAGTAAATACGATATAAGCTGATGTTATACAAGGAGTAAGAGCACGGTGCGCAACAAGCGACCGTTGTATAAGTATTGTTAAACGATAATGTAACAGATAAGACCAGTTATGAGTTAAACCTAGTAGAGATGCAAGATAAGCGATGTTAACAGACTGGGCAATAAGCCAGTGGTAGGCACTGTGTGATGAGGAACTCAGTGTGAATTCCATGGCGAATCGCATAAGGGATTTACTGTCAAGAGTTTACGCCTCTGCACTCTGTATGACTGAGTGTTTTGGTATTGCACTTGCGCAGTAATGATCGAGTGGGATAGCTAAGAATTGGAAACATGTTAATTGTGGAGCAATAATGTTATAATGGCCGATGCATAGGAAATGCAAAGACATACCATGAAAGAGTACTTGTACAAAACCAAATGTGGAGACATGATTAACAGTAAGTGACTACAGTAGCACTAACTCCCAAATATCGGTATGGAATATACCCCAAATGTTGTAAATAGCTGAGAGAGCACTACACACTAGGTAGTAGCTCAATCTCAACCGACAGTAAGTCAGAAGGGAACAAGTCAATCATTGTGAAATACATAACTGTATACACAGTAAATTGTTATGGAAGTGGATAGAAAGTTTATAACTCACCGAATTCACTAACGGTAAGAGATACCACGCGTCGGTTCAGAAACCATTCTTCCCAAGATAAGGGTAATACATTGGGATGTATAATACAGTAACAGTAACGAATGGAGCAAACTAGCCCTATAATTATCAGAGTTTCGCAGCAGAAACTAGTGAGCCAGTGATTCAAGTGTTGAATGTACATGGTGAACAAGAGTGAATGGCTAATTATTAACGCCTAGAAGCCTAACAGGCCAGAATCGAAACGAACTAAGAGTTTAAACAAACTCCAATGAGAATTCTTGGTTTAGGAACTAAACCGCCAATATGGTTACGATCCTCTAATCGGAATCCATTGTGTAATAGACCGCGTGGAAGTAAAACACTTCACGACGGCAGAACATTTAAGCCAATGTCTAGTGATTGATTACGTGGGCGTAATCCCTTTTAAGGGGGGTAGAGCGCAAAACCACTTAGTGTGTATTACCGTACAAGTGTACGAGATTTATGTTGTGCATAGCATACAATAATTTGTTTTGATGATTGATGTGTGTGTTACGTAAACATACGCATTCAGTCATGGTTTAATTGTGGTAATTGCGCACAGAAGATGCGAATACCATTGTGATAAGTGTGTGTATTTGTTAACAGTTGTGTGTGATAGTACAAGTGTGGGGAGTAGAGAAACTCCCGAGGGAACAAAAGCCCCGACAGTGTATAAATGTGAAATGGTGTGTTGTATTTTGATAAAATATATATGTATATATATACTATATAGTGATTCATGAAAGAATACGAAACTGACATAGAACCTAGTGAGAATGAGATTCCCTGGGTAACAACATTAAAGTGAATGGAAATAACTGATAGACGAAGTTCTATCCCTTAGAGATGTTATGATCATGACTAGAATGATTTAAAAGATAGAAAATTGGAAATGAGTGATTTATTTGATGCTTGAAAATGAAGTGGGAGGTGGAACTTGATTTGCATGTGATCAAGGGAAGCCGAACACAAATTGGAGTGGAAAGATAGTTCAACACTGGTGCTGATCACATTAGGGTTGGACGATTCTTGAAACTCCCTATAAGTGGTCACAAATAACCACGCTAAGAAAAGAAGCAAAGAGCATAAGTTGGACTTGGAGTTGTGTGTGTTTTCAAAAGGATTTTCAATTGGTATTTATAAAACGTTGATAGATACTTTACATAATTAAAGTTTTCTTACTTAACCTCACAAGGAAAAATTTCAAATTTAAGTGATTGTTTTAATCTCCCAAAGGCACGGGGACGGAAGGTGTCCATCGCGACCGGGTTCTGCGGGATCATAGTGAATATCAAAGATATTTTTGATTGCTATACATGCTATGACATGTTGTGTGGAATGTGTAATAAATGTTATTTTGACCTTGATTTGTTAAAGTGGATGCTATCAAGACCTATGAGTCTAAATGTGTTGTGTTACATAGACCTACGTGTCTAAAGGTTTATGTCATCAAGAGCTATGTGTCTAAAGGTTGTTATGTTACCCAAGACCAGTGAGTCAAAGGGGTTGTTATGTATGTGTAAATGTTGTTAAGATACCCGGACCATTGAGTCCGAGGTTATCATGTGAATATGTTATGTTATGTGTGGATGTGAATGTGTTGCCCGGACCATTAAGTCCGAGGTTGTGATGTAAAGTGTGTTTGGTTATGGAAGTTTATTTCCAAGTGATTACTGTGTTCTAATCTAATGATGTGTGGAAAGTGTGAACTTCGAGGACGAAGTTCTTTTAAGGGGGGTAGATTGAAATACCCCAAACCTTGATATGTTGTTAAACATTTAAACTATGGTATGTAAAGGCTAAAAAGTGCCTTAGAAACATCAGTGAACAATTTAAACCATAGTAAATGCAATAAAGCACTAAGATACAGTTTGAGCAAAAACATGCTCTAAGCTATGAGTGAACTTGGTTAGGACCCAAAGAGCCTACCAAGACTTAATAATATTCAATTATGATTTAATAGGGCTAATTAAGTCCTTAGAAACCTTGGTAGTCAGTTAAACCAAATAAAACACAAGGAAATACCTTAAAGTCAATCAGAGCAAAAATGTGCTCTAAGCTTGGGATAAATTTGTATAAGACTTAATGGTCATACCTATACCTTATAAAATATGTTAATGAACATATTAAATCAATTACTAAAGAAAACCAAGCTTGAAAACAAGTTAAAACACAAAATGTGCTTTAAGGAGTCTTAAAGCACGTTTTTGAAAAATTGTCTTGTAAATGAGTTTTGAATGGCTAAATGTCCATCATTACTCTTTAATTAACATGTGTACTATATATAGTATCACATTTGGAAGTCTATATCAATGGGAAATCAAAAATTTCACAACATTGTGCCTTGTTTTTATGAATAGTGATTTTTATAAGCTATTTTGTAACATATGTTATTATAAGTGATTAAATTGACAAATAAAGACTAAAGTACCCTTCTAACTAAATGGGGGCCGGTTTTTCAAGGTGTGAGTCACCAACTTGTAAAAGAAATCAAATAAGTAAAATGAAGCTTAAAGTAAATTACTATTTTGCTTTTTACATAAATATCTTAACAAAAGCAAATTTATCTTCATTCTCTCTTTCCTTCTTGTATTCACACGGTTTATCCATCTTCTCCTTTCCTCCATTTACGATTTGCTATGGCAACCTCTCTTCTCCATCTTCAATTCCTTGCCAAATCCAACTCCATGCTCCAAATCAAATTCTAAGACCATATTTGTCTTAGTTAGACCAAGCTCTACACTTCTATCTTTTCAAATCTTCAAGAACTCAATTTGGTGCCATGGAGATTCACCATTGAAGGAGCTTGAGCTCACCTTTCTACATATTATTACTCTCCTTTGCTTCTAGGTAAGGAATCTCAAAGAAAAATCAAGTTTCTTCCATGTTTTTACCTTGACCGAAAATGCACATTGATGATGCTCTTGTGTGACTTTGTTCTAGCTTCATTCCAACCTTTCATGGACTAGGTGGAGTCCTCTCTTCATAGATATTCAAACTCTCTTCAAAGATCAAGGTAAAACAACTACATTAATGTTTTTGAAACAATGTAAAATTAGGGTTTACAATGAGATGAAGCTTAAAGCTTGAATACTCATTATGATGTTTGTATATTGTTTAGAACTTGACAAGGAATCAAATACCTTACCGGTTTTACAAGGAAACAAGAAAGAAGTTGTGAGGAAAAAGAGGTAAATATACTAACCTAATGTGGTTTAATGCCTTAGGAGAAATGAGCTTATAATGCTTGTTAAAACTACCTAAAGAGCAAATGGTGAATGACTTAGTAAAGTGTTCTTAAGAGACTAGTAAAAGAACATATGTCTTGGTGTATGTATTTGCAGGTCAAAGGCATTATTTATGTGGGAAATTCAGTGTTTAAGGTTTATGCAAGAAGTTAAGGGCCTAAGAGCCATGTTATTTAAGGGCCTAAGTGCCAAGCAATTAAGTTATGCACTATATTGTGATGTAGTGCTAAATGTGTGAAGTTTGTGTATAAAATGTGTTTGATGGATTTTAGGTGTTCTTGAATGAAATAAGGTAAAAACCTAAGTGTTTGGTGTGAGTACACAAGAGAAGCTATGACCAAATTTGGGAAAATGTGTAAGAAGTCCTAAGTGTTTTAAGTAAGTTTTGGTGAACTAGGAAGTGTTAAAGGTGAATAAATGTTTACTTGAGAAGAAAACATGTATTAAGGTGATTTAGAGTGATGCAAGGAGTTAGGTATTATTTTGGAAGTTCTAGGAATTCAATGTGTGTTTTGAAATGTATTTAAGTCTTGGAGAAGTTTGTTTAAGGTTTAGGTAATGTTGATATCCAAGGAATAAGTGATGTTTAGGTAAGATGTGAAAAAGGAGGTTTAGTTAGTAAGAAAAGAAGTTGAGAGAAGATGTTAAGGTGTAGAGGAAACACCTTGGTGTAGTGGTCATTATTGGTGAACTACCACTTAGAAATCTTAAGGAGAAAACATCCCAAGTGCTAGGAATTTTGTAAGAAATTTGTGAATGCTAAAATGGTTTTGGTGAGTGATTTAAAGAGTTAAGCATATGGCTAAAGGTGTGTTTGATGTGCCAAATGATGTTAGAACACATTAGGAGGCTTGAGGAAAAGTTTGGAGAAAATTTGACAAGTTTTGGACAACTTCTGGTGTTGTCCGACCCAGTGGTCCGACCCAGGGTGGGTCGGACAGCTCTGTTGTAGTCACCGGTTGGAGTTTCTGGAATGGTCCGACCCAGAGGTCTTGGGTCGGACATGGGTCGGACATGTGTTGTTCTAAGTTTCTGGAATGGTCCGACCCAGAGGTCTTGGGTCGGACATGGGTCGGACATGTGTGTTCTAAGTCTCTGGAATGGTCCGACCCAAATGGTTGGGTCGGACATGGGTCGGACAGGTGTATTTAAAAGACGGGAAAAGTTTCTGGAACGGTCCGACCCAGTTGTGGGTCGGACGGTGGGTCGGACGGCCCAAAGTATGTAAAAAAAAAAGGAGTTTGTTTAAGGTTATGAGATGTTAGGTAATGATGTTATAAAGTTGTTAAGGACATGTTAGGTGAGTTTTAATGAGAATTAAGTGGGTGAAAAGTTGTAATAAAATGTGAAAGTAAATCAAGTTAAAATTGTAAAGTTATGTAACTAAGTTAACGGGGAAAAGTTATAAGCATTAGACATTAAATGATCGTGCTACCCCGATGTTAATAAAAGTACATGTAATGTTATCAGTTGTTCGAGAATTGCTCGAGGAACGTAAGTGGACGTGATAAAGTGGACTCCGGTGACAGGTATGGTTTTCTTGCAACCTGTGTCCTACCGGATTACACCGGCTTGTATGCCAATGTGTTTTTCTGTATGTTTGCCACGTTGTAAGATTAAACATGTAATGAGTTTACAGTAATTCATTTATGTGGCGTGTGCAACTCCGATACCATTTAACCTCGGAAGTGTTAACCTTAGTTAACTGAGTCTAGGATCATATGAGAGTTCGGTATTCGGAGTAAACGACCCGAACCATGGGACGTACTAACCACGGCTATGCGTGTGTGTTAAATGTGTGATATGTGTATGTGAATGTAGGGATCTCCCTTGTGTGTCTAACACAGTTGTAATACTGTATGATGTGTAGATGTGATAGACTCCATAGTGGGGTTCTAACTAATATCTAAAGTAAGTATGTACTAACAGTAGTGAGGAATCCGGTTTGGCCGGTCGCGCGTTGTTTGGGAGAGGGTTTTCTTCCTTACCCTTCTCTTTGTTATGGTTGTTTCCCTCACGGGTTATGATCTCCCATTAGCTTATTCCAAAGCTTAGCTATTCTGACTTATGATCGGTTTAGGGGGAACACATGTGTGTGTGGTGGTGTTCGGGCCTCCAAACCTGAACCGCCTTAACTTAAGTTACTCGTCCAACTATTAGGACGGTAATGAGTGTTGTTGTTATTGTATAACGAGCTTATCATGAGACTGGCAACATTCTCTAGGCTCACCGGTGTATAAACAGTGTTTGGGTCGGTTCCTAAGAGAACCATTCCCGTTATGTTATGTATTTTGTTCGTGATGCAATGACAATTGTGATGTTATGATGTGCACGTTGAAACGTGCCAAGTGTTGTTATGTTTGTTTGTGAGGAATGTTATATGTTGTAAGATATGGAGTGTGTGGATCATGGAAATGAATCCCAGTGTGTGATAAGAGGCGTTTAAGGATAACCCGATTTAAGGGTAAGTGTCGTCTATTAAGGAAGTAGCTCCATTAAAGGAGGAACACTCTAGGGATAATGAATACCTTGAGTGACTTATCAAGTAAGGATGTATTATCCGTTTGTTGAGCCCATTGAGGCGAGATGTTATGTGTTGTGTGTTATAGTTACATGCATGATTTAAATATAATCAACCGCATGCTAAGACGACAATTAGTTGTGCGTGGCCCGGTAGCATGTGGGCTGCGGGATTACCATACCAGCAAAGGTGCTGAGCCCCTTGGGGGCCACCCTTTCTCTTCTTTTCCTTCAGGTACAGAGAGAGCTGGAAGCCGTTCGAGAGTAGGACGGGGTAGTCGTTGTACATGGATAATCATTTAAGTGTATGTATACAGTAGGTGTAGTGAGACCGAAGTTGTTGTCGGCATCAGTTTATAAATACTCGGTATAGTTGAAAGGTGTATGTTGTTGTTGTTGTTAATGGAAAGGGATAATAATGTGTAGTTTCTCGGGAATTTAGCCCATCAGACCGGTACAATGTATATGGATTAGCCTTGTTAGCCACGTGGGTGGCTAACGGCGTGTAACACCAACGAGTTAAGTAATGTGATGAGGTTTGTTTTTCCGCTGCAGTTTATTGTAAGTGTGTTAATGTTGGAAGGGGTGTTACAGGTATAGAGATTGTAGTAATCCAACCAAAGATCATCATGCGCTAAGTAGGAGCCAGTATTGTGATAGCCATCTCCCCAAGCGGCTAGGACCAGGAGAAGGTCTTGATTTAAGAATCTTGAAGTAGCCAAAACAACACCCCCCACACTTTCTTCACTATCATCCACAGTTGTACGATCTAAAATCTTTCTAAGCAGAGCCAGATCAGTATCGAGACAAATGCAATGGCTACCCACCAAAACGACAAGCTCCATCGCAATTTGAATTGTAACGATACTAAACAAATTCACCATATCGGTGTTAGAAATTCTCCAATTGAAATTTAGGTCACAACCATCACAAGCCATCCACACTATCTCCCACTGAATTTCGTTGCTAATTCTTCTTTTTGAATTGTCTTTCCATCTCCAAACAGCCCAACCAAAATACTTTGTAGCCTCAAACTTACAACAAATCGGTGGGGTAACTTGAACAAGCAAGGAACCAACATTCGAGCAGGCCTCGACCAAACCCAAGCTAAAAGTTATAAAGTCTAAAAGACAGAGCAAGAACAACTAAGAAAAGGGGATGTAGTTGTAAACCAAAAATCCATTAAAAGTAGATCCTCCATAATAGGACCAAGACAACACGAGTGCACCGACACCACTCAACGTTCAGATCTTGATGCTTAGGAAACATAGTAAGACCTAGATCCATGATACCCAAGAACTGAGAAGACCAGATTCACAAAGAAACACAACAAAGGAGCACTAGTTACTCTTACTACCACGAATCCCTACCGAGAGCAAAACCCCTGTTGCTAATTATACAACCACGAGAGATTCTGAACAAAATTACCCAGAGTCTATGAAGATTTTGATGGCGCCTCTAAACAAACCAGCACAGCACAACACAAACCACTAAAAATAGAGCAACATGCGACTACCACCGGACTGAAACTGTTGCACCACAATACTGAGGTACTGGAGAGGGACAGAAAACCAGAATAGACCCAATCAAATTCTCCACCAAGGCGCAACACCAATCAATCTGAGAACCTAAAATAGAAATCTCAACCGAACTGAAATGCGAGCCAGGAGCTAGAGAATCGCAACTAGCTACTCACAATTGCATCCCCACAGCTAGACCGCTGAGAAGGCACCAAGAAGAACGAACCTCCAATAAATCGATTTAATCAACTGTCTGAGCAAAACTCCTGTCGATCTAGTACAAAATTCCTGAAACCCCCAATTCTCGCATCAACAAGAATATAACCAGCAACAGATATATATCCCTCTGAATAGTAACCAGATCGGAGAATCCAAACAAATAAAAGAACTCCAAATGCAGAAACACTAACTCAAAAACACCACCACGAAGGAAGAGATACGAATCTCCTGCTACAACCACACCTGGAGGATATGGAGAAGAGGGACTAGGGAATCACCTCTGAAATCGTCTCAAGAGAACGATAATTGACTGTAGCCCTAAGCTAAGGTTATGCTCAGATGCGTTCCAGCACCAAACTTGAACACCGGCAACTGCGTAACCGTCCACCACCGGCGACTACGTAACTTGTCGACTGCGTACCTTCCCACCGACCCGTTCTCTGTTCAGCACAGACCAATCTGGCTTCACTACTTTGTTTGTTTTACTACACAACAAGAGACGGAGAATCAGAAGCATTAACTAGTACATACGTAGGAACATTATGTACTCTCATATAGTAGTACTTATAATGAACGAATATGCCAATCTATTGTACATTAATGTGTAAAATTAGTAATTGTAATGAACAAATAAGAATAGCTACTCCCTGGCAATTAATCTTAAGGAGAGAACAAAATCTTATATATATTGCCACATATCATATTTTTACATATAAGCTTTTCTTTCTTTGTTGAGTTCTCCAGCTAGCTAGCTACTCATCAAAGGGCCTGCTAGCTGATGTTGTTGTTGTTCTTCTCAACTACATGTCTTCTGACACCATACATAGTACGTAGTATCTATTTACTGGTACTCGAGGGAGGCAAAAGCTCTTCAATTTCAATCTTCATGTTTGATTCAGGAGGAAAGTACCGTTTCTTTGTCGATGAAGAGGAGTTGACATCCACTATAAAATTAGCATATACAGGATGATGATCAGAGAGCCGAAACTCTTTACAGTCTTTACACTTGTATGTCAGTTGCTTTACACCATTTTCATGCCATAGTATCCTATCACACCTGTTATACATATATAACAGCATTGATAATCGATCACTCAACGCAAGAGTCATGCATCAATCAAAGTAATAATATTAATGCGTGGTCAGTTCATATATAGCTGAGTTAGACTATAAATTACCAGGCTGGAGTTCTCCTCGTGTTCTTTGAAGTATTTGTTTCTGCAAAGTAAGTGTGTTGAGTTGAATGAGAACTTATATGTAGGTGCAAAACAGATTTTCCCTTCTCTCCATCCTTTGAATACTCTACCTTCCTCTCTTTCCATCTTCAGCTACATACACATATATATCTATCAATAACAATGCAAGCTACTACTATAGTACTGCAGTAGATTGAAACACATATTAACTACCTGATCCTTGCTGAGGAGACTATCCCAGTCATCCTTGTTGAGGATCATCATCCTATATTTTATAATAAAAAGTGTAACTATTTTACATAAAAACAAAGAGAGGAGTACAAGTACATCCTCGATATAAGCTGGTTGACATTAATCATACAAGGAAATTTGACAAGTACGAGCCGTTTGTGCTAGCTGATCAAGCCGTTCAAGTGTATTATTGCTCATACCCATCGAAGAAGAGGGATAGGAAAGATTGGTGGGTTGTCTCTAAAATGAAAGCGAGAAGCACTTTGAACATGCCCGACTTATCAGCAGTTGATGAGGAGGTTCAGCCACTGCAAGATGAAACCGTAGATCATGTGGTTTTATCACCTTTGAACGATGATGAAGAAACGTTTGATTTAGTAGACATAACAGATACAGAAATTTAACAAGTAAACTTACATACAACTACTATGCAACATCAATATATTATTTTTTCATTTGTTTATTAATTAGTGTATAAAAATATATATTTTATTAAGTGTTTAATGTGATGTTTGTCATGGGTTTTCATAGTGATGGCAGGTGGTAGGAGTTTTTTTAAATATGGGTGGTCATTTAGTCGAAGCAGAAGCAGGGGCAGCACTTCTACCCCTAGGTGATTCTCAGCAGGCTACAGCTGATCATGTGGATGGATCCGGTCATGGATCCTCAATGGGTTCTACACATCCCCCCTTCGCACTCCTTGTCAGGATGAGCACCCATAGGGTCCCCTTTCTTCGACTCTCACCCACACTGTTCTTCTATAGTCCCGGATTCACAGCCGTCTGTTGAGAGACATCGATCTATATCTCTACCTCCACACCGGCAGCCTACTCCTCCACCTCCACGGCAGCCTACTCACCACAGTCAGCCTACTCCTCCACGTCAGCCTACTCCTCCACGACATGATGATTCATCACCATCTGACGACGCATCGCGTAGCTCAGAGGCTTCACACGCTTCACACGGTGGTGGTGTTGATCCCCGCGTGGTCATCACTATCTCTGGCAGGTAAGTACTATGTAAGTACAAAACAATTCTCAATAAACTTTGTTTTAAATATATATATATGCTAATTGTCAATTTGTGACGCATTATATAATCATAGGGAGCTACTACCTACAAACAAGGTTGCTCGTTCTTTTCTTCCTTGCTTTGAGACGAGGTGGTTTCCAGAGGGTTTTAGTTGGGAGGGTCGGGGTTTTGGGCCAGGACGGTCATAGAATTCTTATTTCAATAGTTTCAAGGTACTTAAACCATCCTACCTATAAACTTTTTTTTGATACTAGTTTGCTTACACTTACTAATTTATGCAGAAGCGCTTCCGTTGGGAATCCTAAAACTTGAGAGTTCGTCTATGAGGTTATTCTGCGTCTTGAGCAGAAAACGATATTCAGACACACTCTACAAGATAAAGGCTGGGAGAATGAAGAGAAAGTCAGAGATGAAATCTGGCACGCTTGGGAACAAGAGTGGGCGAATCAGAAGTGTAAGAAGATCAGCGAGACTAACTCTCGCAATCGGAGGACTGAGCACACACCTGGTGGTGGTCTATCTACTCATGCGTGCGGTTCTCGCACGATAAAGAGAGCATCAGAGGGTTCTGGTGAGCCTTTTTGTTTTGTAAGCTAAGTGTATTAAAAACTGGATGCAAGTACATGTGAATATGATAATGCAACTTTGAATGCATGATGTGAGTTGTGATTGTCATTAGATTCTGATATGTGAAATAGGGGAGGTTATGTCAGATTTTTTTTAAGCCTTGATCGATTAATCATTATCTGATTCTGACTGAACAATCTTGGTTTTTATGTGCGGGCAAATGTAAAAATACAGGAGAGGTTCTGTCAAATTTTTTAAAACCTTGCTTCTAATTTAATCAAGTTTTTTTTTGTAGACTAAGAAATACGGTACACAGCCAGATGCTTACACATTGTTCATACACACTCATTCGAGCAAGGATGAGCATGGAAACAGTGTGCCAGTATGCTCCAAGGTCGAGGACACTGTTGTAAGTGTTTTAATTTAACTTATTTAAGTTATGCTACACTATTTAAATTTATTCATTAGCGATGAGTACTAATTATATCATTGTGTTATGATTATGAAGCATAATACGAAGAGCTGTTAGATGCTGCCACTCAGGAGTCAACCACTCCTGATGATCCATCTCTGCAAGCCACACCAGTAGGCCCTAATGAATTTTTTTTAAGGCTGTTGAAGGGAAATCCAGAAAGCAGAGGTCTACGGTGTGGGTGAGCTAGCACCAGCGTACTTCCCTGACTCATTTCACAGCACGGCACTAGCTCACGTGCTTCTGGCTACGACCAGAGCACATACGAGTCCATGAAGTCGGACATTGAGTGGGAGCTGACTCAGAAGTTCGATGACAATTACAGGTAGCAGTGTGTATTGAGGAGAGGGAAGCGATCCGCCAAGAGATGTTCAGTTAGGAGATGTAGAAGATGATACGAGAGCAGATCTCCCAGATGTTTCTAAAACCCTGAACTTAAATAAGGTGATTAAATCATTCTAATATGGTTTTTAAGGGCCTAACAGTGCCTAAGGAATATTGATGAAGAAATTAAAACCAAAGGAAAAGAGAAAACACTTAAAGAGTGAAAAATGTAAAAATGGGTGTTACATAACCATAGGAGTTATGTGACCTTTACTAGGATACTATGGGTTCCTAAGGCTAAATTATGCCTAAATAATATATAGAAACAATTCCTGAAGAAAACGGATCCATAAAAGGGATTAAAAACCGTAAACGAGCCTTAAAGCACGTTTTTCGAGAAAACCGGGAAACGTGACTTTATGCTGGTTAAATAGACCCGTAATAATTTTAGTCAACCAAATGTCTATAATTAGACATTAGTGAAGGTCTAGGACCATTAAAATTAATTAAACGAGAAAATTCCGGAAAACGGGTTCCGGTGAGTGAATAGTGTAAAAAACTAGAACTTGTGGTGTGTTAAGTGTAATAAAGCTACACTAACATTCCCCCCTTGTGTAAATAAAAATAAGAAAACCATTGTGGGTGTGTGTGGGGACATTTTCCAGCCGTTCCCCCTCTTCCTTCTTTATGCACAAAAGGACAAGTAAATAAAGTAAAAGCACTTTTAATTCTCTCTATCCTATTTCCCCCTCATCTCTCTCGTTTTATTTTCCCATTCGAACTCTCCCTATCTTTCATGCCATCCATGGCGACTGGCACCCTTACCAGCCCTCTCTTGTCCCTCATTTTTGAAGGCCTAAACAAGCTCCAAACAACAAAAAAATTACACCACTAAACTCCTCTCTCCTTGGGGATCATTTTACACTCCTTGGAATCCCAAAAGTGTAACACCCCTACCATTAATACAATACTTACCGTCCAATCTCCTTACATACCAAATACACGCAGCGGATATATTCTTACATACATTGGGTGATACAATGCCGTTAGTCACCCACGTGACTAACAAGGCCACTACTCCTACTTACAGCATCGGTCTGATGGACCGGAATATCCGAGTACTACACACTTATCATACCTACTCCAATTACCGAATCAAATACTACAACATCCCATCCATTACAATGCTTCGAGTTCAATACCATACAATCTACATACCGAGTTACTAAGGTCCTTATACAAGTGTAATACCTCTTCCAAATTCATACATACTCTCGAAGAGTCTATTCACTACCCATTCCTCACAACTACTTACTTCTAATTACAGGGTGTGCCGCCGGTCTCTCACCTTGGCCACATCCGCTTCGGGTACCTGCACACTAAAAAATGTCCCCCGAAGGGGTCAGCTTTCGCCGAGCATGATAACCGCATACCCCGCGTACTAGTGAGGGTACGCCGACCACTTGGTCGTATACATGCGGTTGATTTCATTCAAACATACATGCATACATGCTTTATACATATATACAATACATTACGCGAGGCATACACACATACATACACTTCATTACATACAAGAGTACAACATAAATCATCCAATACGTACTTACCTTTTCCAAAACACATACTCATTACATACACAGTATACAATACTTGTTAGCTTCATTGGTCCACCCGGGTTAATCGGGTGGAGATTACTCTTTTACTCGTTACTTCATACACATACATACTCATACTCATACTTACTTACGGATCCATACTTACTTACTCTTACTCTTACTCAAGTTAAGTCGTCGGGACCTCCGGCCCTGGGGACTACTCCGTCCCACCTCCGGGATTTACTTGACTCACTAATCCGGGATGCTACCCATTTAAGGGATTTGGGCCGCGGACCAGTTTAAGAGTCAGGAATTGCAGCCAACCTCTTGTGACTCCGCATCCTCACGCGTGGCCGAAGCTATATCGGACTTGTACTCATTCCAATTTACTCACTTAAGTTAGGAGTTAGAGTTAGGAATTAGCACAAGTCAACATCCAGCCACAATACTACAATACCCATATACACTTACATTGTACAGATACATTACAATATACAAGTACACTACAGAGTACAATACACATCATCATCATTCATATATTTCATGAATTATACAAACTATTGTTCAAGACGAGTATCGAGAACAATGTAAACAAGCACAAGTAAGTGCAATATAATCCGGTTCGTGCATTTATCTTATTAGGTGGTCAAATAAGCACACAAATCGGGGTAACCAGATTAGGATACAGGGCATGAAGAAATCATACCTTTCACCGTTGTACTTGTATCCCAACGTTCCTCCGGTATTCACAATTCAAATCCTACGATATACATACATTCAAATGATTAATCTAACTATTATTACTTAATTCGTACTTACTATGTCCTCACACTTCTTATACGTACACATTACTTGTTTACTTTTCTTTACTTAAGTCTTACTTTCTTACTTAACTTAGGTTTACTTTCTTACATGTACATGTATATGTGGATATACATACATATACATATATATATACATATATATATATATATATATATATATATATATATATGTCATTCTTATTTAAAATATTTTTTTTTTTTTTTTTTTTCGTCAGGACCGGACTTGCGACCGACCTTGCAAGTCCGGTCCATTCCAGTAGCTATCTATACCGGAAATTTCTGGCCCGACCGAACTTGCAAGTCCGGTCGCAAGTTCGGTCGATTCCAGTAGCTATCCTCGGGAAATTTTCTGGGCCGACCGAACTTGCATGTCCGGTCGCAAGTCCGGTCGATTCCAGTAGGTTACAGACGGGAAAAATTTCTGGTCCGACCGAACTTGCATGTCCGGTCGCAAGTCCGGTCGATTCCAGTAGGTTACAGACGGGGAAAATTTCTGGTCCGACCGAACTTGCATGTCCGGTCGCAAGTCCGGTCGATTCCAGTAGCTCACCCGTCTTTGTAAGTCTGGGCTCGACCGAACTTGCAAGTCCGGTCGCAAGTTCGGTCCGGCCCAGTATTTGCATTTTAAATTCTATTTTCAATCTCTTTCACCCATTACTTCCCCATTGTTCCTACATGTAATCCCACATGATATAATGCCATTTAGGCTTCCTAAAATACCTTATTTCATCCACCAAATCCATTACTAAATCCATGAGACAATTTACACAATTTCCTCACTTCCTTTCAACACCTACAACAGTTTTTCCTTCTCTAATGCTACAGATTTTTCTACAACTCCTTCCCTTCAATATTTCCTTCACCAATGTTACTCCTAGCATCCCAAATACATCTCCAAGTCATTACATTACCTACACCCAAGTCCAACACTCTTCTTACCAAGTCTTGCACAATAATCTTTCCTATCTTCTCCAATACATTTCTATATACTTTGTTACAGATTTTGCACTTGTTACTCTCATACTACTACTACCATACCATGGTCATTAAACATCTCTACTATCCTCAATACATACCTTGGTTCTCCCATTCACCAAGTCATCAATACATATACATATCCTATCAAGATTTTGCCATAGTTCCTCTACATTTCTTACTTATCCATACACACATTTTCTCACCAAGTTCATACCTAATCTAGCCACACCCTTACAAGGGTCCTACCAGCAATCAATACAAATCATAAATCCATCCCAATGCCAATACTCCATCAAAACATCAATCAATACCAATACTCATACACAACCATTGGGCTCCAAGGCCTACAATTCACATACTAATGCACAAAATACTCACACTTACTCTCAAATACTCAAAACTTCATAAACTTCAATCCTAATACATTAGTTTGGTTTTTTTATTCGTTTACCCATTCCATTACTCTAATGCACCAAAATTAACATTAATAAAGAGCTCTTACCTTGAGCTTTATAATTCCTTCATTCTCCTCCATTTCTTCTCTTGTTTTCTCTCTTGTCCCATTCGGTTTTGTGGGGAATGGAGTTGCCAAACTCCATTCCCATCACCCATAGCATACAAAACAAGTATATTAATGTACTAACCCTTAGATTTATACTAATTCATTAAGATGTTTTTAAACAAATTTCTAGGGTTTACCTCTTGAAGCTTTTAGGAGGGGTTTTAGCCCTTGATTCAAGAAGGTGCTCTCACCACCATTGGAGGGTTGATATTTTGCTCAAAAGAGAGAGGAAAAACAGGGCATTACACAAGCCAAAATCGGCTACCAAAGAAAAAATGGAGAAAACTTGAATCTTTTGTGGAGATTTATACCTTGTCGGAAAGAGGAGACTCCAAGCTCCATAATGGTGTACTTTTCTCTTTGAATGGGGTATACCCACGAAAATCAACTTCCTCATTTTTGGATTTTGAAAAGAGAGAAGTGTAGAGGATGATGAGGAGAGTAAGAATATGCAATTATTTTTGCGTTTGGAGTTCAAACGAAGATGGAGCATGCTAGAGAAGGAGGGAAGCCATTGTTGGTGTGGAGAAGCTCCAAAAATCGCCCCAGCTGAGAGAGGAAGGAGGGAGACGGTGAGAGAGGGAGAGATTGGAGAGAGAAGAGGGAAAGGTGGGAGTGAGAGGTGAGAGAGAGTTATTTTGCTTTTGTACTTTTACTTTTTTGCTTTATGATTTACTTATTTGTTAGCTAGTTACATGTGTGTGTGAGGGGTTACTTAACCCTTTAAAAAAACCGGCCCCCTTACAGTATACTAGTTGGAGCGTTTTTCGTCTTTTACAGAAAACGCTCGTTATTTTACCGGTTTAGGTACTATTCACTAACCGGGCCCGTTTTCCGGAATTTTCCTCGTTTAATTAATTTTATTGACTATTAAGCTCCCATAGATGCTTAATAATTATTATTTAATGATTTATAATTTTTACGGGTCTGTTTGACCACTTTAAGTCACGTTTTCGGGTTCCCTCGAAAAACGTGCTCTAAAGTTCTATTAGCGTTTTAATACTTTATTCGGATCCGTTTCTTCGGGAGTTGTTCCCATATATTATTTAGGTCTTATTAAACCTTTAGAATCCATAATACGCTAACCGAGGTCTCATACCTCCTATGGTTATTTAACGCTTACTTAGCGTTTTTCGCCTTTTAAGCGTTTTTTTATTTCTTTGGATTTATTTCTTTTTGGTTATTATTTTTCCTTAATATTAATTTTTTTATTAGGTTACCAAGGCCCTTAAATACGTATTAGATTAATTTTAATCCCTATATTTAAGTCGGGGTATTTCAATCTACCCCCCTTAAGAACTTTGTCCTCAAAGTTGTTCGAGGTTATGGGATTACTATACTTACTCATTCATACTTTTACTTCTATACTGCGGTCATACATTCTTCCTCCTTACAATTCCTAAATCCATTACTCAAGGTTTCTCCTTCCCCTATCATACCAATGTACCATACTACTCCAATCCACATTACCATCAGCCGTCCGGTTCCTCATTACAAGATTCATACATACATATAGTGCAAAGCTATCCCCAAAGCAATGCAATACACATTACAATCCCGCAGGCACCCAGGTCGTCTCGACACAGGACTCCTCTATGTCCTGCTGCCCTTGGAATGATACAACATGCTACACTACTATACTCTCCGGTATAAGCTTCTAACAATTACTTACTTTCCAGTCTAAGAAAATTCTTTTACAACTACTAATTAGAAAGTCTTTCTAAAGCATACCACTCCAAATTTCAATTTATATTCATTACATCTATTCTAGTGTGATTCTTGTGACCACTTGAGGGGAGCTTCAAGAATCATTCGACCCTGATGTGATCAGCATCAGTGTTGAACTATCTTTCCACTCCAATTTGTGTTCGGTTTCCCTTGATCTGATCAGGATCAAGTTCGACTTCCCACATCAGTTTCAAACAATCAAATAATTGCAATTATTTCATTTTTATCTTTTTACTCTTCCTAGTCATGATTACAATTCATACATCTCCAAAGGATGGAATCAATCCATCAATCCTCACTCTACTTCCCAAATGCTTTACTCCGTGGTTCAATACCTAAATGCTCACTTCCTCACCTTCACTACTTTCGTCCATTACTCTCCATCGTTTCCATATTTCTAACTAAGGAGTACTATACCCATGAGATTTAGTTGTCTTCAATTTGCTTCAAATAATTTACTACAATTCCACACTCATAAACTTCATTCATCTATTACTCTCATTCATTTCGTACTACTTCTTCAAAGGTTACAATACTTGTGGAGCTCCGTCCACTACTCATTACTCTTCTTTACCAATACTCTTACACTGGTGTTACAAGATGGGTATATTCACCCTATGGTATTTGCATGTCTAATCTAATGCTTAGTTACCACAATTCAATATGAATGAATACGTATGTTTTATAACAAGTACCACTCATCGAATAAATTCTCATTTGTGCTATGCACATTATAGTTTTTATGTGTTTATTTATAAAACTTGCATTAAGCGGTTTTCGCTCTACCCCCCTTAAAGGGATTACGCCCACGTAATCTACCATATGTTATTATTATTAAACATTGGTTTAATCAATTTGGGCAAATGAAGCGTTTAGCTTCACTACGGTATACTATAGAATATGCTCCGGTCAAAGGGTCTTAACCATACCAACGGTTTAGTCTTTGCACCAAGGATTCCTATATGAGTTTATTTAACTCAGCATTAATTCGGTTCTAGCCTGCTAGGCTTCAAGGCATTAATAGCCATCTTGCTATACTTACTAGCTGGGGCCCACTAGCTTCTGCTGCGCGACCCTGATAACTCAGGTTATTTACCCTTCGTGCTATCCTTAATGTACTATGCATCACCTTTTATCCGTCTATTATGGGCATAAGGTTTATTAAACAAATGCGGTATTCTTTTACCGTGTTTGAACTCAATGAGTTTAAGGTTTATAACCAGCTCTCTGGTAATCTTCTGCACATGCTATTCGTGCTTCTACGATTATTCGTTAAGCTCCTCCGACTTATTGTCGGGCGAGGTTAAGTCACTACTTAGTTGTAGTGCTTCCTCTGGTGTCACTAGCTTCTAAATTCTACCAGTTTCTCTGGTTCAGTACAAGTGTTCTGTTTGTATGACCTTGCATTTCTATGCGTCGGTCCTAGTGACTTCCTTAAGTCTCTTTTCGCTTCTCATTCCATTGGAATTCACACTTTGTGATTGTTAGTGTATTGTACACTCTTCGTGCTTCTTTGGCCTTAGGCCGCACGGTTTGTTGCTAAGTTTGCTTAACTGGCTAATGCCATGTTTGTTGGTGAAAAGAAGGATTTACTACGGTTTACATTCTCCATATCCCTAGCCATCCCATTAGATCATTAGCTGCACAAGTGCAATACCAAAACACTCAGTCATACAGAGTGCAGAGGCGTAAACGCTTGACAGTAAGTCACTTATGTGATGGGAAAGAATATTTCTGCCGTTATTTCATACTTATACTCCGTGTCATTATCTGCTACTTCCTCATATTGGTCGCTTGTTGCGCACCGTATTCTTACTCATTATACAACATCGTTTTTACTGTTTCTGTTACTGTGATAATTTCTCTTTACTCATTGCCATTGTCATTGGCACCATTCCCTTATGGTATGAATACCCTGGGGTTCCCAATGTTCGTGTGTATGACGATTGTTGTAGCATACCGCACTGCTATTATCTTCCCATTGTGGGGATGTTTTATTCAATTTAGGTTTCATGTGTAGGTTGGCTTACCTCACATTATTTCATCATTATGATACAATTTACCATGTATCTTGGTTGACCAAGGATGAGATAACTCATCGGGTCACAAGCTCTCTTGAGCGTTATCATTCATGGTGTTCAATGTGTGTTCGCATTGATTGCTTTGATAGTTATTGCCTTTCGGTGCTGAGCATTGGTTTAGGCTCTGGCTGTGTAGTTTTGCTTGTTTGTATACTACCAGGACATCCCATGAAACTTCAAGGGTTTTCTGGTCCCGTTCTCCAGCTGGAGGGTATTCTATCACTGACAAGTGAAGGTTCTTGTTGAGGGTTTGTCTCCACTCATAGGTTTAATGACAAGGTTTGCCATATGAGTATTTATGTAATGGTTCACCACATGCTTGGGTGCATGAGGAGTATACTTACTCCCTTAAGTCGTAATGGTTTGGAAATCTCATTTCCTGATTCCATCGCCTCTTGGCAATATCTATATGCGTAGGCTCTACTGTTATAATAGATGGAAACCTTTCTAATGATCCACATCTTCACCACCTTGGTGGTCTTTGGCCAACGGGGAGTACCTTCCCTTGGTTTCTCGTAGTGTCAAAATGTGGACTAGGCCAATGTTGGCATTTTCCTGATTCTTATGCCTCTGTGTTATTAGCTACAGTAGGCATGAAGGGTAATTAGATCTCGTCAACTGTATACTAGACTGGTGTTCTAGTGACGGTGACACTGAGATGGCCATTACTCCAAGCCACTCAGGATGTTGGGTTTGAACTGATGGTCCAGTTGTTGATTTCTTGTCGTATGAGACAATATCTCTTGCAAGTCTTGTTATCGAATGGTGTGGGTTATGCAACCTTTAAGGTTTACATAACATAGTTGGTTGATGGCTTTTAAGCCGTATTGTTGCGAGCTATGCTCTTTGCAAGCTGCTTACATCTGTTTCCACTCCTTGTGTACACCATAGGTTGGAGGTATTACTGGGCTCCATGGCAAGTCGTGCCATCACGCTTCCGTTCATAGGAGGCCCTTTCTAGCATTCTGATGTTAATCAGTGCCTTTGGTATTTAGGGTATTTCCTATTAAGCGAAATCCCTTCGGTGTCCTAACCGAGTGTTCGTTCTAGCTTCTGTGCTTTTATCACGTCGCTATTGTTCGACTGTTGTCAACTCAGACACCCTTCAAGGATTGCTCCTGGGTGTTGTTAGGTTACGCCATTACCTCCGGCTGATAACTATACCGCCTTGTGGTATTGCATTTTGAGTTATCCCTTGTGGGTTATAAGCGTCTCCCGTTCTTGGGTAGACTGTTTATACTCCTCCTAGTGTTTAGACTAGGCTTAAGATCCTGTCCAACGATGGATTATACTTTATGGTAATCTGGTGACTGCTCTCGGGAACTCGTCCCGTTTGTTGAGCATTGTGGTGTTCACGTTAGGCTTTTGCCTTACTGTGTTCAGGCTGGGTATCCCTTCCAGCTGTCATAGTTGTTTGTTGACATCTTGAGACATATCCAATGTCTATTCTTACTAGTCTGCGCTCCTCGCGCTTCCTAATTCTTATTCCTTATCTTCAGATGGATTCTCTGAGTTCCTTTATACTTGATCGTCTGAGGTGTCCAGCTGTTCTGATTTGAACTCACTCATGGTCCGTAGAACGGAGTTGACTACTTCCCGTGCGTCGCACACTACATGTATACATACGTGGGGTACCATACTGATACGTTACCACTTACCCGACTACGTGTCAGGCCCGCAAGCTCCTTCGGAGTGCGATTGTCCCACATCCCGTAATTGGGTATACTTGTAGTGTTCGTCACACGCCTAGGTGAAGTATTCTGTTGTCAACTCCTCTTGTATCATCTATGATACTCACCGTAATGTTGTTGGTCTGGTTTTAAAATCCAAGGTTTTTAAAAGAGGTTTGAGGTTTTGAAAAGAAAATTTTGGGTTTTAAAACAGTGGTTCGGTGTTAAAAGGAAATCTTTCATGGCATAGCCACGGTTGAGGTCTTGACCAAGTCTAGCCTCTCGCTGACTGGTATGTTCTAAGTACAGTGGTCGGGCCGTTAGGCCTTTCCAAGGTTCCATTCCTTCAGTTTTAGGATGTTTGATCCTGTGGTTGTTTTCGTTACTGTCACCGTACATTACTATGTACTTGTGACGTATTAGTGTTCCTTTACATATTTCTGTCTTTACTGCACTTGCCTTGGCAAGTGCGCGGTATCGGTGGTTTTTGGATAATCCTATACCAATCTTGGTGTGGTTTCTGCTTGTATTTAATAGTCTTGTTGACCTTTCCTTGATCTTGTTGATCTGCAATCGGTATACTCGCTCCTTTAGGTAGCTTCTTAATGATCTTGACGTGATTGTTGATAATCGGGATGTTTCTCCAATCCTTGGAGACTCCCATTCCATTCGGTTTAGCGTCGTTCCTTGTGGCTCGTTCCCACTCATCTGTGGTGGTTACTGAGCCTTCCTTGTTTAGGCACTACTCTTGTAGTCCTATTGAATATATCTCATGGTTGTCCTTATAGTTGTCTGAGCCATATTGGCCAGGTATTGCAGCCCTTTGGCGTTGTAATTTGGGGTAATCGCTTCTGACTATGTTCTTAGCCAGCTAGCATGCCGTTGGTGGTGCTGCTTGGCTATTACTGTTGTCCCACAGACTTGTGTCTCGGGTCCCATTACTGCTCCCTTTCCATTTCGTTGTACGTTTAGCGCTTCTTTTCCTGCTGCTGGTTGTTTAGCTAGGTTCTGCGACTGCTAAGCATGTCGCCCCATGCTGTTGTAAGTTGCAGCCTCCTCGTGGTTGGAGTGTTCTTTCAACGCTATTGAGTGCGGGTATTGTGGTTCAACCGGGATCCATCTCCGGGACTTCCAATTCTTGGAATTGCTATATGTCGGTTCTTGTTTACTGTGTGATTGCTTCACAACTGCCAGATCGGGTTTCCCCGAGTATGAGAGGACTTTCCTTCTCTCTGGCGTCCTTTCCCAAGTTATACCATGGGGGTTTGCGGCGGGCGGGACTGGTATTGTAGGCATCCGGTACTCACCGGTAGTTCCTAACTAGCATACTTCTAATGCTAACACTCAGCCCTTAGCCCTAAGCTTCTAATTCCTAACTCGGTATTCCTAAACTCGGTATTTCCAGTCATCAGAGCGATACTTCGCTCTGATACCACTTTTTGTAACACCCCTACCATTAATACAATACTTACCGTCCAATCTCCTTACATACCAAATACACGCAGCGGATATATTCTTACATACATTGGGTGATACAATGCCGTTAGTCACCCACGTGACTAACAAGGCCACTACTCTACTTACAGCATCGGTCTGATGGACCGGAATATCCGAGTACTACACACTTATCATACCTACTCCAATTACCGAATCAAATACTACAACATCCCATCCATTACAATGCTTCGAGTTCAATACCATACAATCTACATACCGAGTTACTAAGGTCCTTATACAAGTGTAATACCTCTTCCAAATTCATACATACTCTCGAAGAGTCTATTCACTACCCATTCCTCACAACTACTTACTTCTAATTACAGGGGTGTGCCGCCGGTCTCTCACCTTGGCCACATCCGCTTCGGGTACCTGCACACTAAAAAATGTCCCCCGAAGGGGTCAGCTTTCGCCGAGCATGATAACCGCATACCCCGCGTACTAGTGAGGGTACGCCGACCACTTGGTCGTATACATGCGGTTGATTTCATTCAACACATACATGCATACATGCTTTATACATATTATTACAAACATTACGCGAGGCATACACACATACATACACTTCATTACATACAAGAGTACAACATAAATCATCCAATACGTACTTACCTTTTTCAAATACACATACTCATTACATACACAGTATACAATACTTGTTAGCTTCATTGGTCCACCCGGGTTAATCGGGTGGAGATTACTCTTTTACTCGTTACTTCATACACATACATACTCATACTCATACTTACTACGGATCCATACTTACTTACTCTTACTCTTACTCAAGTTAAGTCGTCGGGACCTCCGGCCCTGGGGACTACTCGTCCCACCTCCGGGATTTACTTGGACTCACTAATCCGGGATGCTACCCATTTAAGGGATTTGGGCCGCGGACCAGTTTAAGAGTCAGGAATTGCAGCCAACCTCTTGTGACTCCGCATCCTCACGCGTGGCCGAAGCTATATCGGACTTGTACTCATTCCAATTTACTCACTTAAGTTAGGAGTTAGAGGGTTAGGAATTAGCACAAGTCAACATCCAGGCCACAATACTACAATACCCATATACACTTACATTGTACAGATACATTACAATATACAAGTACACTACAGGTACAATACACATCATCATCATTCATATATTTCATGAATTATACAAACTATTGTTCAAGACGAGTATCGAGAACAATGTAAACAAGCACAAGTAAGTGCAATATAATCCGGTTCGTTGCATTTATCTTTAGGTGGTCAAATAAGCACACAAATCGGGGTAACCAGATTAGGATACAGGGCATGAAGAAATCATACCTTTCACCGTTGTACTTGTATCCCAACGTTCCTCCGGTATTCACAATTCAAATCCTACGATATACATACATTCAAATGATTAATCTAACTATTACTTACGTACTTACTATGTCACACTTCTTATACTATTATTTACTTTTACTTTTACCTTAAGTCTTACTTTCTTACTTAACTTAGGTTTACTATTCTTACATGTACAGTGTATGTGTATACATATACATATATATATATATATATATATATATATATATATATATATATATATATATATTATATATATATATATATGTCATTCTTATTTAAAATATTTTTTTTTTTTTTTTTTTTTTTCGTCAGGACCGGACTTGCGACCGACCTTGCAAGTCCGGTCCATTCCAGTAGCTATCTATACCGGAAATTTCTGGCCCGACCGAACTTGCAAGTCCGGTCGCAAGTTCGGTCGATTCCAGTAGCTATCTCGGGAAATTTTTCTGGGCGACCGAACTTGCATGTCCGGTCGCAAGTCCGGTCGATTCCAGTAGGTTACAGACGGGGAAAATTTCTGGTCCG
Source organism: Limonium bicolor (assembly GCA_023374045.1). Lineage (NCBI taxonomy): Eukaryota > Viridiplantae > Streptophyta > Magnoliopsida > Caryophyllales > Plumbaginaceae > Limonium > Limonium bicolor. The sequence goes on along the minus strand of CM041778.1, from coordinate 360,559,469 downwards.
ACCGAACTTGCAGTCCGGTCGCAAGTCCGGTCGATTCCAGTAGGTTACAGACGGGGAAAATTTCTGGTCCGACCGAACTTGCATGTCCGGTCGCAAGTCCGGTCGATTCCAGTAGCTCACCCGTCTTTGTAAGTCTGGGCTCGACCGAACTTGCAAGTCCGGTCGCAAGTTCGGTCGGTCCGGCCCAGTATTTGCATTTTAAATTCTATTTTCATCCTCTCTTTCACCCATTACTTCCCCATTGTTCCTACATGTAATCCCACATGATATAATGCCATTTAGGCTTCCTAAAATACCTTATTTCATCCACCAAATCCATTACTAAATCCATGAGACAATTTACACAATTTCCTCACTTCCTTTCAACACCTACAACAGTTTTTCCTTCTCTAATGCTACAGATTTTTCTACAACTCCTTCCCTTCAATATTTCCTTCACCAATGTTACTCCTAGCATCCCAAATACATCTCCAAGTCATTACATTACCTACACCCAAGTCCAACACTCTTCTTACCAAGTCTTGCACAATAATCTTTCCTATCTTCTCCAATACATTTCTATATACTTTGTTACAGATTTTGCACTTGTTACTTCTCATACTACTACTACCATACCATGGTCATTAAACATCTCTACTATCCTCAATACATACCTTGGTTCTCCCATTCACCAAGTCATCAATACATATACATATCCTATCAAGATTTTGCCATAGTTCCTCTACATTTCTTACTTATCCATACACACATTTTCTCACCAAGTTCATACCTAATCTAGCCACACCCTTACAAGGGTCCTACCAGCAATCAATACAAATATAAATCCATCCCAATGCACCAATACTCCATCAAACATCAATACCAATACTCATACACAACCATTTGGCTCCAAGGCCTACAATTCACATACTAATGCACAAATACTCACACTTACTCTCAAATACTCAAAACTTCATAAACTTCAATCCTAATACATTAGTTTGGTTTCTTTTATTCGTTTACCCATTCCATTACTCTAATGCACCAAAATTAACATTAATAAAGAGCTCTTACCTTGAGCTTTATAATTCCTTCATTCTCCTCCATTTCTTCTCTTGTTTTCTCTCTTGTCCCATTCGGTTTTGTGGGGAATGGAGTTGCCAAACTCCATTCCCATCACCCATAGCATACAAAACAAGTATAATTAATGTACTAACCCTTAGATTTATACTAATTCATTAAGATGTTTTAAACAAATTTCTAGGGTTTACCTCTTGAAGCTTTTAGGAGGGGTTTAGCCCTTGATTCAAGAAGGTGCTCTCACCACCATTGGAGGGTTGATATTTTGCTCAAAAGAGAGAGAGGAAAAACAGGGCATTACAACAAGCCAAAATCGGCTACCAAAGAAAAAGAGAAACTTGAATCTTTTGTGGAGATTTATACCTTGTCGGAAAGAGGAGACTCCAAGCTCCATAATGGTGTACTTTTCTCTTTGAATGGGGTATACCCACGAAAATCAACTTCCTCATTTTTGGATTTTGAAAAGAGAGAAGTGTAGAGGATGATGAGGAGAGTGAGGAGAGTAAGAATATGCAATTATTTTTGCGTTTGGAGTTCAAACGAAGATGAGCATGCTAGAGAAGGAGGGAAGCCATTGTTGGTGTTGGAGAAGCTCCAAAAATCGCCCCAGCTGAGAGAGGAGGAGGAGGGAGACGGTGGAGAGGGAGAATTGGAGAGAGAAGAGGGAGGAAAGGTGGAGTGAGAGGTGAGAGAGAGTTATTTTGCTTTTGTACTTTTACTTTTTTTGCTTTATGATTTACTTATTTGTTAGCTAGTTACATGTGTGTGTGAGGGGTTACTTAACCCTTTAAAAAAACGGCCCCCTTACAGTTATACTAGTGGAGCGTTTTTCGTCTTTTACAGAAAACGCTCGTTATTTTACCCGGTTTAGGTACTATTCACTAACCGGGCCCGTTTTCCGGAATTTCCTCGTTTAATTAATTTTATTGACTATTAAGCTCCCATAGATGCTTAATAATTATTATTTAATGATTTATAATTTTTACGGGTCTGTTTGACCACTTAAAGTCACGTTTTCGGGTTCCCTCGAAAAACGTGCTCTAAAGTTCTATTAGCGTTTTAATACTTTATTCGGATCCGTTTTCTTCGGGAGTTGTTCCCATATATTATTTAGGTCTTATTAAACCTTTAGAATCCATATAATACGCTAACCGAGGTCTCATACCTCCTATGGTTATTTAACGCTTACTTAGCGTTTTTCGCCTTTTAAGCGTTTTCTTTATTTCTTTTGGATTTATTTTCCCTACAATATTAATTAGGTACCATTAGGCCCTTAAATACGTATTAGATTAATTTTAATCCCTATATTTAAGTTCGGGGTATTTCAAAAAGCTTGAACTTAATCACCATGGCGTAGCCTTATTTGGAGCTTGAAGAAGAGCATTTGGTCTCCACCACCTCCTTGTTATTTTAAGGTAAGAGAAAGAGAACTAAAGTCCCTCCTTCCTAGCTTTTCCCTTGCAAAAATGAAAACTCAAAATGTAACTCTCATTGTCCTCATTCCAGCCGGTTTATCTTCATTCTTGGAGCTGGAACATTGTTGTTTTGCTGCCCAAAAACCCCATAAACCTCTCTTAAGCCTAAATATGTTCTTAAGCCCTAGGCTAATTAAGGGGTAGTTTCTAAGTTAGAAATGTTGTTAAGGGTGGCTGTAGCATTACCGGTCTTGTAAGGCAAGAACAAGAAGAAAGAAAAGGATAAGAAGGAAAGGAGAAAGGAGGAAAAGGAAGGAAGCTAGCAAATTCAAGGTAAACGAGCTAAACCTTGAGCTAGTTGTGTATGTAGTGGAAAACAGAATTTTTAAAGCTTATGTATGAGGGATTATACTATTTTAGGTGTTGGTTATGTTTTTGTGCATTAAGTAAAGGATTGAGGTATATTAAGTGTGGTTTGAATGATGGTTGAAGGCTTGGAAGCCAAAGGGAAATAAACATGTAAGTGCAGGAATTAATTGTGTGTGTTGTGTGTAGATTGATGTGGCCATTGGGATTGGTTGGATGAACGAAAATGTGGTGAGAATGATAGAATTTTAGGGGAACCTCGGTCGAAATTTACTTGGGAACTAGGTGACTTAAGTGTTTTATGAGGAGAAAGAACCTAAGGTGACTAGGTGTATTTTAGAGTAAAATTTGAGTAACTAATCACTTTGGGAATTATAGTAGAAGAAGATGATGTAATGTGTATTGGAAGTGCATTAGTGTGGAACAAGGAGTGAGAAAGAATGAGGAGCAAATCTGTAGCATAGAAGACTAGAGAATAAGTGCAAGTTCTTGGAGAATGTAAGTGTGGGATCTATGTAATTTAAACATGAATTGAGCAAGAGTTGGGTAATGAATTAGACCAATGATTAGAGCATGGTTAAGAGTGTTTTAAGGTATTTAAACATGTAGAAAAACATGTGGAAGGATTAGGGAATGATTAGGTGTGGATTAAGGTTGGAATTAGGGTTGAAAAATAGAGTTTTAGCAGTTTTAACAGGGTCCGGGACTTAGGGGCCGGACCAAGTCCCGGACCAACACGAAAAATGCCCCGAGAGTTCAGAGAAATGTAGTGGTCCGGGACTAGGGACCCGGACCATGTCCCGGACCAATGTAGAAAAACGGCCGCCGAAGAGAAGTTATGCTTGGGTCCGGGACTATAGACCCGGACCAAGCACAAAAATCACTCGTATGTGTTTTTAAGGCTTTAAATCATGGGGCATTGATGGGTATTGGTCTTAGATATTGTTTAGGACTTGTTTGGTGACATATAAATGAAATACCCCAAACCTTGGCATGTTGTGTGTAAATGTTAAACTATGGTATTTAAAGGCTAAAAAGTTCCTTAGAAACATAAATGAAACATTTAAACCATGGTAAAACACAATAAAACACAAGACACGGTTTTGAGCAAAAACATGCTCTAAGCTTGGAGTGAACTTGGTTAGGACCCAAAGAGCCTACCAAGACTTGATAATATTTAATTATGACTTTATAAGGCTAATTAAGTCCTTAGGAAACTTTGGTAGACAATGAAACCAAACAAAACACAAATAAATACCTTTAGGTCAATATGGGCTAAAATGTGCTCTAAGCTTGGGATAAATGTGTATAAGACCTAATGGTCATACTTATACCTTATAAATATGTTAATGAACATATTAAATCAATTACAAAAGAAAACCAAGCTTGAAAACAAGTTAAACACAAAAAAGTGCTTTAAGGAGTCTTAAAGCACGTTTTTGAAAAATTGTCTTGTAAATGAGTTTTGAATGGCTAAATGTCCATCATTACTCTTTAATTAACATGTGTACTATAGTATCACATTTGGGTGGCTATATCAATGGGAAATCAAAAATTTCACTTCTATGTGCTTTGTTTTTGTGAATAGTAACTTTTATAAGCTAGTTTGTAACATATGTAATTATAAGTAAGTTGATTGGTCAACAAAGACCAAAAACACCCTTCTAACTAAATGGTGGCCGGTTTTTATGAAGGTGAGTCACCACCATGTGAAAATCAATTAAGGAAAGGAAGGGTAGGAAGGTAAAAAGGAGAAAGTTACCTTTTAATACAAATATCTTGTTAAAGCAAGTTCTATCTTCATTTCATCTTTCCTCCTTCATTTCACACGTCTCCAACCTCCCTTCTTGCTCTCCTTTACGAGCTGATACAGCAACACCAACACCACCATTGTTTCCATCTTTGACCACTTGTAACTCCTAGCTCCATGGTCCAAATTCAATTCCAAGACCACCATTCTTCTAGTTGGAGCAAGCTCTACACTTCTACCTTTTCAAATCTTCAAGAACTCAATTTCGGTGCCAAGGAGATTCACCATTGATGGAGCTTGAGCTCACCTTTTCACATATTATTGTTCTCCTTTGCTTCTAGGTAAGGAATCTCAAAGAAAAATCAAGTTTCCTCTCCTTTTAGTACATGGCCGAAAATTAACCTCACCATGGTGTCTTTACCTTGCTTGTTTTAGCCTCATTTGAATCTTCCAAGGGCTTGGTGGAGTCCTCTCTTGATATATATTCAAGCTCTCTTTCCATTCCAAGGTAAAACAATCATTTTAAATACTTAAGATAATATATGTAACTAGGGTTTATAATGAGATGAAGCATAATGCTTGAATACTCATTCTATTATTTGTACATTGTATAGAAGTTGGCAAACAACTAAACACCCCACCGGTTTTACAAGGAAACAAGAAAGAAGTTTGTGAGGAAAAAGAGGTAAACAAACTATCTCAATGTAGTTTTAAATGCCTTAGGAAAATGAGCTTGATTTGCTTAATAAAATACCTAAGGAGCCAATGGCAAATGAGCTAGTAAAATGCTCTCAAAGGAGTTTATAAGGGCATATGTATTGTTGGGTGTATTCGCAGGTCAAAGGCATTATTATGTGGGAAATTCAGTGTTTAAGATTTATGCAATTTAAGGGCCTAAGAGCCATGCATTTAAGGGCCTAAGTGCCAAGCAATTTAAGTTATGCACTATATGGTGATGTAGTGCTAAATGTGTGAAGTCTTGTGTGTAAAAATGTGTTTGATGGATTTTAGGTGTTCTTGAATGAAATAAGGTGAAAACCTAAGTGGTTTGGATGTGAGTATATACAAGAGAAGCTATGGCCAAATTTGGGAAAATGTGTAAGAAGATCTAAGTGTTTTAAATGGTTTTGATGAACTAGGAGAAGTGTAAAGGTGAATAAATGCTTACTTGAGAAGAAAACAAGTATTAAGGTGATTTAGAGTGATGCAAGGACTTAGGTGTTATCTTGGAAGTTCTAGGAATTCAATGTGTGTTTTGAGGATGTATTTAAGTCTTGGAGGAGTTTGTTTAAGGTTTAGGTTATGATAATGTGCAAGGTGGGAATAATGTTTAGGTTTAAGGGTTTGAGAAAGGAACTTTTAGGAAGTTGTGAAAAGAAGATTTGTTTAGTAAGAGAAGATGCTTGGGAGATGATGTTAAGGTAAGGAGGAAACATTTTGGGATAGTTGTAATCAAAGGTGAGAAACACCATTTAGAAACCTAGAGTCAAATGTTATAAGTCTTGGTGTATGTATAAGAAAATTTGGTAACAAGTTGGACAATGTTTTAAGGTGAATCGAAGTGGTATTTTGGCATTAGAATATACCTAAGATCATATGGTAAGTTTATACAATTAATGGAGGTGGAGAACTAAGGCAACAACACTTGAAAAATGCAATTTTGACAATTCTGTAGCTTTGGTCCGGGACCTAGGTCATGGTTCAAGACCCGGACCAAGCTTTTAAAATGGCCGAGAGTTGTAACATGTTGTGGTCCGGGACTTAAGGGAAGTACAAGGTCCCGGACCACCCTATTAAAATCGCCCGAGAGTTTTCTAATGTGTTGGTCCGGGACTTAAGGTAAGGACCAAGTCCCGGACCACTCTAAAAATGTTGTGTTTAAGGTTGGAAAATGATGTCTAATGATGGGGATTGATGGTTAATGATGTTATGAGGTGTTAAGGACATGTTAGGTGAGTTTTAATGACAATTAAGTGGGTGAAAAGTTGTAATAAAATGTGAAAGTAAAACAAGTTAAAAAGTGAAGTTATGTAACTAAGTTAATGGGGAAAAATTATAAGCATTAGACATTAAATAATCAAGCAAACACCCCGATGTTAATAAAAACACATGTGATGTTAACAGTTGTTCGAGAATCGCTCGAGGAACATAAGTGGACGTGGTAAAGTGGACTCCGGTGACAGGTATGGTTTTCTTGCAACCTGTGTCCTACCGGATTACACCGGCTTGTATGCCAATATGTTTTTCTGAGTGTTTGCCACCTTGTAAGATTAAAACCTGTAATGAGTTTATAGTGATTCATTTATATGGCGAATTTGGCCTCCGATACCATTTAACCTCAAATATGTGTTAAACCTTAGCTAACCAAAACTAGGAACACATGAGTGATCGGTATTCGGAGTTGACGGCCCAACCTTGGGAACGTGCTAACCACGGCTATGTGTGAGTTAGTTGGATATTGTTGTTGTATGCAAGTGTGTGAACCTCCCTTGTGTGCTTAACTCGGTTATGATACCGTATGGTGTGTGGATGTGTAGGCTCCATAATGGATCTCTAACTACTTATTTATAAGTGTATATGTACTAATGGGGGGTGAGGAGTCTGGTTGTTCCGGCCACGCGTGTGATGGACGGGAGTCGATATCATATCCGGTTCGGCTCTCTTGGTGTGTAGTATAGGTGGTATTCCAATTTGGTTTCTACCTTCCCTTAGCTTATCCAAAGCTAGATACTGACTCACGTCGGGCCACAGGGGCATACGTATGTTATTTCGGTGTGCTTGGGATTACTATATCCGACACACCTTGGGTATAAGTTAACCGTTCTATATAACCGGATGGTAACGAGGTTGGTAACGAGCTTAACATGGGATTGGTAATAATCTCTAGGCTCACTATGTATACTAACTATGGTGGAAGGTTCCTTGCGAGAACCGAATTACGGTGTTATGTATTGGTGTTGTGCTATGCAAATTCCCTTGCTATGCTACGATAAGTATACGTCAGGTGTTTAAAATGATTGTGATGTTGTCATGTGTACGACGAAACAAAAGGTTTTGTTATGTGTTGTTATGTGAGGAATGAGATATGTTTGTAGGATATGGAGTGTGGGATCATGGAAATGAATCCCAGTTGTGACAAGAGGCGTTTAAGGATAACCCGATTAATGGGTACATGTCGTTCGTTAAGGAAGTAGCTCCGTTTTAGAGGAGAGCCACTCTAGGGTTTAAGGAATCATTGAATGGTTGGTTAAGTGTGGATGTGTTGGTTATAGGTTGAGCCCATTGAGGCGAAATGTTATGTGTGTATGTTTATGGCTTGTATGCATGATTTAAATATAATCAACTGCATGCTAAGACGACAATTAGTTGTGCGTGGCCCGGTAGCATGTGGGCTGCGGGATTACCATACCAGCAAAGGTGCTGAGCCCCTCGGGGGCCACCCTTTCTCTCCTTTTCTATTTCAGGTACAAGGAGCTGGAAGCCGTTCGAGAGTAGGACGGGGTAGATGTTATACATGGGTAGCCATTTAAATGGCGTAAGCATTGTAAGCGTAGTAAGACCGAAATTGTTATCGGCATTAGTTTTTGGATACTCGGTACAGTGGGAATGTATGTATATAATAAATGTTGAAAATGGAATGAGGACTGTATTGTGTAGTTGCTCGGGAATCTAGTCCATCAGACCGATACAAATGTATATGTATTAGCCTTGTTAGCCACGTGGGTGGTTAACGGCGTGTAACACCATTGAATTAAGTAATGTGATGAGTTGAGTTTCCGCTGCAGATTGTTGTTATGTGTTTATTGTTGGATGGGGTGTTACAATTAGTAGCCTTGTTAGTCACGTGGGTGACTAACGGCATTGTGCCACCCGCCGTTGAGTATGAATGTATCCGTTGTGTGAGAACGAATGTATAAGGAGATTGGACGGTAATGACGGTATTAGCGGTAGGGGTGTTACAAAAAGTGGTATCAGAGCGAAGTGTCGCTCTGATGACTGGAAATACCGAGCTTAGGAAATACCGAGTTAGGAATTGAAAGCTTAGGGCTATGGGCTGAGTGATAGCATTAGAGAGATGCTAGTTAGGAACTCCCGGTGAGTACTGGATACCTACAACACCAGTCCCGCCCACCGCAAACCCCATTGTATAACTTGGGAAAGGACGCTAGAGAGAAGAAAAGCCTTCTCATACTCGGGAAAACCCGATCTGGCAGTTGTGAAGCAATCACACAGTAAACAAGAACCGACGTATGGTAGATTCCAAGAAATGGAAGACCCGGAAGTGGATCCCGGTTGAACAACAATAGCCGCACTTAATAGCGGTAGTATAAACACTCCAACCACAAGGAGGCTATAACTTGCAACAGCAGGGGGCGACATGCTTAGCAATCGCAGAACCTAGCTAAACAACCAGCAACAGGAAAAGAAGCACTAACCGTGCAACGAAATGGAACAGGGAGCAGTAATGAAACCCGAGACACAAGTCTACGGGACAACAGTAATAGCCAAGCAACACCACCAACGGCGAGCTAGCTGGCTAAGGACATAGTCGGGAGTGACTGACTCCAAAACTACAACGCCAAAAAGGTTACAAACCTGGCCAACATAGCTCAGACAGCTACAAGAATATTCACAAGATATAATCTGACGTAACTACAACCGTAGTGCCTAAACCAAATCAGGCTCAGTAACCACAACAAACGTGTGGGAATAAGCAACAAGGAACAACACAACCAAGTCAAAGGGGAAGCTCCAAGGATTGGAGAAGTACCCTGATCAATGACAGCCATGTCAAACTCACTGAGAAGTTACTCAGAAGAGTGATTAACCTAAGTAAATGATCAACAAGATCAAAGGAAGAGTAAGCAAGATTACCAATTATGAGTGGAAACCATACCGTGACCGGTATCGGGTTACCCAAAAACCACCAGTACCACGCACTTGCCACAGCAAGTGCAGTGTGAACAGGAACATGCAGGGGAGCACTAACACACCACAAGTACATAGTAGTGTACTGTGGCCGTAATGGAACAACTACAGGAATAAACACCCTAAAACTAGGGGAATGAAACCATGGAAAGGCCTGACGGCCTGACCACTACATTTAGAACACACCAGTTAGCATGAAGCTAGACTTAGTCAAGACCTCAAGCATGGCTGTGCCATGAGAGATTTCTTTTAACACTGGACCATTGTTTTCAAACCCGAATCCTTCTTTCAAAACCACAACTTCTTTTAAAAACCTTGGATTTTAAAACCAAATCAACAGAATTACGGTGGGCATCATGGAATGATACAAGAGGAGTTGACAATAGAATACTTCACCTAGGCGTGTGACAAACACTACGAGTGTACCCAATTACGGGATGTGGGACAACTGCACTCCGAAGGAGCTTGCGGGCCTGACATATAGTTGGGTAAGTGGTAACGTATCAACATGGTACCCCACGTATGTATACATGTAGTGTACGAAACACGGGAAGTAGTCGACTCCGTTCTACGGACCATCAGTGAGTTCAAATCAGAACAGCTGGACACCACAGACGATTAAGTATAAGAGAACTCAGAGAATCCACCTGAAGATGAGGAATAGGAACTAGGGAGTGCAAAGAGCACATACTAGTAAGTATAGACATTGGATATGTCTCAGGACATCAAGAAAATACATGGCAGCTGGAAAGTATACCCAGCCTAAACACAGTAAGGCAATCGCCTAACGTGGACACCAGAATGCTCAATGAACGGGACAGAGTTCCCAAGAGCAATTGCAAGATTACCACAAATATAATCCATCATCAAAGAGGATATTTAAACCTAGTCTTAAGCATTGGGAGCAAGTATAGACGGCCTACCCAACAACGGGAGACGTTATAAACCTAAAGGGAATAGCTTAATACAACACCATAAGACGGTATATAGGACAACACATGTCATAAACATCAGCCGGATGTAACGGCGTGATCCAACGACACCCAGGAGCAATCCTTAAAGGGTGTCTGAGATAACAGCAGTTGAACAAGTGTCTTGATAAGAGCACGGAAGCTAGAACAAATATTCGGTTAGAACACCGAAGGGATTTCACTTAACAGGAAATACCCTAAATTAGCATCAGCTTGCCTAAAGGGTCTCCTATGAACGGAAGCGTGATGTCACGACTTACCATGGAGCCTAGTAATACCTCCAACCTACGGGGTATACATGGGGTAGAAACATGTGTAAGCAGCTTGCAAAGAGCATAGCTTGCAGCAATAAGGCTTAATGGCCACAAACCAAATACGTTGTGTAAACTGAAATGGTTACAAAACCACACTGGTGGATAATAAGACTTGCAAGAGGTATTGTCTCATATGACAAGAAATCAACAACTGGACCATCAATTCAAACCCAACCTCTTGAGTGGCTTGGAGTAATGGTCAACTCAACGTCACTGTCACTAGAGCATCAGCCTAGTACACAGTTGACAAGCCTTTAATTACCTGCATACCTTCTGTAGCAATGGTAACACAGAGGCATAGGAATCGTTATAATGCCAACAATGGCCTAGTCCATACTTGGACACTACGAGAACCCAAGGGAAGGTACCCCTCGTTAACCAAAGACCACCAATGTGGTGACAATGTGAACCCTTAGAAAGGCTTCCATCTATTACAACAGTAAAGACTACGCATATAAATATTGCCAAGAGGCGATCGAACAAGGAAAAGACATTCCAAACCATTACGACTTAAAGGAGTAAGTATACTTCACATGCACCCAAGCATGTGGTGAACCATTGTATAAATACTAACATAGCAAACTTTGTTATTAGACCTATGAGTGGAGACAAACCCCTCAACAAGAACTTCATTTACCAATGACAGAGTACCCTCCAACTGGAGAACGGGACCAGAAAACCCTTGAAGTTCTTGGGATGTCCCGGTGATGTACACACAAGTAGAACTACACAGCTAGAGCCTATACCCAATGCTCAGCACGGGAAGACAATAATTGTCAAAACAATCAACGGGAATGCACATTGCACACCATGAATGACCAGCGCTCAAGAGAACTTGTAACCCGATAAACCACTTCATCTTTGGTCAACCAAGTTATTGGCAAACGATATCATGAATGAGGAAGTAATGTGAGGTGAGCTAACCTACACATGAAACCTAAATTGAAATAAAACATCCCCACAATGGGAAGATAATAGTATCGCGGTATACTACGACAACCGTCATACATATGACTAGGAACCTCCTAGTGTTTGTACACCATAAGGAAATGATGCCAACGACAATGGCAAGGAGTAAAGGTAAGCTACCACAATAACGGAGACCATAAAAACGATGTTGTATAGTGAGTAAGAATACGGTGCGCAACAAGCGACCGCTATGAGGAAGTAGTTGGACAATGACACGAAGTATAAGTATGAGATGACAAGTAGAAATATTCATCCCTATCACATAAGTGATTTACTGCCAAACGTTTACGCCTCTGCACTCTGTATGACTGAGTGTTTTGGTATTGCACTCGCGCAGTAATGATCCAATGCGATAGCTAGGAATATGGAAATGTAAACCGTAGTAAACCTTTCTTTCACCAACAACATGGAATAAGCCAGTCAAGCAAGCTTAGCAACAAACCGTGCGGCCTAAGGCCAAAGAAGCACGAAAAGTGTAAGCACACTAACAATCACAAGATGTGAATTCCATTGGAATAAAAGGTGAAAGAAGACTGAAGAAAGTCACTCGGACCGACGCATTGAGAATGCAAGGTCATACAAGCAAAGAACACTTGTACTGAACCAGAAGAACTGGTATTATTCAGAAGCTAGTGACAACAGAGGAAGCACTACATCTAGGTAGTGACTTAACCTCGCCCGACAACAAGTCGGACAATAGAGGGATAAAAAGGTGATGTATAGCACATTAAGGATAACATGAAGGGTGAATAACCCAAGTTATCAGGGTCGCGCAGCAGAAGCTAGTGGGCCCTAGCTAGGAAACGTAATACACCTGTTAAGTAAGAAGAACGGCTACTAATGCCTTGAAGCCTAATAGGCTAGAACTGAATCAATTATGAGTTAAACAAACTCATATAGGAATCCTCGGTACAAAGACTAAACCATTGGTATGGTTAAGACCCTTTGACCAGAGCATATTGTATAGTATATCGTAGTGAAGCTAAACGCTTCAGATTGCCCAAATCGAGTAAACCAATGTTTAATAGTAACATATGGTAGATTACGTGGGTGTAATCCCTTTTAAGGGGGGTAGAGCGAAAACCGCTTAATGTAAGTTTCATGAACAAAACACAGAAACTATAATGTGCATAGCACAAATGAGAATCGAATTGATGATTGGTACTTACGTTAAATAAACATACGAATTCATTCATATTGTAACTGTGGTAAATGGGCACAAGAGATGCGAATACCATAGGATGAATATACCCATCTTGTAACCACAGTGTAAAAGTATTAGTAAAGAGGAGTATAGTAACTCTTGGGGAAACGATAATCCCTGTAGTGTGTGCCTATCTGAAGTTAGACATGGTATTACGATGCATGAGTCGGTATAAAACCGATGTATAACCTAGAGGAAATTGAGTTCCCTAGGTGATTGTCTTGAGACAATTGAGAATGAGTAGTGGACGGAGCTCCACAAGTATTGTATTCTTAAAGAAGTAGTACGGATTGACTATGAGTAGTAGAGGATTGTAACCATGAGTAGTGTATTCGTAAGTATGTTATTGGAAGTAAATCGAGGACAACCGAATTTCCTAAGTACTGTAGTCCTTAGCTAGAATATTTGAGATGAAGGAGAGTAGTGAATGGAAGTAGTAACAGACGATGAAATGAGTATTTAGGTATTGAATCTTGAAGCAAGTATTTGGAAGTAGAGTGAGGATGATTGATGGACTGAATTCCATCCTTTGGAGATGTGTGAAATTGTAATCACGACTAGGCAGAGTAAAAAGATAGAAAATTGAAATAATCAACTATCTGTTTGTTTGAAACTGATGTGGGAAGTCAAACTTGATCCTGATCAGATCGAGGGAAACCGAACACAAATTGGGGTGGAAAGATAGTTCAACACTGATGCTGATCACATCAGGGTTGAACGATTCTTGAAGCTCCCCTTAAGTGGTCACAAGAATCACATAGGATAGAAGTAATGAATATAAATTGGAATTTGAAGTTGTGTGTTTTAGAAAATTTTTAATTGGTAATAGTGAAAGAATTTCCTTTAGTATGGAGAATGAGGATCTGCTAGAAGGGTGTACCGAAGAAGATAGTAAGGTAGTATGTTGTTATTCCAAGGGCAGCGGGACATAGAGGAGTCTTGTGTCTAGATGACCTTGGTGCCTGAGGGATTGTATGTGTATTGCAATGCTTTGGGGATAGCTTTGCACTGTATGTATGTACGAGCTTGGTAATGAGGAACCAGATAGTTAGTAGTAGTGCGGATTGGAGTAACTATTGTAGATTGGTATAGTATGGTATGTAGGAACCTTGAGGGATGGATTTGGGAATCGTAAGGAGGAAGGATGTATGACGTTGGCACTAGACAAGTATAAAGGAGTAAGTATAGTAATCCCAAAACCTCGAACAACTTTGAGGACAAAGTTCTTAAGGGGGGTAGATTGAAATACCCCGACCTTATATATGGCGATTAAATTATCCTAATAAGTATTTAAGAGCCTGATAATGATTAAGAAGTATTGGTAAGGGAAAATAAATCCAGAAGAAATAAAGAAACGCTTAAAAAGCGAAAAACGCTAAATAAGCGTTAAATAACCATAGGAGGTATGAGACCTCAGTTAGCGTATTATATGGATTCTAAAGGTTTAATAAGACCTAAATAATATATGGGAACGATTCCCGAAGAAAACCGGATCCAAGAAATGTATTAAAACGCTAAAAGAGCTTTAGCGCATTTTCGAGGAAACCCGAAAACGTGACTTTAAGTGGTCAAACAGACCCGTAAAAATTATGAATCATTAAATAATAGTTATTAAGCATTTATGGAAGCTTAATAACCAATAAAAATAAAGAAACGAGAAAATTCCGGAAAACGGGCCCGGTTAGTGAATAGTATCAAAACCGGGTAAAATAACGAGCGTTTTCTGCAAAAGACGAAAAACGCTCCAACTAGCAGTAATGTGTGGGGCCGATTTTTAAGGGGTCAAATAACCCTCTCACACACATGTAACTAGCTAGATTAATGTAGAGCCAAAAAGCAAAAAGGTGGGAAAGTAAAAAGCACTCACACACTCTCTCTCCCCCCCATTCCTCTCTTCTCTCTCCTTCCCTCCTTCCCTCTCCATCGATTTTACCCTCTCTCTCTTCTGGTTGGGCGATTTCAAAGCCCCGAAGGAAGCTCCCATGGCTTCCTCACTTTCTTCCTAATGCTCTAGCTCCATTTGAGCTCCAAATGTAAAATAAATTACATATTTGTAATCCCCTCATCCTCCTCTACATTTCTATCTTTTCAAAATTCGAAAAGGATGAGTTTCATCTCCATGGGTTTTCCCCATTTGAAGAGAAAAGCACACCATTGTGAAGCTTGGAGTCTCCTCTTTCCAACAAGGTAAAAATCTCCATGAAAGACCTCACTTTTCTCCATCTCTTGGTATGGCCGATTTTTGGTCCCTCTCTCTTACCATGTTTTTCCTCTTGTATTGGAGCTTTGCTTCAACCCTCCAATGGTGGTGAGAACACCTTCTTGAACCAAGGGCTAAAACCCCTCCTAAAGCACTCCAAAGGTAAACCCTAGAATTTGTATTTTAAATACTCCAATGAATTAGTGTTAATGTGAGGGCTAGTAGATTAATCATGCTTGTCTTTGTGTGCTTGGGTGATGGGAATGGAGTTTGGCAACTCCATCCCCCATAAAACCGATTTGGACAAAAAAGAGAGCAAGCGGAGAAATGGAAAAGGAAAGAAGGAAGTATAAGCTCAAGGTAAGAGCTCCTTCCTAATGTAAATTCTATTGCATTAGAGTAATGGGAATGGGTAAATATTTAAAGGACCCAAAACCTTGTACTAGTATTTAGAATTGTGAAGTTTGAGTATTTAAGAGCAAGTATGTGGATTGTAGGCCTTAGAGCCAAATAATTGTATATGAGTCTTTGTATTGTGGATTGAGGAAATATTGGTGTATTGGGATTTTGTATGTGCTGGTAGAACCCTTGTGGTTTGGCTAGAATAGGGATGAATTTGATGAGAAAGGATGTGGGTGAATAAGTAAGGAAAATAGATGAACTATGGCAAAATTTTAGTAGGAATTATGTATTTAAGGATGACTTGGTGAGTGGGAGAACCAAGGTGTGTATTGGGATTAGTAGAGAGGTTTAGTAGCTATGGAATGGTAATTGTAGCATGAGAAATGAGAAGTGTAAAATCTGTAGCAAAGTGTATAAGAATACATTGGAGAAGTTAGGAGAATTTAATGTGCAGAATTTGTAAAAGGAGTGTTGGAACTTGGGTATAGGTAGTGCGATGGCTTAGAAATGAATTGGTATGGTAAGGAGAGGTATTTAGAATGCTAGGAGTAGCATTGGTTGAGGAAGTATTGGATGGGAGAATTGAGTTTTAGAACCTGTAGCATAAGTGTAACAAAAACTGTTACAAGTGTTGGAAAAGGAGTAAGGGAATTGTGTAAATTGATTGATGGATTTAGTAATGGATTTGGTGGATGGATTGAGGTATATTAGGAAGCCTAAATGGCACTAAAACATGAGGGATTACATGTAGGAAGATTTGGGAAGTAATGGGTAAAAGAGAGGACTGAAAACAGATTTTAAAACTGAAGTACTGGGCCGGACCGGACTTGCAAGTTCGGTCGAGCCCAGATTACAAAGACGGGAAACCTTCTGGAATCGACCGGACTTGCGACGGACATGCAAGTTCGGTCGGACCAGAAAATTCTCCGTCTGAAACCTTCTGGAATGGACCGAACTTGCGACCGGACTTGCAAGTTCGGTCGGCCAGAAAAATTCCGTAACACAAGCTACTGGAATGGACCGAACTTGCGACCGGACTTGCAAGTTCGGTCGAGCCAGAAATTTCCCGTACTGATAGCTACTGGAATGGACCGGACCTGCAAGGTCGGTCGCAAGTCCGGTCGAGTAAAAAAAAATGTTTTAATTATATGACTATAGTAATCATATACATATATATATGCCTATATACATATATGCATATTATGTAGTAATACACCATTAATGAATAATAATGGTAAGAAAGTAAGTAAATGGGTAAGGAAGCAAGCTTAAGAAGTAATAAGGAAAAGAATGGTTTGATAACCACGTATGAGAATAATGAAGTAGTAAGTATACATTGAAAGTATCAATGAAGGAGTAAGTTAGATCAATAATAGATCATTGATCATACTACTCCGTGTATGTGTAGGGATCAAATAGTTGATCACCAAAGAAAACCGGTAGTGCGAAAACGACGGTGTACGGTATGATTTCTTCATGCTCTGTATCCTAACTTGGTTACCCCGATTTGTGTGCTTATGTGATCACCAATAAGATAATTGCACGAATCAGACTTATATTGCACTTAACTGTGTTTGAACTATTTTGTTCTTGTTGAATCTTCTTGAACCTCTAGTTTGATAATTCATGAAATGTATGAAAGAATGTATTGAATAATGAAGTGTATGTGTAAGTATGAGAACTTGTATGTATGTATGTATGGAAGTAAGTATGGACTTCTACTAATTCCTAACAATCTAACTCCTAACATGAGTAATGAGTAAAATGGAATGAGTAGAAGCCCGATATAGTTTCGGCCACGCGTGAGGATAAGGAAACACAAGAGGTTGGATCCGAATCCTGGCTGTAATCTTTTCCATGGACCAATTCCCTTGAATGGGTAGCATCCTGGATTAGTGGGCCACCCTAAAGCCCGGTGGTGGGATGTAGTAATCCCTGCCCGGAGGTCATACCGACTTAACTGGAAGTAAAGTATGTAAGAAGTAAGTATTGTATGTGTATTGGTCTTGACTATTGTAAGTCATTGACCGGAAGTAAAAGAGTATTGAACACCCGATTAACCCGGGTGTGTAATGAAGCTAACTGGACCTTTGTATGTATTGGAGAATTGTATCTCCGTATTGCGTATTGGATATGCAATGGGTATGTAATGCGTATGTGTAACCCGAAGGATGGCAAGTAAGTATTGGTTGACTCGTATTGTCTTCCAAGCATGTACTGTTTGTGCGTGTATGTATACTTGTGTATTGTAGTATCGTGAATGAAAGCATGTAGTATGTATGTATGAATGTATGTATTGCAAAATGAATTGCATGTATTCGACCAAATGGTTGGCGTACCCTCGCTAGTACGCGGGGTATGCGGTTATCATATTCAGCGAAAGCTGACCCCCTCGGGGGAATGTTTTTAGTGTGCAGGTACCCGGAGCGAATACGGTCAAGGTAAGAGACCGATGGCGCGCCTTGTAATTAGAAGTATCTAGTTTGTGAGGAAGGGGTAGCAGATTGACTCCTAGTGAGTATGTGTGAATTTGGGAGAAGTACGGTGTTGACTTTGGAACCTAGTAAACTCGGTATGTGTAGCGTATTATCTTGTACTGAATTGTGGAGTATTGTATTGAATGGAGCATTGTATCGAATGGAGTATTGTAGTATCCAGTATGTAATGAGAGTATGTATTGTATTGAGTAGTACTCGGATATTCCGGTCCATCAGACCGATGCTGTATGTATTAGTAGCCTTGTTAGTCACGTGGGTGACTAACGGCATTGTGCCACCCGCCGTTGAGTATGAATGTATCCGCTGCGTGAGAACGAATGTATAAGGAGATTGAACGGTAATGACGGTATTAGCGGTAGGGGTGTTACATAATCCCAATCCTTACCGTAATTACCATCGAATCACAATATTAAATAAAGATGTTTCAATTGCAGCGGAACTACTAACTATCTAGGCGGGTGTCACAACCATCCATCCAACTAACTAACCATCCATCCGCCGTGATGACGAGATTAACACAACTCACAACACTTATTAACTGTATCACAAACCATCCAACCCATAAATAAATCCACAAAGACTTAAGAACTAGTGAGCAACTATTAAAATTCATATTATAACACAACCACCACTTGGCACATTTAATACAAAGCCATAGTGCCGAAAACTCCTACACATTCCGTCTTATCAAAATCAAAACCATACCCAATCCCGCACTCCGGCGTCAATCATCGTACACCTGCAAAATATGGTTGCCAAAAAGGCTTAGCACGAGGCTGAGTATGTTGAACTATATGATCTTAGGCCCCATTAGGCAACATGTGTTGATTAGCCACCTTAACATGCTTTTCAATTTTCATGTTGTTCCGGTTTACAAGTATATACATAGAGCTGTAAATACGAAAAGTAAACAATTAGCAGTTCATGCATATCATCAACATAACCATCCACTCAAGTACACCATATACAAGCAAATCATCCATTTTAATCTTTAAAGGAATGTAATAACCACATCGAAAGTCGTACTCTCATGTTCATTTACCATCACTTGAAGCCCCGCTTCCACCATCTCTCGTATTATCTTATGGGTGTCATGTTAAAGGACAATTTCCCATTAATACTCACCATGTTTACTTAAATTTGGACAGTGGTCCTCAATGCCAATGATCAGAGATCATTGGACTTCCTGAATCTCGTGAGAGACGTCCATATGGTCGTAGTCGTGTGCCAGACAGCAACACCCTCTGCGAACCGATCTAAGGCGATCAATTGGATTCCTCAACGAGAGGTTCCATACTTGAATCCTCTCTAGTGATCACACTGCGCAACCTGCTGGAACGTATGTAGACCAGGATTTCCCGTACATATACCACACCAGCATACCATCCACCATTTCTCCATAGTTAAGCATTTTAACCAACTCGTTTGTTTTAGTTTTTGAGTTCTTGTGGAGAATTCATTTTATTTGATGCTTTGGTAGGTCTTACTCATACCTAGAAGTCATCTAGGTCATATTCATCTTCAATGTCAACGCTCTAAGATCGGTAACACCGAATCATTTCCTAAATTTTAAGTCTTAGATAGATTGAATTAATTTTCGACCGAGTCGTACTTCATTAGTTCACCAACCTCGCTCGTAGCATAATTGTGATGTACAAAGAAAGTAGTCCAAAGGACGGTCACGCACAATATAAACACGCTTGCTTACCGAGCATACAAGATCATATAATCACATGCAATAAATCACACATATCTTCTTGAGCAATTAGGAAACAATTTTCTGAACCCAAAGAATCCATCAGAGGTTCAAACCGTAGAATCCTACATACCGTACACCAGTCGTAGCTAGTCCCGTAGAGCAAATGCTGATCCCATGACGATCTCTCCCGCTACTGCTACCAGCCCTTACCAAGTATATGCTGGAATAATTAACTCTAAGTATCAATACTTAAGATCGAGTTCATCTAACACTAGTAGAAAAAAGGCCTATTTTGGCGGTTGTGAACCGCCGAAATGGAGTGCGCCAAAATAGCTCTGAGCACCTATCTCGGCGTTTGTACAACCGCCGAAATAGGTATACCTATCTCGGCGGTTGTAAAAAAACCGCCGAAATAGGTGGTTGCGAAGACCAAAATCTAACCACATCTATCTCGGCGGTTCTTAGCTTACAACTGCCGAGATAGACTCAAGGTCGGTCAATACCAGAAGGCTTTCTGTGATGGACCGACCTTAGACCATGGTCGGTCCCAGGGTCGGTCCGTTCCAGAATATATTATGGTATTGACCGCCCTAGGGACCGACCCTGAGACCGACCTTGAGTCTAAAAGAGACACAAATACATGTAGATAGAAGAGAAACTCAGTAGTTGTGTATGTTCCTTATATGCAGTTAGGTTGCAAATTTACAGTGAGTGAAGAGAATGAAGAGATAAGTTAAAGTATATTACCGGTTCCTAAATGAATTGTTTTCAGCCCCTCTTCTCAATCGGGCGTGCGAGACGTGTAGCAGTACCAATCTCTACAGAGGCAACACAGACGCAAAATAAGTATGAATTGATGGCACAAAACTATATTGCTTACATTGTTTATAATTTGCTTAAAATTATAAGCACAAATAATGCTCAAACATTGTTCCACCCCATATATAAGCATAATAATTCTAGCCCAAATAAGCTAACCTAACTATACTTAAAGAAGGAAAAAAAAACAACAAAAATATTCACTCGGACATTTCTTCAAACACCTTGTGTGCATACATAATTTTACTAGTTTGACAACCAAATCTTGCAAAGATTTGACGCACACAATAAATATCAGCATCCACAATCACAATGTGACACGAATCTATCAATTTTAACAACACATTTACAATTTTTTAATAAAAACAGAAACTAACAAATTTGGGGTTTTTTTTACCTTGTTGGAAGCTTCTGTTGTTGCTGCAGCAATAACTTCTGACGCGACAACCACCGCATGACCGACGACAGCGGCGACGACCGGCAAAGGCGGGAGGACGGCGGGCAACATCGGAGCGGTGGCGGCCTTGTGGTCTTGGTCGAAATCGGAGTTGAAATCGCTGGTTGAAATAGAGAAGAGGGGTGGGTTTGGGATTAACAGCGTGCGTAACTGCGTCAGGGCTGGGTGGGGGTCTTTTTAAACCACCTATTTCGGCGGTTGTTACTAGAAACCGTCGAAATAGGGCCTTTGTAATTTTTTAAAATAAAAAAACATCTATTTCGGCGGTTCCTAGTCACAACCGCCGAAATAGACTACCAAATATATCTATTTCGGCGGTTGTAACTAGGAACTGCCGAAATAGATGTTATTTTTTAGTTAAAAAAATACAAAGGACCTATCTCGGTGGTTCCTAATCACAACCGCCGAGATAGGGGCGCTGAAATAGGTCATTTTTGTACTAGTGTAATTATTCTAGAATACTGTTAACCCCTTCCCGGTGTCTAACCCCGTAGTTAGGTAACAGTTCACTTGGGTTCCTACCCATTTCGGGATTTAGTCAAACTAGACTCTAATTGTTTATAAGAGTACTTATGAGGTATTTATTCATCGTCTAGGATTTAATCCTCTTCATTACCTATTTGTAACACCCCTCACATTAAACGCATAATAATCACTCTCATAGCATACTTAAAGACGTCTCATAGCGGAAGTTAAACACTCATAATTATCACTCGGGTGTCACATGCCATTACTCGTACATGCGAGTAAAGAAGCAGAAAAGAATAATAATAAAAGTACGACAATAATTAACCGTAGTGATGAACGAGATATATACTACATCATCCTAAGTTTAAACAATACATAAGGTAAGTGAGCATCAAAGGTAATCCCAATGTTTACATCGTACTGAATATAAACTAATTCTGAAAGTGCAATAAATACATAAATAACACTGTTGACTACCCCGAAGGTCCGCGCTCCAGCTTCATAGCTTGATTAAGTCCTGAAATGTGGGTGCCATAAAGGCTCAGCCAACTGCTGGTATGCTAAATGTGATCCTAGACTCTTTAGGCCACTTAGGTCGTTTTAGCCATCTTGATTAACATGGGGTTCATTTCATGTTGTACCGTTTACATGCTTATAACATAACTGTAAATATAGAATTAAACCACATAACAGGTATTCAAACATTCACACATCAAGACATGCTATTACGACATTGATCATTGAACAATTTAAATTCGAATCGATGGTAATGTAAGAGCTAGCTGAAGTCCAGTTAGTCTCACTTGTTTATTTCCATCACATGAAGCCCCGCTTCCACAATCTCACATAAACATACGAGTGTCATGTTAAGGACAATTCCCCGTTTAACCTCACACATTTAATATTTTGGACAGTAGTCCGGTGCCATCTACAGTGGGTAGATGGACTCACTTATCTACAGTGGTAGGTGTCCATTAGGCCGAAGCCAGGGTATGGTGCCAACGGTAGCACACTCCGACTAACAATCGTATCCGGCTCGTTAGATAAACAAGAGTAGACCCTAAACTGGTGTTAGAACTCTAGTGATCACTATGCGTAACCTGCTGGAACGTATGTAGCCCAGGATTTAGGAACATTGTTTCATTAATTAATTATCACACTCTCATAAGTTAGCGTATTTTAATTAATCTCCTGGAGATTCAATCTTGTTATTGGAGAAAACACATTTTTATTGGATGCCCTATTGGGTCTTACACACAACCTAGAAGTCTGCTATGTGATGTTTAAAGGTCGAGTCATCACTTTAGAGACGGTTAATACCGGGTCTCTAAACTAAGTTCCTCACTTAGTGTGTTAGGAGTTGTTTACTCTCACAAGATAGTATCCAAAGTCTCTCCCAAAAGTTCATACACAGTTAGGGTGATAATTAGTATCACATGTCCGAACGATGTACGCTCATAGTTAATAAACGCTTTGGCGATTGGAAAACATAAGCACATACAAACACATGCATAACATTTATTTATCTGACATGCAAGCACACAGTTAGGTCCGGAACCCAAGGAAACCCTCAGAGTTTTCAGACCACATATTCACATACCGTTCACCGACAATAACGCTAAGGTGATGAGTCACGCCTGTCCACTAGTGCTCCCGAACTCGTATCTAGCAGCCTATACCTCTGTAATATATTGTTCTAACATCAGTGTCTATATCACGAGATTGCTTAACTATTACAGGTAGGTTCTAATCTTCACCCCGTAGTTAACCCCTTAGTCGGTTGTTTGTTTAACTCGGGTTTGTTTTTAATTCTCGGGATTACGGTTTCATGACAACTCACAGTTTATGTATAGATCGTATTCAATACTGTAATAATATCTAGTACGTAGGACTTATTCTCCTAATACTCTTGTATGGTTATTTGTTTTACATGTTTACGTACACACACTTACATGCATGCATGACTAATCATATACATTTATTTATGCATACATATAATATGGTTTATTACCGTGACTCATTAAGCCAAGTTATATCTTCACTTACAACAGTATAATATCTTGTGTGTGTTGGTTAATTAATTTACTTGGCTAAGTTGTGTTGGTTGGTCAACGTAGTTTGACTTGGTCAACGTTTCAGGTCAATATTTCATATTAGTCGATATTTATTTATGGCTTTATACCACATTACCTTGTATTATAAATTCATAATATAAGAAATTTATAATACAAGAATTATAAAGTGAAATGCCCCTAACATTTAAATAATTAAATACAAGTAAATAAATATTATTTGGGGAATTATAAATATTATTTTTATGAAACCCTAAGAAGGCATATAAACACTTGGGCGTTAAAATGCACCTAAACTCCTTAAGGTCAAAAACGAGCGTTAAAGCCTGACCTTAAGATAAACAAGTTATATTGAAATACCCCGAATCATTATCAGTTTAATTTCGTGAAGGTTGAATTAAACTATGAGTAACAATCATGATCATACTAAAAAAATATATATACATAGTAAATAATAATAACATCGTATGTGCGTATCGGTACGTAATACGCTGTTATAAGCTCAAATAAATATGCGCACCCCTGAACCGAAAACGTCAATATAGTCACGCATATATATATATATATATACGTACGTATATACAACCAACGTTACATACATAAGCAACGACGGGGCATAATGGAATAGTCCTATGTATATATACATATACGACTAACAATGTGACAAAATAAAATAGTTGTGTATATAACTTATAACGCGACATATTATATAGTCGCACATATATGTACAAGTATACAAGAAATAGGCATGTGTTAGCTGTTAAAAAAAAAGAGTGAAATACACTCCTACCGGGATTCAAACCCGGTACCATTGGTATCACTAGTGAACACCTTAACCGGTTGAGCTAGGCTCGTATTCAACACCAAACTACACCCCTGGACATATGAATCTACAACGTGACTACTAATTCCACTACAGAGGCAAACGCTCCAGCACTACCATTTCCTGTCTCCCACCATCGGTCCCCTTCTTTTCAGTATATATGCGCTTCTTTTTGGATCAGTGCAGGAAGGGAATACCCCACCATACCCCATTCTTCTCGGTTCAAACCACAACAGCAAGAGCCGCAAATGCCACATCGACAACAGGCCTCCTCCCCTCTGTAGATACGCATGCTCTGGCGAAGAAAAAGAAAGCTGGACACCCACCTCGAACTCACTGCATCAGTGGTGAAACCAAGTACTTCCTCCGCCAAACTCTCGAACAGAGCCAAAGCCAAGCACCAAGTTGCCTTCTCTCCTTTTCATTCTCGACACAAATTTCCTCATTGCAACAGCCTTTACTTCTTCTGACTACGGGCACAAAGTTCTGCAATCCCTGTTCCTTCTCCTTGTCCACTGTGGCAACAACAAAAAAAAAAGACAGTCTCGGCCATTGATCAGTAAAACGGGAAGAAAAAAGAAACCAGCAAGTAGTAACTTGCTTCTTCCTCTACGGTTCCCACTCCAGCCTTAGCTAGCAGATGCATGCTCCATTCTGTGATACTCCTTTTCTGTCTTTGGATGCGCAAGCTTCTGAAAAAAAATTGGAAGCTAACCGACACAGACAGCAAGTTTTCGAGATTTCTTTTCTTTCTCTTCACTCCCTGTTATCTCATTTCCTCCCGTTTTCAGAAGCAACCCTGACTGGTGAACAAGAACTAAAGCTCTCTTTTCATTCTATTCTCTTACTGAAATTGTTACATCTCATTCACCAGATTGAAGCCAGTATTGTAAGCCAAACCGAGAGGAAATGAAATTAGAGGTGATGATACTCTTGCGTTCAAACTGAAGCTTTTGGTGAGACCTTGTTCCATTTTGCAAAGTTCATTTATGGATCTTCTTGACTCTAATCACCAAACAAAACGCTGGAGCTGTTCTTCCTTCTCGATAAAGAATTATTTCCTTCTCTGTTTAAACTGAATCACACAATATCCTCACCGATGAACAAGGGACTCCTCCTGGATTTGCGCCTCTGCTTCTCTTCATCGCTCGTTTCTGGGAAACTGTAACAAGTGAACAAACAACATACAGACTATGCCGCCTTATTTCATTCTTTCCATCTTCAACCGTATACTGGCGAGAAAATTCCCGCACCTCTGCAATACTAACTGCGGGATTCGCTGCATCTTACATTCCAGAAAAAAAACGGTAAGGCTTTGTTCCTCTTTTATTCATTCTTGTCTCAATTTAAATGTTCAGTCCTAACTTCCTCCTCCTTTGCTTGCCGAAATAAACACCAGTAATGCTGTAGCCCAGCCTATACAGAAACCAAAACGGAATTGTAAGTACCCTTCTATTCAAATACGCCCTCTTCAATCTTAGCATTGTCAAACTTAAATGGTGGACTGCACATGCCAATCTTCACTCTGTTCTTGTGTTTACTCTTCTAAAGTGACAAAGCTAACCACAAGTGCTGCCGTAACACACCAGATGGAACAAGCTGCTGGAAGCAGTATGAATTGAAATTAGTATTGCACTCTACTTAACTTATTCTTTTTCTGTCGATTAAAACCATGGAAGTTTTGGCTTCTACTGTCACACGTTGTGCAGAAATTAATAGGCAATATTAGAACTAGCAGTGAAGGTGCTCCTTTGCGTTCAAATGGCAGGTTGTGGCAAGAATTTTTTTTAATCTGCATATAACCGAGATTGTTTTGGTATTGACCTGGTTGTTAAGGGAGCATTCCGGTAAAAATATATATATATATATATGGAGAAATGAGAAAGGTGAATATAAAATGGAACAAGTTAAAAGATCAATTATTAATTGTAGATGGAACCGTGCAAAACCTTAAAGAAGAAGTAGTAAGTTGAATTGATTTGGTGTGTCTGTCGTATGAGATTTCTAGTATTTAATGTGTGAACTGGATGATATTGTGTTAATCTGATGAGTGATATTTGATGGTAAAGTAAGAGAGTTGGATACATTATAATAGCTTTGGTAGCTGTATTGTTTTGGAATTATTGTGCTAATCTGAACATAATGGCCTTGCAAGCATAAGACGTTGAATTAATAAGTTGGTAAATTGAGAAATAAATTGTTGGGTTTTCACAATTTGTGCTAGGTTGGTAACTACGATAAATTGGGATTCTTCTGAAAGCTGATTAAGTATAAAGAGTGAATTTAAGGTTGGTGTTAGATATTGGTGTTTGTTTAACATAGTTAAATTTTGAGATCAACTTGGAAACTAACGTTTGGTTGAGTATGAAAGGTGATTAACTTGGTGGCTGAATTAGAGTGATTAAGTGGTGATTTAGAAACAAAAAAAAAAAAAGAAATTAGTGGAGGATGAGCTAATCGGTTATAGTAGCAAAGACTATCCCCGGTTGATACACGGACAATTAGACTTTTTATATATATTATTCAGTTCTAGATTGCTATGCAATGTGCGAGGATGTTTGTTCATGGTGTGGAGAAAATAGTAAGCTTCAGGTGGATTAGGGAGACGAGTGCATATATATACTGTAATGTTTGGCTGGTTGCATTATTGTACTGTAGCTTAACTTTGGACTAGAATAACATGATACTATAGATTGAAGCTATCCGTTATGGAGTATTCAAGTTATCTGGTGGTGATACTTATGGAATAGCAAACAATTGGCTTTGGAAGATCATAAATTCTTTTTCCTACTGCTCTTACTGGTAATATGTGGCATCAATGACACAAAGTTCAATTGTACAATATCCATATAGTGGTGTGTAACCTTAATTTATACTAGAAAGTCAAATAATTTGAAACTCTAGCATTCCTATAGTAAATATAAATATTTTGTCCCTGCTGATACAATGAAATGGGAATCATTAAAACTCTTATACATTTTGTTATTACCTATGAGAGTTCCCTCTCTATAAACTGACATATGATTTTGTGACAACAATCTCCAGTTTAATTTGACATCCTATCATAACTGTGTGTGTTGCGACAGTCATTAGATTTTCCATCCTTGCTTAATTTGAGCTAAATTGATGGACGAGTTAATTATGTTAAAGGTAGGATCAAGATGGAACTTTTGGGGTTCGGTATAAATGGGTTCTAGGGGTACTGTAGAGACTATAATATTATGATAATAGGTTTAAAACATTGTTAACCTATTTAGCTAAGAAGGGAATACACTCTAGGCAAGTTAAATCTACCTTAGATAAACTTGCTACATATTAGTGTTTAAAAATACTCTAGAGTAATAGCTAAAGGGAGTACTTAGTCAACTCATACAACGACGATGTAACCGTCATAGAAGTTAAATAATAATCTAAGGTGAGTACTTGGGAAGTTCTAAGGTTTAGAATAAACTGTACATTCAACGACTCACCTAGGGAATAACACCCGGTGTAAATGAGATAAACTAGAAAAGTGTCGTCACATGAAATCACAAACTGACACGTTATTTTTTTTAATCAACATTAGGGTCGTAACGAACGCCAACCGGGAACCCGTGTGTGAGACGACACTTGCTTCTGAATAAGGTATGGACATGTGTGGTTCGTATGTTGCCGTGTTACACGGCTTGTTTGCTGTGTGCCTTGTGTGAAAATGACCATAAGATCAAAGCATGAAATTTGGATTGTTGCTTATCTTGCTTATATGATTGCAATATCTTTGTTGCATATTATTTGCGCGCACACAGTAGTTTAGTCCCTTTCTCGTTTATGGAACCTTGAGATGAAACACAACGAACTATGTAAACAAGGGAACTACATAAAGGGAAAACTCCTCTCTAACTATAGAGGACCGCTAATGACACCCACTATGGTGTCGAGATTATAATGATAATTAAAAGTAAAATACCAACTGGTGAAACAAGAGAATAACCCGGGAAGACAACAGCTCGGGCCGCACGGTATGAATGATTGGGAGTTGGCATCTGCATCAGATCCTTCGACCGTCTATGGTGGAATATATTTTGGGGGTCCCTGGGTGACCTCGCTTTCTCAGCACATCCTGGAGTCTAGAGGTGACTCCTCTTTCTCGACCCTTGGCGTCGGAATGGAGGATTGGCATTTGGTGGAGCATTTATCCTGGAGTCTAGAGGCGACTCCGCTTTCTCGACGGATGACGTCGGGAATGGAGGAATTTGCTATGGAGGAGACGTCCTCCAACGCGCGGTAATAAAAGAATTCACAAATAATCCTTAAGAAACAAGGAAAGATTGGCACCTACATGATACGGTCACGGGATCTAACTATATCCCCAGACCGGGTGCATGGAAAGAGAAAGCAAATACATATTATGGGAACAAGAGAAAAGAAATGAAAACACACAACGCTCGAATGATCCCATAGTGAGGATCATGGGTATAACATACCTACGTACACATTTTACCATTTACATTACGGCTGCTACCATACTAGTAGCTTGTTGTGCTTGGTTGCGTGTTTGATGTCGCTATGACGCCAGCATGTTATGCTTGGTTGTTGTTGCTAATGCTTTGCTATCTTTGAGTGTGTATGAAACCATGATGTATTATGGCCTGCTTTACTACTTTATTATAGCATGCAAATTGATCTAATAATATTCGACCAAGTAGTCGTGTGGCCCGGCAACATACGGGCTACACACGTTCATACTCAGCGTAGTTTGCTGAGTCCTTTACAACCCAATTTTTTTCAGGTATTGTGCTGGACGATAACGGAGCGTAGACGGGATGGCTACCATGGGGGTAGTCCATCAGGGCATAACTTTTGAATTGTGTAGTATGTTTAGTGTATGGGTTGTTACTAAACCCGAGATGTAATTCTCAGATTAGGATTTGGTATTTTTATTGTAGACACTCGGTATTTGGAATTGTATCTTACATTGTATATGAACTTTGGTGAGGGCTGTTTCCAGTCATGCAGACCGTAACTTGGTGTTGGTAGTTTGGTTGTGTCAACCACGTGGGTGGTTGGCATCTGTAGCACCCGGATAATGTTGAGAATCCGCTGCGTAGTTAACCGTGATGTTGTTTAGGCGCGATGTTTGTATTACTGGATGTTTATTCGGGGGTGTTACATATATAAGCTATAAAATTCACATTAAGTTAATCAAGGATCATTATATGACCCTTAGAATACAGGATCTCATCTAAAATAGAGTAAAAATACAAAAGGCTCGGGAGTTTCCTTAAAGGCCCTTAAGGCCCAAAAGTCCCGGAAATACATTATAGGATGAAGTAAAGCATTACACTTCATTCCAAATGCACCATAACACTCTATAAGATATATAAGATGAAGTCCTCACGCTAAACTCTCAGTTAAACGCAAAGTGCTAGGAGATGCCTTATGGGGGCCCCATAAACCCCCGGGAATGCCCAGGAGGAGTGCCGAGGTGGCACGAACTCCTATAAAATTCATTCTTAGAGTTTCTAACATCATTATTCAACATTCTAAAGAGGATGCACGAGCTACTTCCTCAAAAATAAACAAAGTGCTCGGACAAATTTCTTAACGCTCCTTTTTGCCCAGTTAGCCCGGGTATTGTGTTTTGGGTTGATATAACCCCATATAACTCAATGTAACACCTTAACATATTATTATTGACTATAAACGATGTCAATAAACACTTGGAATTCATAGCGACTAATTATTTCTCAGAAAATCCTTAAAGCACAAAAACGCACCTTCAGGTGTCACAAAAATGCGTTTTACGCAATTGCCTTGAAGTTTTGGAGGAGCCACGATTTGATAATCTTAAAAGGGGATAAATTGACCATCTAAATAAATTAATGCCAGTACTAAATTCATAGTACAAATGGGGGCGATTTTTAGGACAAAAAGGTACCTAAAATCAGCATTTTTACCTTAAAACTTTCACCTTTTACCTTGGTATAAATGTACCAATTAAATGTTGTGACCTATCACATGTTATAATATGGTCTTAGTACAATATAATATGACAGGAATTAATTCAAAAATTAATCCCATTTGATCCCCATTCCATGCGCCATTTAGGGTCATTTTTGGCTAGTTTAACTTGAAAATTTTGCTTATGATGAATCATCTTATCACATACCATGTGATAATGTATTAAGTAGTGCAGTCAAATAAACCCTTCATCCGCCGTATGACCTGCAAGAGATAAGAGAAATTAGTCTTGTAAAAGTCATGGAAATTTGACTACATAAAATAACAAACTAGACTACTTTATAATGTGAGGTTGCAATTAAGCAAATGAAACAACCATGTTACTACCCATGTGGCTGTCGATAATGATGAAGAAAATAAGGGTCTGATTGCCCTATATTAAAATCAAAAGAAACACCACCTAATTAAGGTAGTCTTCTTATCTTCAAATGACAAAATCAAACACCTAGCTACATACTCCATTACCGATTTTTGAGAGGAAAAACAAGTCCCATTTGCTATCTACTAGCTGCCGATTTGGACCAAGACAAAGGGGAGTTTGATTGCCTATCTAGTCAAATAAACAAAACTACCTAATTAAGCTAGTTTCATAAGTCAAATATAGACAAAACCAATTGTCTTATACAGCTCACTATGGCTGATTTCTATGCAAGAAACAAGGCTTAATTTGCCTTATAAAAATTCAAGTAGAATACCTACCTACCTAAGCATGATATGTTGTCTTCAATCATCAAGAATCAAATGCCCAAATGCATACCCCATTACCGTGAACAAATAAAAGAACAAGACAAAGCTAGTATTATTGTCTTAGAAAATCAAAAGGGAGACCCATACCTACCATGTCTTGTCTTCTAGTTTCCATTATCAAACAACCTCCATTATTCCTTAAGCCACCGGCCGTAAGTCTAGCATAGAATGAGGACATTAATTGAGCCAATAATGAGGAATAAACAAAGGAAAAAGAAACTAAACAATTATTATGTCAAAAAGAAGAAAGAAATTCCTACCTTGGCAAGCCTTATTCATACGTGAGTTTTAGCTCACTCTTTCATTTGCCACACCATGGCCGATTGAGTAAGGCTCTCCTCTCCTCTCTTTTTTTCTTCATTTGATAGTTATTTCCTTAGAGCTTCAAAGCTCCATCAATGGTGTTTTAAGCTCTAATATCATTTCTATGTAAATTCCTAGTTAAATCTTCTAAGTCTTGAAGCAAGAAATCATCCTAGCAACCTTGCTAAAATCGCCAAGCTTTAATACTCCAAGAAGGTTCCTAGATTCAACAACAACACAAGGAACAACAAGATCAAGTTAAGGTAAATTGTCATGTTGAAAATCCTAAGTAAAGTCCTTAAGGTATTTTCGAAAATTGATGAACTTCTAAACCTATGTTCTCTTCATTATTTCATGAAGGAAATTTAGATCTACAACCATCTCAAGGTGTACCAAAAATACCTTGTTAAATTCCTAAGGTAAACTCTTGTAAAATTACTCCAAATCTCATTTATAAATTCTTGTTAGAAGACTAACAAATGGATCTCCTAAATATATTCAAGGAGGCCGAATTCTCTTCATCAAAATAGCATTTGGAGAAGCTTGGAATTCAAGGAGAAATCAAGTACAAGAATTGTCTTGATTTAAGGAGTAAGTATATATAATTAAGGTTTATTATTTTAAGCTTGATTTAAGCTTCAAACTTTGGTATAAAAATTATACATAACCTTTAAATAAATTATGGCCGAAAATACTATGGGTTATAATGTCAAGAAAATAATTTATAACATATAAGGTAAGATTATTACCTTAAGGTATAATTATGTGTCACGAAAATTAATTAAGATGCATATATAGATATATATTATATATATATATATTATATATATATATATATATATATATATGTAAACCGAAATATCTAAGAGTTATTTGTTCTATTTGAGATTATAATCATTCTAAGTCATTAGCATAATTTTTAGAAGTGTTATATGGCTTACAAACATTTATATGTATTTATTATAAGGTTTAAATCAAGTTTTATAACCATATGGTAAAATAAAATTAAAGCCGAGAGCTTAATGTATTATTTGGGTGATTTTCGAAATATATAAGTATATTAACTTATATTATAAATTTTGGGAACATTAAAAATAGCTACAAGTATTTAAATGGCTAGTTTATAAAGTTATGTGGCTAAATATAAATTTTGAAAAGTATAGGGTACAAATATAATTGCCGAGAGTATAAGGAGTTTATTTGGTAAATTATGTTATAATATAAGGTAGGAACTAATATTATGAATTTTGGTGAATTAAATAAGTGTTTAAGTGTTAAATAACAATTTATAAAGTTTTGGGAATTTTGTAAATATTGGAAAGTTAGAGGAGAAACCGAATTACATATGTTTTATGGGTATATTAAAGTATTAATTATGAAATTAAGTCTTGGCAAAGTGTTGACCAAAAGCTTTGGGTTAAAATGATTTTAAGACATAAAATATTAAGTTTATAAAAGTTTAAGGGTGAATATGTAATTTATGAAAGTATATATGAAAAAGAAGTTAAATGGAGCGGAAATGTAAATTGAAGAAAGATTTGGGTTGTTTCAGTTATTTAAAAGAATTTAATATTAAAACTATAATTTATAAGTTAAATTGTAACTTATACAAAGTTTGGGGTTAAAATGTAAATATAGAGAATATATTACAAAACCGAAATGGTAAAAGGGCGAATTAATAGTTAATAAAGTTATAAGGGGCTTCTCGGTAATTTAAGATAATTTAGAATTAAAAACTATAGTTTATAAGTTAATTGTAACTTATATAAAGTTTTAAGGGCTAAAATGTAATTAGGTGAAAGTTTATGTCAAACCGAAAGTTAAGTGGAGATTTTGGAATTTATAAAGATTAAAATATTCATTTTGTAATTACCGAAATGTTAAGTGGTTAATTAGTAAATTGTAAAGTTATATGATTATTTGGTAATTTATAACAGTTGTTGGGTATAAAATATAAATACCGAATTATAAGGTTTGGTAATTTAATAAAGGAAGGAATTATTAAGTAAGGTGATATATTGTGGGGAATAGTATAAGGTTTACGAAATAATTGTAGTTATGATAAAAATAACCAAGATATAATATAGAGTTATGAAATAGTTGTGGTTATAATAAAGATAACCAAATTATATTGGTATATGGAATAAGAGGAAATAATTATGGTATATTATGGAGCATAATGTAAAGTTTTATAAAATAAAGATGGTTATAATAAAAATGACCAAAGGATATAATATAAAGGATAAGTGGGAACAATTATGAGTATACAATTAAGGAAATGGGAGTATACTACAAGGTGGAAATTCATTATCACATGTGGAGTTCACATAAAATAATGAACTAATGAACTATCTAGAACCACTGTTAATTAAAAGGGGGAAATAAAGAACATACAAAGTTATTATACAACGAGTATAAACGCTACTGTGACAGTACTGTGATATTTAGTGAATAGTTATATTAATATCACCCGGTATTGCATGTTTATATAACAGCGTACGGGAAGGAACTACTGAACAGGAAATTGTCAAGCTTGCAGTTACTTGGTGAACGGTATGTTAATTGTGTGGTCTGAATGTCCTAAGGATTATCCTAAGGTCCAGGCATTATGTGTTAATTGTTTAAGAGCGATATCTGTGATTTTATGTATATGATATTGTATTTGTATTGCTTAATATTGCTGCGTTGTGTTTATACGCGAACGTCTTATGACTGGAAGTTTATACATCTAAACTGGAACAAGACTATTGACCTTTAGGTATTATTGAACCTAACTGACGGTCAACTGTTATAGTCTTAAATCAAGTATTGGTTATGGTACCACTGACTAAAGGGTTAACTTATAAAGAGAGGAATCCAGACTGTTTCGACTTTCTGGTTGCGCATAGTGATCACTACGAGAGACTTCAATGGGGAGTCACTCAAGGGAATCCATCAGCCACATTCGGGGATAGCGGAGGGCACTGCCGTTGGTGCACAGGTTCGACCAGATCGGTCATTTAATTATCTAGGGCCATAAGGTCAGCTGGTAACGGTTCTATTGGGACCTAGGGGACTATTGTCCATTACTAAGTTATTAAGGGTTGTCTTCACATGACGCTTGAGGTGGAATTTAATTAGAAAAGGTTAAGTGATTGGTTTAAAGGATAAGGGCCAGGTGGCCAACTAACAAGTACAGTTTAATACGCGTATCTTGTTTGGTTATTGATGTGGTTTATCGATGAGTGATTATTGGTTATTACTGTGGATTATTGATGTGTGATTATGGTGTTGTGTACTATTGTACATTGATGTTTACAGGTGGATTGTTATGTGAGTGTTTAATGTTTTAGTTATACTGTTGTAATGTAAACCGGTATTTCATGTAAAGAATCTAATATCAAGATGGCTAAAACGACTTAAGGAATCTAGATGATTTAAGACTACATTTAGCATACCAGCATTTCAATTGCTGAGCCCTTCAATGGGCCAAACATTCCAGGTTACTGAAGAAGACTCAAGCCGGAGTGCGGGACATGGGGGTAGCTGATGTGTTTACAGCAAACACTTTTGGTTTTATTTTGTATTGTATTAAGGGGATTGTTGTATTCAGTTAGTTGCTCATTTAGTTGGATTTGGTTTGTAATAATAAGTAGAAGTGCTCGGTATCTGTTCATCACAACGTGAGGAGTTGTATTGTTGGAAAGAGTGAGGATGCCTTGTTACTCACAAGGGTGAGTAACGGCGTGTAACACCAAGGTAGATAGTTTTATTTCCGCTGCGAATTATTATTTATTATGCTACGACATGCGATGTTATTACAGGTTTAGGAATAGGGGTGTTACAAAAAGTGGTATCAGAGCGGAGTAACCCTCTGATGAAGGATACTGAGTCTAGAATATGAGCATAGGATATTTGGGAATACGGGAAAATGTCTGTGAGGATTCGTGACCTAGAAAAAATCTAGGAAATATCTTTATTGCTAGTGGTTAACTTTCTTATATGTTTGTGATTGTGTATGTAAAACGGTGTAGCAACCGAGTAGTAATAATAATATACTATAGATGTCGACAAGAGGAAGTCCACGTGGAGGCAGCAGTGGACGCGGTGGCGAGACACCAGCGGATGTTCCAGAGGTACCAGGCCTAGCAGCAGCCATGACGGCCTTCCTGCAGCAACTAGGAGCTCAACTTACGGGAGCCATACCCCACCCGCCGCAGCCCCGGGAAACCAACTGGTTGAAGAGCATTGTAGACGCGAGAGTACCGACTTACTCAGGGGAACCAGACCCCGCCGCATTGGAGAAATTCATAGTGGAGCACCAGAAGGCGTTCAAAGCTGTTGGAGTTCTAGAAGACCAGAAGGTCGACATCGCCACGTATAACCTGAAGGACACAGCAGACATTTGGTGGCGGTCTGTGGAGGGCCACCGTAGAGCTACACCGAACTTTGGATGGACAACGTTTGTAGAAGTGTTGCGGGAGAAGTTCTACCCCGAACACCTAAAACAGAGAAAAAGGCAGGAGATCGAGACCTTAATCCAAGGGAGTCAAACAGTTGACCAATACTACGCGCGGTTCACCAGTTTGTTAGACTACATACCAGATGTCGACCACTCCGACATTGTGAGGATTCAAGAGTTTAAGGGAAGAGGCGCAGGAAGAAAGAAGAGAAAGAGTACTGAAAGAGTTGATGGTGGAGCAACCTCTGGCGGTTACTACAAGAAGGGGAAGAAATTCTTTGATGAGAGAAAAGGGCGGAAGGTTTTCCATGGTCAGAAGACGAAGGAGCAGATTCCTCATCTGACCGGCCCAGCCATTGATGCACAACCACGGAGATTAGCACCACCAAGGAGCAATAAGCCAACCCGGCGCCACTACTACTGTAAGCGCTGTGGAAAGGATCACCCAGGCGTAAACTGCGCAGGTAGAAAGGTGAAGTGTCGCTATTGCGAGAAAGAAGGTCACAGGGAGTATGAATGTTTTTCCAATCCAGGGAGCCGAGTATACAAGGGAGCTAGATGTTCACAGAGAACACCAGCTGTTGAAACGGGCGGACCTGGAGGAGGTCAAGCGCCGCAGACTAATACTTATACTAGAGGACCGGGAGGACAGCCATCGTCATCCGGGAGTCGGAAGGGAAAGGAGATAGTTCCAGGAAGAAACACCTATTACACAGTGGGAACTTCAAGCGCTAAGGCTAGCGCTCAGCGCGAAACCGGTAAGCCTAGAACTTAAACCAAATACATGATGCTTAAATGTGTGTTTATAATGATTAGTCGATGAGACTTGTATGTGTTAGTAAGTATCAAAAATATAGAGAGACCTAACTTAGGTAACCTCTCACCTAATAGGATACTTCGACATTTGTTTCCTTACCTATGAGACCGTGGTCACCTGAGCCTATGAGCGAAGGTCAAGAATGTTCAGAGGCATAATGCCAAGTACTTTGACCCGGCATGATCCTACTCAAGAAATACTTAACTATAAATAAACGAATAACTATTATGAATGAATGTAAAGCCTTAGGGATAGGCCTTGTAGGATTTTATATTCCAGGATGTGGGAGTGGATCAAAACTTAAATTAGTTATGATGTGTATGGGTAAGGATTGAGATACCAGCTGTATCATTCTCCATAGGAGATGAGGCTGAGTTTATATACGGTGACCGGAAGAGGATGAAAAAGGGCAAATAAGATTGTTTTTTTTTAAGTCAGGATACGCGTTGATATTTGATGGAGAACCCAGGTTAGTGTATCATGGGATTAAGAGTATTAAACCGAAATTAGCCTTGGGATACATGGTGTGAGATAGTACAGTGAGGAATAGTAAGTTAGTTTTTGCTTGGACCGCCGAAGGGCGTTACCAACTGTCCAAACTTACAGTAACTACAAATTATGACCTGCCTAAATGACGAGCAGATGTCATGAAAAAGAATACATTAATTAATATAAAATACTTAAGACTACATGAAATGTCAAGAGGGTTTGTTGAAGACCTGCACGTAAGGAATAAACATTGAATTTCATGGGATACCCAGGCACTGAGCTTACTGCCCAGTACGGGACTAGGAAACCTTACAATTCCTTATTAACTTCGCGAAAAGATAGTGCGAAACCTTGAAATATAACAATAGAGAAACAGAATCTCCATATATATAACTTAACCTCCATTATGGACAAGCACGGGTTTTAAATACTTGAGCAAATACCAGGGGTCTCAGCTAGTATCAATATAGTGACGGTGCTGGACTCCTAATTAATAAAGGGAAGAAAACAAACTTCAAATCTATATTTTCTGAAGTCAGGAGAATTACCTAATTAGCAATACCAAATGCTATATATACAGATAATTTGGAGGTGGTAAACCTAAACTTTTGAGGAGTATTGATATATTTTAGAGGGTTAAGTATCAGGAAATATACCTACCCTATTTTGAGACACATGTCCTATACTATCCTTATGGATCTATTCGAGCGTATGTCTTATATGACAGCTCAATTTATGAATGCGAATGAAGAGCGCAAGAAATCAAATAAGGTTAATGAAATACCCCGTAATTAAAAACAGTGATTAATTAGTATAATTATAATTTTAAAGGTTTAATTACACTTAAATAAACATGAGGGAACAAATCCCGAAGAAAACGGACCTTTAAAATGGGTTAAAAGCATAAACGAACCTTAAAGCGTGTTTTTCGAGGAAACCGGGAAAACGCGACTTTAAGCGAGTCAAATGGACTCGTAACAATTTTAGTCAACCAAATGGCCATTAATAAACATTAATAAAGGTTGGGAACCAAAAAAAAAATTAATTAAACGAGAAAATTCCGGAAAACGGGTTCCGGTTAGTAAAACTGTCAAAACCGGAAAGTTGTGGGGAGAGAATGCAAATAAACAAACTTAGTGTGTCCACTTTGAAAATAAAAGAAAAAAAACCAAAATATGTGTGTGTGTGCATATGGGGGCCGGCCAGCCTTCCCCTCTCACTCACCCTCTTTATTCTTTTTAACTCACAAAAGGACAAATAAAGTAAAGAAAAGAAAGGGGACTCTCTCTCCTACCACACTCCCTCACTCACGTAACTCCCTCCTCCTTCCTTCCGAATTTTCTCCTCTCTCCCAGCATGACAATGGCGATTTTATGAACCCCATGGAGCTCCCACCTTCTCTCCTCTTGTTCTAGCTCAATGCTTGTCCAAATTCAACAAAAAAATATACCATTGTGTTCCTCTCTTCAAGGAGAACACTAGCCTCTTTTCCAAATTCGAAAACAACAACTTTCATCTCCATGGGTATCCTTGCTCGGAGATTCAAGACCACCATTAGAAGGCCTTCCTTCTCCTCTTTGGTTTAAGGTAAAAAGAAATCCAAAAACACTTCCTTTTCTTGCTCTCATTGCAAAATAAAGATTTCAAGTTCTGAACTCCTTGCTCCTCTTGTACCCAGCCGATTTTGGCCTCTTGGAAGGAGTAGAAATATTGTTCTTGAGCTCCTCTAAGCTTCACCTACTCCCTTGGAAGGTAATATATTCCTAAACCCTAGAAATTTACCTCAAAGCATTAATGTAAGCTAAGGGTTAGTTTTGGTATTGAAATGGTGGTGTGTATTGGTATGGTGGCTGTAGCATTTGGTGTGTGAATCCCATTGGGACCGGAACAAGAGAGAAATTAGAAAGAAGAGAAGGAAGGTAAAAAAGAGAAACTAGCAAGACAAGGTAAAATACTCCTACCTTGAGTTAGTTTGTATATTGTATAGTAACAGTTTTTGAGTAGTAAAATGAGTAATGTATTGAGTAATGAGTAATGAGAATGTTGTGGTATAATGAGGGATGGTAATGTAACAGTTTTGAAGTTTAAATGACGTTTTTAAAAGCTTGGGAAAACCATGGGTAGTAAATGTGTATGTGCAGGAATTTATTGTGTTGTAGTGAAGTTGAAATGTGAGTATAATGCATTGTATAAACAGGTTGTGAGAAGGAGCAATTGTGAGCTGAAATAGTGTGTGAGCAAATGAAATACCTCAAACCTTAATATGTTGGTTAATTACATAATTAATACATTTTAAGACTTAATTAGTCATTAAAAACATGTGGGAGAAATTCCCGAAGGAAACGGATCCATATAATGGATTAAAAGTATAAACGAGACTCAAAGCACGTTTTTCGAGAAAACCGAAAAACGTGACTTTAAACGTTTTAAAACGGACTTGTATAAATATAGTTGATTTTATAACCATAATTATATACTAATTAAAGTCTAAGAATTTTTGAATCAAAATATATATATATATATATCCGGAAACCGGACCCGGACTGTTAAAAACCAACAGTTCGGGAGTTAACGGGTATTATCTGCTAATGACCAAGTGCCACTCTCTCACATTGTAGAATAAAAATCAGATTTTATTCCTCTCTCTATTCTATTAATACCACTCATTTACTAAACTACAAAACAATAAAATACATTTATTTCCCTCTCACACACAAAACTCTCTCTCACTTTCTCTCTCCCCCTCATTCTTTTCACTCACGGTTGCCTTCTCCCTCACCCAGCTCTCTCTTTCTCTTGTTTTGCCAAGCATGGCGATTTCACAAAGCCAAAGAAGCCCCAACTTCAATCTCTTGTAACTTCCTCATCTTAGCTCCAAATCAAGAAATTCTTTCACCAAAATACTCCTCTCATCTTGGAGATTATTTTGCACCTTTCAAAATCTCAAAACACCACACTTCATCTCCATGGGTGTACCCCATTTTGAAGGAAAAGCTTCATATTCTTGAAGCCAGGTGTCTTCTTGTTGTTCTAAGGTAAGAAGGAAATCAAAAACTCATTCATTCCTTCATTTCCTTCTTGAAATCGATTTTCCTTGTTTTGAACACCATGCTTGTTCTCCATGTTAGCTTGTTCAATCTCCTTGAGGAGTTGGAGCTAGCCCAATCCCACTACCAAGCATTTCAGTTTTGAAATAGAAGGTAACTCCCTCCATAAGTTCAAACAATTGCTAATTCTAGGGTTAGAGGAATTATAAACCCTAAATACTCATTTTGGCAATCTTGGCTTGGTCATTAGTGTAGCGGTAAAATCCCGTTGATAACCGATTTGGAACAAGGAGTAAAGAGAAGGGAAGGTTTGGGAAGGAAAACCAAAGGTAATAAACTTACCCTAAACCAATGTGTGAGCTATGGAATGTGTTTTGCTTTGATGTAAATAAATGTTCAGTGAAATGCAGGTGTTGCTAATAATATGAGGAAATTCAGTGTTTAAATTGTTGTTGTTTGAGTGCCAAACTCCAAAGGTTATATACATTGTGGTGTGGTTGTCAAATTGATGGATTTGTATACAAAGGGGTGTTTTCTTTTGAAATGAGTTGTGGCTAAAGTGTTTTGAGGGCTAGATAATGTGGGAAAACATGTAATAACTATGGGGAAGTTATGCCAAGAATTGTATTGAGTTTGGGTGAAATCCTGTGTTGAAAACGCCACTGAAAAATGCATTTTTGGGTCTGTCCGAACTTCCGTCCGGACTTGGAAGTTCGGACATGCCTCGTTAAGTTATAAATTTTCGGAACTTGGGGTGATGTCCGAACTTCGGTCCGACCTTCGAAGTTCGGACACTCCAAAATTTTCACAGGTTTTAAGTCTCGACTTGTGTCCGAACTTCTATGTCCGGACACAAGTTCGGACACCTCAATTTTCACAGGTTTTAACCCTCGACTTGTGTCCGAACTTCGATGTCCGGACACAAGTTCGGACGCATCAAAATTTTCACGGGTTTAAGTCTCGACTTGTGTCCGAACATTGATGTCCGGACACAAGTTCGGACATGTTAAAAATTTCCCAGATTTGCTCTCGACTTGTGTCCGAACATTGATGTCCGGACACAAGTTCGGACAAATGCCAGTTTTCAATTCCTGAGTCTCGGCTTGTGTCCGAACATTGATGTCCGGACACAAGTTCGGACAAATGGCAGTTTTCAACTTATGAGTCTCGGCTTGTGTCCGAACATTGATGTTCGGACACAAGTTCGGACATGTCACTGTTTTCAACATAAACTGCTCGTTTGAGCCCCGTTTTGACTTCCGTTTGTGGGGGTTTGTCTAGAACATGTATGTGGACTATAATAACAACTAAAAGATGGGGAAAAATCACAATAAAGTGTGAAAGAAAAATAAACAAGGAATGTGAAGTAATAAGTTTATCAAGGGTCTAGTATATTAATTAACCGACGTTATTAATCGTGTTTAGGAACCACGTACGGTGGAACACTAGAGCGGCAAGGACCAAGGTATGGTTTTCTTGCAGTCCGTTGCCTACCGGTTTACACCGGCTTGTGTGCTACTTGTGTTTTTGCGTGTTTACAACCTTGTAAGATTAAATCATGAAACGAGTTTACAGTTTTATTATTAATGTGACGTGTACGTGCCGATACCGGTAACCTCGAATGCGTGCTAACCATCATTTAACCCAAGTCTAGAAACGTAAGAGAACGGTATCCGGTAACAACGTTCCCAACCTAAGGAACGTTCTAACCCGGCTATGTGTGTTTGGTTATGATGCGTGTTACCATATTATGCCTTGCTTCCTTTGTATTTCTAACTGGACTTAAACACTTAATTGTGTGAGATGATGTTAAGCTCCCATTGTGGGACTTCTAACGAGTGCTAACCGGGGAGTGAGGAATCCGGTCGTTCCGGTCACGCGTGTATGTATGGGTGTCGACATCTGAATCAGATTCGGCACTCTCCTTATGTTAGGGTAGTCTTCCTTTTATGGGGAATTCGACCTCCCATAGCTTAGCCAAAGCTACCTACCTGACTTCCACTCGGGCTAGGGGGAAATTATGTGTTGATGTGTTCGGGTCACTACGCTCGTCTCATCTTTCAAGTTAAAGTTACTCACCCGTCTAACTAAACAGTAATGTGTTATGTGTTAAGCTTAACATGAGGATGAAGACATCCTCTAGGCTTACAATTGACTAACCATGTTGGTTGTTATTTAAAGTGAACTGTTTTCACTATGTATGTGTTGTTGTTCTGCAATAGCTCCTGTTATATATAGCATGTTGTATGATAAAATCAACGCCATGTAATAATGACAAATAGTTGCGTGTATCCCGGTAGTCAGCGGGCTGCACGTTAACCATGCCAGCAAAAGGTTGCTGACCCCCTTGGGGGCTATGTTTATTTGCAGGATGAGGATCGAGGAAGCAGATTGGCTTTAGATCCTAGGATGTTGATATTTTGTTGTTTTGGATGTTGAACCCGAGTAGTGTTTGTACACTCGAGGTCGTTTACTTTGGAGGATGTAAAGTTGGTTAGTGATTTTTGAACAGTTACACTCGGTATATTGTAATTCTTTTTGGATGGTCATTTTTGGAAGGTTGTAAGTATGCTCGGGATTCGTGTGATCAGACCGATACATATTATGTAACAGCCTTGTTAGCCACGTGGGTGGCTAACGGCGTGTAACACCGCCCTTTTGGTATATGTTTAAGTAATGATTTCCGCTGCGATTATTGATTAAGTGTTAAGGTTTTGGATGGGGTGTTACAGCAAAGTAAGAATTATAGGGGAGTCTATGTCAAATTTCATCTAGAAATTAGAGGACTTAGTTGTTTAAGATGAAGGAATAACCTAGGTAATAACTAGGTACATACGGAGAGTTTAAAATGAGTGGTTAAGTATTGTGAATCAGATTTGGAA
The DNA here is from genome assembly GCA_023374045.1 of Limonium bicolor. Classification (NCBI taxonomy): domain Eukaryota; kingdom Viridiplantae; phylum Streptophyta; class Magnoliopsida; order Caryophyllales; family Plumbaginaceae; genus Limonium; species Limonium bicolor. The sequence goes on along the minus strand of CM041778.1, from coordinate 360,516,328 downwards.
AGGAACTTGTAAATGGGATGGAACTAGGTTGTGAGTTAATGTATTTGAAATGCTAAGAGTGGCATTAGATGAGGGAGTATTGGAGGATAAGAGTTGAGGGAAAAAATTGTAGCATAGTGAAGAAAATAAAATCTGTAGCAAGTGAGGAGTAAAAACTGTTGTAAGTGTTGGAATGAAATGAGAAAAATTGTATAAGTGTATCTAGGATTGAGTAATAAGTTTGTTGGATGAATCGAGGTGATTTAGAGCATCAAAATGAGTGGTAAACATGTTGGGAATGCATTGGTAAAGATTGGGGAAGAAATGGGAAAGAAAAAGAATTGAAAACAAGGTCTATAGCAACTTTCTGCTACCAACCGACTCAGGGCCTGGATCGGTCGGTGGGTCGGTCGGAGCTTAAGTAACGAGTAATAAAGACACTGGAGCGGACTGACCCAGGAGCCGTGAGTCGGTCGTGGGTCGGTCGGACTAAAACTCCCGTTGGTCGAAGTTTCTGACTTCGACCGACCCAGAGGTTGGGTCGGTCGGTGGGTCGGTCGGTGGGTCGGTCGGAGGGTCGGTCGGAGCTTGGACAACAGGACTGGAACTTACTGGGACGGACCGACCCAGAGGTATATGGGTCGGCCGGAACAGTTCTGGGTCGGTCGGGTGAATTTCAGAGAACGGGTAACTTACTGGAAGGGACCAACCCAGAAGTTGGGTCGGACGGTGGGTCGGTCGACCCAAACTTACAAAAAAAAAGTGTTATTATGTGGTTATAGTAATCATATGTAGGTATATATATATGTATGCCAAAATACATATATGCATATGTATGCAGTAATACACCATTAATAAAGTAGAAAAGGTAGGGAAACAAGTTTAAGAAGTAGTAAAGAAAAGAATGGTCTTATAATCAAGTAATAAGGTAATGGAGTAGTAAGTATACATTGAAAGTATCAATGAAGAAATAAGTTGGATCAATAATAGATCATTGATCATACAACTTCATGTATGTATAGGAATCAAATAGTTGATCATCGAAGGAACCCGGTAGTATGAATACGACGGTGAATGGTATGATTTCCTCATGCCCTATATCTTAACTTGGTTACCCCAATTTGTGTGCTTATGTGATCACCAATAATATAAATGCACGAATCGGACTTATATTGCACTTAACTGTGTTTGAACTATTTTGTTCTTGTGTATCTTCTTGAACATTTAGTTTGTATAATTCATGAAATGTATGAATGGAAATGAAGAGTATGTGTAAGTAATGTGTACTTGTGTATTGTATGGATGTATGGAAATGAAGTACTGAATTCTACTAATTCCTGACAATCTAACTCCTAACATGAGTAATGAGTAAATGGAATGAGTAGAAGTCCAATATAGTTTCGGCCACGCGTGAGGATAAGGAAACACAAGAGGTTGGATCCGAATCCTGGCTATAATATTTTCCACGGACCAAATCCCTTGAATGGGTAGCATCCTAGATTAGTGGCCACCCTAAAGCCCGGTGGTGGGATGTAGTAATCCCTGCCCGGAGGTCATACCGAATTGACTTGAGTAAAGTAAGTAAGAAGTAAGTATTGTATGTGTATCGGTCTTGACTATTGTAAGTCATCGACCTTGAGTAAAAGAGTATTGAACCCCCGATTAACCCGGGTGTGTAATGAAGCTAACCTGACTTCTGTATGAAATGGAGAATTGTATCTCCGTAATGCGGTGGGTATTCGGTAAGTAAGAACGGTTGACTTGTTATGTCTTCCTTGCATGTATGGATATATGTATGCCCTGTGAAATGAATGTATTGAATTGTATTGTGTAAAGCATGTATGTATGAATGAAACGAACTGCATGTATTCGACCAAATAGTTGGCGTACCCTCGCTAGTATGCGGGGTATGCGATTATCATATTCAGCGTAAGCTGACCCCCTAGGGGGAATGTTTTTATTCTACAGGTACCCGCGATGCGTGATGGCCGAGTAAGGACCGGGGCGAATTCTTTTTGGGGTAGTTAGTAGATTGGGATGGTGTACCGAGTTGTACACGGCTAAGGCCTTTTTGATGTAGCCGGTGTACCATATGGTACACCTTTTTGGGTAAAGAATTGTGACTTGATAGAAATGAGTAGATGTAGAAACTCTTGATTTTTGGGAAGTAGCCTTGGAATGTAATTCGTATATGTGGATACTCGGTAATCAAAGTGTAAGTAAGTATTTGGTATTGTATGGTAACTTGATATGTATTTGGTATATTCTAATCATCAGACTGTTACTGTAAGTAGTAGCAGCCTTGTTTGTCTTGGATGGCTAACGGCGTTGTATCACCCGCCGGGAGTAAGTAAGAAGTAAGTTCCGCTGCGAGTAAGGTAATTACGAGTATGATTAGAGGATAATGGAAGGATTAGCGGTTGGGGTGTTACAGTTAACCCCCTATGTAATATAAATTTTAAATATAAACATGGTAATGAATACCTCTCATTGCACTTACAATGAAGGTAGTATAAGTTATATTAAAGAGTTTGAATTAATACATACACACTAAAAGTGAGTGGAAGTTAAACTTAAAGGTAGGGGAAACATACCCCTTGGCTTGTAACAAGTATTCTATACGTGAACTTTCCTAACGTTAGACACCAATCCCTGTGATTCTAAATTCTCTGTTTGATACACCTAATCGACCTATTTTTGGAAGCCATTGAGCTTGTGGATTAACCATGTTTCTAAGAGATAGAAACAAACAATAAACCTTGATTGTCCTACTACCCAACCATATGATTCAAACTGGAAACCCTTAGTTTGAGATGGTACTGCTATTAAGAGATACTTAACCAAGGCTGAACATATGGTTCACCTGATTCATGGAGTTTAGGTGGAATAAAGAGAAAGTCAAGCTTTAAGGTGGAGGAAATAATACTCTATGGAACTGTAATTGTGGATCGAGTTATAAAAACCCTTCCTTGGAAGTCTAACTGTGACTGTCTTTGTTCTCGGTAACGATAACCAGAGTTTAGGCAATAATCAAACCCTGATAAGCTAAATACTAGATAAGCCTTTTAAAGAGAAGAGTGTACTCTAAGGCATCCAAGTCCATAACCGAATTTATTACTTGTATGATGGATTTAAGAGCCAAAATGATTGATGAATATAATTAGTAGACAGTATGTGCCTAGATGTCTTAATAAGAATTTATCTTTTATGCCAAGAGGAAAAACTGGCTCCCCCGCTTGATGATTTGATCAAAGGAATATGGTTCGGGGATTAAGGAATACACTAGATTCAAGTATAGGTTATAGCAGTTATTGGAATAGTCGTATAACAGTCAAGGAAAATGTACAGGTAGTAATCACCACGTCACAAAGTTTGATAGGATAAAATCTGGGAAATGATAATTATGTGGTTGTTTTATATTTGACATGGGAGGTCGAACTTGATCCTGGTCAGATCAAGGGAAAACCAAACACAAAATGGTGTGGAAGGATAGTTCAACACTGATGCTGACCCCGTCAGGGTTGAATGATTCTTGAAACTCCTTACAAGTGATCACAAATATTTCTGTGATACGTAAGTATTTATTCTTAAATCTAATATAAAATTTGACTAATAAGTATATGAGATGTAGAAGGTGTAAATTAAGAGTTATGTTGTCCAGGTTACCTTGAGGAGATTAAATAGCTAAGACAACTCCGCGTATGTCGGAAAAATAGCCACTTATGAGGGAAATACCAACTATTATTATTCCATGAACCATGTTAATAAATTAAATATGAGATCAAGAGACAATTACCTATAAAAAGAGTATTCTTAAGCTAGCTTCTAAGTTATGGCCATATTGCCATCCGAAGGGAAATAACGACTTTAAGTCTTTCTTTATGAATTCAAACGCAATATATTAAATGGGAACCTACCTATAACCATGGTAGAATATAAAGAGAGGAAACATTATACTAATACTCACATGAGTTGATTCACAACCGCAAGAACATGTTCAATTGAGAGGAAACTATACCTTGTTAGAAACCTTAGCAGGAACCCTACTGTGGTATAACAGATGAACAGACGATAATAATCGTGTACGTACTACCGACAATTGGTGAATCAATAATACCAAGAAATCTTTCTATAATATACATAAGATTCACGGTTCAAACATAGCTCATACTTTACATTGAAAATGAAAACCGAATATGATAACAATAAACTCAAATACCAGAATCACAAGATGATGACCTGAAGATCAAAGTGAAGGAGTGTAAGTATGCCCAATATTAATACAAACCAAGCGCCGATAATTACAACTACAAGAGGTGATTAATTGAAGTGTATTACACACGATAGTTTAAACAAGCCATGAGCTAACATCGACAACATACGGGATTCAAATATAAAGCATACTAATGCACTATGGAACATGTCAAAGAATGCATAGATTCTTGGGGGCTATACCTCGTAAACGGAGCGAAATTATATACTGATGTTCGTAGGAGAGATCTCGAATTCGCAGTAGGCAATCGAGCCTTCCTTAGAGTTTCACCTATGAAGGGAATTTTTAGATTTGGGCAGAAGGGCAAGCTTAGCCCAAAGCATGTAGGACCGTACCTTATTACGGAGCGAGTGGGCCCATTGTATTACATGTTAGATTTACCTGTTAAGCTTGAGAGAGTGCATAATGTGTTCCACATTTCACAGCTAAAGCAGTTTGTGCCTCATCCATCATATATCTTAGAGCCCGAGATACTCGAGCTAGATCCTACACTTAGATATGAGGAAACCCCAGTTCGCATTTTAGACTCCAAAACTAGGGAGACCAGGAACAAGACCATTAGAATGGTCAAGGTTCTGTGGTCAATCCACGACATTGAGGAGGCAACATGGGAGTTAGAAGACTCCATGCAAGACAAGTATCCAGCACTTTTCTCTTAGTTTTGTGTATACTTGTGGGGGTACGTGGGCGTAACCCTTTTAAAGGGGGGTAGAGCACCACATGCGACTTGCATATCTGCAGTCTATATTGGTTTTGTGTATGGTTATTGTGTTTAATTGTTGCGCATGTGTGCAATTGGTTGAATGATTATTGATAGGTCCTATGTGACACTTGGTTATTGATATGTCCTATGAGACACTTGGATGGTTATTGTTATGTCCTATGTGACACTTGAATAGGTTATGGTTGTGTTCTATGTAACACTTGGATGATTACTTGATGTGTTCTATGTAACACCTGGATATGGCTATTGTTGTGTTCTATGTAACACTTGGATGTTTATGGAAGCACTTATCTACTTACAGTATGTTTATTCCTACAATCACACAAGAGATTTACTGCCAAAGGTTTACGCCTCTGCACTCTGTAGGACAGAGTGTTTTGGTATTGCACTTGTGCAGTAATGACTGAGTGGGATAGCTAGGAAGTTGGGACACTTAATTGCTTTACAGTATTTACCAAGTTATTTGTGCTACGATTACGTTGAATATCATGAGTAAGGTTACGTGTATTACGAATTGCATACACTCAGATTACAGATGGAATATAGGGGTGTCAGTATAGTATTGACACCCAGGAATGATAAGTATACAGGGAATAGATATGAGGAACCGGATTCCATAGGATGAACAAGTATAAGTTATGACTTCGGGACGAAGTCCTTTTAAGGGAGGTAGACTGAAATGCCCCTAACATTTAAATAAATAAATATAAGTAAATAAATATTATTTGGGGAATTATAAATATTATTTGGGAGATTATGCAACCCTAAGAAGGCATATAAACATTTGGGCGTTAAAACGCACCTAAACTCCTTAAGGTCAAAAACGAGCGTTAAAGCCTGACCTTAAGATAAACAAGTTATATAAGCTATAAAATTCACATGAAGTTAATCAAGGATCATTATATGACCCTTAGAATACAGGACCTCATCTAAAACTGAGTAAAAATACAAAAGGCTCGAGAGTTTCCTTAAAGGCCCTTAAGGCCCGAAAGTCCCGGAAATATTATAGGATGAAGTAAAGCATTACACTTCATTCCAAATGCACCATAACACTCTATAAGATATATAAGACGAAGTCCTCATGCTAAACTCTCAGTTAAACGCAAAGTGCTAGGAGATGCCTTCTGGGGGCCCCATAAACCCCCGGGAATGCCCAGGAGTGCCGAGGTGGCACGAACTCCTATAAAATTATTATTAGAGTTCCGAACATCATTATTCAAAATTCTAAAGAGGATGCACGAGCTACTTCCTCAAAAATAAACAAAGTGCTCGGATGAATTTCTTAACGCTCCTTTTTGCCCGGTTAGCCCGGCAATTGTGTTTTGGTTGATATAACCCCATATAACTCAATGTAACACCTTAACATATAATTATTGACTTTAAAAAATGTCAATAAACACTTGGAACTCATAGCGACTAATTATTTCTCAGAAAATCCTTAAAGCACAAAAACGTACCTTCGGGTGTCACAAAAATGTGTTTTACGCAATTGCCTTGAAGTTTTTGAGGAGCCACGAGTTGATAATATTAAAAGGGGATACATCGACCATCTAAATCAATTAATGCCAGTACTAAATTCATAGTACAAATGGGGGCGATTTCTGGGGCAAAAAGGTATCTAAAATCAGCATTTTTACCTTAAAACTTTCACCTTTTACCTTGGTATAAATGTACCAATTAAATGTTGTGACCTATCACATGTTATAATATGGTCTTAGTACAATATAATGTGACAGGAATTAATTCAAAAATTAATCCCATTTGATCCCCATTCCATGCGCCATTTAGGGTCATTTTTGGCTAGTTTAACTTGAAAATTTTGCTTATGGATGATGAATCATCTTATCACATACCATGTGATAATTTATTAAGTAGTGCAGTCAAATAAACCCTTCATCCACCGTATGACCTGCAAGAGATAAGATAAATTAGTCTTGTAAAAGTCATGGAAATTTGACTACATAAAATAACAAACTAGACTACTTTATAATGTGAGGTTGCAATTAAGCAAATGAAACAACCATGTTACTACCCATGTGGCTGTCGATAATGATGAAGAAAATAAGGGTCTGATTTCCCTATATTAAAATCAAAAGAAACACCACCTAATTAAGCTAGTCTTCTTATCTCCAAATGACAAAATCAAACACCTACCTACATACTCCATTACTGATTTTTGAGAGGAAAAACAAGTCCCATTTGCTATCTACTAGCTGCCGATTTGGACCAAGACAAAGGGGAGTTTGATTGCATATCTAGTCAAATAAATAAAACTACCTAATTAAGCTAGTTTCCTAAGTCAAATATAGACAAAACCAATTGTCTTATACAGCTCACTATGGCCGATTTCTATGCAAGAAACAGGCTTAATTTGCCTTATAAAAATTCAAGTAGAATACCTACCTACCTAAGCATGATATGTTGTCTTCAATCATCAAGAATAAAATGCCCAAATTCATACCTCATTACCGTGAACAAATAAAAGAACAAGACAAAGTTAGTATTATTGTCTTAGAAAATCAAAAGGGAGACACATACCTACCATGTCTTGTCTTCTAGTTTCCATTATCAAACAACCTCCATTATTCCTAAAGCCACCAGCCGTAAGTCTAGCATAGAATGAGGACATTAATTGAGCCAATAATGAGGAATAAACAAAGGAAAAAGAAACTAAACAATTATTATGTCAAAAAGAAGAAAGAAATTCCTACCTTGGCAAGCTTTATTCATACGTGAGTTTAGCTCACTCTTCCATTTGCCACACCATGGACGATTGAGTAAGGCTCTCCTCTCCTCTCTTTTCTTCTTCATTTGATAGTTATTTCCTTAGAGCTTCAAAGCTCCATAAATGGTGTTTTAAGCTCTAATATCATTTCTATGTAAATTCCTAGTTAAATCTTCTAAGTCTTGAAGCAAGAAATCATCCTAGTAACCTTGATAAAATTGCCAAGCTTTAATACTCCAAGAAGGTTCCTAGATTCAACAACAACACAAGGAACAACAAGATCAAGTTAAGGTAAATTGTCATGTTGAAAATCCTAAGTAAAGTCCTTAAGGTATTTTCGAAAATTGATGAACTTCTAAACCTATGTTCTCTTCATTATTTCATGAAGGAAATTTAGATCTACAACCATCTCAAGGTGTACCAAAAATACCTTGTTAAATTCCTAAGGTAAACTCTTGTAAAATTACTCCAAATCTCATTTATAAATTCTTGTTAGAAGACTAACAAATGGATCTCTTAAATATATTCAAGGAGGCCGAATTCTCTTCATCAAAATAGCATTTGGAGAAGCTTGGAATTCAAGGAGAAATCAAGTACAAGAATTGTCTTGATTTAAGGAGTAAGTATATATAATTAAGGTTTATTAAGTTTAAGCTTGATTTAAGCTTCAAACTTTGGTATAAAAATTATACATAACCTTTAAATAAATTATGGCTGAAAATACTATGGGTTATAATGTCAAGAAAATAATTTATAACATATAAGGTAAGATTATTACCTTAAGGTATAATTACGTGTCACGAAAATTAATTAAGATGCATATATATATATATATATATATATATATATATATATATGTAAACCAAAATATCTAAGAGTTATTGTTCTATTTTGAGATTATAATCATTCTAAGTCATTAGCATAATTTTTAGAAGTGTTATATGGCTTACAAACATTTATATGTATTTATTATAAGGTTTAAATCAAGTTTTAAAACCATATGGTAAAATAAAATTAAAGCCGAGAGCTTAATGTATTATTTGGGTGATTTTCGAAATATAAGTATATTAACTTATATTATAAATTTTGGGAACATTAAAAATAGCTACAAGTATTTAAATGGCTAGTTTATAAAGTTATGTGGCTAAAATATAAATTTTGAAAAGTATAGGGTACAAATTATAATTGCCGAGAGTATAAGGAGTTATTTGGTAAATTTATGTTATAATATAAGGTAGGAACTAATATTATGAATTTTGGTGAATTTAAATAAGTGTTTAAGTGTTAAAATAACAATTTATAAAGTTTTGGGAATATTTTGTAAATATTGGAAAGTTAGAGGAGAAACCGAATTACATATGTTTTATGGGTATATTAAAGTATTAATTATGAAATTAAGTCTTGGTCAAAGTGTTGACCAAAAGCTTTGGGTTAAAATGATTTTAAGACATAAAATATTAAGTTTATAAAAGTTTAAGGGTGAATATGTAATTTATGAAAGTATATATGAAAAATAGAAGTTAAATGGAGCGGAAATGTAAATTGAAGAAAGATTTGGGTTGTTTCAGTTATTTAAAAGAATTTAATATTAAAACTATAATTTATAAGTTAAATTGTAACTTATATAAAGTTTGGGGTTAAAATGTAAATATAGAGATTATATTTACAAAACCGAAATGGTAAAAGGGCGAATTAATAGTTAATAAAGTTATAAGGGGCTTCTCGGTAATTTAAGATAATTTAGAATTAAAACTATAGTTTATAAGTTAATTGTAACTTATATAAAGTTTTAAGGGCTAAAATGTAATTAGGTGAAAGTTTATGTCAAAACCGAAAGTTAAGTGGAGATTTTGGAATTTATAAAGATTAAAATATTCATTTTGTAATTACCGAAATGTTAAGTGGTTAATTAGTAAATTGTAAAGTTATATGATTATTTGGTAATTTATAACAGTTGTTGGGTATAAAATATAAATACTGAATTATAAGGTTAGTTTGGTAATTTAATAAAGGAAGGAATTAAAGTTAAGTAAGGTGATATATTGTGGGGAATAGTATAAGGTTTACGAAATAATTGTAGTTATGATAAAAATAACCAAGAGAATATAATATAGAGTTTATGAAATAGTTGTGGTTATAATAAAGATAACCAAATTATATTGGTATATGGAATAAGAGGAAATAATTATGGTATATTATGGAGCATAATGTAAAGTTTATAAAATAAAGATGGTTATAATAAAAATGACCAAAGGATATAATATAAAGGATGAGTGGGAAATACCCCAAACTAATTAAGCATGGATTAAACATCTAATCACATTAATTAAGGCCTAAACATGCCTTAAAAGTCAATTGAGAACAACGATGGTCAACACAAAGCAAGATATTGCACCCTTTGACTGTTTAGGGTAAACACATACCCAAATGAACTTCTTAGGACCTAAAACTTTGTCCTAAGCATATTAACACATAACTAAACATACTAAAATCGTTGGACAACACTCCAACACAAAGAACAACCATTTACATGCTTCAAGGTCAAGTAGGGCTAAAATGTGCTCTAAGAAACCTTAAAGGTCTTATGACCTCCAAATGATATAAAATTGGATTCCTATGATCAATTATCATGTAAGGAACACAACAAAACAGTTCTAAAAGAAAACTAAGCTCAGAAACACCTTGTGACACAAAATGTGCGCTAAAACACCTTAAAGCACGTTTTTGTGTATGAGCTCTAAGATAATGACTTTTTGTCACTTTAAAGACTAGATTACATTCTTTATATCATTAATGTGACATGATAGACTATATTATAAAGTCTAAATCAAAGTTTAAAAATAAAATCAAAATGAGTGAGATGAATAGTACCCAAAATAACATTTAATTACTTAGTTTTAACCATGGTCAAATGTCACCCACTGACCAAACCAGCCATTGCTGACCTCTTTAGGCTGTCATACCCACCCATTAAGCAATCTAAATATCTACCAATGAGTCATCTAATTACTATTCAATAAAGTAGTAAACATTACCTTATAAGCTTAATTCTTTCTCTTTCCTCTCATTATCTTCTTCCCAGCCGACACCAAGCTGCTCCACTCTCTCTTTTGCTTCTCCAAACCGTATGTAACACCCCATCCAACATTAACACACTTACAATAAACTGCAGCGGAAAAAAAACCTCATCACATTACTTAACTCGTTGGTGTTACACGCCGTTAGCCACCCATGTGGCTAACAAGGCTAATCTATATACATTGTACCGGTCTGATGGGCTAAATTCCTGAGCAACTACACGTTACATTTGCTTCCCTTAACAACAACCCATATACTTTAGACATTCCAATCGTACCGAGTATTTATAAACTGATGCCGACCACAATTTCGGTCTTACTACACCTACTGTATACATACACTTAAATGAACACCCATGTACAATGACTACCCCCTACTCTCGAACGGCTTCCAGCTCTCTGTACCTGAAATAGGAAAAGAAGAGAAAGGGTGGCCCCCAAGGGGCTCAGCACCTTTGCTGGTATGGTAATCCCGCAGCCCACCTACCGGGCCACGCACAACTAATTGTCGTCTTAGCATGCGATTGATTATATTTAAATCGTGCATGAAACTGTAAACACACAACACATAACATTTCGCCTCAACGGGCTCAACAAACGGATAATATATCCTTACTTAATAAGTCACTCTTGGTATTTATTATCCCTAGAGTGTTCCTCCTCTAATGGAGCTACTTCCTTAATAGACGAACTACCCTTAAATCGGGTTATCCTTAACGCCTCCTTTCTCAAACTGGGATTCATATCCATGATCCCACACTTCATATCTCACAATATATATCATTCCTCACATACAAACTTAACAACCTTTGCACGTTTCAACGTGTACATCATAACATCACAATAGATATTGCATCACAACAAAATACATAACATAACGGGAATGGTTCTCTTAGGAACCGACCCAAACATTGTTAATACACTGGTGAGCCTAGAGAATGTTGCCAGTCTCATGATAAGCTCGTTACATAACTCGTTACCGTCTCGTTAAATGAACGGATAACTTAACACAAGGTGTCTCGGATATAGTGATCCAAGCACACCGAACAAACAAACATAGTATGCCCCTGTGGCCCGACGTGAGTCAGTAATAGCCTTGGTTAAGCTAAAGGGAAGGTTGGGAACCAAATTGGAAACAACCATAACATACGGAGAGGATCGAACCTGCTATGACAACGACCCCATACTCACACGTGGCCGGAACAGACCGGACTCCTCACTCCCCCCGTTAGCACTTTCAGAAGTTCATCATTGAACTTAGTTAAACAATCACAACATTGGGTTAAGTCTTGTTAGACACACACAAGGGAAGGGAGTCATACATTCATACACCAACATCACACACAAACATTACATAACTAACTCACGCATAGCCGTGGTTAAACGTTCCTTAGGTCGGAAACGTTATCACCGGATACCGTTCTCCTACGTTTACCTAATAGTGGTTAACTAGCCCTTCAAGCGCATTCGAGGTTACCGGTATCGGCACGTAAACATACAATAACAATAACGACTGTAAACTCGTTTCATGATTTATCTCATAACGTGGCAAACATACAGAAAAACACATTGGCATACAAGCCGTGTAATCCGGTAGGACACAGGTTGCAAGAAAACCATACATGTCGCCACGGTCCACTATATCATGTCCTTTAGGTCCCTCGAACAAATCCCGTACAACTGGTAACATCACAATTACTTTTTATTAATATTGGGGTAACATGTTTGCTTAACGTTTAAAGCGCCCATAGTTTTACCCCGTCATTCCCGTTACACTTAACTTACTATTGTGATATTAAGTTTACAACCTCTCACATCAAACCCAACACTTGTTTACACATTTTAAGGCCTTTATATGCCACCAAACAAGGCCTAAACCTCACCTAAAACCATTACCATTCAATTCCCCATGATTAGAAGCCTTTAAAACAGATCTTGCAACACTTTTGACCTGGTCCGGGACTTGGTCCGGACCCAAGGTCCCGGACCACTTGTAGAATGTACTCTCGGCCTTATTTTACCTTGGTCTGGGTCTTGGTCCTGGACTAAGGACCCAGACCACTTCTAAACTTCACTCTCGGCTCTTTTTAAGGGGTGGTCCGGGTACCTATACAAGGGCTAGGTCCCGGACCATGTTATTAACTTGTCAAAACATCATTTTTCAACCCCTAAACCAACCTTAAACCTTACCTAATCACTCCATAAACTTTCCACATGTTTCCTACATGTTTAAACACCTTAAATCAAGCACTAACTTTCCTAAATCATCACTAACTGGTTACTCAATTCCTTACAACAATTCCTAGCACTTATAACATTTTTCTTAGATTTCTAAGTGGTATATCATACCTACTACCTCAACTAACCAAAGTGTTGTCTCACAACATTACCACCACTCCAAAAGCATTATTTCTCATCACACCTCCTTTGCACAATTGCTTCTAATTTCCACAAGTTTTCACTTAGACCTTTACTAGGCATTTCTTTTCCTTTGTTTACCAAATCTTGAACAAGACTTAACACTTCACATAACAATTCCTTGGTGTGTTCAAAACACCCATTTGAGTTCTAATCCTCCAAGACAATGCCCATGGAAACCTTAACACCTAAGAACACCATGATTCACCTTCTTCCACCATCTTAACACTTAACAGGTTCCTAGCACCTTCTAGGTCTTAAAACTCATTTCATCACATAAACTCCTTTGTTATCAACTAATTTTGCCATAGCTTCTCTTGTAAACTCTCACACCCAAACACTTAGGTTTTCACCTTTAGACAACCAAGAACACTTAATCACTTAATACACATTCCTTACACACAACATATTGTTTTTCATCCTTTAACCATTCAAGACATTCATCTTTACAAGAAATGCCCTTTAACACACTAAGCCTTTAACTACACTACATCACAATAGTGCATAAACTTAAATTGCTTGGCACTTAGGCCCTTAAATAACATGGCTCTTAGGCCCTTAAACAACATAAACCTTAAACACTGAATTTCCACAATACATAAGCCTTTGACCTGCAATTACACACACCAAGACATATGTTCCTTACTAGTCTCCTTGAGAACACCTTACTAAGTCATTCACCATTTGCTCTTTAGGTAGTTTTAGCAAGCATTATAAGCTCATTTCCCCTAAGGCATTAAACCACATTGAGATAGCATATTTACCTCTTTTCCACTCAAACTTCTTTCTTGTTTCCTCTTAAAACCGATAAGGCATTTCTTTCCTTGTCAACTACTAAACATATACCAACATTGAAATGAGTATATAAGCTTTATGCTTCATCTCATTGTAAACCCTAGGTTACATTATTTCAAAAACATTAATGTAGTTGTTTTACCTTGATCTTTGAAGGGAGTTTGAATATCTATGAAGAGAGGACTCCACCTAGTCCATAAGAGATTGGAATGAAGCTAGAACAAAGTCACACAAAGAGCTCCATCAATGAGTATTTTCGGTCACACACAAACATGGAGGAAACTTAATTTTTCTTTGAGATTCCTTACCTAGAAGCAAAGGAGATCAATAATATGTGGAAAGACAAGCTCAAGCTCCTTCAATGGTGGAACTCCATGGCACCGAAATGGGGCTCTTGAAGTTTTGAGAAGATAGAAATGAAGAGCTTGATGAGAGGAAGAGATTGGTGGTGCTTGTTTTTATTTGGATAAGTGAGCTAGATTTTACAAGAGATTAAAGATGGACTTCCATGGTGGTGGTGCTGTATTACCGTGAAGAACAGCAAGAAGGGAGGAAGGAGCAGGTTGGAACCGTGTGAAATGAGAAAGGAAGGGAGAATGAAGATAGACTTGCTTTTTAGAAGATATTTGTAACTTATAAAGCAAATAGTACCTTAACTAGTCATTCTTCTTATTTGATATGTTAACAAGAGTGGTGAGTCACCACACTTAAAAACCGGCCCCCCTTTTAGTTAGAAGGGTATAGTCTTTGTTGACCAATTTAATTACTATAACAATATATGTTACAAACTAGCTTATAAAAATCACTATTCACAAAACAAGGCACATAGAAGTGAAATTTTTGATTTCCCATTGATATAGACCTCCAAATGTGATACTATATAGTACACATGTTAATTAAAGAGTAATGATGGACATTTAGCCATTCAAAACTCATTTACAAGATAATTTTCAAAAACGTGCTTTAAGACTCCTTAAAGCCATTTTGTGTTTTAACTTGTTTTCAAGCTTGGTTTCTTGGTAATTGATTTAATATGTTCATTAACATATAAATAAGGTATAGGTATGACCATTAGGTCTTATACACATTTATCCCAAGCTTAGAGCACATTTTAGCCCATATTGACCTTAAGGTATTTATTTATGTTTTGTTTGGTTTCATTGTCTACCAAGGTTTCCTAAGGACTTAATTAGCCTTATTAAATCACAATTGAATATTATTTAGTCTTGGTAGGCTCTTTGGGTCCTAACCAAGTTCACTCGTAGCTTAGAGCATGTTTTTGCTCAAACCATGTCTTAGTGTTTTATTGTGTTTTACCATGGTTTAAATGGTTCACTGATGTCTCTAAGGCACTTTTTAGCCTTTACATACCATAGTTTAATATTTAAACCACATATCAAGGTTTGGGGTATTTCACCGTAGGAACTCACCAATTTCAGAAGAGAACAACAATTGACATAGGTAAGCTTATTAAGCCTTTATATGTTCATTCTCTTCACATTTCCTTCCTCTTTCCATGGAGCTAAGCATCAACCATTTCCATCCATGGTTCTAGGTTGTTTTGGAGGTTAAAATAAGGGCAAATCTCGGCTGTAACAAGGGAAGGAGGTGGAGAATTCTAAACTTGTTCTTAAGGTATAAAAATGTGCCTTAAGCACTTATCTCTTGATTCTCTTCAATTCCAATTTGAAAGCTTGCTTTCTTAGGCTTATAATCTTTATCTTAATATACTTATTCAGTTGGTATATCAAGAGCTTCAAGGAATAGCCAAATCCATGCCAAAAACACCATTTTTGGCATTTTAATCAAGGTAAAAATTAGCCATCTTCTAATATGAGTTATACCAGTTTTAAGCTTGGTTTTAGTAGCTCTTTTGATGCTCTTTACCTTCTGTAAAAATAGGCCGAAGACAACCTTTGCTTGCCTTGGTATTCTAAGGTAAAATTTACCTTGAAAATGTACATTAAACAATTATTATGGTTAGCTCTTGCTTGGAGACTAATCATGCCTTAATTGCTGTTTGAAAACATGTAAATAATGCTGTGGAAAATTTATCTCCAAACAGCCGTGGCCTGAAATACCCCAAACCTTGGTATATTGTTTAAACATTAAAATATGGTATATTAAGACTAAAAAGTCTAAGAAACATTAGTAACAATTTAAACTATAGAAAACACAATAAATTACCTTAAAGTAATGGGCAAAAATGTGCTCTAAGCTCGGGATAAGCTTGGTTAACCTAGTGGCTTACCAAGACATTATTTATATATTAATGGACATATTAAACCAATTACCAAAGAAAACCAAGCTTGAAAACAAGTTAAAACACAACATTTTTGAAAAATTGTCTTGTAAATGGGTTTTGAATGGCTAAATGTCCATCATTACTCTTTAATTAACATGTGTACTACTTAGTATCACATTTGGAAGTCTAAATCAATGGGAAATCAAAATTTCACAACTATGTGCCTTGTTTTTTGTGAATAGTAACTAAATAAGCTAGTTTATAACATATGTCATTATAAGTGAGACAATTGGTCAACAAAGACAAAACACCCCTTACTACTTAATGGGGGCCGGTTTTATAAGGGTGAGTCATCTCCCCCTTGTTAGTTTATTAAGCAAGCAAAATTAATAAAGTAAGTCACTATTTACTTTAACTACAAATATCTCCAAAAGTTACTCAAACTTCATTCTCTTCATTTCTTTCATGTTCCCACCGTCACCAACCTTCCTTCTCTCTCTCTTTCACGATTGTGCAACAGCACCACCACCATCATTCTTCATCTTCAACCTCTTGTAATTCCTAGCTCACCTTGCCAAATCAAAAACAAAGACCACCATTCTTCTAGTCTCATCAAGCTCTTCAACCTTGTCTTCTCAAAATTCCAAGAGCTCCATTTCGGTGCCAAGAGGAATCTCCATGGGAGGAGCTTGAGCTCAGCTTTTCACATATTATTGTTCTCGGTTGCTTCTAGGTAAGGAAACTCAAATAAAAACTCCATTTCCTTCTTGTTTTGATGTTGACCGAGAATCACCATTGATGGTGTTCTTTATATTGCTTTGTTCTAGCTTCATTTCAACCTTTCATGGACTAGGTGGAGTCCTCTCTTGCTACATATTCAAACTCTCTTCCATTTCCAAGGTAAAACAATCACCTAAATGTTCTAAGATAATATATGTATCTAGGGTTTATAATGAGATGAAGCATAAAGCTTGAATACTCATTACATTGTTTGTGTATTGATTAGAAGTTGACAAGCAACTAAAGGCCTTGCCGATTTAGTCAAGGAAACAAGAAAGAAGTTTGTGAGGAAAGGAGGTAAATGTGTTAACCTAATGTAATTTAAAGCCTTGGGAGAAATGAGCTTATGTTGCTTATTAAAACTACTTAAGGAGCCAATGGTGAATGACCTAGTAAATGTTCTCAAGGAGACTATTAAAAAGACATGTATTGTTGGGTGTATTTGCAGGTCAAAGGCAATATATTATGGGAAATTCAGTGTTTATGGTTTATGCATCTTAAGGGCCTAAGAGCCATGTTATTTAAGGGCCTAAGTGTCAAGCAATTTAAATTATGCACTATATTGTGATGTAGTGTTAAATGAGTGAAGTTTTGTGTACAAGAATGTTCTTAATGGATTTAAGTGTTCTTGAATATTTAATGATGAAAACTTTGTGTGTTGGTGTAACAAGATGCTAGGAGAACCCATTTCTTCTAGGGAAAGAAATATGCACTAAGGTATTCTAAGGTGTAAAAAGGACTTAAGCAATATTTTAGAGGATTTATAATGCAAATGAGTGTTTTGGGATACTTCAAGATCATGTTGGGATTGTGTTTAGGACTTGTGCAATCTTAGTGAATAAGGAAGAAATGATGTGTTGCATGAAGGAGCTAAATACTTGTAGAGGTATTCAAAGAGTTGTTTAGGAAGGAAAGATGTTTGGGAGAGGATGTTGTAGTAGTGAGGGAACATTTGAGACTAGTGGTAGTTATAGGTATAAAACACCACATGGAAACTTAGTGAAAAGTATTGCATGTGCCAACCTTTGTATAAGAATTTGTGTAAGGTTGAGGAGGTTTTTTGATGAATGATTTAAGGATTTAATGGAGGTCTTAAGGTGTTTGAAGTGCCCAAATAGGTTAGAACATACTAGGATAATGAGGTGAAGTTTGGAGTTAAATGGGCAATTAAAACAAGGGTCTGGAGCAGACCGACCTTGGGGTCCGGACCTGCAGGTCGGTCGAGCCCCAGTTTACCCTGCGAGAAATGGTCTCTGGAATGGACCGACCTTGGGACCGGACTTGCAAGGTCGGTCGGGCATGGATTTTTAGTACGGATTGAGTTTCTGGAATAGACCGACCTTGGGACCGAACTTACAAGTTGGTCATGCCTAAATCTTTGTACGTAAGTGAGTCTCGGGAATCGACCGCTTGCGACCGAACTTGCCAAGATCGGTCGGGCCTGAGTTTTCAAAGGGAAAAACTCTCAGGAATAGACCGACCTTGTGGACCGAACTTGAAAGGTCGCTCGGAGTAGAATTTTTGACGGTAATGTGTTCTGGAATGGACCGACCTTTGTAAGTCGTCGGTAACGTCGGTCGGACCAGAACTTGTAAAAAAAAAACAAACAAAGAGTGGCTTAAGTAGTTACCCTAGGGTATGATGAAGGTAATCAAGGATAAGTTTGGGCATTAAAACATGTCATATAACCATGTAAAATGCTTAGTAAAATTTGAAGTTAAGTAGTAAGTTGACTGACGTTATTACATGTATAGATGACCTATAGTGGAAACCAGTCGAAGCAAGACCAAGGTATGGCTTTGCTTGCAGTCTGTTGCCTACCGGTTTACCGGCTTGTTGTGTTGTTTGTTTTTCTGTAGTTATCTACCTTGTAAGACTTAAGTCATGTAACAAATTTACAGTTGTTTATATTATTGTATTGTTGAAGTGTGACTCATACCCCTTGTGTGTCTAACAAGACTTAACCACATGCTGTGATTTGTTATTGAGTTCCAACAGTGAACTTCTAACGAGTGTTAACTGGGGGTGAGGAATCCGTTGTCCGGTCACGCGTGTATGTATAAGAGTAGATATTTGTATCAGATTCAACTCTTATAATGTTAAGATTGTCCTCCTTTATTTGGCGTTCGATCTCCCGTTAGCTTCCTCCAAAGCTTACATATTCTGACTTATGATCGGTCTAGTGGGTACATGTGTTTGTGTGGTGTGTTCGGGTCACAATATCCGATCCATTTGTGAGTTAAGTTACTCATTCGACTAACAGAGCGGTATTGAGTGTGTGTAACAAGCTTAACATGAGGGTGAACCATTCTCTAGGCTTATGATGTTGACTAACCATCTTGGTTTGTTGTTAAGTGATATGTATTCACTATGTATGTGATGTTGTGCTATGCAATTTTTTGCTATGCCATATGTACATGTTGTATGTTAAAATGAATCCCATGTTATCATGACAAATAGTTGCGCATATCCCGGTAGCCGATGGGCTGCGCGTTAACCATACCAGCCAAGGGTTGCTGACCCCCTCGGGGCTCCATATTTATACTGCAGGATGAGGATCGAGGAAGCAGAGTGGTTGTAGATCAGGTCATGTCATACTTTTGATTATTTTGGACGGTAGGCCCGGGATGCGCCTGTGCTCCCGTGGCGTTATGTTTTGGTTCCGTTGTACTATAGTGACGGTATATAGTCAGTTTACAGTGAAGGGATGTAATTAAATACTCGGTATTGTATATGATGTATTTATGGTTTTAGTTCTATGCTCGGGAGTCTGATCATCAGACCGGTACACTTGTATTTATTCTGCCTTGTTAACCACGTGGGTGTTAACGACGTTGTAGCACCGAACCGTTTAGTTATTGTTTAGTTGTTTATTTCCGCTGCGATTTCAAGTGTGGTTAAACGCGTAGTGGGGTGTTACATGGCCAAACAAGGCCTTATCTTGGCTAAATAAGGTATAAATCACTTAAACCTACACTTGGTATATTAATATGTGCTTATACATGTGTATATATATGCCGTGAGTGAATAAGTTTATTAAGGTCTTATTTTGACCTTTGGTGATTAAGGAATGGTTTAGTAAATTTTATAACTAATTAATTAACATAATTGTTAAATTTAAGACATTATGTGGAAAATTAGTAAATATGGAAAAAATATGGGTAAGGCCGAGAGTTAAAAGTATTTTTGCGCATTTACGTGTAATTTAAATTATAAGTTAATGTTTGTAATAAGGCCATGTACTTTAGGCCATTTTATTTATGTATTTATAAGGTTTTAATTAAGTTTAGGTGATATATGTATTACCGCATATTATAAGGGTTTAAACCATAATTAAATTAAATTTGGGGGCTATATAATAATAAAGCCGAAAATTGGAGGTTTAAGAGTTAAAAAAATTATAAGATTTTATAAAGTTTTGGGGTTAAATGGTAATTTCTGAAAAGATAGGGTACAAACCGTAATATATGGAAATTAATGGTCAAGGCAATATTAAGGAGGTCAACCTTGACCATATGGTAGGTTTTGACCAAATTAGATAAGTTAAATAACTTATTTAAGGTTTTATAATAAGATAAGTATTTAATTGTAACAATTTTATAACATATGTATATAGTTATTACCGAAAATTAAGGGTGTAAAATGGTATTATAAACCACCTATGGGCTATTAGGAATTTTTAGGAATTTATTTGGTTGGTTTTGGAATTAAAATAAACTATATATGTATAAAATATAGTTATTATGTCATTATGACACTTTAGAATAAAAGAAGGGGTGGAAATGTAAAATACCGAAACTATATGGTTAGTAAGGGTAATTATAACCCTTAGGTGAAATTTGGTGATTTTTAGAATAATATAAGAGTATTTTAATATATGTATAATATATAGTTTTAATGTTAATATAAAACTATATGTTATAAATTGGGCCAAATGGCAATTATAGAAAGTAGAAGGGTTGAAAAATAATATAGGACTCATAAGGGGTCTGTTCGGAATTTTTAATAAAATATAACCATAGGTTATATTTATATTAAGGTTTAAATGTTATAATATATGATATATATTACATAACATTATATATGGGGTCAAATTATAAATTTGGAAAGTTAAATGGGTTGAAAATTAAATAGAACAGAATAATAGGTCTGTTCGGTTATTTATAAAAAATAACCATAGGTTATACCATTTTACAAGTTAAAAATGTTATATTATATGATATATAGAACATGGTATAAATTATGGGGTGATTTTGTAAATAAATAAAACTATGGGATATGAAAAGAAATATGGCTATAACTATGTTGCCTTCTCGGCAATATAATATAGTTTGTATAAAAACTATAGGTTATAAATTAAAGGAAATAAAATATCATATTATATGATATTAGTATATGGTATAACATTACATAATGTTATGTGGTCAAATGGAATTTAAATAAATTAAAAGGGCTGTACCGAATTATAAGAGATGGAGAAATGAATTTTGAACTATGGTTTACAATGTTATAAATGTTATAACAATTATATGGTGTTAATGGTTTTAATGGAATTAACATAAGTAAGGATATTCACATTAAAAAAATGTGACAAACTATAAATAAATAAGATTTATAAAGTAAGGTATATATTGAATAAACCTTAGGAGTTGTAATTATACAACATAAAATGTTACATAATATTAGGATAATAATCTTAATACAAGTTGTATAAAATAATACAACTAATGGGAATAATCATCTAATATAAGATGATAAAATGTAACATATAATATAAGAGTTTTATAACTCATGAAATTTACCTATATGGTAAATATATACATATATAAGAATAATGTATATAAGGATGAATATATATTATGGTTGGAAACCATATAATATAATGGTGGTGGTTATTACATTAAAATAGTTACAAACTATAAGTTATAAGTTTTGAATGCAAATATAATTTGCTAAAGATAATGGATTACATAATACCATGTATTATAATGGATGGTGGAAAAATAATACAATATAATAAGTAATGCATGTATTCATGCAACTATAGGTTATATACCTAAATTAAATGATGGATAAGAATAAAGAAATATAACGAATTAAACTTAACAGTCGAAACATTTCGACATGCGAGTTTTGGTAACAAAGCCGACTGGTTTAGAGAAACCCGTAACAAATAACTGTAGAAATCCGGGGATGAACTGTCGGGGTTACTTGTTATTCGGAAATACCGGATTTAGTTAGTCATAGAGACTGACTTATAGTTTATTACCGTTTAGATCATACTTCAGACGAAGGCGCTTGACGAGCTAGTGGTCTACACTGCGCATCCTTGGTCTAAGGTGTACGGTATATAAAGGGGTTTGATCCGAGTTGTCCTAAGGAATTCCTTGGGCTCGGATTTGGTTGTTATCACTTGTGTTATGTGTTTTTTGTAAGTGCATGTGATTATGTGTTACTGCATTAATTATTTATGCACGAGCGTCCTACGGGACTAACACTACGTCGACTATAGATCGACTTATATAAACATACATATACGTTTAATGTGATAACATGACGGTTACTTGATATAATACCATAGTATTAATATTAAGTATATGGTAACCTAAGTAAACACTTAGGAACGAGTCACGACATTGTCGGTCTCTAGAGCATGGATCTCGAACATGAATATAACCTAGATTACTTCTAGGTATGCGTGAGACCCATTGGGCAGCTAATTAATAAATTATATTCTCCATAAGACTAAGAGCATATCTTAAACATTATGAGAGAGAGATGGTGTGAGTTGAGGTGAGGAATCCATGTAGTTTACGAACTACCTGGTTGCGCATTTGTGATCACTGAGGGGTTCCCGATCGGGTTCCGCTCCAGGTTTATACCCAACGAGCCCTATTCGGATTGTG
This sequence comes from Limonium bicolor, assembly GCA_023374045.1. NCBI lineage: Eukaryota > Viridiplantae > Streptophyta > Magnoliopsida > Caryophyllales > Plumbaginaceae > Limonium > Limonium bicolor. Next base: position 360,493,406 of record CM041778.1, on the reverse strand, counting down.
GGTCAAGTGGCTACAGCCTTTATATGGACGCCTTTCGAGGCAAAGTGAATAGTCAGGGGCCTCCGGACCTCTGGCGAAATGAGCACCTTTGTGTGTACGGGAGGACTACTGTCCATGGTGAGGTTATCGGGTTGTCCTAACATGACACCCATCTGGTATTTAATTAACATGGTTTGGATGGATGGGGCCTTAAAGGCCAAATTAAATTAACAATGGATGGTGTTCGCTACGGCGTTTATTCAGTATTATTATTCGATATGTTCGATATATAATTGTTGTTTGTGATATTTTATGACTGTTTGATTTGGATGGATGGTTAAGTGTTTATGAATGTTTGGATGGATGATTATGTATATTGTGCATGTATATTACAGCATTAATTATAACTGTAAAATGATAAAGCATGAAACCAATCTAATAATAAGATGGTTGAAATGACTAAGTGACCATTAGGGTCCAGGCCTGGCATACTCAGCGTTTATCGCTGATACTACACTCATTGTGCAGGTTGTCGATTATTGTCGAAGCCGAAGTGCGGGAACAGGGTAGTTAGAGTTACTTTAATTACCGCACGTGGAGTTTGTTTGTATAACAATATAGATGGTGGATTGTATTATGATACGGTTATGTATATTCGGGATTGGGTAGATGCTCACTTGTCGACGTTTATGGTTTATGGACTTAGTATGATGTATAGGAGTTATCTCGTTATCACAGCGGTTAGCAGTTTGTTTTATTGTTGGATGTTGGATATAGTTTGGCTTCATTACTCGCATGGGCAAGTAATGGCCGGTGACACCCGAGTGAGTATTATTGTTGTTATTATTTCTTCCGCTGTAAGACGTTTTATTTATTGCTACGAGAGAGATTATTACGTGTTTAAGGAGAGGAGTGTTACAAAAGTGGTATCAGAGCGGAGTACCGCTCTGATGACGAGAAAATAGGTTAAGACAGTGAGCTTAGGACTTGGGAAATTACGGGAAACATTTGTGAGGTACGAGACGACTCGTCTTAAAAGAATATAGTGTTTAGTAACATAAATTGCGTCATATATTAGCCTTAAAGGCAATTCAATATCTATTGGTTGTGTACGGTAAATTACCGAGTATTTATGTGACATACTGTACTACAGATGTCTGGGGGAACTAGAAGGCGTGGTACTGGTAGAGGTGGAGGCGGTGACCCCGTGATTCCAGGAGTGTTACGATGCTGCCTCGAGGATGGAGCTAATGCTCCAGACTCGGGAAGAGACTCTCGGGGCAAAGAAGAGAAAGAACCCTGAGGGAGAGTCTGAGGGTGGAGGAGCATCTCCAGGCGATAGCCAGAAGAAGGGAAACTAAGGACTTATCCCATTCTAAATTGTTACCATATTAAATACCTTATGAATGCTGACCCGAAACCTTAAACAGGAAATTCTTTCAGAAGAAAGGGCAGCAGGGTCACCAGGGAGCTAAGGGGAAAGAGCCCGTCCTTCGGTTGACCGGCCCAGCTATAGATGCTCAGCCTTTGAGATCCACACCTCCTAAGGGTGAGAACGCCTACCTCTCAAATTTAATTGTAACCTTAGCCTTTATATCATCAGATATTAACTCAAACTAAATGCTACCATTAGGCACCAGACAGCCCTAGTGCCATTTCTATTGCAAGCGTTGTGGGAAGGACCATCCTGGGGTCGAGTGTATTGGCCGTAAAGTTGAGTGTCGGTGCTGCAACAAAGAGGGCCACCGGGAGTTGAGTGCTGGATGAACCCTGAGAGCCGTAACTATAGGCCACCGAGGAATACTCAGAAGACCTCAGCTGGAGGATCTGGAGTACCACGAGGCGGTCAGGATGGCCAGACATCTACTGATGCTGGAGCTCAGAGAGGCAAGGGAGTAGATAGGGCATGAGTACCCTGAACTCCATGAGACCGCTGGTGGAAGACTTTTGCTTACCTTGTTATGTACTTACCTTGGATGTTAGACAGAGATATATTGTAAATATGTGGGAGTGTGTCATTGACCACTCGCCCTTTTGTGCATGACTTTTGAGACTAGTTGTGTGGACTCGATGCGAGTAACCTTGGAACCTTGACGAATTATATATATACGAACAGAATGTTAATGCTTACATTATCATGTAGCCCATACTCAACGACGTAAAGTCAATGAGACCGGTAAATACTGAACCAAAATTTCCACCTGCATGGCGCACTTGCTATTGCAAGTGCTATGACGAATAAACCACTGAAATTTCCATCTGCTTTGCGCACTTGCTACAGCAAGTGCAGCAACCGCAACTACTACTAATTTTTAATCTCTTATTATATACTAAAATTTTAATACCAGTTTTCATATCAACTCTTCATACAAACCTTAAGATTAGAAACCTACGCAACCTCGGGAAGACCGTTAGTCCAACCACTGCAACTGAAGAAATTATACAGCCACTGTAATTGTAAACCACACCAGTTATGATTGTTCAAGAATTTTCAGACAGGGCTTATTAGCCAAATACCATCAGTGTATACCCGCATTTAATGCTAATCACTACCAGTGATGAATGTTTAGTCCTTATGGACAAGCATACCCTTTGTAGATGCACCACCGCCAGTGAGGATGGTTGGGAAGTGGAGAGCCAAGTTGCTCAAGCTATTATGCAATCTACAATATATCCAATTAAACGGATGAGGGAACGAATATGAACTATGGATGAGATGTGATCATGATAAACAGGGAGGAAAGGAATGCGTGTTGTACTTAATGAGATCGAAATAAGAGAACCAATTTTGCTAAATATAGCACAGATTTTACTTACACCGATGCCACTAGGGCAATAGCACTTACAAAAAGATAACTGATAACAGGAACTAATAAACAACAAAAAGGATATCCATCAAAGGGAGATTGACAACAGAATACTTCACAATACCCGTGTGACAGACATTACCAGTTTACTAAACGAGACATGGGACGACCGCACACCGATAGGAGCATGTGGGCCTGACAGACTTATTTATGAGTTAGTTGGGTAAGTAGTAATGTATCAGTACGGTTCCCCATGTATGTAGACAAGTAGTGTTAGGAACACGAGAAGTAGTCAACTCCATACTAAGGACAGTGATAAAGATTACCTCGAAGATGGACGAGAAGAGCCGCAGTTAAACCAACGGGCTAGAGAAATCAAGAACCTTCAACACAGAGCAGTAGACAGTATACAGTGAAGACAGGGAAACCTTTCAAGGACGTGAACACTAAGGATAGGAACATGGAAACCCATTATGGATGAATAATATGTAGAATCCTCATAAGGATCGAGCAAATTCTTGTAATCTAGAGGAAATCTACCAGATGATGTGGACATAAACGCGTGACTACGCAATGATGAGAGACAAAGCTTATATACTAGCAGATACCCTAAGCAAGGAACAATGGACTTGGAAATGTACCACTCACATGATAGTTCGCTCACCTTATCTGTTTGACTCATTAGATATTAGTTGCTGAGAGTTTACGCCTCTGCACTCTGTATGACTGAGTGTTTTGGTATTGCACTTGTGCAGTTATTAATCTAGTGGGAATACGGGAAGATGTAATGGATATCAACACGAGTGTGTATCAAAGAACTACAACAATGTGTTACTCCGGAACAAAACCACCAGGAGACACGGATGACAAGTTTTATCTCTGTGGACATGTAGGCTGGTACGTCTTAACATTACAAAGACAAGTGCAAAGAGCACTGAGTACTAACAATAGCCAATGTCATATTACACCTCAAGCTGAATATCAGTGAGAGAAGACACACGCATGTACGCTAATGATCCGAACCAGAGGATACACAGCAATGAAAAGAGGCAAACTGAGCCTATGTTCATGGGTCTGTACCTCAGTACGGAGTGAGTGGGCCCATTAGAACGAATTATGTATTGTGGAGCCCGGAAGGGCTAGAGTCATACCCGTCTCTCTGATATGAGGAAAATCCACGAGTTGGAGAACTCTACGAGAGCCAAGTATCCAGCGCTCCTGGTTGAGCGGCTGTGATATACTTGTGGGGTACGGGGGCGTAACCCTTTTTAAGGGGGGTAGAGCCTCTTTGCTGTGCACGTGTGTGCACTAAGTTTTGTTGTTTCGTATGCGGGGCATACAGTAGTTTGTGGTATGCGGGGCATACGAGGTTTGTTTATTTGTTTGTTTCGTATGCATGGCATACAGTAAATTGGTGGTGTGCGGGGCATACAAGGTTTTGTTGGTTATGTTTGGTACGCAGGGCGTACGTTGTTGGCTTGTTTGTGTGTGATGTGCACTTGTATGTATGTATCTTATGAGATACCTGTTTGAATGTTGTATCTACACCCATGTGTGTAGTACCTTTCTTATGCTACTTGTGATATATGTATTTATATTGCTTTGTAGAATGATTACATATGGTATCACCTAGATACGAAATGAATCATTAGATACGGAATGTGGAAGGATGGTATGTTATGGACACCTCGGGGAGGTTGTCAGGGTTTGTAGAATTGATAGGAAATAATGGTGCTGATGGATCACGTATATCCATATATGATTGAATTAATGCCACAAAGTGATGGCTATGTGCAGTATAAGCACAATACGATGTGTGTAAATGATATATCACATAGTATACATTATGGGAGTCATGGGTAGTTATATATTTATATACATACCTATTTGATGAAGCGACTTCGGGACGAAGTCTTTTTAAGGGGGGTAGATTGAAATACCCCAAACTAATTAAGCATGGATTAAACATATAATCACATTAATTAAGGCCTAAACATGCCTTAAAAGTCAATTGAGAACAACTATGGTCAACACAAAGCAAGATATTGCACTCTTTGACTGTTTAGGGTAAATACATACCCAAATGAACTTATTAGGACCTAAAACTTTGTCCTAAGAATATTAACACATAACTAAACATACTACAATCATTGGAAAACACTCCAACACAAAGAACAAGCATTTACATGCTTCAAGGTCAAGCAGGGCAAAAATGTGCTCTAAGAAACCTTAAAGGTATTATGACCTCCAAATGATATAAAATTGGATTCCTATGAACCATTATCATGTAAGCAACACAAAAAAACAGTTTTCAAAGAAAACTAAGCTCAGAAACACCTTGTGACACAAAATGTGCGCTAAAACACCTTAAAGCATGTTTTTGTGTATGAGCTCTAAGATAATGACTTTTTGTCACTTTAAAGACTAGATTACATTCTTTATATCATTAATGTGACATGATAGACTATATTATAAAGTCTAAATCAAAGTTTAAAAAATAAAATCAAAATGAGTGATTTTGGATGAATAGTACCCAAAATAACATTTAATTACTTAGTTTTAACCATGGTCAAATGTCACCCATTGACCAAACCAGCCATTGCCGACCTTTTTAGGCTGTCATACCCACCCATTAATCAATCTAAATATCTACCATTGAGTCATCTAATTACTATTCAATAAAGTAGTAAACATTACCTTATAAGCTTAATTCTTTCTCTTTCCTCTCATTATCTTCTTCCCAGCCAACACCAAGCTGCTCCACTCTCTCTTTTGCTTCTCCAAACCGTAGGAACTCACCAATTTCAGAAGAGAACAACAATTGACATAGGTAAGCTTATTAAGCCTTTATATGTTCATTCTCTTCACATTTCCTTTGTCTTTCCATGGAGCTAAGCATCAACCATTTCCATCCATGGTTCTAGGTTGTTTTGGAGGTTAAAATAAGGGCAAATCTTGGCTGTAACAATGGAAGGAGGTGGATAATTCTAAACTTGTTCTTAAGGTATAAAAATGTGCTTTAAGCACTTATCTCTTGATTCTCTTCAATTCTGATTTGAAGGCTTGCTTTCTCAGGCTTATAATCTTCATCTTAACATACTTATTCAGTTGGTATATCAAGAGCTTCAAGATATAGCCAAATCCATGCCAAAAACACCATTTTTGGCATTTTAATCAAGGTAAAAATTAGCCATCTTATAATCTGAGTTATACCAGTTTTAAGCTTGGTTTTAGTAGCTCTTTTGATGCTCTTTACCTTCTGTAAAAATAGGCCGAAGACAACCTTTGTTTGCCTTGGTATTCTAAGGTAAAATTTACCTTGAAAATGTACATTAAACACTTATTATGGTTAGCTCTTGCTTGGAGACTAATCATGCCTTAATTGTTGTTTGAAAACATGTAAATAATGCTGTGGAAAATTTATCTCCAAACATCCGTGGCCAAACAAGGCCTTATCTTGGCTAAAGTAAGGTATAAATCACTTAAACCTACACTTGGTATATTAATATGTGCTTATACATATGTGTATATATATGCCGTGAGTGAATGAGTTTATTAAGGTCTTATTTTGACCTTAGGTGATTAAGGAATGGTTCAGTAAATTTTATAACTAATTAATTAACATAATTGTCAAATTTAAGACATTATGTGGAAAATTAGTAAATATGGAAAAGATATGGGTAAGGCCGAGAGTTTAAACAAGACTAAAAAGAGTCTTAGAAACCTTAGTAAACAAATTTAAACAAAAGGAAACACATATGTGCTTTAAAGTCAATAAGAGCCAAAATGTGCTCTAAGCTTGGGATAAACTTGGTTAAGACCTAATGAGCTTACCAAGACCTCATTTATATACTAATGAACTTATTAAACCAATTACCAAAGAAAACCAAGCTTGAAAACAAGTTAAAACACAAAATGTGCTTTAAGAAGTCTTAAAGCACGTTTTTGAAAAATTGTCTTGTAAATGAGTTTTGAATGGCTAAATGTCCATCATTACTCTTAAATATATATGTGTACTATATAGTATCACATTTGGGTGGCTATATTAATGGGAAATCAAAAATTTCACTTCTAAGTGCCTTGTTTAGGTGAATAGTGCTTTTTATAAGATAGTTTATAACATATGTTGTATTAAGTAATTAAATTGACAAACAAAGACTAAAACACCCTCACACTAATAAAGGGGGCCGGTTTTCTAAGTGTGTGACTCACCACTCTTTAGTTGATAATATAAGTAAGTAAAAAAAATTAATTAAACTTACTTTTTACTTTATAAGCATAAATATCTCCTTAAAGCAAATTCTATCTTCATTCTCTCATTTCTTTCCTTCATTCACACGGTTTCCCACCTTTCTTCTTCTTCTTCTTCCTTGTTCTCTCACGGTAATATCACCCACCACCATTAGAACTCTAGCTTTGACCACTTGTAAAATCTTGCTCACTTGTCCAAATCAAAAACAACACCACCAATCTCTTCCTCTCATCAAGCTCTTCGTTCATATCTTCTCAAAACTCCAAGAGCTCCATTTCGGTGCCAAGGTGTTCCACCATTGAAGGAGCTTGAGCTTGTATTTTGACATATTGTTGATCTCCTTTGCTTCTAGGTAAGGAATCTCAAAGAAAAATCATGTTTCCTCCATGTTCTTACCTTGACCGAAAATACACATTGATATAGCTCTTTGTGTGACCTTGTTCTAGCTTCACTTCAACTCTTCATGGACTAGGTGGAGTCCCTCTTGTTATATATTCAAACTCTCTTCAAAGATCAAGGTAAAACAACTACATTAATGTTTTTGAAACAATGTAAATTAGGGTTTACAATGAGATGAAGCTTATAGCTTGAATACTCATTATAATGTTTGTATATTGTCTAGAACTTGACAAGGAATCAAAATACCATACGGTTTTGTAAGGAAACAAGAAGGAAGTGTTTTGGAAAAAGAGGTAAATCTACTAACTTAATGTTGTTTAATGCCTTAGGAGAAATGAGCCTATAATTGCTTATTAAACTACCTAAAGAGCAAATGGTGAATGACTTAGCAAAGTGTTCTTAAGAGCTTAGTAAAAGGCATATGTGTTTGTTGTATTTGCAGGTTAAAGGCAAATATATTGTGGAAATTTAGTGTTTATGATTTATGCATTTTAAGGGCCTAAGAGCCATGCATTTTAAGGGCCTAAGTGTCATGCAATTTAAGTTATGCACTATATTGTGATGTAGTGTGAATTTGGTGAAGTTGTGTAAGAAAGTGTTCTAGATGTTTTTGTGTGTTTAATGGAGAAAACAAGTGTTTAGGCTTAGTAATGTTCTAGGAGAATCCATGTCAAAATTTAGATAAGAAGTAAGAAGTTCTAAGTGTTTACATAAGGTTTGGTGAGTTAGATAATGTAGGAATGAATAAGGAGTTCATGATGTTTTAAAGGAATCTTGATGAACTAGGAAGTGTTCTAGAGTGTAATAAGGATTTAGACATGATCTTGAGGTTCTAGTAAGTACCAAAGCCACTTAGGGACTTAGGTAAATACCTAGGCAAACTTTGGTAATAAGGAGAAAGTGTAAACTTGGAAAAGAATTGTTAAGATGAATATAAGGAGTTAGTTGTGAGAGATGATGCTTGGGAGATGATGTTAAAATAAGGAGAAAGCATTTTGGGATAGTAGCTATCTTAGGTATGAAACACCACTTGCAAAAACTAGGAGAAAATATTGTAAGTGTTAGGAATTTTGTGAAGGAATAAGTAAAGGCTTAAGGAATTAGAAAATGAGTTTTATGAGTGTTAAGGTGTCTTAAGTTGTGTTAAATACCCAAATGAGGTTAGAGAGTACTAGGTTATATGGGGTGAAGTTTGGAGTTGAATGTAAAAAGGAAAACAAAGATTTGGGGCCGACCGGACTTGCGACCGGACTTGCAAGCTCGGTCGGGACCTGTTTACCCTGTGAAAATTGGCTTCTGGAATGGACCGACCTTGGGACCGGACTTGCAAGGTCGGTCGGGCTTGTAAATTGTGTACGGATTGAGTTACTGGAATCGACCGGACATAGGACCGGACTTGGCAAGTCCGGTCGGGCTGAATTTCCGAAGGGGAGAAACTCTCTGGAATCGACCGGACATGGACAAGTCCGGTCGGCAAGTCCGGTCGGACCAAAACTTGTAAAAAAAAAAAAAAAACAGAAAGAATGTGACTTATGTAGTTAACCCTAGGGTGTATAATGAAGGTAATCTAGGGTAAGATAGACATTAAAACATGTCATACAATCATGTTAAATACTTAGTAAGTTTGAAGTTAAATAAGTAATTAACCGACATTACTAATGTGTTTAGGATTCTCTCAAGGTGGAAATCAGTCGAGGCAAGGACCAAGGTATGGTTTTCTTGCAGTCTGTTGCCTACCGGTTTACACCGGCTTGTGTGTTGTTTGTTTTTCTGTGTGTTTATGACTTTGTAAGATTAAACCATGTAAAGAGTTTTACCGTTGTTAAATATCATTATGTTGTTGAGTATGACTCTCTCTTCCCTTGTGTGTGTCTAACAAGACTTGACCTATGATTGTGAATTGTTTGCTGTGTTCAATGATGAAATACTGACAAGGGCTAACGGGGGAAGTGAGGAGTCCGGTCTGTTCCGGCCACGCGTGTGAGTATGGGAGTCGATGTCATAACCGGTTCGATTCTCTCTGTATGTTATGGTTAAGTTTCCAATTTGGTTTCTAACCTTCCCTTTAGCTTAACCAAGGCTATTTTACTGACTCACGTCGGGCCACAGGGCATACTATGTGTTATTTCGGTGTGCTTGGATCACTATATCCGAGGCACCTTGTGTTAAGTTAACCGTTCAATCTAACCGGACGGTAACGAGTTATGTAACGAGCTAAGCATGAGCATGGCAACATTCTCTAGGCTCTCAGTGGGGACTAACTGTGTTGGTTCTCTTCCTAAAAGGAATTGTAAGTTTGTGATGTGTGTTATGATGTGTACAATACCCATATTATGTTATGTATGTATGAGTTGTTGTGTTTAAAATAAATACCATGTCATCATGACAAATAGTTGCGCGCATTCCGGTAGTCGATGGGCTGCGCGTTAACCATGCCAGCCAAGGGTTGCTGACCCCCTCGGGGATCCATATTTCTTTTACTGCAGGATGAGGATCGAGGAAGCGGAGTGGCTCTAGATCCTAGGGTGTAGTTACCTTTGGAGTACTTTTGGATGTTGCCCGGGATGCGCCTGTGCTCCCGTGGCGTGTTATATATTTGATTATGATGGTTTACAGTGACGGTATACAGTGAAGGATTTTGTAAACACTCGGTATTATGTTGATGTATATATATGGTTATTAGTTCTATGCTCGGGAGTCTGATCATCAGACCGGTACAATTGTATTTATTCAGCCTTGTTAGCCACGTGGGTGGTTGACGGCATTGTAGCACCATTCGTTTAGTTACTGTTTAGTTGTTTATTTCCGCTGCGATTCCAAGTAATGTGTTTGTGCGTAGTAGGGGTGTTACAAAAAGTGGTATCAGAGCGAAGTATCGCTCTGATGACTAGAATACCGAGCTTAGGGATATACCGAGTTAGGAAACCTAACTACAGATACCTAAGTGAACAGATTTGGAAAGGTTAACCACTAACTAAGTGTGGAGATACCTTATTATCGGGAAGCGTTACAATCGTTGGACCGATAAGTGTGCAAGCATAATGCTAATGAGATGTTCATATGAATTCAGATGGCAGGTAGACCACGAGGTAGAGGCCGCGGGCGCGGTACTGGAGGTATGGGTGACCAGGGTGATGATACTACGGCACAGACTATGGCTGAGGCAGTTGCAGCCGCCGTAGCTCAGCTGGTACCCGACTTAGTTGCTGCTATACAGCAAGGGCAACAGCCCGGAGTTCAGCCACCACCACCACCGCCACGAGAGACCAATTGGGTCAAGGCGTTGGCTGATCTGAGGCCGCCCTCATTTAGTGGGGAGACCGATCCCCGTAAGCTCGAGGCGTACATCTCCGAGATGGAGACCGCCTTCGAAACCCTAGCACCACCTGAGCAGGTCAAGGTACGCTTGCTGCTTACTACTTGAAGGGCTCGGCACAAAACTGGTGGAAGCTTGTGCGCGAGGGTAGAGTTGCTGACCCGACGTTTCAGTGGAGGGAGTACACGGCTCTGCTGCGAGCCAAATACTACCCTATACATGTGCAAGAGGCCAAGCGCCTGGAGTTGGACAATCTGAGACAAGGGGATAAGATGACGGTAGATGAGTACTACTCAGCCTTCATCGGACTTATCCACCTGCTACCGGATCTGGGTTACTCAGACCGGATCCTTGTGAACCGTTTCTACAACGGACTGAACTATCGCCTACGCTACGGCATGGGGCCTACTGGATATACCACCTTGCAGGTAAAGGAACTTACAGTGTAATGTGAATAAGTGTGTACAATGTGTTAATGTGTTGTGAGTTTATTTAGCGGGGCATAACTGACACCCTAAATATAGGAGTGCTATCATGCCGCTGCTATCGTGGAGATCACCGTCCGTCTGAGGGACGAGGAGAGTGCGCTCAAGCGCAAGGCTCAGAACGAGGGCCAAGGCACGCAAGGCAGTGGGGAGGGAAGAAGAAGAAATCATACCCCCAGTTCCCAGAAAGGACAGCAACAGGGTGGCAAGGGCCAGACCCAGACCACCACTGCTGAGGAGCCTCTGCAGCTCACCTATGCGTATGCGGCCAAGCCCCTACGTTCTTACCCACCTAAGGGTAATTGTCTAATTCTGTGTGATAAGTTAGAGTATATGTTAATAAGTTGTGGAACAAGTATTGATTGTGTATTGTGATAGCAGCTAGCACGGGCTCTGGACCGGAGCGCCACTATTACTGCAAGTGGTGCAACGGAGACCACCCCGGCAAGGACTGCAAGGGTAACGATGTTTAGTGCCGATACTGTAAGAAGATGGGTCACCGCGATCATGAATGTTGGCAGAACCCGAACAGTAGGAACTTCAGGCCCAAGGGGCAATGGAAGGGTAAGGCCACTGCGACCACCGATGGCCAGAAGACGGCAAACCAGCCACCCCCAGATCAGAGGTACACGTCCAGAAGGGGAAGGGGTCGGGGTCCAACAAGGCCACCCTGAATGTGGTGACCGGTCTGAGGCGCCAGGGCCCTCTTCTAGACCAGGTACCCCTAAACTGTTGAATGTAATAAGTGTCTGCATACCGCATTACATGCATGTGTGTGAGTGGGTTTAAATAAACCATGTGAGTAAATAAATGAAGTATAGTGTGAGATTTACCTAATTAGAGTACTCTAAACTTAAAGGAACTTTCAATATATGTTATCCAATCCCCACCCACACCGAACCCTGAAGAAACCACCATCAACCACCGACTTTCCGTTAGAGCAATGTCAGGTTATCCAGCCAGGTATGATACTCTTAAATGGATACCTGACACCGGAGGCACAAATCCATATCATCAGACGATGCGACGAACTTGGAGCAAACCAGGAGGGTTTTACACACCCGAATACCCGAACGGAGCAACGATGCAATTGAATGATGTGCATGGGTAAGGACTGGAACCCTTACACCAAGTCATATCAAGAAGTGCGAGCTGAAGATGGAGCAACAGTATCAGTATACCAGAGGAGTTCCATGCGGTCGTTAACCACGCCGTGGGAATTGCTCAGCAAGTTGAAACGGAATCAATTCCAAGTGTAAAAGCGAATCTATGCATTGTAACTTCTACCAGAAAGGTGGACGGGTAAGGTATACACCAAGACAAGGACGAGTCACCCGATCTCTAGTAAGGGAGTACCCGTGGTGTCTTGGTCCATTGGTGATACCGCAGTGTTTGTATATGGCGAGCAGAAGCGTGCTGATCTCGCAAAGAAGCTACTGCTGAAATCGGGAGATGTACTAATCATGGGTGGGCAATCAAGGATGCTATACCATGGCATCAGAAAGATCAAACTGAATACCGCACCGTCGGCAGTGATCAATGCCACACACATGAAACCCGGACGTTTGAATTTGACCTTTAGACAGTTTTAAGCCTTGTATAATTATGTGACAAACCAGTATGTATTAAGGATGTTGTAAGTGTGAATCATGGCGACAGTATAAGCCAATGAATGTTGTAAAAAGAGTGTGTAATGAATAAAGTGGAGTTGTTTGAAGCATATAAACCGTGTTGTTACCCAATACTTATTAGTTTGCCAATGAATTAGGCTGTGCACTCGGAACGGGAGGTATACTGAGTGTCTGCAATAAGGCAGAAGCCGGCAAGAGCGGCACAATCCTCACCGGTACCTTTCCAGTGAATGGCGTGGATGCATCGATCTTGTTCGACTCTGGAGCCTCACACACATTCATTTCGCTATCATTTGCGAAGAGGCTGGGGTTAGATGGTGAAGAGATGCCAGACTTCGTGGTTACTCTCCCGTCGAAAGAGCGGATCAGATGTACCCGCTACTACCGAGGTGCTATCGTTCAAATCAGGGGTGAAGAGTTTCCGATCGACTTGATAGAGTTCGACGGATTGGGTTTTGATGTGATTGTCGGGATGAACTGGTTGGAGCGGTACAAGGGCAGAATCCTGTGTGCCGAGCATCGACTGCTTCTTCGGAGTCCGTCTGGGGTTACCATATCTTACCGCCAGAGGCCCAGGGAGCCTTCGACTCAGATCATCACCGCCATGGCTATGTATCACGAGTTACGACGAGGGAGTGATGTATACCTCTGCTATGTCCAGGACATAGAGAGAGACCCTGAGTTTAGCCCAGATGTGTCGGTAGTGTCGGAGTTTCCTGATGTATTTCCTAAGGAACTGCCGGGCATGCCGCCAGCACGAGAGGTTGAGTTTGAGATTGATCTAGTTCCGGGCACCGGACCCATTGCAAAAGCACTTTACCGTATGGCTCCAGCAGAGATGACAGAGCTCAAGGAGCAGCTGAGAGACCTACTCGACAAGGGCTTTATCCGCCCCAGTGTTTCACCATGGGGAGCGCCGGTCCTCTTCGTGAAGAAGAAGGACGGTAGCCTCCGCCTATGTATTGATTATCGGGAGCTGAATGCTGTTACGGTGAAGAACCGTTACCCCTTACCACGCATCGACGATCTATTTGATCAGCTGAGGGGAGCATCAGTATTCTCCAAGATAGACCTACGTTCCGGATACCACCAGATTGCCATCCGTGACAGTGATATCGAAAAGACAGCTTTCAGAACTAGGTATGGGCATTATGAGTTCACAGTTATGCCGTTTGGCTTGTCAAATGCACCAGCAAAGTTCATGGACTTAATGAACCGTTTGTTCCAAGATCAGTTGGACAAATCAGTGGTAGTCTTCATCGATGACATACTTGTGTATTCGAAATCGAGAGGTGAGCATGAAAGCCACCTGAGAGATGTATTGCAAACATTGAGAAAGAATCAGCTGTATGCTAAATTTTCTAAGTGTGAATTTTGGTTGAACCAAGTATCATTCCTTGGACATGTGATTTCTGAGGCCGGGATCGCTGTTGATCCGGCAAAGATAGATGCAGTGCGCACCTGGCCTAGGCCGAAGACAGTTACCGACATCAGGAGCTTCCTCGGTCTGGCAGGTTATTATAGGAGGTTGTGAAGGACTTCTCCAGTGTCTCGAAGCCGATGACTTCCTTGATGAAAAGGATGCACCATTCGAGTGGACAGTCGACTGTGAGAGGGCTTTCGAGTCTCAAGGATGCTCTGACATCTGCACCGGTTCTGACATTACCAGACGGTCCAGATGGTTTTGAGGTCTATTGCGACGCATCAGGCAGGGGTATGGGTTGTGTATTGATGCAACACGGGAAGGTCGTGGCTTACGCCTCCCGACAGCTGAAGAAGCATGAGGAGAACTACCCTACCCACGATTTAGAATTGGGGGCCATTGTCTTCGCACTGAAGATATGGCGACATCACTTGTATGGGGTAAGTGTGACGATTTATTCTGACCACAAGAGTTTAAAGTACTTGTTCACTCAGAAGGAGTTGAACATGAGGCAAAGAAGGTGGGTTGAGTTTCTGAATGATTATGACATCAATTTACAGTACAAGGAGGGTAAGGCAAATGTGGTAGCTGACGCATTGAGTCGCCGAGCACACTCTCTCCATTCGCTAGTCTCTCATACTGGCTTGGTTGAAGAGGTGCGGAGTGCTCAGATGACGGATCAGTATATGGTGGAGATTAGGCAGAAGCTTATTGATGGCACATTCGAGGGTCAGAAGTACGACTTCAGACTCCACGATGATGACCTGATTAGGCTCAATGGCCGGTTGTGTATACCCAGGGGTAGCGCTGAGTTGAAGGAGCGCATATTGAGTGAATCCCATTGTTCTACTACTTCGATTCACCCCGGAGCTTCAAAGATGTATAAAGGTATGAAAAGATATTTCTGGTGGACTGGAATGAAAAAGGATGTGAGTGACTATGTGTTGAGGTGTCTCACTTGTCAGAAGGTCAAGTTTGAGCACCGACGGCCTGGTGGTATGGTGCAGCCAATGCCAGTGCCGGAGTGGAAGTTCCATGACATATCTATGGACTTCGTAGTAGGGCTTCCGCCTGCAAGGGGAGGTCTGAATATGATTTGGGTTGTAGTTGACCGACTGACCAAGGTGGCCCGATTCATTCCGATGAAGGACACCTGGAAAGTGGCAAGATTGGCAGAACTATTTGATAAAGAAATTGTAAGACATCATGGTGTACCAAAGACGATTGTATCTGACAGAGATACCAGATTCTTATCCAGATATTGGAAGTCTACACGAGAGGCATTAGGTACTGAACTGAAATTGAGTACAGCGTTTCACCCACAGACCGATGGTCAGAGTGAGCGCACTATTCAGACACTTGAGGATATGCTACGTGCATGTGCACTTGACTTTCAGACCAGCTGGATTGATAAGTTACATCTGATCGAGTTCAGTTACAACAACAGTTATCATGCATCGATCAAGATGTCTCCCTTCCAGGCATTGTACGGTAGACCATGCCGCACGCCATTATGCTGGGATGAGTCGAGTGAGACGGTCATTATAGGACCAGAGTATCTTGAGCAAGTTCAGGCAGAAGTTCGCCAGATCAGGGATAATATGAAAGCAGCTCAGGATAGACAGAAGTCGTACGCAGATGTGCGCCGACGTGACCTGGAGTTCGCCGTGGGCGATCAGGTATTTTTGAGAGTATCCCCCATGAAGGGAGTATTTCGTTTTGGCCAGAAGGGCAAGTTGAGCCCGAAATATGTGGGTCCTTATGTTGTGACGGAGCGGATCGGCCCGGTAGCTTATAGACTTGACTTACCCGCCGAGCTGGGCAAGGTACATGATGTATTTCATGTGTCCCAGTTGAAGAAGTATATGTCTCATCCGTCTCATGTGCTTCAGCCTGAAAGGCTAACTTTAGAGCCGACCATGCGATCAGTGGAGACTCCGGTACGGATTCTGGACACTAAGACTCGAGACACTCGCCATAAGTCTGTGAGACTGGTGAAGGTTCTCTGGTCTAACCAGGACGTTGAGGAGGCCACTTGGGAGCTGGAAGATAAGATGAAGGCGAAGTACCCGTCGTTGTTTACTTCTTAGTGTTTGTATGTATAGGGTACGGGGCGTACCCCTATTTAAGGGGGGTAGAGCCGTTTCGGTTATGTTATGACATGTATTTGAATACATTGTCTGTGTTGTATTGTCATGTGTTAATATTACAGACCGCTGAGTCTGAGTGATGTTGTGATGTTTTGTTGTTTGGACCATGTGTCCGATATGATGTAAAGATGTTGTAATGTGATATAGAATGTGATATAGAAGTGTTGTGATATGTGTTCTCATGTTCTAATGTTTAGGTTATGTGGAAGTATGAACTTTGGGGACAAAGTTCTTTTAAGGGGGGTTAGATTGAAAACCCCAAACCTAGTAATGTTTTTTAAACACCTAAATAGGTGTAATAAGACTAAAAAGAGTCTTAGAAACCTTAGTAAACAAATTTAAACAAAAGGAAACACAAATGTGCTTTAAAGTCAATAAGAGCCAAAATGTGCTCTAAGCTTGGGATAAACTTGGTTAAGACCTAATGAGCTTACCAAGACCTCATTTTATACTAATGAACTTATTAAACCAATTACCAAAGAAAACCAAGCTTGAAAACAAGTTAAACACAAAATGTGCTTTAAGAAGTCTTAAAGCACGTTTTTGAAAAATTGTCTTGTAAATGAGTTTTGAATGGCTAAATGTCCATCATTACTCTTAATATATATGTGTACTATATAGTATCACATTTGGGTGGCTATATTAATGGGAAATCAAAAATTTCACTTCTAAGTGCCTTGTTTAGGTGAATAGTGCTTTTTATAAGCTAGTTTATAACATATGTTGTATTAAGTAATTAAATTGACAAACAAAGACTAAAACACCCTCACACTAATAAAGGGGGCCGGTTTTCTAAGTGTGTGACTCACCACTCTTTAGTTGATAATATAAGTAAGTAAAGAAAATTAATTAAACTTACTTTTTACTTTATAAGCATAAATATCTCTTAAAGCAAATCTATCTCATTCTCTCATTTCTTTCCTTCATTCCACGGTTTCCCACCTCTTCTACCTCTCTTCTTTGTTCTCTCACGGTAATACACTACCACCATTAGAACTCCTTTGACCCTTGTAAATCTTGCTCACTTGTCCAAATCAAAAACAAACACCACCAATCTCTTCCTCTCATCAAGCTCTTCATTCCTATCTTCTCAAAACTCCAAGAGCTCCATTTCGGTGCCAAGGTGTTCCACCATTGAAGGAGCTTGAGCTTGTATTTTGACATATTGTTGATCTCCTTTGCTTCTAGGTAAGGAATCTCAAAGAAAAATCATGTTTCCTCCATGTTCTTACCTTGACCGAAAATACACATTGATATAGCTCTTTGTGTGACCTTGTTCTAGCTTCATTTCAACTCTTCATGGACTAGGTGGAGTCCTCTCTTGTTATATATTCAAACTCTCTTCAAAGATCAAGGTAAAACAACTACATTAATGTTTTTGAAACAATGTAAATTAGGGTTTACAATGAGATGAAGCTTATAGCTTGAATACTCATTATAATGTTTGTATATTGTCTAGAACTTGACAAGGAATCAAAATACCATACGGTTTTGTAAGGAAACAAGAAGGAAGTGTTTTGGAAAAAGAGGTAAATCTACTAACTTAATGTTGTTTAATGCCTTAGGAGAAATGAGCCTATAATTGCTTATTAAACTACCTAAAGAGCAAATGGTGAATGACTTAGCAAAGTGTTCTCAAGAGCTTAGTAAAAGGCATATGTGTTGTTGAGTGTATTTACAGGTTAAAGGCAAATATATTGTGGAAATTCAGTGTTTATGATTTATGCATTTTAAGGGCCTAAGAGCCATGCATTTTAAGGGCCTAAGTGCCATGCAATTTAAGTTATGCACTATATTGTGATGTAGTGTGAATTTGGTGAAGTTGTGTAAGAAAGTGTTCTAGATGTTTTTGTGTGTTTAATGGAGAAAACAAAGTGTTTAGGCTTAGTAATGTTCTAGGAGAATCCATGTCAAAATTTAGATAAGAAGTAAGAAGTTCTAAGTGTTTACATAAGGTTTGGTGAGTTAGATAATGTAGGAAATGAATAAGGAGTTCATGATGTTTTAAAGGAATTTGATGAACTAGGAAGTGTTCTAGAGTGTAATAAGGACTTAGACATGATCTTGAGGTTCTAGTAAGTACCAAAGCCACTTAGGGACTTAGGTAAATACCTAGGCAAACTTTGGTAATAAGGAGAAAGTGTAAACTTGGAAAAGAATTGTTAAGATGAATATAAGGAGTTAGTTGTGAGAGATGATGCTTGGGAGATGATGTTAAAATAAGAGAAAGCATTTTGGGATAGTAGTTATCTTAGGTATGAAACACCACTTGCAAAACTAGGAGAAAATATTGTAAGTGTTAGGAATTTTGTGAAGGAATAAGTAAAGGCTTAAGGAATTAGAAAATGAGTTTTATGAGTGTTTAAAGATGTCTTAAGTTGTGTTTAAAGTACCCAAATGAGGTTAGAGATACTAGGTTATATGGGGTGAAGTTTGGAGTTGAATGTAAAAAGGAAAACAAAGATTTGGGGCCGGGACTTGCGACCGGACTTGCAAGCTCGGTCGGGACCTGTTTACCCTGCGAAAATTGGCTTCTGGAATGGACCGACCTTGGGACCGGACTTGCAAGGTCGGTCGGGCTTGTAAATTGTGTACGGATTGAGTTACTGGAATCGACCGGACATAGGACCGGACTTGGCAAGTCCGGTCGGGCTGAATTTCCGAAGGGAGAAACTCTCTGGAATCGACCGGACATGGACAAGTCCGGTCGGCAAGTCCGGTCGGACCAAAACTTGTAATAAAAAAAAAACAGAAAAGAATGTGACTTATGTAGTTAACCCTAGGGTGTATAATGAAGGTAACCTAGGGTAAGATAGACATTAAAACATGTCATACAATCATGTTAAATACTTAGTAAGTTTGAAGTTAAATAAATAATTAACCGACATTACTAATGTGTTTAGGATTCTCTCAAGGTGGAAATCAGTCGAGGCAAGGACCAAGGTATGGTTTTCTTGCAGTCTGTTGCCTACCGGTTTACACCGGCTTGTGTGTTGTTTGTTTTTCTGTGTGTTTATGACTTTGTAAGATTAAACCATGTAAAGAGTTTACCGTTGTTAAATATCATTATGTTGTTGAGTATGACTCTCTCTTCCCTTGTGTGTCTAACAAGACTTGACCTATGATTGTGAATTGTTTGTGTGTTCAATGATGACTACTCAAGGGCTAACGGGGAAGTGAGGAGTCCGGTCTGTTCCGGCCACGCGTGTGAGTATGGGAGTCGATGTCATAACCGGTTCGATTCTCTCTGTATGTTATGGTTAAGTTTCCAATTTGGTTTCTAACCTTCCCTTTAGCTTAACCAAGGCTATTTTACTGACTCACGTCGGGCCACAGGGGCATACTATGTGTTATTTCGGTGTGCTTGGATCACTATATCCGAGGCACCTTGTTAAGTTAACCGTTCAATCTAACCGGACGGTAACGAGTTATGTAACGAGCTAAGCATGAGCATGGCAACATTCTCTAGGCTCTCAGTGGGGACTAACTGTGTTGGTTCTCTTCCTAAAAGGAATTGTAAGTTTGTGATGTGTGTTATGATGTGTACAATACCCATATTATGTTATGTATGTATGAGTTGTGTGTTTAAAATAAATACCATGTCATCATGACAAATAGTTGCGCGCATTCCGGTAGTCGATGGGCTGCGCGTTAACCATGCCAGCCAAGGGTTGCTGACCCCCTCGGGGATCCATATTTCTTTTACTGCAGGATGAGGATCGAGGAAGCGGAGTGGCTCTAGATCCTAGGGTGTAGTTACCTTTGGAGTACTTTTGGATGTTGCCCGGGATGCGCCTGTGCTCCCGTGGCGTGTTATATATTGATTATGGGTTTACAGTGACGGTATACAGTGAAGGATTTTAAACACTCGGTATTATGTTGATGTATATATATGGTTATTAGTTCTATGCTCGGGAGTCTGATCATCAGACCGGTACAATTGTATTTATTCAGCCTTGTTAGCCACGTGGGTGGTTGACGGCATTGTAGCACCATTCGTTTAGTTATTCATTTCCGCTGCGATTCCAAGTAATGTTTTGTGCGTAGTAGGGGTGTTACAGGAACAAAGTTTCACAGCCGAATTTGAAGGGAATAAAAAGATATGTGCTTAAAGCACATTTTTATACCTTAAGAACAAGATTAGCTTTCTCCACCTTATTCCCTTGTTAATGCCGAGCTTCCTCCTTCATTTAACCTCCAAAACAACCGAGATCCATGGATGGAAATGGTTGATGCTTAGATCCACCGAAAGAGGAAAGAATTGTGAAGAAATTGAACATAAAATGGCTTAATAAGCTTACCTATGTCAGTTGTTGTTCTCCTATGTATTTGGCATGTTAGCCACGGTTTGGAGAAGCCAAAGGGAGGATGAGGAGCCTTGGTGTCAGCTGGGAAGCAAGGCAATGAGAGAAGGTAGGTCAAATTGTCTTAAAACACATTATTTGCTTTGTTTATTGTATTTGGTGTTTGATGACTCACCAAAGCAGATTGGCATCGATTATTGGAGGGGCTGGAGGGGTCTCACACGTTTTTTGAAGGTTGAATCAATCAAGGAGCCAAAAAGTGTGATATATAGACTATAGTATTAAAAAGGTAAAAGTAGTCCCTTAATTTAAGGAATGTGTTGGAAGCTTGTCTCTTGTGCTTGCAAGTGGCGAATTAAAACTCCCCCAGCCTGTGACTGCCGAATCCATGAGGTCCAAGGGGTCAAACTTTGACCTCTTGACCATTCTTAGTCAATTTGACTCAAACGGGCCCCCTTTAGGGTTTTATTAATATTTTAATATTAAATTTGTAAAAATTTGTAAATTTCTGGAATTAAATTCCTAATATGTTATAATATGATATATTAGCATATTTATAGGTAATTATAACCTTTAAGCCCATTTAAAAGCCAATTTAGAAGGCAATTACACAAAAACGTGCTGTAAGGTGTTTTAGTGCACATTTTGTGTCGCAGGGTGTTTCTGAGCTCTATTTTCTTTGAGAACAGTTTTTTTGTGTTTCTTACATGATATTTGATCATGGTATCCAATTTTATATCATTTATAGGTCATTAGACTTTTAATGTCCTCTTAGAGCACATTTTTGCCCTACTTGACCTTGAAGCATGTAAATGCTTGTTATATGTGTTGGAGTGTTGTCCAACAATTGTAGTGTGTTCCTTAATGTGTTAATATGCTTAGGACAAAATTTTAGGTCCTAATAAGTTCATTTGGGTTTTTATTTACCCTACACAGTCAAAGGGTGCAATATGTTGCTTTGTGTTGACCACTGTTGTTCTCAGTTGACTTTTAAGGCATGTTTAGGCCGTAATCAATGTGATTAGATGTTTAATCCATGATTTATTAGTTTGGGGTATTTAAATCTACCCCCCTTCAAAAGGCTTCGTCCCGAAGTCTCTCAATCAAATAGGTAAGTATATAAATGTATAACTACCCATTGTTCCCATAATGTATATCTATGTGATATATCATTTACATACATCGTATTGCGCTTATACAGCACATAGCCATCACTTTGTGGCGTTAGTTCAATCATATATGGATATAGGTGATCCATCAGCACCATCATTTTCCTATCAATTCTACAAACCCTGACAACCTCCCCGAGGTGTCCATATCATACCATCGCTTCCACGTTCCATATCTAATGATTCATTTTGTATCAAGGCAATACCATATGTAATCATTCTACAAAGCAATATAAATATATATATCACAAGTAGCATAAGAAAAGTAATACACACCTGGGTGTAATTACAACATTCAAACAGGTATCTCATAAGATACATACATACAAGTGCACATCACACACAAACAAACCAAACGTACTCCCCGCGTACCAACCATAATCAACAAAACCTCGTATGCCCCGCACACCACCAATTCTTTGTATGCAATGCATACGTAACAAACAAAACTTAGTGCACACAAGTGCATAGCCAAGAGGCTCTACCCCCCTTAAAAAGGGTTACGCCCCCGTACCCACAAGTATACAACAGCCGCTCAACAAGGAGCGCTGGATACTTGGCTCTCAAAGAGTTCTCCAACTCATGGATTATCCTCATATCAGAGAGATGGGTATGACTATAGCCCTTCAGGGCTCCACAATACATAAAGGATGTGGCACTAAACTATTGTGCTCGCTCCCAAGTTCATTCTAGTGGGCCCACTCGCTCCGTATGAGGTGCAGACCCATGAACATAGGCTCAATTTGCCTATTTTCATTGCTGTGAATCCACTAATTAGGATCACTAGCATACATGTGTCTTTTCTCACTGACATTCAGCTTGAGGTGTAATATGACATTGGCTATTGTTAGTACTTAGTGCTCTTTGCACTTGTCTTGGTAATACTAAGACATACCAACCTATATGTCCCCGGAGATAATGCTTGTCATCCGTGTCTCCTGATGGTTTTGTTCCGGAGTAACACATTGTTGTAGTTCTTTGATACACACTCGTGTTGATATTCATTGCATCTTTCTGTATTCCCACTAGATTAAATAACTGCACCAGTGCAATACCAAAACACTCAGTCATACAGAGTGCAGAGGCGTAAACTCTCAGCAGCTAATATCTAATGAGTCAAACAGATAAGTTGAGCGAATTATCATGTGAGTGGTATATTCCAAGTCCATTTTCCTTGCTTAAGGTATCTGCTAGTATTTAGCTTTGTCTCTCATCATTGCGTAGTCACACGTTTATGTCCAAATCATCTGGTAGATTTCCTCTGATTGCAAGAGTTTGCTTGATCCTTATGAGGATTCTACATATTATTCATCCATAATGGGTTTTCATGTTTCTTTCCTTTGGTTTCACGTCCTTGAACGGTTTCCTTGTCTTCACTGTATACTGTCTACTGTTCTCTGTTGAAGGTTCTTGATTTCTCTAGCCCGTTGGTTTAACTGCGGCTCTTCTCGTCCATCTTCGAGGTAATCTGTCTCGCTGTCCTTAGTACGGAGTTGACTACTTCTCGTGTTCCTAACACTACTTGTCTACTTGCATGGGGTACCGTACTGATACATTACTACTTACCCGACTAACTCATAAATAAGTCTGTCAGGCCCACATGCTCCTAACAGAGTGCGGTCGTCCCATGTCTCATTTAGTAAACTGGTAATGTCTGTCACACGGGTATTGTGAAGTATTCTGTTGTCAATCTCCCTTTGATGGATATCCTTTTTTTTCTTTGTTTTCTTCTTCTTTTTTTTATTAGTTCATGTTATCAGTTATCTTGGTGTAGGTGTTATTGCCCTAATGGCATCAGTGGTAATTCGTGCCATAGTCGGTGTTATTCAGCTCGGTGTAAGTAAAATCTGTGCTATATTTAGCAAACTTGGTTCTCCCAATTCAATCTCATTGAGTGTACTCATATTCCTTTTCTCCCTGTAAAATCATAATCACATCCCATCCATAGTTCATATTCATTCCCTCATCCGTTTAATTGGATATATTGCAGATTGCCTAATAGCTTGAGCAACGTGGCTCTTCACTTCCCAACCATCCTCACTGACGGTGGTGCATCTACTAAGGGTATGCTTGTCCATAAGGACTAAACATGTATCACTAGTAGTGATTAGCATTAAATGCGGGTATACACTGATGGTATTTGGCTAATAAGCCCTGTCTGAAACTTCCTCGAACGTTTAAACTGGTGTGGTTTACAGTCACAGTGGCTGTAGCATTTCTCCAGTTGCAGTGGTTGGACTAACAGTCCTTCCAAAGTTGCATAGGTTTCTAATCTCAAGTTTTGTATGAAAAATATGAAAATAATTTTTTTTATATATATAATAAAAGATTAAAAGTAGTACTTGTTGCAGTTGCATTTGTAGTTGCTGTTGCTATTGCTGTTGTTGCACTTGCTGTAGCAAGTGCGCAAGGCATATGGAAATTTCAGTGGTTTAATTGTCATAGCGCTTGCAATAGCAAGTGCGCCATGCAGGTGGAAATTCTGGTACAGTAATTACCGGTCTCATTGACTCTGCGTCGTCAAGTATGGCTACATGATAATGTAAGCGTTAACATCCTGTTCATATATATGTAATCCGTCAAGGTTTTAAGGTTACTCGCATCGAGTCCACTTTAGGATCTGGTGGCTAAGACAACTTCCAACGGCTTTGAATGGTCTTCTTACTTGGGCCGCGATCTTCGGATGTTGAGGGAAACTTCATGACCGTTGTGGTGTTTAAAGTATTCCAGTTGACTCCTTATTTTCCACAACAGCACGAGAGAGTCTATTAAGTCTTCTTTGTTACGCGGACTCTATTGAAGAGGCTCACTCTTTGTGTCTGTCTAGTGATGATTGACTCTGTCGCGGTGAAAGGCTATCTCTGCAACACTCGATGTTCCAACACACATAATCTCAAAAGTCATACACAAAAGGAGAGTGGTCAATGACACACCCCCCATATTTATAACATATCTCTATCTAACATCCAAGGTAAGTACACAACACAGTAAACAAAAGTCTTCCACCAGCGGTCTCATGGAGTTCAGGGTACTAATGCCCTATCTACTCCCTTGCCTTTAAAGGCTCCATCAGTAGATGTCTGGCCATCCTGACCGCCTTGTGGTACTCCAGATCCTCCAACTGAGGTCTTCTGAGTATTCCTTGGTGGCCTGTAGTTATGGCTCTCTGGATTCATCCAGCACTCGAATTCCCTGTGGCCCTCTTTCTTGCAGCACCGACACCAACTTTGCGGCCTTCCCGCATTCGCCCCGGGATGGTCCTTCCCACAACGCTTGCAATAGAAATGGCGCTGGGGCTGTCCGGTGCCTGATGGTAGTATTTAGTTTAAGTTAAAATCTGATGATAGAGGTTAAGGTCACAATTGATCTTAAGGTAGGTGTTCTCACCCTTAGGAGGCGCAGATCTCAAAGGCTGAGCATCAACAGTTGGGCCGGTCAACCGAAGGACGGGCTTTTTCCCTTTCTCTCCCTGGTTACCCTGCTGCCCTTTCTTTGGAAATAATTTCCTGTTCAAGGTTCCGGGTCAGCATTCATAAGGTATTTAACATGGTAACAATTCAAACGGGATAAGTCCTTACTTTCCATTCTTTTGGCTGTTGCCTTGAGATGCGCCTCCACCCGACTCTCCCTCAGGGTTCTTCCTTTTATTGGCCCCGAGAGTCTCTTCCGAGTCTGGAGCATTAGCTCCGTCCTCGAGGCAGCGTCATAACACTCCGGAATCTCTTTGGTAAGTTCTCACAACGTTAAACGGTAATGTATAATAAAGAATTTATGGCTTTCATGTTAATACCTGGATGGTAGTGTAGGGGGTAGCACCCATCGCCATCTGGATGCGAAACAGTAATCCCCCCGGAACTTCTCGACCTTAACGGTCTCTGAGTAATCAACACCAGGGATAAAGTCCAGCAGACCAACGAATCGAGCGTAGTACTCATCCACGGTCAGACCTCCCTGAGACAATGTCTCGAACTCATGGCGCTTCTTCTGTTTGAGGTGCGACGGGTAGTACTTCCCTCTAGCAACTCGACAAAGGCAGCCCACGAAAAGTCGGCGTAGCCAGGTGATGGTCCTTGACCAACCTCCACCAAGTGCTGGCTGCATCCTTCAGATGGAAAGCAGCAATGACGACCTTCTTGTCGGCCGGTACCTGTAAAGCTTCATAGGCTTTCTCATGTTCAACAATATAACGCTCCAAGGCTACGGGGTCTGGTTCCCCTGAATATGTAGGTGGTCGGGTCTCGGTAACTGACTTCAGCCAGTTCGTTTCCCTGGGTTGTGGCGGGTGGGCTGTGCTCCTCCTATCTGAGTACCCAGCTGTGTGAGTACGGCAGCAACCGTCTCTGCAACTCCTGGAATGACGGGGTCACCGCCTCCACCTCTTCCAGTACCACGCCCTCTAGTTCCACCAGACATCTGTAGTACAGTATGTCACATAAATACTCGGTAAATTACCGTACAACCAATAGATATTGAATTGCCTTAAAGGCTAACATATCACGCAATTTGCATTACTAGACACAATTCTTTCTAAGACGAATTGTCTCGTACCTCCCAAATGTTTCCCGTTATTTCCCAAGTCCTAAGCTCACTGTGAAATACCCCTGAATATTAAACGCATAAAATCATAACGTGTTTTATAATATGTACATAAAATAACGTACGAACCATTTAAGCTAGTACATATATATATGTACGAACACGAAAATATATGTACGTAACGTTACAATACCGTAACGCTGTAATAAAATCAATAAAGCTACATAATTGCGTTACAAAAATATTAGAATCACATGATATAATATAGTCGTACACATATAAATAATAATGTATGGCCTATACAAAAACAAAGAGAAAGAAAAGAAAAAAAAAGGGAGCAAAGACGCTTCCGCTGAGTTTCGAACCTGAGACCTCCCGTACCTTTCCCGAGTGCTTAACCAGATGAGCTATGCTCGAATTCAGTATCAAATACCCACCTAATTATACTAGTAGTTTCGGCTACCACTGTAACTGAAATACCCCAGACTTAGATATGGTGTTTAAATGATAAACTAAGATATAAGGAGGCTAAATAATGCCTTAGAAACATTAAGAAACATTTCTAATCAAAGAAAATATAAGGAAACACCAAAAGAGCAGTTTAAGCAAAAACGTGCTCTAAGCTTGGAGAGATATGGGAGAGTACCCAAATTTGTTCCAAGACCTTAGTAATATCCTAATGGTCATTTTAAGTCAATTACCAAAGAAAACCAAGCTTGAAAACAAGTTAAAACACAAAATGTGCTTTAAGGAGTCTTAAAGCACGTTTTTGAAAAATTGTCTTGTAAATGAGTTTTGAATGGCTAAATGTCCATCATTACTCTTTAATTAATATGTGTACTATATAGTATCACATTTGGAGGTCTATATCAATGGGAAATCAAAAATTTCACAACAATGTGCCTTGTTTTTGATGAATAGTGAATTTATTAAACTAGTTTACAACATAAGTCTATATAAGTGAGACATTTGGTCAATAAAGACTAAACTACCCTCATCACTAAAAGGGGGCCGGTTTCTTAAGGGGTGAGTCACCACCTTTATGACTCATTAAGTGATTAAGGAAGCAAATAAGTTTTAAAGCCTAAAATACTATTCACCTTTTTACATAATATCT
This sequence comes from Limonium bicolor, assembly GCA_023374045.1. Classification (NCBI taxonomy): domain Eukaryota; kingdom Viridiplantae; phylum Streptophyta; class Magnoliopsida; order Caryophyllales; family Plumbaginaceae; genus Limonium; species Limonium bicolor. The sequence goes on along the minus strand of CM041778.1, from coordinate 360,465,838 downwards.
CACCTTTAGTGATTCTCTCTCACTTCTTCATTGTTCCTTGTTCACACGGTTTTCTTGCTCTCTTCTCTTCTCCATTAACGTGAAGCACCTCCCCATGCTAGCTCCATCTTCTCTTGCACACATCTTGCTCATTTTAGCTCCAAATCCAAAACAAAATACATATTCTTCTTAGTTAGCTCAAGCTCCTCCTTTCTATCTTTTCAAAACTTCAAGAGCTTCATTTGGTGCCAAGTCAAACCACCATTAGAGAGGAGGAAATTCAAGTTTGGAGACTCCATTGGCATCTCCATTCTCTTAAGGTAAAGAAAGTGTAAGAAAATCTAGGTTTCCACCATTTTCTTCACTTGACCGAGAATATATACTCATGGGACTCCATGTTTATGCCTTGTTCTAGCTTGTTTCTACTCTTCAAAGGAGAGAGGAGGTCCTTTTTGCTTCACATCCAAGTTTGTCTTGAGAAACCAAGGTAAAACAATCACATTAATACCTTAAAACATATTTTTAAACCTAGGGTTTGTTCCTTAGGGTTAATGTGTTATCTAGTACTCATTGGAGTCATTGAATGTTGGGTTAGAACATTGGCAAGGAGAATCACATTGGTGACCGAGATTGAACAAAGAAAACCTAAGGAGAAAAGCTTGTAAGCTTGTGAGAAAACAAGGTAAATTGCTTACCTTAAGGTGTCTTGTTGTGTAAGGGAATGAGATGTGGGTAAATGATGAGCTTAGTGTTTAGTTTATGTGTGGAAGGAGCTATTAAAACCTAGGAGAAACAATGTCTATACTTGTGAACTTGTGACTAAGGAGCAAATGAGAAAGGAGATAGTTTGAGAATATAAAGGTGAAGTACAAGAAGCATTTTTATTTCAATGGGAGCCTTGTTGAGTGTATTCGCAGGTTGAAGGCATATATATGTGGAAATTCAGTGGTTAAGATTATTGTTATTTAAGGGCCTAAGTGCCAAGCATTTTTAAGTTCAAGCGTTATATGATGATGTGGTGAAGTTTTAGTGTAAGTTGGGTGCTAAGGTGTTGTGATGAGAATTTGTGTGGTATTGGTTGTTTGATGGAGAAAAACCATTTGTTAGGAAGTACTATATCTAGAGAACCCATGGCAAAATTTAAAGGAGAGTTTAAGTGTTTAAGATATCCTAAGGGAATTTAATGACTAAGGAAGTACTAGGAATGTTCTATGGGTTGCCTTGATGAAAAAGGGTGAAGTTAAGATGTTTTAATGACTTATGATGACTTAGGTATCACCATGGAATATTTAGGAATCAAAAGAATGTATTTGGGTAATTAGGACTTAGGCAAATGTTGGTGTACATCTAGGAAGGAAATAATGTGATGATGATGGAAGTTTAGACTTGTTAAGGAACTTAAAGTGAGTGCTTAAAAGAGTTTAGATAAGTGAGAGAAGTTGAGAGATGATGATAAGGTGTAGAGGAAACACCTTGGTATTGTGGTCATTATAGGTGAAATGCCACTTAGAAATCATAAGGAGAAAACGTTGTAAGTGTTAGGAATTTTGAGGAGATATAAGTAAAAGTTTAAGGAGTTAGGAAAAATAGTTTTGTGAGTGTTTAAGAATATCTTAAGGGAGTGTTTGAAGTGCCAAATGATGTTAGAACACATTAAGAGGCCTTAGGAGAAGTTTGGTGAAGAATTGGTAAAGTTTGGGTAAGTTTAGGAGGCGACCGACCCAGGGGCCGACCCAGTTATTGGGTCGGTCGAGCCTCTGTTAGATGTTTGGAAAATGATCGATGATGGTCCGACCCAAAAGGGTGGGTCGGACATGGGTCGGTCGAGCCTCTGTTAGATGTTGGGAAAATGTTCGCACATGGACCGACCCAAAATGGTGGGTCGGACGTGGGTCGGTCGGGGAATTTCCAAAGGAGGGGAAAGTTTCGGTAATGGACCGACCCATAAGGTTGGGTCGGTCGGTGGGTCGGTCGACCCTTAACACTTAAAAAAAAAAAAAAAAGAAATTTTAAGAACGCCTAATGGTAGTAATGGTACACCATTAAGAGGGCAATGATGATTAGAAACCTAAAGACCTAGGGGACTAAGTAAGGAAAAGACTTTAATGTTTAAAGCTAAGTTTGTAAGACTAGGTGATAAAGACATGGGAGGTTAGTGAATGGGAGTCCTTAGGGACTAAGTGAGTTAAGTAAGGTGCAAATAACTAATAACCTAAAAATGAATGAATGTTTTAGGTTTGTGAGTTGGGACCCCGAAGAAGATTAGTCAAACAACGATCGACGGTGAACGGTACAATCCTTTTCGTGACCTGCTTGCTAACGAGGTGTCCCTCGGCTTGTGTGCTATCTGTTTATTTGCTATGACTAAAACAAGATAAAGCATGCAACCGGTTATATTGCTCTCGTTGCGATTGTGTTATATTTACACTAACCCGCGAAGCTTGAGATTGTTACTAACCAAGGTTAGTACCTATTGAGTTAAGGTTGAGGACTAAGTATCGTTGATTGTTGGTTTTACCCTTCAAGGTTTAGCTAACACTTGGTAAATAAGGCTTTCACTAACCATTACTTGGGGTGGGAGTGAGGAATCCGGAATGGTACCGGCACATGTGTATTGGGGGAGGTCGGTATCTGAATCAGATCCGACTTCCAAATAAGACTGGTCATTAGACTCGTCGCCTAGGGTCAACAAATTGACCCGACCACCCGGGCTACTGTTCGAGGTGGGAGGCACATTAAGGAAGGCGTGGAGGGATCAAGCCTACATCCCTATTAAGTTAAGGAAGGTAGCTTATCGTCGGATAGTGCACTGCTACCGGCTGGGGTTAACCAAGCCCTACAAAGATAAGCAACCAATTAAGGGCTAACCAATCTAATAGTGGAGAGGTTGGCAAGTATAAGTTTGAGATTAAGATTAAGGTAAATTAAGGAACTGAGGACTGAGGCAGGGGATTATTAACCCACTTGTTAAGGGAACGCTTGAGTCGTTCATTGGTTGTGAATTATAAATGTTCATCTGATGGTTATTGTTATTGCACTTCATATATGTTTGCATATGTAATCAATTTCCATGCTATCGACAATTAGTCGTCGTAGCCCCGTTAGCTTGGGGCCATGAGAGGGTGTACCAGCATTCGTGCTGACCCCCTCGGGGGCTATTTTTACACTTGCAGGTAAGAGGCCCATGAGGACGCACCACGAGAGTAGGAGCGGTTAGATTTAGGTTGGGATGTTTGTTTTGAGTTCGGGTTGCGCCTGTGCACCCGACTGTTCATATTAAAATGTTGTAAGTTTGAGATTATGATTGAGATACTAGTACTCGGATGGTCGTGGGATTGTGGATGTTATTGTTTTGAGCTGGATGAATATTTTGGTTAAGTATTGCATATATTAAGCCGGTATGTTCTAGCGATCAGACCGTGGCAAGGTCCAAGTGTTGTATATTTCCGCTGCGACGTTTTCGATTAAGTGTTCAGATTGCGATAACCACGATAGGCTTTGGATGGGGTGTTACACATTATAACTCACTTAACATGTTCTTAACATTCTTATAACATCATTACTTAGTAATCACCATTTTTAGGCAACTTTTCCCACCTTAAAACAAAGTTTTTGGTCCATACAGTGGCCTGTCCGAACTTGTGTCCGGACTTCCCAAGTTCGGACACAAGTCGAGACTCAAAACTGAATACAGACGCCTGTCCGAACTTGTGTCCGGACTTCGGAAGTTCGGACATGGGTCGAGGAAAATTAAATGAAGAAACAGGTACGTCCGAACTTGTGTCCGGACTTCCCAAGGTCGGACACAAGTCGAGACTCTGAAAATTTTTACGCAACAGGCCTATCCGAACGTCCATGTCTGGACGGATGTTCGGACAAGGCAAAACACTCATTTTCTAAGCCTTTAAGCACTTAACCAATTTCACCAAACTTCTCCTAAAGCCTCATAATGTTTCCTAACATCATTTGGCACATCAAACACACCTTTAGCCATGTGCTAAACTCTTTAAATCACTCACCAAAACCATCTTATCATTCACAAATTTCTTACAAAATTCCTAGCACTTGGGATGTTTTCTCCTTAAGATTTCTAAGTGGTAGTTCACCAATAATGACCACTACACCAAGGTGTTTCCTCTACACCTTAACATCATCTCTAAACTTCTTTTCTTACTAACTAAATCTCCTTTTCACAACTTCTTAAAATTCCTTACTCAAAACCCTTACCTAAACATCATTCCCTCCTTATTCATCAACATTACCTAAACCTTAAACAAACTTCTCCAAGACTTTATTACATCCTAAAACACTCATTGAATTCCTAGAACTTCCAAGACAATACCAAAGTCCTTGTAGCACTTTAGAACACCTTAAAAACATGTTTTCTTCCTTAGTAAAACATTTATCCTTTCCTAACATATCCTAGTTCACCAAAGTTCATTTAAGCACTTACAACTCCTATACATTATACAAATTATACCATGGGTTCTCTTAGCACATCATCATTCCAAAACTCATGGTTTTCACCATTAAACATTCAAGAACACCTAAATCCATCAATAGTATTCTCACACACATAACTTCACCAAATTTACACTACATCACAATATAGTGCATAAACTTAAATTGCTTGGCACTTAGGCCCTTAAATAACATGGCTCTTAGGCCCTTAAATAACATAAACTTTAAACACTGAATTTCCCACATAAATATTGCCTTTGACCTGCAATTACATACAACAACACATATTCCCTTTAATAATCTCCTTAAGAACATTTTACTAGGTCTTTCACCATTGGCTCCTTAGGTATTTTATTAAGCAAATCAAGCTCATTTTTCCTAAGGCATTTAAAATACATTGAGATAGTTTGTTTACCTCTTTTTCCTCACAAACTTCTTTCTTGTTTCCTTGTAAAACCGGTGGGGTGTTTAGTTGTTTGTCAACTTCTAAACAATGTACACATAGTAGAATGAGTATTCAAGCATTATGCTTCATCTCATTATAAACCCTAGTTACACATATTGTTTTAACACATTAAGGTAATTGTTTTACCTTGGAATTGGAAGAGAACTTGAATAAGTATCAAGAGAGGACTCCTCCTAGCCCTTGGAAGATTCAAATGAAGCTAAAACAAGCAAGGTGAAAACACCATTGTGAGGTGAATTTTCGGACATCATATAAACATGGAGGAAACATGGATTTTCTTTGAGTTTCCTTACCTTGAAGCAAAGGAGAACAATAATATGTGAAAAGGTGAGCTCAAGCTCCTTCAATGGTGAATCTCCATGGCACCAAAATTGAGTTCTTGAAGATTTGAAAAGGTAGAAATGTAGAGCTTGGTCTAACTAGAAGAAAGGTGGTCTTGAAATTAAATTTGGATCATGGAGCTAGAAGTTACAAGTGAAAGAAGATGGAGAATGGTATGGTTTGCTGTAGCAAAACCGATGGAGTTTGGGAGAAGATGAAGAAGGCTACGGTGGGTGTGAGTGGGAAAGAAAGAATGAAGATTGGAATTGCTTTTGGAAGATATTTACATGTTATAAAGGTAACTTTTACTTTTCACTTACTTTTCCTTCTTTCTTTAATTTTTTACTAGCTCATGGTGGTGAGTCACCACATAATAAAACCGGCCCCCATATAATTAGAAGGGTGTTTTGGTCTTTGTTGACCAATTAACTTACTTATAATAACATATGTTACAAACTAGCTTATAAAAGTTACTATTCATAAAAACAAGGCACATAGAAGTGAATTTTTTGATTTCCCATTGATATAGACTTCTAAATGTGATACTATATAGTACACATGTTAATTAAAGAGTAATGATGGACATTTAGCCATTCAAAACTCATTTACAAGACAATTTTTCAAAAACGTGCTTTAAGACTCCTTAAAGCACTTTTTGTGTTTTAACTTGTTTTCAAGCTTGGTTTTCTTTGGTAATCGATTTAATATGTTCATTAACATATTTGTAAGGCATAGGTATGACCATTAGGTCTTATACAAATTTATCCCAAGCTTAGAGCACATTTTAGCTCTTATTGACTTTAAGGCATTTTCTTGTGTTTTATTTGGTTTAACTGTCTACCAAAGTTCCCTAAGGACTTAATTAGCCTTATTAAATCATAATTGAATATTATTAAGTCTTGGTGGGTTCTTTGGGTCCTAACCAAGTTCACTCCAAGCTTAAAGCATGTTTTTGCTCAAGCTGTATCTTAGTGCGTTATTGCATTTTAATATGGTTTAAATTGTTCACTGATGTTTCTAAGGCACTTTTTAGCCTTTACATACCATAGTTTAAATGTTTAACAACATATCAGGGTTTGGGGTATTTCAATCTACCCCCCTTAAAAGAACTTCGTCCTCAAAGTTCACACTTCCCACACATCATTAGATTAGAATACGGGGATTACTTATAGCAATTAAAACTTCCATAACCAAACACACTTTACATCACAACCTCGGACTTAATGGTCCGGGTAACATATTCACATCCATACATAACATAACATACTCACATGATAACCTCGGACTCAATGGTCCAGGTATCTTAACAACATTTACACATACATAACAACCCTTAGACTCTCTGGTCTCGGGTAACATAACAACATTTAGACACATAGGTCTTGATAACATAAAAGCCTTTAGACACGTAGGTCTATATAACACAACAACATTTAGACTCATAAGTCTTGATAACATACACTTTAGGAACTCAAGGTCAAAATAATATTTATTACACATACCACACAACATGTCATAGCATGTATAACAATCAAAAGTATCTTTCATATACACTGTGATCCCGTAGAACCCGGTCGCGATGGACACCTTCCGTCCCCGTGCCTTTGGGAGATCAAAACAATCACTTAAATTTGAAATTTCCTTGTGAGGTTAAGTAAGAGAACTTTAATTATGTAAAGTATCTATCGACGTTTTATAAATACCAATTGAAAATCCTTTTGAAAACACACACAACTCCAAGTCCAACTTAAGCTCTTTACTTCTTTTCTTAGCGTGGTTATTTGTGACCACTTATAGGGAGCTTCAAGAATCATCCAACCCTGATGTGATCAGCATCAGTGTTGAACTATCCTTCCACCCCAATTTGTGTTCGGCTTCCCTTGATCGCATGCAAATCAAGTTCCACTTCCCACTTCATTTTCAAGCATCAAATAAATCACTCATTTCCAATTTTCTATCTTTTAAATCATTCTAGTCATGATCATAACATCTCCAAGGGATAGAACTTCGTCTATCAGTTATTTCCACGCACTTTAATGTTGTTACCTAGGGAATCTTATTCTCACTAGGTTCTATGTCGGTTTCATACCCTTTCGTGAATCACTATATAGTATATATACACATATATTTTATCAAAATACAACACACGGTTTCACATTTAGTGTCATGTAAACATATCATGTCGGGGTTTTAGTTCCCCGGGAGTTTCTCTACTCCCCACGCTTGTACTATCACACACAACTGTTAACAAATAAACACACTTATCACAATGGTATTCGCATCTTCTGTGCGCAATTACCACAATTAAACCCTGAATGAACACGTATGTTTACATAACACACACACCAATCATCAAAACAAATTATTTTGTGCTATGCACAACATAAATCATGTACACTTGTACGGTAATACACACTAAGTGGTTTTGCGCTCTACCCCCCTTAAAAAGGGATTACGCCCACGTAATCAATCACTAAACATTGGCTTAAAATGTTCTGCCGTCGTGAAGTGTTTTAACTTCCACGCGGTCTATTACACAATGGATTCTGATTAGAGGATCTTAACCATATTGGCGGTTTAGTTCCTAAACCAAGAATTCTCATTGGAGTTTGTTTAAACTCTTAGTTGGTTTCGATTCTGGCCTGTTAGGCTTCTAGGCACTAATAATTAGCCATTTACTCATATTCACTATGCACATTCAACACTTGAATCACTGGCTCACTAGTTTCTGCTGCGAAACTCTGATAACTGTAGAGCTTAATTGCCCCATTTGTTATTCTTACTGTATTGTACATCCCCAATAGTCACCTTCATCTTGGTAACAATGGTTTCTCAACCGAAGCATGGTATCTCTTACCGTTAGCGAATTCGGTGAGTTATAAACTTTCTATCTACTTCCATAACGATTTACTGTGTATACAGCTATGTATTTCACAATGATTGACTTGTTTCCTTCCGACTTACTGTCGGTTGAGATTGAGCTACTACCTAGTGTGTAGTGCTCTCTCAGCTATTTACAACATTTGGGGTATATTCCATACCGATATTGGTAGTTAGTGCTACTGTAGTCACTTATTATTAATCATGTCTCCACAATTGGTTTTGTACAAGTACTCTTTTATTGGTGCGGCCTTGCATTTCCTATGCATCGGCCATTATAACATTATTCCTCTACAACTAACATGTTTCCAATTCCTAGTTATCCCACTCGATCATCACTGCGCAAGTGCAATACCAAAACACTCAGTCATACAGAGTGCAGAGGCGTAAACTCTTGACAGTAAATGTAACACCCCGGTTTTCACACACTAAAATTTTCTTATTACTTGAACAACTTACTACAATATTTTACAGCGGAAGACTAAATAACACCTAAGTCAAACCGGAGCGCTACCGCCACACCCACACCAACTAGTGTGGATGCTAAGGCTAATCCACCTACAACCTAACTCCCGGAACATGCTCCAAGGAGTTTACCACTTACAAATAAATAAAATTCCTAGCTATGTCGGCGCGTTCCCTTGTCCCAAGCTCAAGAGCAATATCACACAAATAATCAACTTCACCTGCAACAAACCTGTGGCCAGCAAACAATCACACAAAGGGGCCACAGGCACAAACCAGAAAACGTCAGCAAAGCTGAGTAACAAATATCACACCCTGTAAAATTCACTCTCTTTGAAAAACCTTTTTAGCAGCATAAAGGCACACATCAACACAAACAACCATGTTATCAACCACAAACACAAGTTCACAACACACTTACCTTCCTTGAGACATTTTACCTTAACATAAACCACCTGTTCATAATGATATCTCAATCACATAAATCCAATAATATTTTGGTAACCACATAACACTTTTCACCACCATATACATCTCTAATCCACCAGATCATAACTCATATAACCATAGGAAATTCACCACAAAACAAGGCCATTTGTATTTTGGAAACCACATAACAATTTCCACCAGTTTGTATCTCAATTATTAACATTCCACCAATCCTCGGGCACACCGGTCTTTCGACAAAGAGCTACTAGGCTCTCGGCCCCTTGGACAATTAATTCCACCACCTCACCCCATGTCCTTAAGTGTGCACACCCCCTATGAATCATCAGCCCATAGAGTAGATCATGATGGCTTAGCTCCAATACATTGGTAGGAGCGAAAATTCAGTGAATGGCCAACCATGGCTCGACAAATTGAAGGAGCTAACCATAGCTCAATAGTTTCGAAATATATTTCCAAATTCACACTTCCACCACCATAAGTAATATCAACCTTTCCAACATATAAATATCATCCACAATCATATAAAATTGCTCAAAATAACCACCAACCAAAGGATAGCAATAAACAAGATTAATCACATATTAAAGTACAAACAACCCACCTTTAGAATTAAAACCTTGTATAAGGTTAGACTTTGTCTAACTTTGTTCCACCTGAATATCCACTCAATCAAAATCAAGCTTTCACTTAGCAATCACAGATCAACAAGCATTCCACACCAAGAGTAGTCACCAAAAATCATTCCAGAGCCTTTCAAGGCTAAGCCAAGCAACAAAACACCCCAAAACCACACTTAAACACAATTTTCCTTATTTCCAAGTTTTAACACACATATATAACCTACAGGGCTCCTTATATATTTTACACTTCACCACCTCTTACAACTTCAACCACAAGTCATATTAGGACCATAATGACCAGAGAAACCATTAAATCCAATAACCAACACACAATTACACTTATACAAGCTTAAAGCACACCTTTATCCCAAATCACTCCTAGTAATTCGAATGACATCACAAAGGAGTTTCGACCTGAATTTTTGACCATAGATCTAAATTCGAAATATAAGAATACCCTCAAAATTTCAGCTCAAACCCATGTCGGAAACTCATCTAAACAACTCCTAAAGCTTAAAGCTCATTATTTTCCCTTGCCATGTCTAACCGACTTAAATATCTCCATTCGACTTCATTTTTTGACCATAACCATATGTTCACTATTAAAGACTACCCTCAAAATTTTAAGGCAAGATGAATTCGGGAACCTATTTAACTAAGTCTCAAGGCTTAAAACACCATTTAAGCCCTCCCACCTTGACCTAGCATTTTTATGTCTAACCACGAGTTCCCACCACCTATAATCAATTATTATGAGTTAATATAGGTAGAATAACACACCAAACTCAACAAAATCCCATCGAAATCACTCAAGGAGTCTTAAAACACATTTTTCCTCTCTAAAAGTTCCCTAGAACTTATCCTACTTCCCAAAGGTATTTTCGCCTGAATTTGATATTATTCTAGTAATAACTATCTAAGAACACTGTCAAAATTTCAGCTCAAGAGAAGCTAGGGTTCGGAAGTTACCATTAACAAGAGTTAAAGCTCAAAATCAGGGTTTAAAGAAAGAAATGGTGAGCATAAGTGTTACCTGGACTCTCCTTGACATTTTAGCCACGACCTTACAAGTCCCTTAGCTAATTGAATCAATTTCTTCCACCAACCAATTCGTCCAAGGTCACCAGCTCCTTCTCCCTCCTTGAAATCTTGTTTTTCCTTGATTTCTAGCTTGAATCTCCTTCTCCAATGGTGGGTGTTGAGTTCTATGAGCTCTATGGTGTTCTAATGGCGTGAGGTGTGTGAGAAGGCAGGAAATCGGTTCCCACTCATTCTTAAGGATGGCGTGAGAGAATTCCAAAAGTAATCATTTTACTTCATTAATTAAGTGTAATGATTACTAAGATAACCTTATCTCTTCCTAAGCCATTAGATTAGTGACAATTGTAGATTAAATCTCAGCCCTCCATGTGTGACCGGCCTTAATGATGAAGGAGACAAGTGGCATGGGTAATAAAGAGTATAAGACAAAATAGAATGATGTCTTCACTTACAGCCGTCGGATCGTAGATATTTTGCTTGATGAATCTCCACCATCCATGTGTGACCACCCCTCATTAATGAAGGTGACACATGTCTTCTCTTGATTGAACCATGTGTAACTAATCATCTCTTGACACCTCGACGCTTACATCATCGTTATGTCATGCCGACATCAACTGCATCATCACTGCATCATCACTGCATCACCACTGCATCATCATGGTCAAGTTGACCATTGACCAAGGTTGACCAATGTCCAATGTTGACCGAAGTCAGACCAAAGTTGACCTAGGTTTGACCACAGTTGACCGGGGCTTCTAGAACTCCATGCAACTCACCGAAATTTCAGTGTTTCTCGGAACTTTTGAATTAGGGTTTCTCCAAGGTTTCTTGGTTGATTCCCAACCACTATGGTTTCCTCGTGTTCTAATAATTCCTAAGGAACTATGGTTTCCATTAGGGTTACAAAAATTCGGGGTATTACAGTAAATCCCTTATGCGATTCGCCATGGAATTCACACTGAGTTCCTCATCACATAGTATCTACCACTGGCTTATTGCCCAGTCTGTTTAACATCGCTTATCTTGCATCTCTACTAAGTTTAACTCATAACTGGTCTTATCTGCTACATTATGGTTTAACAATACTTATACAACGGTCGCTTGCTGCGCACCGTGCTCTTACTCCTTGTATAACATCAGCTTATATCGTATTTACTATCACATTAACTTCCACACATATACTTACATTATTCACATTATGGTTCATCACTCATTTGGATGACTACTGAATGCTCTTTGAGCATCGATCATTCGAGTCACAAGCCGGCATTATTCAGCTCGGTACTTCACTTTATACACACATACCACTAAGCTAACTGCTCTCTTTCGATAATAATATCGTCCATCCTTAACATATTTCTTGGACTTGGTTCACATAACTACCGCTCCAGTGGTTTCACAGCATCGATAGGTATCCCCACTCTTAGTACAGTGGTTCGTTCTCCACTCTGTTCACTTATATAACATAAACTTCTGCAATCAATCTAATTTACATAACACATTTTACTTGTGGCTTATAAGCCTTACTGCCTTGAGCTGCGCTCATTGTAGGCTGTCCACACACATGTACTTCTCTGTACAACATTACATGGTTTGGATATTATATTGAGCTCCATGACAAGGTCGTTACATTCTGTTTCCTTTCATGGAATGCCCCTTAGGATTGTCAGTCCGTCTCCTGACAACTTATGTTTAAACTGGGTGTTAGTTTCAACCCTCGTGTTTCTATCACGTTATCTTGTTCAATTATCGTTGATGCAAACACCCTTCAAGGATCGCTCCTGGGTGTTTCTAAGTTATGCCTTTTCAGCTAGTTCACACTTATTGGTATATTCCGTTAGCCACGCCGTTTGCGTTCTTATCTGGCTTATTATCTCCTCCTGTGAAGATCAACATCTCCTGGTAGTGTAGGTAGTCATTCTGGGAGTTTCATCCCGTTCATTGCACATTAATGTGTCCACATCAGGCATCTGCCTTGCCATGCACAGGCTGGGTCTCCGTTCCAGCTAACATGTTTATCCCTCGGAATTCTTAAGACATGTGTGATGTCTTTACATAACAGTTAGTGCACTTCGCACCTCCTGACTCTTAAACATATCCTTGAAATGCATTCACTAATTCCTTTAGTCTCGTTAACTTGACTTGTTCCTTTACTTCAACCATTCATGGTAATCCTTAGCTCTTGTTTGTTTATACTGCTGACCGTAGTACGGAGTCGACTACTTCCCGTGTTCCGGACTCTACTTGTATACATATGTGGGGTACCATGCTGATACATTGCTACTTACCCAACTAACCCATAAGTAGGTCTGTCAGGCCCACAAGCTCCTATCGGAGTGCGGTCGTCCCACATTACAGTTGGTACACTCGTAGTGTCCGTCATACGCCTAGGTGTAGTATTCTGTTGTCAACTCCCTTATATTGTTCCGTGACAATATGCGTCCCGTGCTTCCCACTGTTAATCGAAGGAAAGTTTTGGTTCTTAAAAGAAGGTAGAAAGAAGCGTTGGTTTGAAAGAAAATTTTGGTTTTGAAAAGAAAAGAGTTTGAATAAATCTGGGTTTGAAAGAAAATTTTCATGGTTTCACAACATCTTCTTACCTTAGCCAAGTCTAGCTTCTTGCTGACTGGTGTACTTACAATTACAGAGGTTAGGCTAACAGGCCCTTCCACTGTTATAAATTTACCAAGTACTTTGTAGTGGTTATAAATTTCCCGAACAGCCCTATTATAGCAGCACTTGCTATGGCAAGTGCGCCCTGCTAACTGGCTATCGGTTTAACACATACCGGTTGTGGTATTGTTTTTACCCGCACTGTCATCAGTGGCCTTGTTGGCTCTCATTGATCTTACTGTCTTGATAATAACTCCTCTGGGTAACTTCTCACTGTCTTCACATGATAATCATCAACTAGGGTGTTTCCCACTCTGGGATACCCCCTTTCCTTTTGTATTGTTTCCTCTTCGTAGCCCGTTCCACGTACTTGTCGTGGTTACTGAGACTTGTCTCTTGTTTAGGAACTACGTTGTAGTTCCTTTGTCGGTTGGTATACCGTTGGTGTATTATTTAACAACTGTGGTTCCGTAGACACTTGTCTCGGGTTTCATCAATCCACTTTTTGCCTGTTACACGATTAGTGCGTTGCAAGCTGGTTATCCTCGACACACAGGTTGCCGGAAATTCTATTCTTCTATACACTGATTCTTCACTCTTCGCTATGAAATGCGGTTAACACTGTTTAGATGGGAACCGTCTCCGGGATTCCCTGTTTTTGGGATCTACCGTATGACAGGTTCTCCGTACCTTAAGAGGTATGTAATAACAGCCAGATCGGGTATTCCCGAGTAAGAGAGGACTTTCATCCCTCTGGCGTTGTTTCCCAAGTTATAAAACAGGGACTGTGGAGGGCGGGAAGGACATAGCAGGTTTCCAGTACACACTGGTAATACCCAACTAGCGTATCTCTCACACTATCACTCAACCCTTAACCCAAAGTACTAAAATCCTAACTCGGTACTTCCTAAGCTCGGTAATTCAGTCATCAGAGCGATACTTCGCTCTGATACCACTTTTTGTAACACCCCATCCAACAACAAACACATAACAACATTCTGCAGCGGAAAATATACTACTTCACATAACTTAACTCGTTGGTGTTTACACGCCGTTAACCACCCACGTGGCTAACAAGGCTTACATATACATTGTACCGGTCTGATGGACTAGATCCCCGAGCGACTACACATTATTAATCCCTTTCCATTAACAACACAACATACACATACCTTCCTACTGTACCGAGTATTTATAAACTGATGCTGATAACAATTTCGGTCTTACTACACCTACTGTATATATACACTTAAATGATTACCCATGTACCACGACTACCCCGTCCTACTCTCGAACGGCTTCCAGCTCCTTGAACCTGAAATAGGAAAAGAAGAGAAAGGGTGGCCCCCAAGGGGCTCGCACCTTTGCTGGTATGGTAATCCCGCAACCCACATGCTACCGGGCCACGCACAACTAATTGTCGTCTTAGCATGCGATTGATTATATTTAGATCATGCATGCAACTGTAAACACACAACACATAACATTCCTCACATAACAAAACATAACAACACTTTTCACGTTTCGACATGCACATGATAACATCGCAATAGGAATTGCATTACAACAACATCACATATCATAACGGAACGGTCCTCTTAGGAACCGACCCAAACATAGTTAATTCACTGGTGAGCCTAGATAATGGTGTCACCCTCATGGTAAGCTCTTATACAACAACAACAACACTCATTACCGTCCTAATAGTCGGACGAGTAACTTAAGTTAAGATGGTTCGGGTTTGGAGGCCCGAACACCCACACAAACACATTTCCCCCTAAACCGATCTTAAGTCAGATAGCCAAGCTTTGGAATAAGCTAATGGGAGATCATAACCCGTGAGGGAACACCATAACAGAGAGAAGGGTAAGGCTAGAAGGATACCCACTCCCAAACAACGCGCGACCGGCCAACCGGATTCCTCACCACTGGTACACTACTTACTTTTAGATATTAGTTAGAACCCCACTATGGAGTCTATCATCTACACACCATACAGTATTACAACTGGGTTAAACACACAAGTGGAGATCCCTACATTCACATACACTATACACAATTAACACACGCATAGCCGTGGTTAGAACGTCCCATGGTTGGGTCGTTTAATCCGAATACCGAACTCTCATGTGATCCTAGACTCAGTTAACTAAGGTTAAACACTTCCGAGGTTAAATGGTATCGGAGTTGAACACGCCAATAAATGAATTGTAAACTCATTACATGTTTAATCTTACAACGTGGCAAACATACAGAAAAAACACATTGGCATACAAGCCGGTGTAATCCGGTAGGACACAGGTTGCAAGAAAACCATACCTGTCACCGGAGTCCACTCTATCACGTCCACTTATGTTCCTCGAGCAATTCTCGGACACTGATAGCATTACATATATTTTTATTAACGTCGGGGTAACATGATTGTTTAAAGTCTAATGCTTATAACTTTCCCCGTTAACTTAGTTACATAACTTCACTTTTGAACTTGTTTACTTTACCTTTTATACAACCTTTCCCCCACTACATTGTCATTAGAACTCACTTCACGTTTCTTAACATTCTTATAACATCATACTTAGTAATCACCATTTTTAGGCAACTTTTCCCACCTTAAAAACAAAGTTTTTGGTCCATACAGTGGCCTGTCCGAACTTGTGTCCGGACTTCCCAATTCAGACACAAGTCGAGACTCAAAACTGAATAAGACGCCTGTCCGAACTTATGTCCGGACTTCGGAAGTTCGACATGGGTCGAGGAAAATTAAATGAAGAAGCAGGTACGTCCGAACTTGTGTCCGGACTTCCAAGGTCGGACACAAGTCGAGACTCTGAAAATTTTTACGCAACAGGCCTGTCCGAACGTCCATGTCCGGACGGATGTTCGGACAAGGCAAACACTCATTGTCTAAGCCTTTAGGCACTTAACCAATTTCACCAAACTTCTCCTAAAGCCTCATAATGTTTTCCTACATCATTTGGCACATTCAAACACACCTTTGCCATGTGCTAAACTCTTTAAATCACTCACCAAAACCATCTTATCATTCACAAATTTCTTACAAAATTCCTACCTTGGGATGTTTCTCCTTAAGATTTCTAAGTGTAGTTCACCAATAATGACCACTACACCAGGTGTTTCCTCTACACCTTAACATCATCTCTCAACTTCTTTCTTACTAACTAAATCTCCTATTCACAACTTCTTAAAATTCCTTACTCAAAACCCTTACCTAACATCATTCCCTCCTTATTCATCAACATTACCTAAACCTTAAACAAACTCTCCAAGACTTTATTACATCCTAAACACTCATTGAATTCCTAGAACTTCCAAGACAATACCAAAGTCCTTGTAGCACTTTAGAACACCTTAAAAACATTTTTTCTCTTAGTAAAACATTTATCCTTTCCTAACATATCCTAGTCACCAAAGTTCATTTAAGCACTTACAACTCCTTATACATTATCAAATTTTGCCATGGTTCTCTTAGCACATCATCATTCACAAAACTCATGGTTTCACCATTAAACATTCAAGGACACCTAAATCCATCAATAGTATTCTCACACACATAACTTCACTAAATTTACACTACATCACAATAGTGCATAAACTTAAGTTGCTTTGGCACTTAGGCCCTTAAATAACATGGCTCTTAGGCCCTTAAATAAATAAACTTTAAACACTGAATTTTCCACATAAATATTGCCTTTGACCTGCAATTACATACAACAACACATATTCCCTTTAATAATCTCCTTAGAAGATTTTACTAGGTTTTCTTTCACCTTGGCTCCTTAGTATTTTATTAAGCAATCAAGCTCATTTTTCCTAAGGCATTTAAACTACATTGAGATAGTTTGTTTACCTCTTTTTCCTCACAAACTTCTTCTTGTTTCCTTGTAAAACCGGTGGGTGTTTAGTTGTTTGTCAACTTCTAAACAATGTCACTACTAAAACAGCCTATTTGCTACGGAATTAGCGACGGACCAAAATCCGTCGCTAAATAGCGACGGAATAGCGACGGCGTAGCAACGGACGGTTTTAGCGACGGAATGGCGACTAATTAGCGACGGAACAATGGCGGGCGAGTGCGCGCAAATTTCCCCAAATTAGCGACGGAATTACGACGGAAAAGTCCGTCGCTAATTACTTCCGAAAACCACACGCTCCCACTAATTTAAACGCCCGTTTCACTTATATTTTAGCGACGGATTTGCGACGGACTGAGTCCGTCGCTAATTCGCTTAATAATCAGACGCGATCTTTCTCTTCTTCTTCCTTGCGCGCCGCATCTTTCTCCTCCTCTCCTCTCCTCCTCTCCTCTCCTGCGCGCAGACTTCCATTCCGGCCAGATTCAGGCTCCGTCGCCGCCATTAGCTAGTTTTCGGCCACTGAAACGTCCCAGACAACCTCTGCATACTCCTGCAACTTCACTGCGGCAAATTTGGTTAGTTTCAGCCAATTCTAGGGTTACGAAAATTGTGTTAAAAATTTGTAAATTTGTGGGTTATTGTTTGTTAATTGGTGCTATGAACTGGTGGTTATTGTGTGTTGTTGGTTTGTGAGTATTATAGTTGCTAATTTTGCATTTTGTTTAATTTTTCACTAATTTTAGTGTTAAATATATATATAACCGAAAATGGCATGGGTATATCAAAATTCAGTGTTGTGCTTGCAAAATTGTGTTGTTAGAACTAATTAATGATTATAGTTTGTATTAGTTAATTTCAGTTGTCAATTCTTACTTTTGGAAGTTTTACAAATTTTAGTTCCAAATGGCATGGGTATATCAAAAATTGTTAGTATACAAATTTGTTGATGTTGTTTGGTAATTATGAATGTTAGTTGTAGATTTTTTTTTGTAGTAGACCTAGGGTTATAATATTGTGAAACCGAAAATTGATTTGGGGAAATAACATATTGAGAATGTTTCGAACTGAAATTTATAAGTTAAGTGACAGTTCGTGATTTTAACTTGATTTTATATTAGAATATATACATAATTTAATTGTATATTTTTAATATATTGTTTCTTATTAAATAATTCAGTTGATAATTTAATTGTATAATTAAGTTGATAAAATCAATTAAGTTAATATAATTTTAAACTTGATTTTATATTAGGATATATTATTTCTTATTAATATATATAGTACGTACTAGGTAAAAATAAAGTATAATATGATATTTGTTTGAACTTAAATATCCATTGCTGTTAGTTACTTTTGTGTGTGTTTTGTTAGTTACTTAATTTGCGTCGATGAATCAAGTGGTTGGATCTGTTGTATGCTGTTGTAGATATTGTGTGGACAATCTGTTGGGTTTTGTTTGATAACTGTTGGTATTTGTGAATCGTCCTTGTGGGATGCTTAGAAATAAGCGGAAAAGTAAAAAAATAGGGGACACTATGTCGATTTTTTTTTAAAATTTTATAGTTTGAACTAAAGTAGTGTTGATAATCACCGTATTTTATATTTCGGTTGGTCTCCTCCCTCAGGCGTAGTCGATGGCACGGCACCCACCACCACCACCGCACCACCGGACACCACCACCATCCATCTTCTTCTTCTTCTTCTTCTTCTTCTTCTTCTTCTTCTTCTTCTTCTTCTTCTTCTTCTTCTTCTTCTTCTTCTTGTTCTTCTTCTTCTTCTGTCTTCTCTTCTCTTCTTATCCTCCAGTCCAGTTTCTTCGATTGATAAATGTGAATCGTCATCAACCCGATAGGTATGAGACCCGTCATCACCTCCCGACTTCTCAGCTTTGGTAACTGGTGGTGCTTCTGGATTAGTATAGGTATGAGACCCGATAGGGTGTGGATGTATGTTGAGAGAACCTTTGAGAGGGGTAGAATCTCTACCCAATGGCTGAGGAAGATGGAAGAGTTTGTCTCATTCGCACTACAACACCCTGAATGTATGGAAAACGGTAAAATTAAGTGTCCTTGCGACATGAAAAGGTGCAGAAACAGACAGTACCTCGAGCCTGCTGTCGTTAAGCTCCATTTAGCTAAGAAAGGTTTTATGTATGGTTACTTTGATTGGATATTTCATGGGGAAGATAACACACCTATACAAGTTAATCTCACTACGAGTACCACAACGCCACGTGAGGTACAAAATGTTGAAATGATGGAGCAAATGATTGCTCATGCTGTTGGTGATGTTCCAGAAGAATTAGGGGATACATCTACTTTAATGCCGGAGGTTGAGGAGGAACTAGAGGATGCTCCCAATCCAGAAGCTAAGAAATTCTTTGAGTTAATGGAATTTCTAGAAGAAAGTTATTCAATGGCACTCATAGCGTGTTATCTATCACAGCTGAATTGATGTCTATTAAGAATGACTACCAAGCACCCCAGGGATTGATTGATCGAGTCTGCAAAACTTACCACGATCTTTGTCCTGAGAACAATGACATTCCAAACAACTTTTATGAAGCAAATAAAATCATGCGTGGTCTAGGTTTACCCTATGAAGAAATTGATTGTTGTTCGGATCATTGTATGATTTTTTGGGGAGAAGATAAAAATCTTGAAGTTTGTAAGTTTTGTGCTTGCCCTAGATACAAGCCCGTCAAAGAGGGTGCAAAGAGGAGGAAAAGTAAAGTACCGTACAAGAAGATGCAGTATTTTCCCCTCATTCCAAGGCTGAAGAGGCTATACGCTTCTCCTGCAACGGCTACAGATATGAGATGGCACTGAGCACAAGATGGAAGATGACAATATGTGTCATCCATCTGACTCAAAAGCTTGGAAGCACTTTGACGAAATTCATACTGATTTTGCTTTGGATTCTAGAAATGTCAGACTTGGGTTATGCACTGATGGTTTTCAACCATTTACAGCCTCTGGAAGACAATACTCTTGCTGGCCAGTTGTTCTTACACCTTACAATTTACCGCCTGGGATGTGTATGAAAGATGAGTTCTTCTTTCTTACAATTCTTGTTCCTGGGCCTAAAAATCCTAAAGGAAAAATTGATGTGTTTTTGCAGCCTCTCATAGCTGAGTTACAGGAGTTGTGGGCAGGAGTCACAACATATGATGTGTCTAAGAAGAAAAATTTTGAAATGCGAGCGGCGTTGATTTGGACTATAAATGACTTTCCAGCATACGCAATGTTATCAGGTTGGAGAACTGCTGGTCGACTGGCGTGCCCCCATTGTGCTACAGATAGTGATGCATTCACACTACGTTGTAGCAAGAAGCAGTCTTGGTACGACAACTCCAGAAAATTTCTTCCTGCAGATCACAAGTTTCGTGCTGATAAAAAATCATTTCGGAAAGGGCACAAAGAGACCAAATTTGCCCCACCTTTTAAAACTGGTGATCAAATACTGACAGAGCTGAACCGATTGGGCTTAATGAAGGTCACTGAAGTTGGTTCGGCTGAAATAAATGCTCAAATTGCTAAAACAAGTGGATGGAGCAAAAAAAGCATTTTTTGGGATCTACCATATTGGAAAGATTTGTTGATCAGACATATTCTTGATGTGATGCATTGTGAGAAAAATGCGTTTGAGAACATATTCAACACAGTTCTCAATGTGAAGGACAAGACAAAGGACACATTTAAATCACGCCTAGAGTTGAATGATTATTGTCACCGTCCAGAGTTGGCACCAGATATATCTTTAAACACGTTTCCAAAGGCAAAATATGTCATGGACAGGGACAGTATTCGGATCTTGTGTGAATGGGTAAAAAATATAAAGCTCCCTGACGGATTTGCATCCAACATTGGGAGGTGTGTTGACATGGCCAATAGGAAAATGTTTGGGATGAAAAGTCATGACTGTCATGTTTTCTTGCAAAGGTTGATGCCCATAGCTTTTCGACATCTACTTGATCAAAAGGTGTGGGAGCCAATTACTGAGTTATGTCTTTTTTTCAAGGAGTTGACATGCACGTCAATTTCAGAATCTAATATGCAAAGGTTGAATGGTCAAATTCCGGAAATCTTGTGCAAATTGGAAAAAATATTTCCACCGAGCTTTTTTGACTCAATGGAACATCTCCCCATCCATCTTGCATTTGAAGCGAGTTTATGTGGTCCAGTGCAGTACAGATGGATGTATCCGTTTGAGAGGTAAATTATAGGTCAACTGAACAAAGATATTTTATATTGTTATATAGTGTTTTCAATGTAGTTGATGTAATTGGTCGATACATAAACTACGATACAGGTACTTGGGCAAATTAAAAAAGTTCATCAGAAATAACAACAAGGTTGAGGGGTCGATTCGTAACGGATACCTTTTGGAAGAGATCACTAAATTTACAAAGTTTTATTTCGTTGATGACGGACCAGCATACCCTTACAAGCTTGGTAGAAATGAGGTGATTGTGGAAGACGTTGACGAAGACCCAGAAAGATTGTCTGTTTTCAAAACGTTGGGGAAACCAATTGGCAAAGGAACTAGAAGATTGTTGACAGGCCATGAGTTAGATGCTGCTCAGTCATATGTTCTTCTGAATTGTGCAGAAATGGAGCCTTACTTTGAGTAAGAAACTTATATCGAATATATTCATTGGTTTACATAATATTCATAATTGTGTTGACTCTTGCACTTGTATATGTCGTAGAATGTACGAGAGTCAGCTACGGCAAGCGCCAACACTGAATGCGCAGACTATAAACCTTAAGATGGAAAAGGATTTTCCACTTTGGTTTCGTTCACATGTGAGGGTTTAAGTACATTATTGACTACATCATTATATACATGATTATGCACATTGACACTAACTTGTTATGTTACAGTCAAATGTTGTTTCCACACCGAACAAATTTGTTTGTAGTTTGGCACAAGGTCCATTGAACATGGCAGTTTCCTACTCGGGTTTCTATGTAAATGGATACAAATTTCATACAGAATCTTATTCACAAGAACGAACAACATATAACTGTGGTGTTTGCATTTCTGGGACAAACTATGCTGATTCGGAGTATGATTATTATGGGGTGCTGAAGGAGATTATTGAACTAGAGTATCCCGCTTTGCCGGTCAAGAAAGTTGTAGTGTTTAATTGTCACTGGTTTGATCCGGAAAAGAGAGGAGTACAAATACATCCTCGATATAAACTGGTTGACATTAATCATACAAGGAAGTTTAACAAGTACGAGCCATTTGTGCTAGCTAATCAAGCTGTTCAGGTGTATTATTGCTCATACCCGTCGAAGAAGAGAGATAAGAAAGACTGGTGGGTTGTGTCAAAGGTGAAAGCGCGAAGTGGTTTGGACATGCCAGACTCTTCAACAAATGAGGAACAGGTTCAGCCACTGCAAGAGGAAACCGTTGATCATATGGTGTTATCACCTGTAGTCGATGACGATGAAACTTTAGTTTTAGTGGACATACCAGATGACAACATTGATGAATAAATTAACACTAGACAACAACTACGATGTATGAGAACATATAATTATTGACTTGTCCATTTTTTATAATATTATTTGATTACATCTTATAAATCTATACGCTTGTTTTTGGTTGTTCACAGTGATGACAGGTGGTAGAGGTTACTTTAAATCCGGGTGGTCGTTCTCGAGAATGCTTGGTAGGGGTAGTTCATCATCTGCAGCGAGAGATTCTCAGCAAGCTGCAGATGATGCAGGATCGGGCGAGGGTCTCATTCTGGTGCTCCACGACTTGCTCGTTCTCGCACTGTCTCAGGACGAGCACCGATGGGGACCCCGTACTTTGACACTCATCCGCATGCTCATCAGGGCTCCACTTTAGTCCCTGCTTCTCAGGATGTTCAGCACTACACTCCACCTGCCCACACACCGGCTGAGACACCTACCGATACTGCTTCACCTTCACCTGCGGACACACCGCGTAGCTCAAGCTCGTCACAAGCTGCTGGGGTTGTTGATCGTCGCACCTTCATCACCATCGACGGCAGGTAAGTACACTTATGTGATTATACAACTTGATATTGTTTTAATAAAGCTTGTTTACCAACCATTGTTAATTACTTGTCATTTGTCTTTGAAACTACAGGGATTTGGAGCCTAGTAATGTAGTCAATCGTGGAATACTCCCCTGTTTCGAGACAAGATGGTTTGCCCATGGCTATAACTGGGAGTCACTGGGTCCGGATGGTCATCGTTTTTATTTTGAGGAGTTTAAGGTATGTAACCATTCATATTTTACCAATGTGTGTATGATGTTTGTTTTGTTTTTGCACTTAAACCACTTTGTTAATATATATACAGAAGCGCTTTCGTTGGGATCCTCGATTTGAGACACGGGTGTATGAGATTTTTTGTGATAAAGGTAGACAGAGATATTCTGACACACTATACAAGATGAAGACAGGGAGAACTAAGAGGAAAGTCAGAGATGATATATGGGACGAGTGGCAGAGACAGTGGCAGACCGAAGATTACAAAGCAAAAAGCCAAATCAACTCCAGAAACAGAAGGAGTGAGCACACACCTGGTGGCGGTATCTCCACCCATGCTTGCGGATCACGCACAATGAAGGGGCATAAGAAGGTCTTGGTAAGTTTTTTTGATAGTGTTGTTTTACATTTACCTAAAGATATGCTTAGGAAATATGAATATGGGTGTGACTACGGGTATGATTATGGATGTCAATGTGTTTGTGGACTATGAACTGTGAACTATTATTTTTTCTGTCTGTTTAATATGTGGGCAAAATGTATAAAAACAGGGGAGGTTATGTCAAATTTTGCGTAGAATTTGTATTTTATATCTTAATAAGCATTTTTTTAGACTGAAAAAACAGGTGTGGAGCCTGATGCTTACACACTGTTTATTCACACACATTCGACCAAGGATGAGCATGGTAATAGTGTGCCAGTATGTGCGAAGGCGGAGGACATTGCTGTAAGTGTTTTTATACATCTATTCTGCATAAATGTTTGTAATACATTTTAATTTTATTGAATAATGAATAACTTCATTTATCTTTGTTTTGCCATTACATAGTATGAATATGAGCATCTTGTTGAGGCGTCAACTCAAGAGGCAGTGAACCCAGATGATCCATCAGCCCAAGGGACACCCACTGACCCCAACCAATTATTCTACAAGGCTGTCAAAGGGAAATCACGAAAGCAGAGGGTCTACGGTGTGGGCGAGTTAGCACCTGTCTATTTCCCTGACTCATTTCACACCTCTGGCAACAGCTCAAGTGGTACCGGCTACGATCAGAGTATGATTGAGTCGATGCAGTCAAACATTGAGCGAAATGTGCTTGACAAGATCCGCGAGACTGAGAGGGAGAGCATCCGGCAGGAGCTACGTCAGGAGGAGATGCAGGCTATGATACGAGAGCAGATCTCTCAGATGTTTCCCTCTCAGACTCCTAGTCTGCCAGGATGGGGTCCGTGGGGAGGTGCAGGTGGTGGCTCTGGTGGTGGTTCTGGTGGTGGTGGCTCAGGTGGTGGCTCCGGTGATCAGTTGGGGTATCGTGCTGGGGATGGTCATGGGTGGGAGTACGGACGTTAGATAGATTGTTATGGTTTGAGTGACATTGCAACATTAAGTTTTATTTTCAGTTGTTTGAAATGCTAATTGTACGAATTTAACAATTATTTTGAATTTGGTTAGTACAAAAAATAGTTTATTTTCAATTATTTTGAACAGGTGAAATTTATTGCTTAATATGTAGGTGAATAAAAATGTTGCAGGTGAAATTATTGTAGGTGAGAACAAATTAAAAAGAATATTCTGTTTGGAAAAAACCAGTTAGCGATGGAATATCCATCGCAAAACCGTGAAAGCACAAACCCTAATTTCCGTCGCTAATTTCCGTCGCTAAATTAGCGACGGAATTATCCTTCGCCAATCCGTCGCTAATTAGCGACGGATTAAACAATTCATCGCAACACCTGATTAGCGACGACGGTTTTTGCGACGGAACAAATCCGTCGCTAGTCCGTCGCTAAACGATTTAGCGACGGACTAGCGACGGATTTGTTCCGTCGCGAAAACCGTTTTTTCTAGTAGTGTGTACAAATAGTAGAATGAGTATTCAAGCATTATGCTTCATCTCATTATAAACCCTAGTTACACATATTGTTTTAACACATTAAGGTAATTGTATTACCTTGGAATTGGAAGAGAACTTGAATAAGTATCAAGAGAGGACTCCTCCTAGCCCTTGGAAGATTCAAATGAAGCTAAAACAAGCAAGGTGAAAACACCATTGTGAGGTGAATTTTCGGACATCATATAAACATGGAGGAAACATGGATTTTCTTTGAGTTTCCTTACCTTGAAGCAAAGGAGAACAATAATATGTGAAAAGGTGAGCTCAAGCTCCTTCAATGGTGAATCTCTATGGCACCAAAATTGAGTTCTTGAAGATTTGAAAAGGTAGAAATGTAGAGCTTGGTCTAACTAGAAGAAGGTGGTCTTGAAATTAAATTTGGATCATGGAGCTAGAAGTTACAAGTGAAAGAAGATGGAGAATGGTATGGTTTGCTGTAGCAAAACCGATGGAGTTTGGGAGAAGATGAAGAAGGTTACGGTGGGTGTGAGTGGGAAAGAAAGAATGAAGATTGGAATTTCTTTTGGAAGATATTTACATGTTATAAAGGTAACTTCTACTTTTCACTTTCTTTTCCTTCTTTCTTTAATTTTTTACTAGCTCATGGTGGTGAGTCACCACATAATAAAACCGGCCCCCATATAATTAGAAGGGTGTTTTGGTCTTTGTTGACCAATTAACTTACTTATAATAACATATGTTACAAACTAGCTTATAAAAGTTACTATTCATAAAAACAAGGCACATAGAAGTGAATTTTTTGATTTCCCATTGATATAGACTTCTAAATGTGATACTATATAGTACACATGTTAATTAAAGAGTAATGATGGACATTTAGCCATTCAAAACTCATTTACAAGACAATTTTTCAAAAACGTGCTTTAAGACTCCTTAAAGCACTTTTTGTGTTTTAACTTGTTTTCAAGCTTGGTTTTCTTTGGTAATCGATTTAATATGTACATTAACATATTTGTAAGGCATAGGTATGACCATTAGGTCTTATACAAATTTATCCCAAGCTTAGAGCACATTTTTGCTCTTATTGACTTTAAGGTATTTTCTTGTGTTTTATTTGGTTTAACTGTCTACCAAAGTTCCCTAAGGACTTAATTAGCCTTATTAAATCATAATTGAATATTATTAAGTCTTGGTGGGTTCTTTGGGTCCTAACCAAGTTCACTCCAAGCTTAAAGCATGTTTTTGCTCAAGCTGTATCTTAGTGCGTTATTGCATTTTAATATGGTTTAAATTGTTCACTGATGTTTCTAAGTCACTTTTTAGCCTTTACACACCATAGTTTAAATGTTTAACAACATATCAGGGTTTGGGGTATTTCAAGTATTGTTAGGTTCACGTTAGGCATTCGCCTTAATGTGTTTTGGCTGGGCATTCCATCCAGCTGTCAGGTAATTGCTTGGATTATTTGAGACATATCCAATGTCTATACTTACTAGTATGTGCTCTTTGCACTTCCTAGTTCTTATTCCTCATCTCCAGATGGATTCTCTGAGTTCCTTGATACTTGATCGTCTGAGGTGTCCAGCTGTTCTGGTTTGAACTCACTCATGGTCCGTAGAACGGAGTTGACTACTTCCCGTGTGTCGCACACTACATGTATACATACGTGGGGTACCATATTGACACGTTACCACTTACCCAACTATATGTCGGGCCCGCAAGCTCCTTCGGAGTGCGGTTGTCCCACATCCCGTAAC
The DNA here is from genome assembly GCA_023374045.1 of Limonium bicolor. Lineage (NCBI taxonomy): Eukaryota > Viridiplantae > Streptophyta > Magnoliopsida > Caryophyllales > Plumbaginaceae > Limonium > Limonium bicolor. The sequence continues at coordinate 360,438,798 of CM041778.1, read as the reverse complement.
GGGTACACTCGTAGTGTTCGCCACACGCCTAGGTGAAGTATTCTATTGTCAACTCCTCTTGTACCATTCTTTGATACTCACCGTAATGCTGTTGCTCTGGTTTTAAAATCCAAGGTTTTAAAAGAAGGTTTATGGTTTTGAAAGAAAATTTTTGGGTTTTAAAATATGGTTCGGTGTTAAAAGAAATCTCTCATGGCATAGCCATGCTTGAGGTCTTGACCAAGTCTAGCTTCTCGCTGACTGGTAAGTACAGTAGTCGGCCGTTAAGCCTTCCCAAGGTTTCATACGTCTGGTTGTTAGGATGTGTGATCCTGTGTGTTTCATTACGGTCACCGTACATTATGTACTTGTGACGTGTGAGTGTTCCTTTACATGTTCATGTTCTTACTGCACTTGCCGTAGCAAGTGCGTGGTACTGGCGGTTTTTGAGTAATCCTATACCGATGACGGTATGGTTTCCATTTGTGTTTGTTAGTCTTGTTGACGCTTCCCTCGATCTTATTGATTTATAATTGGTATACTCGCTCCTTTAGGTAGCTTCTTGGTGGTCTAGAGATGGCTGTCGTAGATCTGGGTACTCCTCCACTCCTTGGCGGTTCCCGTTCTATTTGGTTTAGTGTCGTTCCTTGTGGCTCGTTCCCACACATTTGTGGTGGTTACTGAGCCTTCCTCGTTTAGGTACTACGCTTGTAGTCCTATTGGATTGTATCTCATGGTTGTTCTTGTAGTTGTCTGAGCTTATTGCCCAGGTACTGCAACCTTAATGGCATTATAGTTTTGGAGTTAACCGCTTCCGACTATGTCCTTAGTCGGCTAGCATACCGTTGGTGGTATTATTCAAGTATTACTATCCCGTAGACTTGTGTCTCGGGTTCCGTTACTGCTCCCTTTTTCATTCCGTTGCACGGTTAGTGCTTCTTTCCTGCTGTTGGTTGACTAGCTAGGTTTCGCGACTGCTAAGCATGTCGCCCCATGCTGTTGTAAGTTGTAGCCTCCTCGTGGCTGGAGTGCTTATTCCACCGCTATTAAGCGCGGGTCTCGTTGTTCAACCGGGATCCGTCTCCGGGACTTCCAGTCCTTGGAATCTACCATATGTTGGTTCTTGTTTACCGTGTGATTGCTTCACAACTGCCAGATCGGGTTCCCCCGAGTATGAGAAGACTTTTCTTCTCTCTGGCGTCCTTTCCCAAGTCATACAGTGGGGTTTGCGGCGGGCGGGACTGGTATTGTAGGTATCCGATACTCACCGGTGGTTCCTAACTAGCATATCTCTAATGCTAACGCTCAGCCCTTAGCCCTAAGCTTCTAATTCCTAACTCGGTATTCCTAAACTCGGTATTTCCAGTCATCAGAGCGACACTTCGCTCTGATACCACTTTTTGTAACACCCCTACCATTAATACAATGCTTACCGTCCAATCTCCTTACACATCAGATACACGCAGCAGATACATACTTACATACAGTGGGTGATACAATGCCGTCAGTCACCCACGTGACTAACAAGGCTACTACCTTTACATACAGCATCGGTCTGATGGACCGGAATCCCGAGTACTACGCTTCTACAACACGTACTCCATTCATCAAACGAATACTACAAGGCTCCATTCAATACTTTACTCCTTCGTAAACCATACAATACAAAATACATAACCAAGTTTACTAGGTTCCCAATACAATTACAATGCTTCTTCCAAGTTCATATGTACTCATTAAGAGTCTAACCACTACCCCTTCCTCACAACTACTTACTTTCTAAGTACCAGGGTGTGCTAATCAGTACACCTCTACATTTTACTACTACTATCCAATGTAGTCACCGTCTCGTGCCTTGACCATATCCTCTTCGGGTACCTGCACACTAAAAATGTTCCCCCGAGGGGGTCAGCTTTCGCTGAGCATGATAACCGCATACCCCGCGTACTAGTGAGGGTACGCCGACCACTTGGTCGAATACATGCGGTTGATTTCATTCAAGCATACATGCATACATGCTCTCATACATAATATCTCAATACATTACGCAAGACATACACACATACATACACTTCATTACATACAAGAAGTACAACATAAACCATTCAATACATACTTACCTTTTTCCGAATTACACATACACATTACATGCACAATATACAATTCTTGTTAGCTTCATTGGTCCACCCGGGTTAATCGGGTGGAGATTACTCTTTTACTCGTTACTTCATACATACGCATACATACTCATACATACTTACGGATCCATACTTACTTACTCTTACTCTTACTCAAGTTAAGTCGTCGGGACCTCTGGCCCTGGGGACTACTCCGTCCCACCTCCAGGATTTACTTGACTCACCAATCCGGGATGCTACCCATTTAAGGGATTTGGGCCGCGGACCAGTTTAAGAGTCAGGAATTGCAGCCAACCTCTTGTGACTCCGCATCCTCACGCGTGGCCGAAACTATATCGGACTTCTACTCATTCCAATTTACTCACTTAAGTTAGGAGTTAGGTAGTTAGGAATTAGCAGAAGTCATTCATTCAAGCCACAATAATACAATACAAAGCTCATATACACATCCATACAAAATACAGTGCAATATACAAGTACACTACAAAATACAATACACATCATCATCATTCATATGTTTCATGAATTATACAAACTATTGTTCAAGACAAATATCAAGAACAATGTAAACAAGCACAGGTAAGTGCAATATAGTCCGATTCATGCATTTATCTTATTAGGTGATCAAATAAGCACACAAATCGGGGTAACTAGATTAGGATACAGGGCATGAAGAAATCATACCTTTCACCGTGGTACTTGTATCCCAATGTTCCTCCGGTGTTCACAAATCAAATCCTATGATTTACATACAATCGAACAATTAATCTAACTATCATTAATTTGATTCGGTTACCCTTACGCTTCCTAACTCATACTTACTAAGTCTTCACATTCTTATACTTACATTTTATTTACTTACTTTTCATCGCTTAACAATGGTATACTTACATATATGCACGTATGTATAGGTGGGTATACATATACATACATACATATACTAACCATAGTCTTATAGTTTTTTTTTCGTAAGTTTTGACCCGACCGAACTTGCGACCGATCTTGCAAGTTCGGTCCAAGTCAGTAGGCTACATCGGGTGAAAATTCCAGGGCCGACCGACCTTGCAAGTCCGGTCCCAAGGTCAGTCCATTCCAGTGAGTTACTTAACGGAAAATTTTAGCCCGACCGACCTTGCAAGTCCGGTCGCAAGGTCGGTCCATTCCAGTAGCTTACAAGACAGAAATTTTTCTGGCCGACCGAACTTGCAAGTCCGGTCGCAATTTCGGTCCATTCCAGAAGGTTACTGACGGGAGAATTTTTCTGGTCCAACCGAACTTGCAAGTCTGGTCACAAGTTCGGTCCATTCCAGAAGCATCCCCGTCTTTGTAAATCTGGGCTCGACCGAACTTGCAAGTCCGGTCGCAAGTTCGGTCCGGCCTAGTATTTGCATTTTTACTTCTGTTTTCAGTCCTATACTTTACCCATTGTTTCTCCAATCTTCTTACATGTAATCCCACATGTTTAAACACTACCTAGGCCCTTCAAATTGCCTTAGTTCATCCACCAAATTCTTTACTAAATCCATCAATCCACTTACACAATTTCATCACTTCCCTTCCACACTTACAACAGTTTTGCATCCTTCAATGCTACAGATTTTTGTTCCAACTTCTAACATCCAATACTTCCTCTACCAATGTCACTCCTAGCATCCCAAATACCTCCTCTTACCAAGCCAATTCATTTCCAAGCAATTGTACCATCTATACCCAAGTCCAACATTCATTTTACCAAATCTTGCACACTATTTCTTCTTAGTTCTACAATGCAATCTAATACCTCTTTGCTACAGATTTTGACACTTACTCTCCCCTTCTACTCCTTTATCTTTCTCTATCAAAATCTGTTACAACACCTATTTGTCACCTAGTTTCTGGTTCACTAAGCGTTATAATCCTAGGCAAATTTTTTCCGTTGTCTCTCCTATATTTTATACTCACCACAATGTTTCCTCACACATTAACATCATCTCACCTGTTTATACACAACATCAATATACAAGCTCCCATACACAATTACCAATACTAAAACACTACTAAAAATTCCTGCACTCAACGACCCAATACCCAACTAAGTTTCAATACATTTTACATGTCTTTCAACGGTTTTAAGCACTTAGATTCTCCTGCGCAATACATTACTACACAACCATTTCCATACTCATTTCAAACTTTAAAATCTGTTACACATACATATACGAGACTACACAAGGGTGAGTTTAATTACCTTGTTTTTCTTCTAGATTTTCTTTGTTCTTCTTGCTTCTTCCTCCTTCCTTCTCTCTACCGGTTTTAGTCTCTCAACCAATCTCACATCACACCCATTCTTAAATACACCATTCAATACTAAAAAATTAACCCTAACATTATTTAAGCTTTTAATGTGGGTTTTAGGGTTTAGAAAATTCCTTACCTTGCAAGGGTGTAAGTGAAGTTCGGAGTGGTTCAAGAACAAGATCTCCAACTCCTTCAACAAGCCAAATCGGCTAGAGTGCAAGAAAACCAAACAAGGTTTTAGCTTCATTTTCGTTTTGCCCATGAGGCTAGAAAAACAAAGGAGTTTCAAGAAGATTTTTTACCTTAAAATGACAAGGAGGAAGAGGTGGTTCTAATGGTGGTCTTGAAACTCCAAATGCTCCATACCCATGGAGATGACAAGTTGTTGTTTTCGATTTTGAAAAGATAGGAATGTAGCTCTTGATGAGAGGATTCCAATGGTGTAGTTTTTATAATTTTGGAAGAGATTCAAGGGGGTTACAAGAGGAGAGAAGTAGAGTTTTGTGTGGGTGTTTCCATTCCTCCATGGAAATCGCTTGGAGGAGGAAGAAGAAGAGAAAAGAGAGAGTGAGGGTGGGGATTTTACGTGAGAGAGGGAGATAGAGATAGGAGAGAGGTGTGAGAGTATGGGTAATAAGGTAGTGAGTGTTTACTTTATAGGTTTTGTTTTGTAAATAAGGGAGTGAGTGTGTGAGAGAGTGTGAGTGAGGGGTCCAAATCGGACATACACACAGCACACACATACATTTTACTTTTTATTTTAAAAGTGGAACATAAGTTTGTGTTATTTATGTTTCTACCCCCACCACTTCTCGTTTTTGACAGTTTTTACTAATTCCTCGGTTTATTGATTTTATTGGTCCTAAAGCTTCACTAATATTTATTAATGATTATTTAGTTGACCAAAATTGTTACGAGTCTACTTGACCCGCTTAAAGACACGTTTTCCCGGTTACCTCGAAAACGCGCTTTAAGGTTCGTTAGTGGTTTTAATCCGTTTTAAGGATCCGTTTTCTTCGGGAGTTGTTCCCATATATTATTTAGGTCTTATTAAACCTTTAGAATCCCTATAATACTCTAACCGAGGTCTCATACCTCCTATGGTTATTTAACGCTTATTTAGCGTTTTCCGCTTTTTAAGCATTTATTTATTCTTTTGGATTTGTTTTTCCTTACCAGTATTAATTAGGTACCCTTAGGCCCTTAAATACGTATTAGATTAATTTTAATCCCTATATTTGAGTTCGGGGTATTTCACATATTCCCACTAGATTATTAACTACACAAGTGCAATACCAAAACACTCAGTCCTACAGAGTGCAGAGGCGTAAACCCTCAGCAGTTAATATCTAATGAGACAACCAGATAGGAGGAACCAATAATCATGAAAGTTGTACATTCAAGGCTCAGTTAGTCACATCAAGCTGAGTTAGTCACATAAGCAGTTTCCTTTTGAAATCCATTCAAGATCAGTTGGTGTTTTCCAAAACATTCCATAGAGTCCGTTAGCAAAAGTATCTGAATACGAGAAATCGTACCTGATTAACATTGTAGCAGTTCTAGTAGACTCGTGCAAATACCCAATAATACTCTGAGGAATATAAAGATAGTCTATTATCAATAACTTACTAAGTTAAACTTAAATAAATTCCTCACTCTTATTTATAGTCTCAATTGTCTTCTAAGCTCTCGCATAAATGTTATGTATATCCTTTGACTTATTTTGGAAGGTTGTATAGCCCAAGGTTGTAAGATCAAGGAATGTATTTTATTAACACTTGTTAATGGTTCCACTCTTATCCACTTACTAATACTTAACCATAATTCTCACATTCAAGACTTTTGAGACCTTTATATCATAAGTGCATTTTATATTATTCAACTAATCTTAGAATCTCAATAATAATTCTTAAGCATAATACCTTTATTCTTACATTAGGATAAACATTGTATTATGACCTATGACGGGTTTATCTTAGAATACTATACTATTATTTTACAATGTAATGTACCACCCCTACTAATCCGGCTCCTAAAAGTAAATAACACTGTCGCGCCCCGCATCGACCCTCCAGCTAGTCTCCTGAAATAAAAATGGTTTATGGTATGGAATCAGCCCCTACTGAGTATGTTATCACATGCCCCGTCATGCCTCCTCAAACCCCTCAATTAATTGGTCGAGAGCATGAGATTCGTTACATGCAATACCGTTTTAATATTTAAACTGTAAAACATTTAACAGTAATAACCATACAATAAACACAACCATCAACACACATAATATAAACCACACAGTATAACCAATGAACAACAAGGCGAAACAACGAGAATAATAAACAAGTATCAACTCCCGTCCTTGGTATAAAGACCAATATTGTTCGCCAATGTACAAGTCTCAACTGTAATAAATGTTCGGTTATACCTAGTGACAACGTCTCGTTAAAAACGACGTGTCTCTAAATTACCCATATACTATGGCGGGTCACCCACGGCAGTAGCCACTCCAGCGGTAGAGTCTCCGACCAACAACCGTCCTAGCTCACGGGAAATTTTCTTGATACTTGCGGACCCGTACGCGGACATCCTGGTATCGTTTTTGTGATCACACGCGCACCAAGAGCCACATCCTCTTGGCTTTGTTATGTTAATTAATTATACCATCGCATCGCATTACCAATTTTTCTAACACAGCAGACTAAGGTCGTTAGTCCAATCCGGAGTCTGTAAACTCGGGATCCAGTGTTAGATATGAAAGCGGCGTTAGAAAGGCCAATGCTCCGTATTAAAGTCTCGGATAATATGTATATCTTATTATCCTAGTGCTACAACGTTTTCTGATGATCCTTATATTACATATAAGATAGCACCATAGCCGCTAGTTCGTTTATATATATAGGTCATATATACGAACCAATACTGTTAACGCAACAACAGTAAATAATAAGCAGCTAAAAATATACAGTTCATGCATATTTATTCACACAATCAGACAAACAATCTTATCACAGATTACACAGAAGTCTGAACTGAGGAAGCCCTCAGAGACAATCAGAGACACGTAACAACATACCGTTCACCCTGAATGTATAACCGTGGAGTATGAATCAGCTAGATCCGATGCTCCCCGTGTCGTCTCTAACAGTCTAATAATACATAACGCTACTGATTAGAATCCCGTATAACGACATAACTCTACGGTACCCCGTACCGTCACTAATACCTCCCGGTTAATCCCCCGTTATTAACTGTCAACGTTTGTCGGGTTTTCGGCTTAACTCGGGATTGGAAAAACGTTATATTACATGCGTAGTCGTGCTTCGTATATTAATATACTTAAAGTTTGAACTTGGTTATCGCATGTAATTCAATATACCCTTGTATATTATATAGTTTGTTTCTATATTGCATGTATAATTCTTAATCATATATTATACATTTCACCTTAGTATTTATTTTCCAAAGGTTATTTTTCCGAGTTTAATGTAGTATAATTCATATGTAAAAATACTTTGAATTATATAAATCCTTATTATTCCATGTATACTCCTAACATTAGAATTTCCATATCTAATGTTTGTAATTCTTTTCTCTTTATCTTATATCATTTTAATTATGATAATATATGGTTATTGAACCATATTATATTTTTCCACCATAACATATATTTATTTATATACATGTATTATGGGACTATTTATTATATGGTAAGTCTTTATAATATATTCATTCTCTTTTAATGAATATTTCTTATATTATAAATGTTACACCCTTATAACATTAAAAACCATATTATAAATTTTCATTCAAAAATGCCCATATTACCGAACAGCACCTTTTCTTAAATATTTACAAAATCCACCACATAATTATATAATGTTATATTATAGTTATATAACATATTATGACATTTATGTCATTAAAACAATTATAACCTATAGTTATAAATTGTTATAAATACCAAACAGCCCCTTATACTCTCGGTTTTTATATATCTCCCACTATACTTCCATAAATTACAAATCAACCCCAAATTATATTTCATTGTTACATATATATATACCTTATATTATAATCCTTAAACCTTAATATAATTATAACCTATAGTTTTAAAGGCTTATAATTACCGAACAGACCCTAGGGTCTGTTTTAATTAATTCCTACCACCTAACTTTGTATAATTACCAAATCTCCCCAATTTATAATACATAGTTTTCTAATGTCATTAAAACTATATATTATACATATATCTTATAAAACCTTATATAACTCCAAAAATTACCAAACTATACCAAAAGGTTATAAATATCATTCCTAACCTTATACTTTCTATAATTCTCGGTTTATACCCATATGTTACCCATTTGTAACAATGTATGAAATATCATATATTATATATAATTCATAAACTCCAAATTTAACCAAATAAACTTCTAAAAATTCCTAATAACCTAAGGTCTGTTCTAAATTCCATTTAGTACCCCAAGTTTCAAATCACAATATCACCCCATCTCTTATAAATCTTTTACAATTTAATAACTATCTTATTATAAGGTAGTATTTTAATTCTTAAATTCTCCAAACTTGGTCAAAGTCTCCTATATAGTCAACTTTGACTTCTAATGCCAAATTGGACCCAAACTCTCGGTAATTACCAATTATACCCTATACTTTTCTATTTTTACAATTTTGACCCAAAACTTTATAAAATGTTATAATTTTTATTAAATTCATTTAAAAACCCTAAATTCCTCTAAATTAAGCCCACGGCTTTAATTTTACTAGTAATTACCGTTTGACCCCAAACTTAATTATATAAGCATAAATTAAATTAAATAAGCTTTAAACTTAAATTAAAATGGCCTAATGACATGGCCTTATTACAACTTTGCTTTATAACATAAAATTACACATAAATAGCTCAAATATACTATAAACTCTCGGCCTTGCTGTAGCTTATTTATTTTTCCACATAATGTCATAATTTGACCATTATGTTAATTAAATCACTTAAATGACTAGCTTAATTTATAGTCATTTTTTCCACTTAGGTTAAAATCACCCATATAAACAACTCCACTCTCGGCACATATAATATATGAGCTGAAAAATCATAAAATCATAAGTTTAAGGTGTTTATACCTTGGTTTATCCTTAACACAACTCGGCAGCTTGGAAAAAATCACCACATCATTTAGACATGTTTAATACACCAAAATAAGATATGGTTATACTCCAAGCATGAGCTAACCATAAAGAACAATTAAATGTAAGATTTAAGGCAAAAATCACCTTAAAAATGCAAGGTAGTCTCCAAAGGGTTTCGGCCTGAATTAAACACACCACATGGTGTTAAATTCACCATAAAAACATGGGGAATAGCTAGACAACAACAAGTGCTATGGTAATAGGTTTTACCTTGGCAAAATGCCTTAAAGAATGATTTTCCTTTGATTTTCGGCCACCCTTGCTCCAAATGGTTAACCACATGAATCAACATGAAATATGAAGATTATGAGTGAATAAACTCATAGAAATCAGAAGAAGAAAACCGGATGGAGAATAGAAATCCTTAAGGTATGTTTTTACCTTATAATGTAAATTTTGACCACCTTGGTCCCAAAGCTTGCTTCAGCCGAGATTTTGTTGTTCAAGGTTTAAAACACTGAGAATGAGCCATGGAAAGTGATAGATTATAAGCTCCATGTGTAGGTAATGAAGAGATGAAGAAAAAGAGCTAAAATATGCCTTAAACCATTACCTTAGGTGCAAAAGAGATGATTTGCCTTGAATGCTCAAGAACACAGCTTGAGAGGTTTAGGAATGCTAATGGCTGGCTGGAATGGGACAAGAGGAAAGAGAAAGAAAGAAAATGTGTTTTAATGAATGAAAAGTAGAAAATGGAATAGTAAATGGTGATTCACCAAATTGGCTAGATATTTGTATTAAAGTTGAATGTGCTGTCCTCCTTGCTCAATGCTGCCGACTTATAGGTAAGATGAGTCATTATTGACCATTGACTATACTTAGTCAATTTTGCTTAAAAATGCACTATTTGGATTACTATTCACAAATGAATGCCATATTTCTGATTTTTTTTGAAATCTTGGATTTAGACCTTCTAATGTGGTACATTATAGTACATTAGTATAACAAGGTCTAATCCAATGCCTAACACCACTCAAAACCCACTCAGAAAGTCAATTTTCTCAAAAACGTGCTTTAAGGAATTTTAAAGCACATTTTGTGTTAGAACATGTTTTAGAGCTTGGTTTCCTTTGAGAATGGTTTATAATGTTCATTACTTCATTATAATACTTAGGAATCCACTTTGGATCCTATTTGAGGTCATACAGTCTTTATGGTGCTTTAAAGCACATTTTTGGCTTTACCGATCTTAAGGCATGTTTTGCCTTGTTGAGATCTTTAGATTGTTCCCCAATGGTATTTAGATGTTTATTAACCATCTTAGATCATTAATAGATCATTTAATTAAGTTTTTAAGGTTAGGGGTATTTCAATCTACCCCCCTTAAAAAGGCTTCGTCCCGAAGTCCTTACTCATCTACAGTTCACCTAAGGAATCCAGTTCCACTAAGTAATCAAACAGACCATCGCTAGGGAGTAACTCCCACTAGGTTCAGACCTAGTCTATATGTATCGTGATTGATACAGCACATATCAAATAGCCGAAACTCATGGCATAACTCATTCATATCATAGCACTAAACAAGGTGCACATCCAACTCATCAACAAAAGTACTCAGCGGTACTATATATATATACTCAAACAGGTGCACTAAGGCACATACATAAGATGTATCAAACATACAATCATCCAAACAAACATGTATGACCACCAAAACACACCACAAAAACAAGACCTAATGCATAACATATGCGCAAGCCAAGTGGCGTCTACCCCCCTTAAAAAGGGTTTGACCACGAACCCGTATAAGTATCACAGCCACTACTCGAAGAGTGCTGGATACTTCGCTCTCATGGAGTCCTCTAACTCCCATGTAGCCTCCTCCACCTCATGGTTCGACCAGAGAACCTTGACCATGCTAACGGTCTTGTTCCTAGTCTGCCTCGTCTTCGTATCGAGAATGCGGAGTGGTACTTCCTCATATCGTAGAGCGGGGTCCAACTCTAAAGTCTCTGGCTGTAAAACGTGCGATGGATGGGGCACATACCTCTTCAACTGTGAAACGTGAAAGACGTCGTGCACCCTCCCGAGCTCTGCTGGCAAATCCAGTCTGTAGGCTAACGGGCCCACTCGCTCCCTAATCGCATAAGGTCCAACATACTTCGGGCTCAACTTGCCCTTCTGCCCGAACCGGAAGATCCCCTTCATGGGTGACACTCTAAGGAATACCATGTCGTCGGTAGTGAACTCAATGTCCCTCCTCCTGGTGTCTGCATTGATTTCTGCCGGTCCTGAGCTGCCCTCATGTTCCTATGAATCTGTAGGACATCCTCCTTGATCTGCTCTAGGTACTCTGGTCCTAGAAGCGTAGTCTCGCTGGCCTCATCCCAGCATAAAGGAGTCCTACACGGTCTACCGTAAAGTGCCTGGAACGGTGGCATCTGTATCGAGTGGTAGGGTAGCTGTTGTTGTAGGCGAACTCTATCAGATGTAGACGCTCTAACCAGCTCCCCTGAAAATCCAAGGCACATGCTCTCAACATGTCCTCTAGTGTCTGGATGGTCCTCTCACTCTGACCGTCGGTCTGTGGATGGAATGCCGTACTAAGCTTCAACTTCGTACCCAAGGCTTCCTGAACCTGACCCCAGAATCTGGACAAAAATCGAGGGTCCCTGTCAGACACAATGGTCTTTGGCACACCATGGTGCCGGATCACCTCCTTCTGGAACAAGTCCGCTAACTTCGGGACCTTCCAGGTATCCTTCATAGCTACAAACTTTGCCACCTTCGTAAGACGATCTACAATGACCCAAATCGTGTTCAGTCCTCCCTTAGTCGGTGGGAGACCGACAACGAAATCCATCGAGATGTCCTCGAACTTCCAGCAAGGAATAGGCATAGACTGCACTAAACCGCCGGGTCTCCTATGCTCAAACTTAACCTTCTGACAGGTCAAGCATCTAGCCACGTAGTCAGCTACATCCTTCTTCATCCCGCTCCACCAGAAATGGACCTTCAAGTCCTTGTACATCTTCGAAGAACCGGGGTGGACGGATAAGGACGAGCAATGAGCCTCCTGGAGTATCTTCTCCTTCAGGTCAGGAGAAGACTCTGGAATACATAACCGGCCATTCAGTCGAATCATGCCATCATCACACTGTTCGAAGTCATACTTCTGACTCTCAAAACAACCCTCTAACATCCTCTGCCTGATACTCTGCATATACTGATCACTCTCCTGTGCAGCTCGTATCTCATCAATCAGACTACTGCCCGCTAATAGTGTAAACAATGAATGAGCTCTGCGGCTCAGGGCGTCGGCTACTACATTCGCCTTGCCCTCCTTGTACCTCAGGTCTATGTCGTAGTCCTTCAAGAACTCGACCCATCTTCTCTGTCGCATGTTCAGCTCCTTCTGAGTGAAGAGATGCTGTAAACTCTTGTGATCAGAGTAGAGTGACTGTCACACCGTATAGATAATGTCGCCAGATCTTCAAAGCGAAGACTACTGCGCCTAACTCAAGGTGTGTGTGGGGTAATTCACCTCGTGCTTCTTCAGCTGTCGGGATGCGTAGCAACTACCTTCCCGTGCTGCATAAGCACACAGCCTAGACCGGTTCCAGAGGCATCACAATATACCTCGAACCCATCGGTGCCCTCAGGGATAGTAAGAACGGGCGATGTCAGGAGATCCTTCGTCTGAAAGGACTGCTCGCACTCGGCAGACCATAAGAACTGGGACTCCTTCTTCATGAGATTCGTCATCGGTTTGGCCACCTTGGAGAAGTCCTTCACGAACCTTCGATAATAACCGGCCAAACCCAGAAAGCTGCGGACGTCTGTAACGTCTTCGGCCTCGGCCAACTCTTCACTGCCTCAATCTTAGCAGGGTCTACAGATATCCCGCTCGCTGATATAATGTGTCCAAGGAATGACACGCTGTCCAACCAGAACTCACACTTCGAGAGCTTGGCATACAGCTGGTTCTCTCTCATGATACTCAAAACCTGTCTCAAATGTAACTCATGCTCCTCGGTCTTTGAATAGACCAGGATATCGTCGATGAAGACCACAACTGAACTATCAAGCTGCTCTCTGAAGAGACGGTTCATCAAATCCATGAAAATGGCTGGCGCATTCGATAACCCGAATGGCATAACAGTGAACTCGTAGTGTCCATACCGTGTCCTGAAGCTGTCTTCTCCACATCACCCTCTGCAATCCTGATCTGATGGTAGCCAGATCTGAGATCTATCTTCGAGAACACACTGGCCCCTCTCAGTTGGTCAAATAAGTCATCTATCCGTGGCAACGGGTACTTGTTCTTGACCGTGACCGCATTAAGCTCGCGGTAGTCGATGCAGAGTCGCATACTGCCGTCCTTCTTCTTGACGAACAGTACTGGAGCACCCCAAGGAGAAACACTAGGTCGAATGAATCCCTTGTCGAGGAGGTCCTCCAGCTGTAGCTTCAGCTCCCTCATCTCAGCCGGCGCCATACGGTAGGGCGCCTTAGCAATAGGGCCCGTACCTGGCAACAAGTCGACGGCGAACTCAACCTCGCGCACAGGCGGCATGCCTGGCAGCTCATCAGGAAACAAGTCGGGGAAATCTACCACGACTGGAATGTCTGAGTCCATCACGTCGCTCTGTCTCGTGTCCTGTACATAACAGAGGAAGGCTTGTCGGCCCTTCCTAACGTCCTTCATCAGGGACAGTGCTGACACGATCTTGACAGTCGGCTCTCTCCTCACACTGCGGTATGACACTGTCTTGCCGCTCGGCCCCTTCAGCAGTAGTCGATGCTCTGCACAATGTAGGCGGCCCCTATGCTTCTGCAGCCAATCCATGCCCACTATAACGTCGAAGCCCAAGTTCTTGAACTCGATCAGTCGATGGGGAAGGTCTCAGTCATGATGCTGATCTCTAACCCCGTGTACTGTCTGGTGCAACCAACTTTCTCCTTCGAAGGAAGGGTGACTGAAAAGTCAGAAAGCTGTTCGGGGGCAGCCCCCAGCTTCTTAGCAAATGCCGAGGAAATAAAAGAATGCGAAGCCCCTGAGTCGAACAATATGGAAGCACTCACACCATCAACAGGAAAGGTACCTGAGATCACCTCTCGTATTAGCATCGAGTCCCAATAAATCACTAATTTACTGTTGGTTGTAATTGTCATACCTGTGATGACATTACCGGACTCCTTGGCTTGCGCCATATCTAGGATGCATATGGTACCCTCCTTTCCATTTTCGTGGCCTGAAGTTATGAATTAACGGTATCAACAAACTGAACACATATACTTGAAGGTACAAAAACTCTTATTTCATTCATCCAACTGTATACAAGTTACACACTTAGCTACTACTATTACATCAGTACTGTCTGAAAGTTAAATTTAAACGGCCAGGTCGGATGTGGGTCTCATTCACTAGAGCTGGTGGGGCGGTATTGAGCTTAATGCTCTTAATTCCATGATATACTAGCCTCGACTCTCCACCAAATACCAACACATCCCCAGACTTGAGGATGATCTTGCTTGCTAGATCCATCCTCTTCTGGTCTCCATAGATGAACTCAGCATCATCGCCGATGGAGAATGACACAACCGGTATTCCTCTGGTGATGGACTCGGTCGTCTCATCACGGTCCTGGTGCATCCCAAGCTTTCCTCCCTGCTCGTAGTAGTTGACGATGCAGACGTCAGGTGTCATGTCGGGTAATGGATAAGTCTCACAGTCTTGAGCAATATCCATTGCGTTTCTCACCAAGGTTAGGAAACTCTCAGGTATCCTAGGTATTGATACGCCACCTACCATCCTCACCTCTCGATAAACCCTAGCTTGCGGATCCCAATCTTTCCCTAAGCACATCATGTGCAATTTCATCTTAGAACCACTACTAAATACAGGGGTATAAAATCCTCCCATGCCCTTACCCAAAGCTCTACACTCATTCACTATGGCGATTTGCTCATCTAGGGTTAGGAACTCTCTGAGAAGTATCATGCCCGGTCTGACCACATGACACAACTCGCCAGGGTACTCCCGTCTTTCTTCCACGGGTCTAGGTGATCTCTGTCTTGTGAGTGTGGGATAGCAGATATCGAAGTCTCCTAAGAGATAAAAGGTTTCCTAGGTAAGTCGTTTATCTAAAGGTAATTAAAACACACATTCATGCTAAGGTAAAGCGTTTAACACTTAGTCATGCTCTCATACAATGGTTAAGGTTTCAAATGCTAACCTTCACCGCGCTGGGTACTAGTACCAGCGCCCGAAGCTCCCGCTGCATTCAGCACACGGTTGCCCGGCGGGTTCCTCTGGGTCTGCTGCTGCTGCCCCTTCTGGGCTGGGGGCGCCTGCCCCTTCTGGCCACCTCGAGCTCCACCTCCTCCAGTAGGTGCGCTCTGAGTCCCCTTCGAGGGCGGTACGCTCGGCTCTCCGGATTCGCGAAGCACTCGAACGACCTATGACCTTTCTTCCCACAGTGGTGGCAGTCCACCGCTTGCCCGGAGCAGTCAACACCCGGGTGGTCTTTACCACAACGCTTGCAGTGAAAGTGGCGCTGGGGTGCAGAACCTATTATCATAAACAATCTGATTAATACAAGGACGGTAATGGATAGTGTAATGCACAACTCATTCACGAGGTTAGATCGCTTACCCTTAGGGGGTGCAGATCTGAGAGGCTGGACATCATAGGTAGGCCCGGTCAGCATCGGAACCTTCTCCTTGCCCTTCTGGCTGGCCTGCTCCTTCTCTTCTCCCTCCAGGAGAACTTTTTCTTCCTGTGATCGTCAAAGTGTTAGGAATAGCAGGTATAAAAGCAGGCAGCAAGTAAGTAATTTAAATGAATTAAATAACTTAAAAGCGGTTCTTACTTCCCGCCCTTGCTGCCTCCGCCTCCAGCCACAACCTCAGCCTCCTTCTCGGGGGCCTTACGCTTCTGCCCCTGGCTGTCATCCCGGCTGTTCACCAACAGCTCGGTCCGAGAAGCAGCATCATAGCACTCCTACAATGCATCAATGAGTTCCCCGAAACTTGTAATAAATCAAACTGAGTTACAAGGTATAAACTGTCAACTAATTTACCTGGACCGTAGGGTATAAAGCAGCACCCATGGCGGCCTTGATAGCATATCGTAGCCCGCCTCTGAACTTCTCCACCTTCACGATGTCAGAATACACAAATCCCGGGACAAAGTCCAACAGCCCGATGAATGAGGAGTAGTACTGATCCCTGTCAGACTACCCTGCCCTAGAGCCTCGAACTCTTCCCTCTTCCTCTGCTTCAAGTGAGCAGGATAGTACTTCTCTCTCAGCAACTCCACAAAACCCGTCCAACCGAAACCCTCTATAGAAGTGTAGTGTGCCTTCACGGACCTCCACCAAGTGCTGGCGGCGTCCCTCAGATGGAAGGCTGCTATACCGACCCGGTGCTCAGGCACAGAATGGCGTCAAAGGCCTTCTCATGCTCGATAATATATCTCTCCAGGACGGTGGGGTCAGCTACTCCGTCGTAAGTAGGTACTCGTGTGTTGGCGACGCTCTTTAGCCAGTTTGGCTCTCGTGCGGTACGGGTGGGACTACGGGTGGCGCTCCGATCTGGATGCCTCCCATCTGGTAGCTGAGCAAAGACGGCAGCTACCGTCTCAGCAACGCCCACGGCATGGGTCTCAGGAGGACCTCCTCAGGACCCGCCGCCTCTACCTCTGCCTCTACCTGACAGACGACCTCTAGTAGACATCTGAAGAATTCAGAATCAAAGTCAACACTCGGTATAAATACCGTACTTTTCTCAACCATAAGTTCACATAGCCCTGAAAGGCGTCAAACATATTGTCCCTGACAATCTCCTAATTCCAACTTCCTCCTTCCAACTTCCTCGCATTGTGTACTTGTATATGAATAACCTAAGCTCACGGACTTAAACTACCTATCTCGTGTAATCAGAGCGGTACTCCGCTCTATACCACTTTGTACACCCCGACTAATATCGCGACTCCTAATCATAGTATAACGTCGTACTCAATAAAAAAATCGCAGCGGTAAATAACAAGATTGTCGTTCTAAATGGTGTCTGTTATCACTCGCACATACGGGTGATAACGGTTACATGATAAATCAACATACAAAACGTATTCCCGTAGTGACCACAGAGATAGATAGTAGTGCTGAAATAAACTAAAATATATACAAACAACAACCGTCTTATACAAAACCGTACACGTGAGCGTCAAACCAATATACACCCCTCGGTTACGAAACCCGAGTTCCAAACTAACTGTAGTCTCAACCGTACCAAGTCTAAACAAAAAATAAATACAATGTCGCGCCCCGCGTCGACCCTCCAGCCTAGTCTCCTGAAATAAA
The DNA here is from genome assembly GCA_023374045.1 of Limonium bicolor. Lineage (NCBI taxonomy): Eukaryota > Viridiplantae > Streptophyta > Magnoliopsida > Caryophyllales > Plumbaginaceae > Limonium > Limonium bicolor. The sequence continues at coordinate 360,420,893 of CM041778.1, read as the reverse complement.
AAATGGTTTTTGGATGGAATCAGCCCCTGCTGAGTATGTTATCACATGCCCCATCATGCCTCCTCAAACCCCTCAATTAATGGTCGAGAGCATGAGATTCGTTACATGCAATTACCGTTTTAACATTTAAACTGTAAACATTTCACAGTAATAGCCATACATAAACACAACCATCAACACACATAATATAAACCACACAGTATGACCAATGAACAACAGGGCAAACAACGATAATATAAACAAGTATCAACTCCGTCCTTGGTATAAAGACCAATATTGTTCGCACAATGTACAAGTCTCAACTGTAATAAATGTCGGTTATAACCTAGTGACAACGTCTCGTTAAAAACGACGTTTCTCTAACTATTCCCATTATACTATGGCGGGTCCCCCACGGCAGTAGCCACTACAGCGGTAGAGAGTCTCTGACCAACGAACCGTCCTAGCTCGCGGGAAATTTTCTTGATACTGCGGACCCGTACGCGGACATCCTGGTATCGTTTTTGTGATCACAGCGCGCACCAAGAGCCATCTCTTGGTTTGTTATGTTAATTAATTATACCCATCGCATCGCATTACCCAATTTTTCTAACATAGCAGACTAAGGTCGTTAGTCCAATCCAGAGTCTGTAAACTCGGGATCCAGTGTTAGATACGAGAGCCGTAGAAAGGCCAATGCTCTGTATTAAAGTCTCGGATAATATGTATATCTTATTATCCTAGTGCTACACGTTTTTACTGACGATCCTATATTACATATAAGATAGCACCATAGCCGCTAGTTCGTTTTATATAATAGGTTCATATATACGAACCAATACTGTTAACGCAACAACAGTAAATAATAAGCAGCTAAAAATTATAGTTCATGCATATTTATTCACACAATCAGACAAACAATCTATCACAGATTACACAGAAGTCTGAACTGAGGAAGCCCTCAGAGACAATCAGAGACACGTAACAACATACCGTTCACCCTGAATGTATAACCGTGGAGTATGAATCAGCTAGATCCGATGCTCCCCGTGTCGTCTCTAACAGTCTAATTAATACATAACGCTACTGATTAGAATCCCGTATAACGACATAACTCTACGGTACCCCGTACCGTCACTAATACCTCCCGGTTAATCCCTCGTTATTAACTGTCAATGTTTGTCGGGTTTTCGGCTTAACTCGGGATTTGGAAAAATGTTATATTAAATGCGTAGTCACGTCTCGTATATTAGTATACATAAAGTTTGAACTTGGTTATCGCATGTAATTCAATATACCCTTGTATATTATATAGTTTGTTTCTATATTGCATATATAATTCTTAATCATATATTATACATCCCACCTTAGTATTTATTTTCCTAAGGTTTGTTTTTCCAAGTTAAATGTAGTATAATTCATAAGTAAAAATACTTTGAATTATATAAATCCTTATTATTCCATGTATACTCCTAACATTAGAATTTCCATATCTACTGTTTGTAATTCTTTTCTCTTTATCTTATATCATTTTAATTATGATAATACATGGTTATTGAACCATATTATATTTTTCCACTCCATAACATATATTTATTTCTATACATGTATTATGGGACTATTTATTATATGGTAAGTCTTTATAATATATTCATTCTCTTTTAATGAATATTTCTTCTTTTATAAATGTTACAACCCTTATAACATTAAAAACCATATTATAAATTTTCATTCAAAAATGCCCATATTACCGAACAACACCTATTTTCTTAAATATTTACAAAATCCACCACATAATTTATATAATGTTATATTATAGTTATATAAAACATATTATGACATTCATGTCATTAAAACAATTATAACATATAGTTATAAATTGTTATAAATACCAAACAGCCCCTTATACTCTCGGTTTTTATTAACTCCCACTATACTTCCATAAATTACAAATCAACCCCAAATTATATTTCATTGTTACACTTATAATATATACCTTATATTATAATCCTTAAACCTTAATATAATTATAACCTATAGTTTTAAAGGCTTATAATTACCGAACAGACCCTAGGGTCTGTTTTAATTTAATTCCTACCACCAAACTTTGTATAATTACCAAATCTCCCCAATTTATAATATATAGTTTTCTAATGTCATTAAAACTATATGTTATACATATATCTTAATTAAACCTTATATATAACTCCAAAAATTACCAAACTATACCAAAAGGTTACAAATATCCTTCCTAACCTTATACTTTCTATAATTCTCGGTTTATACCCATATGTTACCCATTTGTAACAATGATATGAAATATCATATATTATACTTATATAATTCATATAAACTCCAAATTTAACCAAATAAACTTCTAAAAATTCCTAATAACCTAAGGTCTGTTCTAAATTCCATTTAGTACCCCAAGGTTTCGGAAATCACAATATCACCCCAATTCTTATAAATCTTTTACAATTTAATAACTATCTTAATATAAGGTAGTATTTTAATTCCTTAAACTCTCCAAACTTGGTCAAAGTCTCCTATATAGTCAACTTTGACTTCTAATGCCAAATTGGACCCAAACTCTCGGTAATTACCAATTATACCCTATACTTTTCTATTTTTACAATTTTGACCCAAAACTTTATAAAATGTTATAATTTTTATTAAATTCATTTAAAAACCCTAAATTCCTCTAAATTAAGCCCACAGCTTTATATTTTACTAGTAATTACCGTTTGACCCCAAACTTAATTACATACGCATAAATTAAATTAAATAAGCTTTTAAACTTAAATTAAAACGGCCTAATGACATGGCCTTATTTCAACTTTGCTTTATAACATAAAATTACACATAAATAGCTCAAAATATACTATAAACTCTCGGCCTTGTTGTAGCTTATTTATTTTTCCACATAATGTCATAATTTGACCATTATGTTAATTAAATCACTTAAATGACTAGCTTAAATTATCTATGTCATTTTTTCCCACACTTAGGTTAAAATCACCCATATAAACAACTCCACTCTCGGCACATATAATATATGAGCTGAAAAATCATAAAATCATAAGTTTAAGGTGTTTATACCTTGGTTTATCCTTAACACCAACTCGGCAGCTTGGAGGAAAAATCACCACATCATTTGGACATGTTTAATACACCAAAATAAGATATGGTTATACTCCAAGCATGAGCTAACCATAAAGTACAATTAAATGTAAGATTTAAGTCAAAAATCACCTTAAAAATGCAAGGTGGTCTCCAAAGGGTTTTGGCCTGAATTAAACACACCACATGGTGTTAAATTCACCATAAAAACATGGGAAATAGCTAGATAACAACAAGGTGCTATGGTAATAGGTTTTACCTTGGCAAAATGCCTTAAAGAATGATCTTTCCTTTGATTTTCGGCCACCCTTGCTCCAAATGGTTAACCCACTGAATCAACATGAAAATATGAAGATTATGAGAGAATAAAATCATAGAAATCAGAAGAAGAAAACCGGATGGAGAATAGAAATCCTTAAGGTATGTTTTTACCTTATAATGTAAATTTTGACCACCTTGGTCCCAAAGCTTGCTTCAGCCAAGATTCTTTGTTGTTCAAGATTTAAAACACTGAGAATGAGCCATGGAAAGTGATAGATTATAAGCTCCATGTATAGGTAATGAAGAGATGAAGAAAAAAAGCTAAAATATGCCATAAACCATTACCTTTGGAGCAAAAGGGATTGATTTGCCTTGAATGCTCAAGAACACAGCTTGAGAGGTTTAGGGAATGCTAATGGCTTGGCTGGAATGGGACAAGATGAAAGAGAAAGAAAGAAAATGTGTTTTAATGAATGAAAAGTAGAAAATGGTATAGTAAATGGTGATTCACCAAATTGGCTAGATATTTTGTATTAAAGTTGGATGTGCTGTCCTCCTTGCTCCATGCTGCCGACTTAATAAGGATAAAGATGAGTCATGTATTGACCATTGACTATACTTAGTCAATTTTGCTTAAAAATGCACTATTTGGATTACTATTCACAAATGAGTGCCATATTTCTGATTTTTTTTGAAATCTTGGATTTAGACCTTCTAATGTGGTACATTTAGTACATTAGTATAACAAGGTCTAATCCAATGCCTAACACCACTCATAACCCACTCAGAAAGTCAATTTTCTCAAAAACGTGTTTTAAGGAATTTTAAAGCACATTTTATGTTAGAACATGTTTTAGAGCTTGGTTTCCTTTGAGAATAGTTCTATAGTGTTCATTACTTAATTATAATACTTAGGAATCCACTTTGGATCCTATTTGAGGTCATACAATCTCTATGGTGTCTTAAAGCACATTTTTGGCTTTACCGATCTTAAGGCATGTTTTGCCTTGTTGAGATCTTTAGATTGTTCCCCAATAGTATTTAGATGTTTATTAACCATCTTAGATCATTAATATATCATTTAATTAAGTTTTTAAGGTTAGGGGTATTTCATGTAATGATTATGTATTTTATCAATATTACTAAATAATCCATTATGATTAAGTTTTCCCCCTTAACTTAATTAAGATCTACATCTTGTATATTGGAATCATAGTGTTGTAGATACATTTTATTATAACTTGATTGAGCTACTAAACTCAATTGTCATATCCTTAGTTCAGAATGACTTTTTATTATAACCGTCTAATAATCTTGTCACAAGATGTTGAATTACTTCTCATATTGAAATAACTATATTGTAATTAACTTAGACTTATCGAACTCTTACATTTAGTATTCACCAGATATATTATTTGCTTTATTATTACCTATATAATAAGGTGTTTTAGGATAACCTTTTATGTATCCTTACTTACATCTAATTTCCTAAATGTTTTATTTGTACACACCTTCCCTCCATAGACTATGTATAATCCTTTTACTAACTTCGATAAACTTAAGTCTTAAATACATTTTAAATTGCTTACAAAACCTAAGGTTTCAAAGGAATAACTTAATAAATTAATTCCCTTTATTATGGTTTAGGATAAGCTTTATATCTTAACATAAGATAAAATTTATCTAAGAATTAAATTCCCATTCATAAGTGAATTTGTCAATTATTTGATAAGATTGTCTATTCGGAAAAACCCTCACACCTTATCCTCAAATGACATATTAATATTTTTAGTGTCGTAAAGTAGATCAATATAATATCTTACGTAACTTAGTTCCTTATTATTAAAGGTTTAAAGTTTTAAATATCTAATTTCTATTTACAAACCTTTTTTTAACTACTAAATACATCACTTAATTATAAACCCACATTCTGAATATTGGTAATAAATGTATTTTATATGGCTTATCTAATTCTAAGAAACTTAAAGATTATTATTGAGATTAATTTCCTAATCATAGTTTGATATAGTTTTATATCATAATCCTTTTAATGATTTTATCCTAAAACATTAAGTTATTATTCAATACTATCAATGTTATGAAATGATTAAATCCCAACTTATTAATCCACTTCACATTTAGATGTAAAAGTATTTCATTATATAATAGGATCTATCGGTGTCACAACTTATGTAATCAAATTCCAAATATTCCTAAGTTTTAACTTATTAGATACCTAATCCAATTATCGATGTACATTCTAGTCATTAACAAATAATATTATATATTATTTAATATGGTTTATATAAATCTTAGAAATTCAAAGGTAACTTTTAAGCTAAATTCATAACCATAATTTAATATCACCCCATATAATATTCTTTATTAGTATTATGTATAGGTTTAATTTAACTTATTAATTCCTTTATATTCTATTTCCTATAAGGTATTTTACTTTTTAATTTATTTATTTTTTGTTTATATATATATATATAATATATTAGGATTTATTTAAAACATTCTTTATGTAGTTTTATTGTATTTAATTACCTCTATTAACTTTTACACATGTCCACACCTAAATATGGTTTATAAAATAAAGTATTTTCCTTAGTTTTAATTAAGTATATTAACTTCCATATTTATAGTTAATTATAAATGTAGACTGATTTTAATTCCTTGATTTAACCTAAGTTACTATTGTTTCTTTTATATATAAATATATGTATCTATATTTTTTTCTCACTTAAAGTTTATACCCAAAATACTATTAACATTCTGTATTAATGTTAGTTTAGTCTTCTTATGTTATTCCCAACCTAAAAAGTTCATTAATCAACTATACTTAATTTTTGGTTACATTAAAATCATATATTATAAGATAACTTATGAAAAATTCATAAACACAATTTTTAGAACTATTTACCCTTGTATAAAAATCTCCAATTTAATATATAGTAACTATGATATTTTAGACATATTATAAAATTTTTATTTCATAAAAAATATCTTTGTTAATTATCTCAATAAATCCAAAACACTCAGAAATTACAAAAATTATAAACTTACGTTTAAAAACTCAAAACCCATATAATTTAAATGAAAGTAAATTGAATTTTAAGGAATCTATGGTTAACATTTCGTGTCAAAATACATTAGGGAAGATCATTAACTAAATCCAACAAGTTAGAGTATTTTCCTATAATTTATTCTGATTTATAATACCATTAACTCCCACGTATTAATCTCGGCCGTTCGTTCTCCTTAACTACGATCGGACGGCCCATAATGTTGTAGTTCATCAGAAAACCCCCAAAACGTTACGAGTGAGATTCGATCGATTCCCTCAATCCACAGGACGAAACTCGGTGATTCTTGTTTCATTGGATTCGAAATTTAAAAACGAAACTAATGGTGCCGATTTCACGACCTATAATGCAGTGTACTGGAAGATCGAATCTGGGAAATTTTCGAAGTTAGTGTTCATATCAGTCTAATTCGATTTTGACAAATTCTCTCAATATAGTGCGTAATAGGTTAAATTGATAGATGAGTATGTTCGAGAATGCAAAAACGAGTAACATAGATGGTCGAATTTGGTCGGAATCGTACCGGAGATGCGCCGGCAAGGCAAATCGAATTCGTTTTCTGGAAAAATCGGTTTTATGTGCTGTCAACTTCACGGGTCAACTCGCACCAACTGAGAGAGATTTGATCCACAAAATCTATCACAATACAAACTAGACATGTAACTCTAAACATTGGTGGAAGAATCATGGAAAACGAAGAACTAGGGAGAAAGTTATAGATCCATAAAGATCTGAGTTTACCATTTCGTTTCTAGAAAAATTCTGGGCAAAAACCCGACGTGATCGAGTTGGTAACTTTAGACACTTATATCTTCCACATGATTGAGAATCATCCTTAGGTGTAAACATGAAAGTTATAGAGGGATTAGAGATCTACAAAACAAGCTAAATAAAATGAATTTTGATTGTGAGATGAAGAAGTTATGATGAGACGAAGCTTACATCATAAACAATTAATACAAAAAACTTGAACTACTTTAAAATTTAAAATGAACAGTTGTATGATGCTCACCGTACAACCTGTTGTACAATAGTATTTGCCATTAGTGGTACCCGTGGATGAGAGTGGAAACGTGAGAATGTTCTTCTTCTGCTTGTCAGTATTGAGTGGAATGTTTGGTATGAAAAAGCTATTTGTAGTATATTTTTTTCAAAAATTAGATATTTGATTAAGATAAATGATTACAAATCTAAGGCGTCATAGTCTAGTAGTTAGGAGGAGACGATGATAATTAAAGGCGACGTTAGAATTAATATCGAAAAGAGCTCGTGCTGAGGGTGCGGTGCACTAAGGTGACCATCCTGTCATAATGTAACGATGTGTAAGGAAGTCGTACTGGGTCTCCTAGTCCATAGTCGGGGTTAATTCGATGGGAGACAACTGAGGTCAGTCTTGTCCGGCAGGTTAACTTCCTATCCAGAAGCCAGTGAAAGCATTCTTTTGAGAGAAGTACAAATGGGGGATAATAGTGTCGGGAAATTAAGGCACCACAGGTGTAACACCCCAACCGCGAATCCTATGCTTACCGTCTAATCGTCCTATTAATCCTACGAGTTTGCAGCGGAATTACTACATACTTACTACGGCGGGTGAAACAATGCCGCTAACCGCCCATACGGCTAGCTAGGCTACTAATACTTACAGTCACGGTCTGATGAACATAACATACCGAGCTACTATTATAATGCATACTGAATACAAAATAACCTACTTACATTCATGGATCACCGAGTATTTAAGGTATTACATTACATCCTTCACCATACTTCCAAAAAGAATGAATTTCTAAGGCTACTCATCTATACCAACTCCATTCTATCAAAATCCAAAAGGGCCCCATGGTACACCGGCTAATCAAAAGTTACAGCCATGTACTACTCAGTACACCCGTCATAAATTCATAATCCAGTGTTTACAATCCAAAAAGAAAGACAAGGAATTTAAACTTCAATTCTCCTAGTCTTCAACCTTCACGAGCACCTGCGTGTAGTAAAAATGGTGCCCCAAGGGGCTCAGCAAACGCTGCATATGGACTCCGCATATACCGCGTGCTAGCTAGGGCACGCCGACTATTTGACGTCCACTAAACATGCAGTTCATTATTTCATACATACATGCTTTTCATACATCATACATGCTATACAATTCATTACACAATTCAAGGCAACAATATCATGGCATGCATCTTACTTACCTTCACAAGGTTAGCCAAATTATGCATCCGGGTTAGTCGGAATGCTTTACTCTTTTACTCGTTACTTACTTGTTCTTACTTACAAATACTTACTTTCAATTACTTTACTTACTCATTCTTACTTACTTACTTATACTCAAGTTAAGTCGTCGGGACCTCCGGCCTTGGGGACTACACCGTCCCACATCCGGGATTTACTTGACTCACCAATCCGGGATGCTACCCACTTAAGGGATTTGGGCCGCGGACCAGTTTAAGAGTCAGGAATTGGAGCCAACCTCTCGTGACTCCGCATCCTCACGCGTGGCCGAAACTATATCGGACTTCTACTCATTCCAATTTAATTACCATTTTAAGTTAGGATGGTTAGCTTGTTAGGAATAAGTTAGAAGTCCAAACACAATAAATAACGGTCACAGAACAATACAACATACATACACACATTCATTATCATCCATACATTTCATGAATTATACAAACTATGATTTAAAGGAGATATACAACATCATACAACACTACATATTCACAAGTATGCATATTAACTCCGATTCGTGCATTTATCTTATTTGGTGATCAATTAGCACACAACACACAAATCAGAGTAACCAAGATAGCATACGGGGCATGAGGAATCCATACCGTTCACCGTTGTACGTACTTCCAAACGTCCTTCCGGTGTCACAAATCAAATCCTATTATATACATACAATTAAATGATTAATCTAACTATCATTACTTAACTCATACTTACTATGTCCTTATACTTCTTACACTTACACTTTACTTACTTACTTTTCATTACTTAGGTTTTACTTTATTACTTAACTTTGGCATGCTTTCATACACGTACTTATATACATATATATGTGGGTATATACATATATATATACATATTATTTAATTTAAATAATTTTTTTTCTTCTTTTTTTTTTGACCGGACCGGACTTGCGACCGACCTTGCAAGTCCGGTCCATTCCAGTAGCTCAGGTTACGGAAATTCTTCTGGCCGACCGGACTTGCATGTCCGGTCGCAAGTCCGGTCCATTCCAGAAGGTTTCATCGGGGAATTTTTCTGGTCCGACCGGACTTGCAAGTCCGGTCGATTCCAGTAGCATTCTGACGGGAAAATTTTCTGCTCGACCGGACTTGCAAGTCCGGTCGCAAGTCCGGTCGATTCCAGAAGCTTTCCCGTCTTGTAAATCTGGGCTCGACCGAACTTGCAAGTCCGGTCGCAAGTCCGGTCCGGCCCAGTATTTGCATTTTAATTTCTGTTTTCAGTCCTCTCTTTCACCCAATACTTCCCCTTTGTTCCTACACTTATTCCCACATGTTAACACTTATTAAACCTATTAATACACCCTAGTTCATTTCCTAACTCCTTACACAATTTTATACTCATTCACTCACCTAATTTTCTAAGTTTCACTCACACTTTCACTAGTTGTTCCCTAGTTGTGTTTTGCTACAGATTTTATTCTAACTCTCTCCATCTACAACTCCCTCTTCTAATGTCATTCCTAACACCCCTAATACATCTCGAATACATCATCTATCTCCCTCAACTTATCCTCTATCTTCCTTAATCAAAATCTGTTACACACTCACATTATTCTCCTAGTTTTAATTCTCTAAGTGTTCTAATCCTAGGCAAATTTTGCCATAGTCTCCCCTATAATTTTATACTCTCACCACATTGTTTTACTCACTTCTATATTGTCTCACCTGTTTTCAACAATCAAAATACACAAGCTCCCATATACAATACCAATACTAAAACCACACTAAAACACTACAAAATTTCCTGCACACAAACACTAATTCCCAATCTGTTTTGACAGTTTTAAAATGTCTTTTAAGGCTTCCAAATACTCATATTTCTTACACATATATACTACTCAATACCTTTTCCATTACTAAATTCAAACTTATAAAAATCTGTTACATACATATATACACAAGCTACACAATGGTGGGTATCCTTACCTTGTTTCTCTTCTAGTTTCTTTCTTCTTCTTTCTTCTTCCTTCTTCTCTACCGGTTTTGTAATCTCAATCCTCTAACACTACAACCATTCATATACACCATTCAATATTTAAAACTAACCCTAACCATTAATCAAGTTCTAATGCATATTCTAGGGTTTAGAATTTATATTACCTTGCAAGGGTTCAAATGGAGCTTGGAGTGGCTCAAGAACAATATTTCCAACTCCACCAACAAGCCAAAATCGGCTAGAACAAGAGGAAGAACACGGGTTTAGTTCATGAATCTCGTTTTGCCCACAAGGGCTAGAAAAAGATGGAGTTTTCGAAATATTTTTACCTTAGAAGAACAAGGAGAAGGAGGGCCTTCTAATGGTGGTGTTGAAACTCCAAATGGGGTATACCCTCAAAATCGAAAATGCTTGTTTTTGGATTTTGGAAAGATGAAAATGTAGGTCTTGAGGAGAGGATTACAATGGTGTAATTTTTATAATTTTTGGAAGGGGTTTACTAGAGTAACAAGAGGAGAGAAGTGGTATTTTGTGTTGTTGTTCTCATTCTTCCATGGAAATCGATGGAGGTTGAAGAAGAGGAAAAAGAGAGTGAGTGAGGGGGCTTGTTCACGTGAGGGAGGGGAAATGAGAGTAGGAGAGAGAGTGTGAGGGAGTGGGGTAGTTTTAATTATTTTGTTTGTTTGTGTATAAGAGAGGAGTGTGTGAGAGAGTGAAATAGAGGGGGGGGGGGGCGGCTGGCATACACACACACACACACACACACACTTTTCACTTTTTTATTTTAAAAGTGGACACATAAGTTTCAGTTATTATACTTCTACCCCACAACTTACCGTTTTTGACAGTTTTTACTAATATCTCGTTTTCTTGATTTTATTGGTCTAAAGCTTCACTAATATTTATTAATGATTATTTAGTTGACCAAAATTGTTACAAGTCTATTTGACCCGCTTAAAGACACGTTTTCCCGGTTACCTCGAAAAACGTGCTTTAAGGTTCGGTAATGTTTTTAAACCGTTTTTTAAAGGTCCGTTTTCTTCGGGATTTGTTCCCTTATGATTATTTACACTTAATTAAGCTTCTAAATTATTTATTAGCCTAATTAATCACTATTTTTAATTACGGGGTATTTCAATCTACCCCCCTTAAGAAACTTTGCCCTCAAAGTTGCTCAAGGTTAATATTTTTATAATTCTACTCATTATGCAAACCAATTGCCATAATGTATCTTCCTACACCTATGAGGTGTTTACTTCTTTCACGCTGCAAGCATACACATTTCAACATCATACGCAATTCACATACACAATGCATCATTTCCATTCATACCATACCACAGTACAAAATACATCATTACCATCCACAATACGCATTACACCAATACACCATACATTGCACATACACATCATTCATTACACATTACACATCTATACTAAATTCACTTGCACTACATGTGCCGTACAAAATGCAATGCTTACCCCGAAGCAATGCTAAAGCAAAAGGGTTCTACCCCCCTTAAAAGGGGTACGACCCGTACCCGTATACTAAATACTAGACTCTCTAGTCTATGAATAACTGCGGGTATTTAGCCTTCATGGCATCTTCTAGCTCCCATGTCGCTTCTTCGACATCATGGTTTGACCATAGGACCTTCACCATTCGTATAGACTTATGGCGAGTGTCTCTGGTCTTCCTATCAAGGATTCTCACTGGAGTTTCCACATATCTCATGTTTGGCTCAATGGATAGTCTCTCGGGCTCCAACACGTGAGAAGGATCAGCCATATACTTCTTGAGTTGTGACACATGAAATACATCATGGACACGTCCCAAGTCCTCAGGTAATGACAACCTGTAGGCTACTGAACCAACTCTTTCGGTGATAGTGTACGGCCCTACAAATTTGGGCTTAGCTTGCCCTTCTGACCAAAACGGAAGACACCCTTCATAGGTGAAACTCGCAAGAACACTTGGTCGCCCACGGCGAACTCAAGGTCGCGTCGTCTCACATCCGCATAGGATTTCTGTCTATCTTGGGCTGCCTTCATGTTAGCTCGGATTTGTTGCACTTCGGCTTGCACTTGCTCAAGGTACTCCGGTCCTATTATGACCGCTTCACTAGACTCATCCCAATACAAGGGTGTACGGCAAGGTCTACCGTATAGAGCTTGGAAAGGCGACATCTTAATCGAGGCGTGATAACTATTATTATACGAGAACTCGATAAGATGAAGCTTATCTAACCAACTCCCCTGAAAGTCCAAGGCACATGCCCGAAGCATGTCCTCCAGTGTCTAGATGGTCCTTTCTGTCTGGCCGTCGGTCTGAGGATGGAAGGCGGTACTCAACTTCAATTCTGTACCCAACGCTTCCCTTGTGGCTCTCCAGTATCTCGAAAGAAATCTGGTGTCGCGGTCAGATACTATGGTCTTAGGGACTCCGTGGTGTCTGATAATCTCCTTATCAAAAAGCTCAGCTAGCTTTACTACCTTCCAGGTGTCCTTCATCGGTATGAATCTGGCAACCTTGGTAAGGCGATCTACTACAACCCAGATCATGTTGAGTCCTCCCTAGCAGGTGGGAGTCCTACAACAAAATCCATGGAGATATCATGAAATTTCCACTCCGGAATTGGCATCGATTGTACCATTCCGCCCGGTCTACGGTGTTCAAATTTTACCTTCTGGCATGTTAGCATCTCAATACAAATTCTGTCACATCTGACTTCATTCCAGACCACCAGAAGTACCTCTTCATGTCTTTGTACATCTTGGAGGCTCCCGGATGGACTGATAATGTGGAACAGTGTGACTCTCGCAGGATGCGATCCCTTAGCTCAGCATTGCTTCGGGGGACGCATAGCCTGCCATTCAACCGAATCAAACCATCTTCATGTAGCTTAAAATCATACTTTTCTTCTCAAATGTGCCATTCTCGATCTTGTGTCTGATTTCGGTTAGGTAAGGGTCGCTCAACTGAGCGTCTCGCACCTCGTCAACCAAGCTAGAAGAAGCGAGTAGCGAATGGAGCGAGTGTGCTCGACGGCTCAGGGCGTCGGCTACAATGTTTGCCTTCCCTTCCTTATACTGCAGGTTGATGTCGTAGTCTGAGAGAAACTCCATCCACCTTCTCTGTCTCAAGTTGAGTTCTTTCTGAGTGAATACATACTGTAAGCTCTTATGGTCGGAGTAGATGGTGATGCTTACCCCATAGAGATAGTGTCGCCATATCTTCAAGGCGAAGACAATGGCTCCTAACTCTAAGTCGTGAGTCGGGTAATTCTCCTCATGTTTCTTCAGCTGGCGGGAGGCATAAGCAACACCTTGCCATGCTGCATGAGTACGCATCCCATTCCTTTGCCTGATGCATCACAGTACACCTCAAATCCCTCTGTGCCCTCTGGAAGAGTAAGGACAGGCGCTGAGGTCAATGAGTCTTTCAGTTTCTGAAATGATAACTCGCACTCGTCTGTCCATACAAACGGTGCATCTTTCTTCATCAATGTAGTCATGGGCTTGGCGACTTTCGAGAAGTCCCTTACAAATCTCCGGTAGTAACCGGCTAGACCAAGAAAGCTCCTAATGTCGGTAACAGTCTTGGGTCTAGGCCATGATCATACAGCTTCTATCTTAGAAGGGTCAACTGAGATACCTGCGCTCGAGATGACATGTCCAAGGAATGATACCTGATCAAGCCAAAACTCGCATTTGGAGAACTTCGCATAAAGCTGGTTCTCGCACAGTGTCTCAAGCACTTTCCTCAAGTGGATCTCATGTTCCTCTGGTGATTTAGAATATACAAGGATGTCGTCGATGAAGACCACAACCGAAGTGTCCAACTGCTCACTGAATAGTCGATTCATGAGGTCCATGAATTTTGCCGGTGCGTTTGACAAACCGAATGGCATCACTGTGAATTCGTAGTGGCCATATCTGGTACGGAATGCCGTTTTCTCAATGTCTTGTTCTTTGATTGCAATCTGATGATACCCTGAACGAAGGTCGATCTTGGAGAAGACTGAGGCTCCATTCAACTGGTCGAATAGGTCGTCGATACGCGGTAGTGGGTATTTATTTTTGACTGTGACCGCATTCAGCTCGCGGTAGTCAATGCATAGTCGGAGGCTACCGTCCTTCTTCTTCACGAAGAGGACCGGTGCTCCCCAGGGTGATACGCTCGGGCGTATGAACCCTTTGTCTAGAAGGTCTCTCAACTGCTCTTTCAATTCGGTCATCTCTGCTGGTGTCATGCGGTACGGTGCCCTAGCAATGGGACCGGTACCTGGCAATAGATCAATTTCGAATTCCACTGCTCTCGGTGGTGGCATGCCGGGTAGCTCCATAAGGAATACATCGGGATACTCGGATACAATGGGTACTTCATCACTGAACTCTGGATCTCGTTCCAGGTCTTGTACATAACAAAGATACACCTCTTGGCCCTTTCTGAGCTCCCGGTACATGGCCATGGCAGATATAAGGGTGGTCGAAGGCTCTCTCGGCCTCTGGCGGTAAGATACGGTAACCCCAGAAGGACTCTTGAGCAGCAAACGATGCTCGGCGCAGAGGATTCTACCCTTGTGCCGCTCCAACCAATTCATTCCAATGATTAAGTCGAATCCCAATCCATTGAATTCGATGAAGGAAATGGGAAACGATTCGCCTTTGATTTCGATGGTGGCTGATTGGTAGTACTTGGTGCACTTTACTCGCTCCTTCGATGGGAGAGTAACCATGAAGTTCGGTAGCTCATCCGCATCTAGCTGCAACCTCTTCACAAAGGATGGTGATACGAAAGTGTGAGAGGCGCCGGAGTCGAATAGCACATTGGCATCAATGCCATTTACTGGGAAGGTTCCCGTTAGAATAGTGCCGCTTCTGCCGGCTTGTGCTTCGGTGAGGATGCTCAGGTTACCTTCGGTACCGAGTCCACAACCTATTGGATTCACAATTGGATAAGTATTGATGGTGGACACAAGTGGAATTAAATCAACACTGCTCTTTATTGATAAACCAACCATCATACATGTCGTGTCTCTAAACACGTTACTAATAGATTACATGATACTAGGAATTTAATATTTTCTAAAGGTAAGGTTCAGGCGTCCTGGTTTCATGGTGTGGCATTGATTATTGCCGGCGGTGCCGTATTCAACTTGATCTTGTTGATCCCGTGATACAGCATCCTAGAGTTTCCACCCATGATTAGGACATCTCCTGATCTCAATACCAGTTTCTGTGCGAGGTCCACACGCTTCTGCTCGCTATACAGGAATACGGCGTCATCACCAATGGACCAAGACACTACGGGCACTCCTTGTTCAAGAGATTCCGCTGTCTCGTCCTTGTCTTGGTGTAACCCAAGTCGTCCTTCTTTTCATAGAAGTTGACGATACAAAGGTCCGCTTCAAGTGCGGGGATTGGTTCAGGTTCACATTGCTGTGCAAGTTCTACTGCTTGTGTGATGAGGGTCTGAAACTCTGGTGGTATTGTCGGTGGCGTCGCTCTTGTGTTCGTGTCTCCTGGTATGTCTTGGTATAAGGATTCCAGTCCTTTCCCAAGCACATCATCTTCAGCTTCATCTTCGCTCCACCGGGGAATTCGGGTGTGTAAAATCCACCTTGACCCATTCCTAGCTCGTTGCATCGTCGGATGATTGAGATTTGTGCGTCGGGTGTCAGGTATCCCTTTAATAAAATCATACCTGGTCGGATGACCTGACACTGTTTGTTGGTGTAGTCGTGGTTGGTGATGTCGATCTCTTCTTGATTCAAGGTTACCGGTATTGGGTAACAGATACTAAAGTTTCCTATGGTTACAAATTTCATCTACGGTGAGTACTAGTTTCAACCACCTCATTTCATGCTTAATATACACTTCATTTATTTACTCATGCATTCACTCATACAATTACTCTACTACAAGGCATGCTATTTCAAGGATTAAAGGTTTAGGTGATTACCTTGGCCGGATTTCGAACTGGGCCCATCACGGTCAATCACATGCAGAACAGGCTGCCTCTGAGGTGCGCCCCTCTGGGGGCCCCGGGATCCCTGTCCCTGAGGTGCCTGCTGGGCCGGTGCATCGCCAGATGCCACCTCCTTGCCCTCTCCCTGCTTGTAGCTCTGAAAGTTTCCCTTCGGCTTTCCACTCTCTGGGCACTTGTTAGCTGTGTGTCCCAGCTTCTGGCAGTTGTAGCATTTGATCTCCCTCCCGTAGCAGTCCTTACCTGGATGGTCCTGGTTGCACTTTCTGCACACATAGGTGCGGCCGTCAGAGAAGGTTTTGACGGCTCCAGAGCTAGAACCTGAGGTTAGAGGGTTAGCACATGTGTGCGTGGGTATACTAGAAATGATGCTTATACGATACTTACGCGAATACAAATTAGATTAGGAATTTACCCTTTGGTGGGTGCGATCTCAGTGGCTTAGCTGCCACCGGTGCAGAATAACCAAGCTGAAGTAACTCAGGTGGTTTGCCCTGCTCAGCATGGGCGCTGCTCTCACCCTGGGATTTCTTTTGGGATTGCTGAAAGAAATTCCCCTTTTTCTTTTTCCATCTCTTCCCCTGGTTCTGCTCCTCAGTGCTGGTGTTTTTATTGTTAGCCTTGCGCTTCAGCGCGGTCTCTTCATCCCTTAACTGGCAAGTGATCTCAACGCGAGAAGCCGCGTGATAACACTCCTGAAATTCCAGGTATTAGCCGGGATTCTCATTTAAGGAAAGATAAGGGAAAAGATTCAAAGAATTCAAGGAATTTAAGGAATTGAAATGATACTAAGGGTTAACCGTTATTTACCTGAAGGGAGGTAAACCTGGTATAGCCCATACCGTACCGAAGGCGATGGCTCAGACCGCCATAGAAGCGATCGACCAACACCTGGCCGGTGTATCCTAGGTCAGGGAGGAGACGGAGAATAGAGGTGAAGGTGCGGTAGTACTCATCGACAGTCATCTTGTCGGTCATCTTTAAGGCGTCCAGTTCTAGCCTTTTCTTGGTTTTCACGTGTTCAGGATAGTATTTTGAACGGAGGAGTGAGGCGAAGGAATCCCAATCGAATGTGGGGTCGCTGACGTGCTCATGCTTGACTAGCTTCCACCAATCCATTGCAGCATCCTTCAAGTAGTACGCAGCAACTCTGACTCGAACTCCAGCAGGAGCTTCGAGTGTTTCGAAAGCCGTCTCCATCTCGGAGATGTAGGCCTCGAGCTTAGCCGGATCACTCTCGCCCCTAAAGCAGGGAGGGCGGAGCTCCGCTACAGCTTTTACCCAGTTTGCTTCTCTGGGTGGCGGGGGAGGGATTGGCCCCGCTTGAGTTTGTTGGGTTTGTTGGGATTGTTGTACAGCTTGTATAACTTGTGGTAGCATCTGCGCTACCGTGGCGGCGACGATCTCAGCTATCGTCTGCGCACCGGGTCCGTCATTGCCCCCTCCTCTGGGGCGACCTGGACCTCTGCCTGACATCTGAATATTTAACAGTTACGTTAGGCTTTGCAAGATATGACTCAAAGGTCTTGGAATTTAAGCAAGGTATCGTTCATAAGAACGTTAAGGGTATCCGTTGTTAACAACGGTAGTTCCTAGTTAGGTTTCTAAGTATTCGTCTTAAGACGGTTGAAATCCTAACTCGGTAATCCCCTATGCTCGGTACTATGGACGTCAGAGCGTTACTACGCTCTGATACCACTTTTTGTAACACCCCAACCGCTAATCCTATGCTTACCGTCTAATCGTCCTATTAATCCTACGAGTTCGCAGCGGAATTACTACATACTTACTACGGCGGGTGAAACAATGCCGCTAACTGCCCATACGGCTAGCTAGGCTACTAATACTTACAGTCACGGTCTGATGAACATAACGTACCGAGCTACTATTATAATGCATACTGAATACAAAATAACCTACTTACATTCATGGATCACCGAGTATTTAAGGTATTACATTACATCCTTCACCATACTTCCAAAAAGAATGAATTTCTAAGGCTACTCATCTATACCAACTCCATTCTATCAAAATCCAAAAGGGTGTACCCCATGGTACACCGGCTAATCAAAAGTTACAGCCATGTACTACTCAGTACACCCGTCATAAATTCATAATCCAGTGTTTACAATCCAAAAAGAAAGACAAGGAAATTAAACTTCAATTCTCCTAGTTTTCAACCTTCACGAGCACCTGCGTGTAGTAAAAATGGTGCCCCAAGGGGCTCAGCAAACGCTGCATATGGACTCCGCATATACCGCGTGCTAGCTAGGGCACGCCGACTATTTGACGTCCACTAAACATGCAGTTCATTATTCATACATACATGCTTTTCATACATCATACATGCTATACAATTCATTACACAATTCAAGGCAACAATATCATGGCATGCATCTTACTTACCTTCACAAGGTTAGCCAAATTATGCATCCGGGTTAGTCGGAATGCTTTACTCTTTTACTCGTTACTTACTTGTTCTTACTTACAAATACTTACTTTCAATTACTTTACTTACTCATTCTTACTTACTTACTTATACTCAAGTTAAGTCGTCGGGACCTCCGGCCTTGGGGACTAACACCGTCCCACCATCCGGGATTTACTTGACTCACCAATCCGGGATGCTACCCACTAAGGGATTGTGGGCCCGGACCAGTTTAAGAGTCAGGAATTGGAGCCAACTCTCTCGGACCTCCGCATCCTCACGCGTGGCCGAAACTATATCGGACTTCTACTCATTCCAATTTAATTACCATTTTAAGTTAGGATGGTTAGCTTGTTAGGAATAAGTTAAGTCCAAACACAATAAATAACGGTCATGGAACAATACAACATACATACACACATTCATTATCATCCATACATTTCATGAATTATACAAACTATGATTTAAAGGAGATATACAACATCATACAACACTACATATTCACAGTATGCATATTAAATCCGATTCGTGCATTTATCTTATTTGGTGATCAATTAGCACACAACACACAAATCAGAGTAACCAAGATAGCATACGGGGCATGAGGAATCCATACCGTTCACCGTTGTACGTACTTCCAAAACGTCCTTCCAATGTCACAAATCAAATCCTATTATATCATACAATTAAATTATTAATCTAACTCATTACTAACTCATACTTACTATGTCCTTATACTTCTTACCTTACACTTTACTTACTTACTTTTCATTACTTAGGTTTTACTTTATTACTTAACTTTGGCATGCTTTCATACACGTACTTATATACATATATGGGGTATATACATATATATATATACATATTATTTAATTTAAATAATTTTTTTTCTTTTTTTTTTTTTTGACCGGACCGGACTTGCGACCGACCTTGCAAGTCCGGTCCATTCCAGTAGCTCAGGTTACGGAAATTCTTCTGGCCGACCGGACTTGCATGTCCAGTCGCAGTCCGGTCCATTCCAGAAGGTTTCATCGGGAATTTTTCTGGTCCGACCGGACTTGCAAGTCCGGTCGCAGTCCGGTCGATTCCAGTAGCATTCTGACGGGAAAATTTTCTGCTCGACCGGACTTGCAAGTCCGGTCGCAAGTCCGGTCGATTCCAGAAGCTTTCCCGTCTTGTAAATCTGGGCTCGACCGAACTTGCAAGTCCGGTCGCAAGTCCGGTCCGCGCAGTATTTGCATTTTAATTTGTTGTTTCAGTCCTCTCTTTCACCTATTACTTCCCCTTTGTTCCTACACTTATTCCCACATGTTATAAACTTATTAAACCTATTAATACACCCTAGTTCATTTCCTAACTCCTTACACAATTTTATACTCATTCACTCACCTAATTTTCTAAGTTTCACTCACACTTTCACTAGTTGTTCCCTAGTTGTGTTTTGCTACAGATTTTATTCTAACTCTCTCCATCTACAACTCCCTCTTCTAATGTCCTAACACCCCTAATACATCTCGAATACATCATCTATCTCCCTCAACTTATCCTCTATCTTCTCTTAATCAAAATCTGTTACACACTCACATTATTCTCCTAGTTTTAATTCTCTAAGTGTTCTAATCCTAGGCAAATTTTGCCATAGTCTCCCCTATAATTTTATACTCTCACCACATTGTTTTACTCACTTCTATATTGTCTCACCTGTTTCAACAATCAAATACACAAGCTCCCATTATACAATACCAATACTAAACCACACTAAAACACTACAAAATTTCCTACACACAAACACTAATTCCCAATCTGTTTTGACAGTTTTAAAATGTCTTTTTAAGGCTTCCAAATACTCATACTCTTACACATTATACTACTACTCAATACCCTTTTCCATTACTAAATTCACTTATAAAATCTGTTACATACTATATACACAAGCTACACAATGGTGGGTATCCTTACCTTGTTTCTCTTCTAGTTTCTTTCTTCTTCTTTCTTCTTCTTCTTCTTCTCTACGGTTTTGTAATCTCAATCCTCTAACACTACAACCATTCATATACACATTCAATATTTAAAACTAACCCTAACCATTAATCAAGTTCTAATGCATATTCTAGGGTTTAGAATTTATATTACCTTGCAAGGGTTCAAATGGAGCTTGGAGTGGCTCAAGAACAATATTTCCAACTCCACCAACAAGCCAAAATCGGCTAGAACAAGAGGAAGAACACGGGTTAGTTCATGAATCTCGTTTGCCCACAAGGGCTAGAAAAGATGGAGTTTTCGAAATATTTTTACTTAGAAGAACAAGGAGAAGGAGGGCCTTCTAATGGTGGTGTTGAAACTCCAAATGGGGTATACCCTCAAATCGAAAATGCTTGTTTTTGGATTTTGGAAAGATGAAAATGTAGGTCTTGAGGAGAGGATTACAATGGTGTAATTTTATAATTTTTGGAAGGGGTTTACTAGGTAACAAGAGGAGAGAAGTGGTATTTTGTGTTGTTGTTCTCATTCTTCCATGGAAATCGATGGAGGTTGAAGAAGAGGAAAAGAGAGTGAGTGAGGGGGCTTGTTCACGTGAGGGAGGGGAAATGAGAGTAGGAGAGAGAGTGTGAGGGAGTGGGGTAGTTTTAATTATTTTGTTTGTTTGTGTATAAGAGAGGAGTGTGTGTGAGAGAGTGAAATAGAGGGGGGGGGCCGGCTGGCATACACACACAACACACACACACACACACACACACACACACTTTTCACTTTTTTATTTTAAAAGTGGACACATAAGTTTCAGTTATTTATACTTCTACCCCACAACTTACCGTTTTGACAGTTTTTTACTAATATCTCGTTTTCTTGATTTTTATTGGTTCTAAAGCTTCACTAATATTTATTAATGATTATTTAGTTGACCAAAATTGTTACGAGTCTATTTGACCCGCTTAAAGACAGACTTTTCCCGGTTACCTCGAAAAACGTGCTTTAAGGTTCGGTAATGTTTTTAAACCGTTTTTTAAAGGTCCGTTCTTCGGGATTTGTTCCCTTATGATTATTTACACTTAATTAAGCTTCTAAATTATTTATTAGCCTAATTAATCACTATTTTTAATTGCGGGGTATTTCAACAGGGAACACCGGGAAATCTCACTACTGATTCAATCCATTGAGTTAGGTAGGTTGGTCGACATAGGCTTCCACGTAAGCATAGTTAATAAAGAACTAAAACAGAAAAAAAAGCTTAATAACATTAGATTCTTGAGATGGTTGAGGCTTTTTGTAACACCCCAACTATAAACAATGTACTTAACAACCATTAGCAGCGGATAATATACATAACACATGACTTAATCAATGTGTAACACCCCTATTTAAAGTAAATACAGCGGAATAAAAATCTCAAATGACGATTACAGATCATCGGGTTCCAAGCACCAGGTACAATACCTCACCAATTACTACTTACAAATGTTACAGTCTGAACTAGAGAAACAATTAAACATAACTTAAAATAACCAAAGCAACTCTCCATAATTCCTAATTCACAGCCCAATCACTCATACTCTTCGTGGCCACCTGTATGAACAATTTCGTACCTACAAGATGAAACCAAGCAGCCACCCTAGGAGGGGTGAGTCAGTTCCTTGGAATGGAACTGGTACAATTCTCTAAAATAATAAATTAAAACATAACTTTTAAAATAAAACAGAGAATGAAGGCACTTCAAAACAATCAATCATAGAGAAAGGAGAACAAGGCAAAGATAGAGATAGACAACTTTAAAACCAAAGCGATCACTTAGGAAGTCACACCATATAACTAGTAAGCATCCCTCGTTATTGTTAGAACCAATTCAGGTTAAGAAGAGAAAGACTCAGGTAGTCACAAAGGACTAGGAATGATATGAATATCCATAACCCGTGGTAGACAGTTTATGTCTCCACCATTTCAGAAATTTGATTCTCATAGACAAACATACTCAAGAGTGGAATATAACCCATTGGGAGAGATGACCCCCACAGCTAGTGTAACACCCCTCTCAATAAACACGCAATAACCCCTCATATAGCATAATTAGAGACGTCTTACAGCGGAAGAATAAACAACATAAACTGTCACACGGGTGTCACCTGCCATTACTCGCCCATGCGAGTAACGAAGCAGAAACTAAATCTAACAACGAAAATAAACAGCACTACCAAACTGCTGTGACAACGAGATAAATCCTATACATCATACTAAGTCCAAAACCATAACCGTTGATGAGTGAGCATCTACCCTGATCCCATACTTCAGCTTCAACGTTGAACAGCAACCTGCAACAAGCCATAAAGGCTCAATGATAAACGCTGAGTATGCGGGCCTGGACCATATTGGTCACTTGTCATTTTAACCCATCTTGATATTAGATTGATTTCATGCTTTACCATTTTACAGATATAATTAATACTATAATAATCATGCATAACACATAGTCATCCATCCATTGCAAATAGACATTATATTTCACAAACATCAGTCACATAAACGAACGTATCGAATAATTACAGTACAGTGTATAAACGCCTTAGCGAACGGTTTCTGTACTTAATATTATTTGGCCTTCAAGGCCCTTTCCATCCAAACCTTGTTTAATTAATTACCAGTTGGGCGTCATGTTGGGAAAACCCGGTTAACCTTACCAATGGACAGTAGTCCTCCCGTACAAACAAAGGTGCTCATTTTGCTAGAGGTCTGGAGGCCCCTGACTATTCACTTTGCCTCGTAAGGTGTCCATTTAAAGGCCGTAGCCATGTACCAACAGTAGGTACCACCTGACCCACGATCCAATTAGGGCTCGTTAGGTAATTTCCTGGAGCGGAACCCGATCGGGTACCCCCCAGTGATCACAAATGCGCAACCAGGTAGTTCGTAAACTACCGGGATTCCTCCCCTCATCTCATACCATTTCTCTCATAGGATTAAGATAAACTCTTATTTTTATGGAGAATACAATTTATTAATTTGCTGCCCAATGGGTCTCACGCATACCTAGAAGTAATCTAGGTTATATTCATGTTCGAGATCCATGCTCTAGAGACCGACATTGTCGTATCCTGTACCTAAGTGTTTTACTTAGGTTATCATATACTTAATAATAATACTAAGGGTATTATATCAAGTAACCATTGTGTCATCACATCAACGCATATGTATGTTTATATAAGTCGATCTATAGTCGACGTAGTGTTAGTCCCGTAGGACGCTCGCGCATAATCAAATAACGCACTAACACATATCATATGCACATATCCACACACATAACATACAAGTTATCAAACAGTTTCCGGGCCCTTTCTTAGGTCAACCCGGATCAAACCCTTCTTCACATACCGTACACCTTAGACCAAGGATGCGCAGTGTAGTCCACTAAGCTTCTCGAGCGCGCACGTCTGAAATGTGATCTAGAAATACGAGAAACGCTAGGTGTCAATCCACATGACAAATTGGCTCGGTATTTCCGAATAATGTCAGTAAGCCCAGTCTACATCCCCTGATTTCAATTGTTATGAGTTAAGGTTTCGTTATCCTTACAATTCCTTACTCGTAGTAATTTATGCGTTACGCTTTATATAAATCCGTTCGTTCTAGTATTTTTAGTTCCATTGTTACATCGCATGCATAGGTATTTGTTATAACCTATCATTGCATGCATGGTTATATTACTATCCTTTAGTATACATTCTCTTATACAACTTCTCATTTATGTAACATGTTGTATTCACTTAAAACCTTATGACTTTATAGTATATAATTATACTATCAAGTTAACATTTATTATTTACTATTATATGGTTTGTAAACCATATTATATATGCTTATTATTTGCGCCAGCATATATATATACACATTAATTTCTAATGAAATAGGAAACTTTATATTATGTACATGTTATTCCTTATACAAGGTTTATTTAACCATTCCAAAATCATATATTAATCATAGTATTTATGTCATTGTATACTATAGTTTATATCCTCATTTTTTATATATAAATATATGCATGCGCCAGCATGTATAGTTTCATATACAATACTTTTGACCACATAATATTATTTGGTGTTACACTTATATCATGATATCGTATGATATTTTATATGTCATTAAACTTTATAACATATAATTTTAGTACCTATACATATGTGTACCGAAAATACATATACATATGATACACTTGTACTTCTTATTACATAATTCACATTAATTATAATATGCCACATAGCTTATACCATGTTATAAATACCTAACTTATAACATCAAAACTTTGTAATAAGATATAACCTAAAGTTTTAATATCTCTTTATTCATTATTGCCGAAAAGGCATGTATTTTCCATTTCATTTCCTTTCAAATCCTATAACATTTATAACATACTTAACTTACAATATACTATAACATTTAAATCATATAGTATGTATATCATAAAGTCTCAAATTTCCGAAAATAGCAAACAACCCCTTAGTTTCTGTTTTTTTTGTTTTAACCTTCCACTTTCCACATTTATACTTTTACCACAAATCTTACAATATTTTTACATAACATACTGTAACACCCCGTCCTAAGCCAATCGTGGTTACCGTAAACTTAACAACTGAAACATAAACATCGCAGCGGAAATAAAGCAATACCAGGACCTTGCCACGGTCTGAACAACAAGAAATACCGTTTCTTAAACATTTACAACCGACAATCCAAAATACATACACCAACCGAGTTATGAGTATCTCCAAAAACCACATAACATTTCTCAAGTTTAAATATCAACAGACGGGTGCACAGGCGCAACCCGTACTCAAAATAAAGTCCCACCTAAGTCTACCCGCTCCTACTCTCATGGTGTTACTTCATGGGCCGCTTACCTGCAAGTGTAAAAACAGCCCCCAAAGGGGGTCAGCACGAATGCTGGTATGACCCTCTCGTGGCCCCCAAGCTAACGGGGCTACGACGACTAATTGTCGATAGCATGGAAGTTGATTAGAATCACAATCATAATATGAAATGCAATAAATCAACAAACCACAAATGAACATACATAGTTCACACACAAATGAACGACTCAAGCGTTCCCTTAACAAGTGGGTTAGTAATAACCTACTCCAAATCTGATTCCACTTATTCTCAGTTCACCTTAACTTACCTCAGTCTTAACCTTATCTTAATCTTAGTATACAAACCGTTCATAGTTAGAATGGATGTATTTTACCTCAACGTTTATTTGTGTCGGGTCAAAAGCAACCCTAGCTGAAATACCCCAAACCTTGATATGTGGTTTGAAAATCAAACTATGTTATATAAAGGCTAAAAAGTGCCTTAGAAACATCAGTGGACAATTTAAAATATAGTAAAGTGCAATAAAGCACTAAGACACAGTATGAGCAAAAACATGCTCTAAGCTATGAGTGAACTTGGTTAGGACCCAAAGAGCCTACCAAGACTTGATAACATTTAATTATGATTTGATAGGGCTAAATAAGTCCTTAGGAAACTTTGGTGGACAGTTAAACCAAATAAAACACAGGAAATACCTTAAAGTCAATAAGAGCAAAATGTGCTCTAAGCTTGGAATAAATTTGTATAAGACCTAATGGTCATACCTATACCTTATAAATATGTTAATGACCATATTAAATCAATTACCAAAGAAAACCAGCCTGAAAACAAGTTAAAACACAAAATGTGCTTTAAGGAGTCTTAAAGCACGTTTGAAAAATGTCTTGTAAATGTTTTGAATGGCTAAATGTCCATCATTACTTTAATTAACATGTGTACTATATAGTATCACTTTGGGTGGCTATATTAATGGGAAATCAAAAATTTCATTCTATGTGCCTAGTTGTGAATAGTAACTTTTATAAGCTAGTTTGTAACATATGATGTTATAAGTAATTAAATGAGTCAATAAAGACAATATTACCCTTCTAATTAAATGGTGGCCGGTTTTGTAGTAGTGAGTCACAAGTTGTAAAAGAAATCAAATAAGTAAGTAAAACTTTAAGTAAAGTACTATTTTGCTTTATAACATAAATATCTCCAAAAGCAAACTCATCTTCTCATTTCCTTCTTTCTTTCATTCACACGGTTTCTTCACCTTCTCCTTTCCTCCATTTACGATTTGCAACAGCTCTCTCTTCTCCATCTTCATTTCCTTGCCAAATCCAACTCCATGCTCCAAATCAATTCTAAGACCATATTTGTCTTAGTTAGGTCAAGCTCTACACTTCTACCTTTTCAAATCTTCAAGAGCTCAATTTTGGTGCCATGGAGAATCACCATTGATGGAGCTTGAGCTTTTCTTTCCACATATTATTGATCCTTTGCTCCTAGGTAAGGAATCTCAAAGAAAAATCAAGTTTCCTCCATGTTTTGTGTGTGACCGAAAATATTCATTGATGGAGCTCTTTGTGTTGCTTTGTTCTAGCTCCATTGAATCCTTCAAGGACTAGGTGGAGTCCTCTTGTAATACCCCAACCCGAAATCCAATAAACTGAACGGCGATCACTCCCAAAAAATACAACTGCAGCGGAAATAAATACAACAACCGGGCGGTATTACAATGCCGTTGGCCACCCTTGTGACCAACAAGGCTAAGTCCAAATACAATCCTCAAATGTCACGGTCTGGAATACAGATACAACCCGAGATACTAGGAATCAAACTCAAAGTAAATACTGAAATAAAACAATTAACTAATAGTAGACTCCCAAAGCTTGGTCTACCCCACCTACACTCAGTGTAGTGAACTTCTCAATCTTCAGGTACCTGAAAAATGGGGGTGCCCCCAAAGGGGCTCAGCAAACAATGCTGGTATGGAAAACGTGCAGCCCATCGTCTACCGGGCCACACCAACTACTTTGTCGAATACATGCAGTTCATTTTTATAAAGCTGTAAACAAGCATAGTCTGATAATAACAAGTATCCATACAAGGACAATAATGTCACATAGAACAAGACACAGAAGGTCGAGTTAGCTGAACTGAAATTCTTTACTGATAGTCGGTCCACACAATGGGACTGACAGTTATAACTGAATATCTGAAATAGTGGAGGTATAGTGACCTCGTTATAAAGAAAGGTTGGGTATAAAAACCCCAGGAGATGACGTAGTCAAACCCTGAACTGAATGGCGTGGGAAATAAGAACCCACTAGAGGAATAAAGTCTTCCTCGAACTGAAGGGCATTTGAATCCCGGAAGGAATAAAGTCTTCCTCCCAACTGAATGTTCCGTCGCGACGTAGTAGGAGACGACCTGAGACAGGTACAACTCCCGTAGCATGCATGGCCAGATCCAACTGGGCTCCTCAATCTCGAAGTATATAATTGTTAAGTGTCATATAAAGACGTTAAACAAGAACACAATGTGTATTGTCAATTATCACGTTTAGGATAATGACGTATGTTATAAAGTGAAGTTAGTGAGAGACTTGAGTACAAG
This sequence comes from Limonium bicolor, assembly GCA_023374045.1. NCBI lineage: Eukaryota > Viridiplantae > Streptophyta > Magnoliopsida > Caryophyllales > Plumbaginaceae > Limonium > Limonium bicolor. Next base: position 360,392,378 of record CM041778.1, on the reverse strand, counting down.
TCCTCGGTATACTGAAACGCAGGTATTTAATCCACTGGTATAGTAGTGTTTGTATGCGTGGGACATACACGTTGTAGTCAGCAACAATCACGCACATAAAATAATACCACAGTGTGCAAGAGTAAAACAACAGTTTACATTAATTATCTTGGTCGTTATTTCAAACAACAGATAGCACACAAGCCATGTAATCCGTTAGAAAACAGGTTGCAAGAATCCCATACCGTTCACCGTAGACTGTACTTGTAAATTCCCGGTCAACGTCTGGTCAAACAAAGTCCTAGAATAGGATTAACTGAGAGGGTTAATTTATGTTACCCTTATATAATGATTCTATTGATCTTTTAACAAATCTTGTATTTGTTATTTCATGTGAGGTTTATTTCTTTTAATTACCTCATGATTTTATGTATAACTTATTTGTTATTCCTTTTGATTTATTTATAAATCCTTTAATGTACATAAATGTGTTTATTTATTCATGTACTATTTGTTGTTTATTTTAATTGTCTAGTTGACATAACAACTTATAATTTTCTTAACAATATTTAAATGTCTTACAATGACATAAAATCTTATAGTTTTCATTATTCCTCCTTTAACCAAAAGTAATAATCATTGGTTACCCTTAAATTCCTTATAACTATAGTCATAGTTTAAACTTCATAACTCCTTTAATCAAAATTCTTTCTTCTAATTCCTCAAAAATCCATGTAGGACCTATATTTATTTTAATCTAAATTCTTACCCTTGTATTTCGGTTATTTACAAAACAACCACATAAAATCTTAAACCTTATATTAAATTCTAATCTCATTATATTATAGAGTTTTAATTTCTTATTTAGCTAAATTACAAAGCCACCCCTAATATTTTGGTATATAGCTTTTAAATATTATAACTCTCAAAAATTACAACTTAGCCCCTTAAATTTCGGCCAACATATATTTATTCCTTATAATTACAATCTAACCACCAAATCTTATAACTTTCACATAATGACATGTAAACTATAGTTTTAATTTTAATTCTCCATAAATGCCGAATATATATATATAAATTCTTAAATTACCAAACTAACCCCAAAACAATTCGGCTTTGTCATTGAACTTTCCATTAATTACATTTTCACCCCAAAACTTAATAATAGATATTAATAACTTATAAACTATAGTTTAAGTATTTAATTCTTCTAAAATTCAAAAGCGCACCTAATAATTTCTTAATTATGAATTCGCCCCATTATATTCTAAACTTTCATAACAACTTTTATAAATTACATAATAGCCCAAAACTTTATAAAAAGTTATTTTCAGCTTGTTTAAATTATCTAAAATTCATAAACTTAATTCCTAACCTTATATTATTTATAATTACACCAAACAGCCCCTTAGCTCACGGTTTTTATATAAGCACACTAAACTTTGTAAAAATTACATTTAATCCACATAACTTAATTAATTAGTCATTTAGACACTAATAGAATATTTTTAACTCACCAAACTTTATGATATAAATTTATATACCTAAGTAGCTCATTAAAACTTATTTACAAGTAGAACATTCGGCCATAATTTAAATGAGACCTTATGTTATATAAAAGTGGATTTATATGTCTAAGTAATTATAAATAAATTCATAGGAGTCATATAACTCATGTATAAATTATTGTAATGTCTTATTATTCTTAGCTCAAAATAAGCATTTTTGCCCAAGATTCGGCCTTAATTATTTGTAACATAAATAAATTTTGTGACACAAAAATGTGTCTTAAGGTAAATATTTTCTATATATGTTATAGATTATATTTTTGGCATATAAAACCAATAGTTTCGGTATTATTACCTAAGAGGTGTACATAATTTTTGTACAATTTTTAGAAGCTTAACAAAGCTTAAATAAAGGATTTACTTAGTAAACTTACTTCTTAACAAAGGTGGTTAAGTGCTTGAACTTCTTCTTGAATCTCCAAGCTTTCTCCTAGGTAAACTTGATGCTCCTCTTCGGTTTTATGCAAGAGGTGAAGGTGTTTAGGAGTTAGATCTTGAATAAAGATCTTAAGTAGATTTGGAAGTAGTTTTACAAGACTTTACCTTAGACTTTCTCCTTATAATTCGGCCACTCCTAAGGTAGATGAAGAACAAGTTTTCCTTCATCAAAATGAAGAAGAAAAGAGACTTAGAAGGGTAGAACTTGGTTACACAAAAATGTGTTTTAAGGATTTTCAAGCTTTAAAACTACCTTAAGATAACCTTGAGATGCTCCTTGGTTTAATGTTGGTTTGGACAATCCCTTGGAGAACTAAATGTGGCCGAACCCACCTTGATATGCTAGGAAGAGTTTTGCTTCAAGACTTGCCAAGAAATGCTAGGAATTACCTTAAGATGAAGATAGAAGTTAAACTCCATTAATGGACTTAAGAGCTTCAAAGGAAGAAGATGAAGCTAGAAGAGAGAGGAGAGAGCTTACCAAACCGTGCAAGAATGGCAAGGAGGGAAATGAGCTACTCACGTATAAGGAGAATGCAATTTGGAATTGATTTTGTTTTGTCAATTTTTAATGTCATTTGACAATTCTTTTCCTTAGTTTAATTCATGGTTGATTGGCTCAATAAATGCCTCCTTTCCAGCTAAAAACCGGCCATGCATGTGAGGTGTGACAAGGCAAGAGTTGGAAGACAATATTTTGGCTAGAAGACAAGGTGAGAAAAGGTGAGTTATTCTTTGATTTTTCAATGTCAATGGCTTGTTCTCCTTCATGTAGGTCACGAATTAAGGTCTGAATGGAGCTCAAAAACCGGCCATGAAGAGCCAAGGAAGAACATGGAAGTAGCTTTGTAAGAAAAGCAAAAAGAAGGAATCTTAGATCTACTTTTGCCTTTTTGCATTTGTTTTCTTCTAGCTCACATGGCTTGCTCATGCCTAATTTCGACAGCTCTCTGGTCAAATGAGACCTACATACTTAGACATTAAGTAATATAACACATGGGATGAGAGTCATCATTTAAGCCTTTTATAAATTTTTAAAGCAAATTTTATACTAGTTTTTGCCCTTAAAATCGGCCCCTATAGAGAGCCTTGTTGACTAGTCACACCAACTGATTTAGAAGGTCATTTTAACCCTTTTTAAGATTACCAATTCGTGGCATGTCAAAAACTACAAGGTAATTGCGTAAAACGCATTTTCGTGACACCCGAAGGTGTGTTTTTGTGCTCTAAGGAAATTTTGGGAAACCAATTGTTCTTATGAGTTCCAAGTGTTTGTAAACACTTATTATAGTAAATAAACATATACTAAGATGTTACATTGAGTTATATGGGGTTATATCAACCCGTGACATAATTTACGGGCCATCGGGACACTCCCGGGCCAAAAAGGAGCGCTAAGAAATCCTCCTTTGGTTTTTGCTGAATTTTGAGAAACCACTTCGTGGGTTCTCTTTAGAATGATAAATAATGATGTTAGGAACTCTAGGAATTAATTTTATAGGAGTTCGTGCCACCTCGGCACTCCTCCGGACTTTTCGTGCTTTAAGGAGCGGGTGTGAGCACTCCCGAGCATTTTGCGTATTTGACTGAATATAGCTTAGGGAATATATTTGTATATTCATATAATAATTGTATGACCATTTAGTTTGAATATTAGAGGGTCATACAAGGTCATGTTTGACCATATGCTTCTAAGGCGTTTTAGCGTTTATGGTGAAACGACTGTTTTTACGTAACGTTTTCATGCATGGGTTTGCATGCGTACGTGAAATGATTTATATTTGGATTATATTCCAATAAATAATGATTAAATAATATTATTTAGATTTGGGGTATTTCAATCTACCCCCCTTAAAAAAGGACTTCGCCCCGAAGTCTCATATCTAAAGTATAAGGTTGTGGGGGAATCAAGTTCCTCTAAGTATCCACAACTCAATCTAATTTTTAGGGATCAAGTCCCAAGTCTATATCCCTAAGTTCATAGTGTATATCGAGTACAACAGAAATACTTGGAATGTCATAACATATACTTGCAGTGTAAAGCAAGGCAGTGAACACAATCACTTTTCATTTCAAATGGTGCAACGTAGTGCATATAATATTTCCATTGTAGTGTAATGAAGTACACACAATCAAGTAGAAGTACAAGGTACATTCAAACACAGTGTTACACAAGAACACATACAAGACAAGGTGTCACTGAAATGCACAAAAGTGCAACAACTGAAATGCACAAAAGTGCAACAACTGAAATGCACAAAAGTGCAACAACTGAAATGCACAAAAGTGCAACAACTGAAATGCACAAAAGCAACAAATGCAATGCACAAAGGTGCAACAAAGTGCACACTAAACTCAAAAATGAAAAAGGCTCTACCCCCCAAAAAGAAGGGGTACGCCCCCGTACCCTAGACTAAAGTGCCTAGTCGGTAAATAGTGAGGGAAACTTCGCTCGCATATCAGCTTCGAGTTCCCATGTGGCCTCTTCCACATCGTGGTTCGACCAAAGAACCTTCACGAGGCTCACAGACTTGTTTCGAGTCTCTCGTGTCTTTCTATCTAAGATTCTTTGCGGTGTTTCCACATACCGCATTGTTGGTTCTAAAGAGAGTGTCTCTGGTTGTAGAACATGAGAAGGATGAGGCATGTATTTCTTAAGCTGAGACACGTGAAAAACATTGTGTACTTTGCCCAACTCGGCTGGCAAATCAAGTCGATATGCCACTAGGCCCACCCGCTCTATGATAGCGTAGGGTCCTACAAATTTCGGGCTTAGCTTGCCCTTCTGACCAAATCTGAATACACCCTTCATGGGTGAAACTCGTAGAAATACCTGGTCGCCAACTGCGAACTCAAGGTCTCGTCGCCTCTCATCAGCATATGATTTCTGTCTGTCCTGTGCTGCTTTCATATTGTTTCTGATCTGCTGAACTTCTGCCTGGACTTGCTCCAAGTACTCAGGCCCAATGATGACGGTCTCACTAGACTCGTCCCAGCACAAAGGTGTGCGGCATGGTCTGCCATATAAAGCCTGAAAAGGTGACATCTGTATAGAGGCGTGATAACTGTTATTGTAAGCAAACTCGATGAGATGTAATCTATCTATCCAGCTGCCCTGAAAGTCCAAGGCACATGCTCGTAGCATGTCCTCTAAGGTCTGAATAGTCCTCTCTGACTGACCATCTGTCTGAGGATGAAATGCTGTGCTAAGCTTTAATTCAGTGCCAAGTGCCTCGCGAGTAGCTCGCCAGTATCGTGAGAGAAATCTAGTGTCTCGATCTGAAACAATAGTCTTAGGTACTCCATGATGTCTGATAATCTCTGTCTCAAAGAGCTCTGCTAACTTAGGCACTTTCCAAGTGTCTTTCATCGGAATAAACCTAGCAACCTTAGTCAGTCGATCAACAACAACCCAAATCATATTTAATCCTCCTCTCGTAGGTGGTAGTCCCACCACGAAGTCCATAGAAATGTCATAAAACTTCCACTCTGGAACTGGCATAGACTGTACCATACCTCCTGGTCGTCTATGTTCGAATTTCACTTTCTGACAAGTGAGACATCGAATCACATACTCTGTCACGTCGCCCTTCATACCACTCCACCAGAAATACCTCTTTAGATCTTTGTACATCTTAGAAGCTCCTGGATGGACAGATGTGGTAGAAGTGTGGGACTCTCGAAGAATATGCTCCTTAATATCTGTGCTGTCTCTGGGAATACACAATCCCCTTCAATCTGATGAGTCCATCATCATGTAACTGGAACTCATACTTCCCACCTTCAAATGTACCGTCAGACAACTTCTGACTGATCTCCATCATTCGCTGATCACTCTGCTGTGCTCTACGTATGTCGTCCATAAGACTCGAGCTAGCCACAATGGCATTTAGGAATGTGCTCGTCGACTCAGTGCGTCTGCTACAACATTAGCTTTCCCTTCCTTGTACTGCAAATCAATATCATAGTCCTTAAGAAATTCAACCCATCTTCTTTGTCTCATGTTTAACTCCTTTGGGTGAATACATACTTCAAACTCTTGTGATCCGAATATACGGTCATCTGGACACCATACAGGTAGTGGCGCCAGATCTTCAAGCAAAAACAATAGCTCCAAGCTCCAAGTCATGTGTGGGATAGTTTTCCTCATGTTTCTTCAACTGTCGGGAAGCGTAGGCGACTACCTTCCCATTCTGCATGAGTACACACCCTAGTCCCCTCCTGATGCATCACATAAACTTCATAACCCTCGTGCCTTCAGGTATAGTCAAAACTGGTGCTGATGTCAAGGCATTCTTCAGAAGCTCGAATGAGGTCTCACATTCAGTAGTCCATGTGAAAGGTGCATCCTTCTTCATTAAGCTGGTCATAGGTTTGGCTATTTTGGAGAAGTCTCTGACAAACCTCCTGTAGTAACCTGCTAAACCAAGGAAACTCCTGATGTCCGTAACTGTCTTTGGCCTAGGCCAAGTGCGAACTGCTTCTATCTTTGCTGGATCTACTGCGATACCAGCATCTGAGATAACATGTCCTAAAAAGGAAACTCTGTCTAACCAAAACTCACATTTGGAGAACTTAGCATAAAGCTGGTTCTCCCTGAGGATCTCAAGTACATGTCGGAGGTGACTCTCGTGCTCTTCCTTAGACTTTGAATAGATGAGGATGTCATCGATGAATACAACCACGGTCTTATCCAACTGCTCTCTGAATAATCTGTTCATCAAATCCATAAAGACTGCAGGTGCATTTGACAAGCCAAAAGGCATAACCGTAAACTCATAGTGGCCATACCGTGTTCTGAAGGCTGTCTTTTCTATGTCTTGCTCCCTGATGGGTATCTGATGGTAGCCTGATCTCAAATCGATCTTTGAAAACACTTTTGCTCCTCTCAACTGATCAAACAAATCATCAATCCGTGGTATGGATATTTATTTTTCACTGATACTGCATTAAGCTCTCTGTAATCAATACATAAACGAAGGCTTCCATCCTTTTCTTCAAAATAGGACTGGTGCTCCCAAGGAGATACGCTAGGTCGTATGTATCCTTGTCCAATAAATATTTCTGACTGAAGCCATCTACTGCTGGTGCCATAGGTACGGTGCCTTAGCTATGGGACCGGTATGGTAGAATTAATTCGGAGGGGGGGGGGGGGGGGGTGGGGGGAGGTAGGTGGCGGTAAGCTGGAAGTTCCTTTGGAAAAATATCTGGAAAATCCGACACCACTGGCATAGCTGGATCAAAATCAGGGTCATGCTCTACATTCTGAACATACATAGATATACCTCCTTCTGCTTCCTGACGTGTTTGTACATGGACATAGCAGATATAACTTTTATCGATGGCGCCTAGGGCTCTGACGGTAAGATACTGTCACTCCTGATGGGCTCTTAAGCAACAGTCTGCGCTCTGCACAAAGAATGCGGTCTCTGTGCCGCCCCAGCCAGTCCATCCCGGCTATAACATCGAACCCTAGACCTCTGAACTCAATAAGGTCAATAGGAAATTCTTCCTCCTTAATACTGATAGTGGCTCCTCTATAAAGACGAGTGCAACTGATCTTCTCCTTAGACGGGAGTGCCACCTTAAAATCAGGTAACTCTACTGCGTCTAGCCCCAACTTCCCCGCAAGCGTAGGCGAAACGAAAGTATGTGAGGCCCGGAGTCGAACAGTACTAATGCATCCACTCCATTAACCGGAAAGGTACCAGTGAGAATCGAGCCGCCCTTGCTGGCCTCCTCCTCAGTAAGTATACTTAAGGCACCTTCCGTCTCCTTAGCACAACCTAATAACAGAATCTGAGTAAGTACTTTGATACATGATGGGGTCTAAAGACATTCACTTTCACAAACAATAATGCTTCATTGATGAGATGATCTCCTTTCTGAAGTCCAAAAACAAATTACAACACTAATACTTTCTAAAAGTCAAACTTAATCTTCCTGGTCTCATGTGAGTGGTGTTTATCACTGTCGAAGGTGCTGTGTTTAGCTTAACCCTTAATTCCATGGTATAGCAACCTTGACTTTCCACCCATTATTAAAACATCTCCTGAACTCAATATGATTTTCTTTGCAAGGTCCACACGCTTCTGCTCGCATAAAGGAACTCTGCGTCATCTCCAATGACAAAGATAATACTGGTATCCCTGTTCAAGGGACCCTTTTGTTTCATCATTGTCCTGGTGTAGTCCTAAACGGCCTCCTTCTTCATAGAAGTTGATGATACATAGATCAGCCCTTAAGTTGGGAACTGGATCTTCTTCTCTGCTGAGCGGTAGTAACTGCTTGTTCCACAATTTGTAAAAATTCTTCTGGAATCTTTGGCACTTGAGCTCCATCTCCATTTCTTGTATCCTGGTAATTCTTGGTATAAGGATTCCAATCCTTTCCCAAGCACATCATTTTCAGCTTCATTTTTGATCCTCCTGGAAATTCTGGAGTGTAGAACCCTCCTGGTCCTGCTCCCAATTCTTGACACCTTCTGATGATTGCAATTTGTGTCTCCGGTGTTAGGTATCCTTTGAGTAGTATCAATCCTGGTTGGATAACCTTACATTGTTCGTTCCCTGGTTCTTGTATTTTGATAATGTTTTCTTCCAGGGAGGGCGGTGAGGGGATAGGAAAGCATATCTTATAGCTTCCTACGTGGTTTAAATTTTACTAATGAGTCTTACTAATTCTCTCCTACTCAATTAGACAATCAAGGCATGCAAGCACTCATTCACATCATCCATTGCTCAATAATAGGTTCACGTGGTTTAGAATTACCTGGGTTAGTAGAGGGACCAGCCTCATCTGAGCGGTCCATGACATGTAGGGCGGGTCCCGATGCTGGGCCCTTGCCCTTATACCCTTGAGCCTGGTTGGTTGGTGGAGGGCGAGTATCGCTAGCTCCATTCTTAGGGCCGGTGTTTGGCTTTGCTCCCGGGCGGTAGTTCCTGCTCTCCGGGTTTCGGATGCACTCGAAGGCACGATGCCCGAGTATCTGACAGTAGCGGCACATGACCTTCTCCCCCTGGCAGTCCACACCGGGGTGATCCTTTCCGCACTGCTTACAGTTGAAACGGCGGACATACTTCTGGCCCGTGTTTGAGCCAGATCCAGAACCTAATAAAATCAAGGTTAATTACGCATTCCAATGGTACTAAGGTAATCACAAAAGTTTCAAGTCTAACTGCTTGATTAAGGTGCCTACCCTTAGGTGGGTAAGTTTTCTGTGGAGCTGCCGCTCCGTAGGTTCCTGACTGAGGGTTCCCAGTAGTTTGGTTCCCCTTTCCTTGATAGGACCCCTGGCCTTTCTGATAGGGTTTGTTCCTTCTGTAGGAGTTCCCTTGCTTGGCATCTTCGCCACCAGGTCCGTCCTTCCTCTTTTGGGAGCTCAAAGCATCCCTTCTCTTGCAAGTAATCTCCACAACGGAGGCAGCATGGTAACATTCCTGAAATCTTAAGGTATTAATCTCCAAATCTCCCATGATGGGGTATAGTATGTAATAAGATTTCCAACTGATTTATGTCTTTCCTGTTTTACCTGCAAACTGGTAGGGATGATTGGTCCCATCCCAAACTGAAGTCGAGGGCTCAGTCCCCCGTAGAACCGGTCGACCAAGACCTGGTCCGAGTATCCTATGCCGGGCAATAGTCGGAGTAGCGAAGTGAACTTCGCATAGTACTCATCCACTGACATCTTCCCCGTCTGCTCCAAGGCGTCAAACTCCCGAGTCTTCACCATCCTGGTGTGGGCCGGGTAGTATTTGCCCCTAAGTAGTGCAGTGTAATGTCCCCAAGTAAAGGCTGGGTCATCCAGGTGGTCGGCTTTCACCATGTTCCACCAATCTCTAGCTGCATCCTTCAGATAAAAGGCAGCAAGTCTTACTTTCTCCCTAGCTGGGACTGCAAGCGTCTCGAACGCTGTCTCCATCTCCATGATGTAGGTCTCTAAGTGAGCAGGGTCAGTCTGCCCCTTGAATGCAGTTGGCCTCAGATCAGCCAAGCTCTTCACCCAGTCTCTTCCCTGGGTGGTGGTGGTGGAGGTAGCTGCTGCTGCTGTGCAACCCCCGCCTGTGCAAAAGCCTGAGCAATTAAGGTAGCAATGTCTGCCAACCTGATGTTTGGCTCCTCATCAGCCTGTCCACGTCGTCCTCCTCTTCCTGACATCTGCAGGATGTTGAGGTATATTAGGCACTGTGGTCAAAACTCGGTCTTGGATAGTAGTCTAAGTAAAACTAACTTAAACTCCTTTCATTACTATCTCTCAACCCTTAACCTAAAGTATTAGATATCCTAATCTCGGTGTATCCTTGTATCCAGAGCGTAACTACGCTCTGATACCATTTTTGTAATACCCCAACCCGAAATCCAATAAACTGAACGGCGATCACTCCCAAATAAAATACAACTGCAGCGGAAATAAATACAACAACCGGGCGGTATTACAATGCCGTTGGCCACCCTTATGACCAACAAGGCTAAGTCCAAATACAATCCTCAAATGTCACGGTCTGGAATACAGATACAACCCGAGATACTAGGAATCAAACTCAAAGTAAAATACTGAAATAAAACAATTAACTAATAGTAGACTCCCAAAGCTTGGTCTACCCCACCTACACTCAGTGTAGTGAACTTCTCAATCTTCAGGTACCTGAAAAATGGGGGTGCCCCCAAAGGGGCTCAGCAAACAATGCTGGTATGGAAAACGTGCAGCCCATCGTCTACCGGGCCACACCAACTACTTTGTCGAATACATGCAGTTCATTTTTATAAAGCTGTAAACAAGCATAGTCTGATAATAACAAGTATCCATACAAGGACAATAATGTCACATAGAACAAGACACAGAAGGTCGAGTTAGCTGAACTGAAATTCTTTACTGATAGTCGGTCCACACAATGGGACTGACAGTTATAACTGAATATCTGAAATAGTGGAGGTATAGTGACCTCGTTATAAAGAAAGGTTGGGTATAAAAACCCCAGGAGATGACGTAGTCAAACCCTGAACTGAATGGCGTGGGAAATAAGAACCCACTAGAGGAATAAAGTCTTCCTCGAACTGAAGGGCATTTGAATCCCGGAAGGAATAAAGTCTTCCTCCCAACTGAATGTTCCGTCGCGACGTAGTAGGAGACGACCTGAGACAGGTACAACTCCCGTAGCATGCATGGCCAGATCCAACTGGGCTCCTCAATCTCGAAGTATATAATTGTTAAGTGTCATATAAAGACGTTAAACAAGAACACAATGTGTATTGTCAATTATCACGTTTAGGATAATGACGTTGTTATAAAGTGAAGTTAGTGAGAGACTTGAGTACAAGTCCTCGGTATACTGAAACGCAGGTATTTAATCCACTGGTATAGTAGTGTTTGTATGCGTGGGACATACACGTTGTAGTCAGCAACAATCACGCACATAAAATAATACCACAGTGTGCAAGAGTAAAACAACAGTTTACATTAATTATCTTGGTCGTTATTTCAAACAACAGATAGCACACAAGCCAGTGTAATCCGTTAGAAAACAGGTTGCAAGAATCCCATACCGTTCACCGTAGACTGTACTGTAATTCCCGGTCAACGTCTGGTCAAACAAAGTCCTAGAATAGGATTAACTGAGAGGGTTAATTTATGTTACCCTTATATAATGATTCTATTGAATCTTTTAACAAATCGTATTTGTTATTTCATGTGAGGTTTATTTCTTTTAATTACCTCATGATTTATGTATAACTTATTTGTTATTCCTTTTGATTTATTTATAAATCCTTTAATGTACATATATGTGTTTATTGTACATTTGTTGTTTATTTTAATTGTCTAGTGACATAACAACTTATAATTCTTAACTATATTTAAATGTCTTACAATGACATAAAATTCTTATAGTTTTATTATTCCTTTTAACCATAAATAATATATTATTGTTTTTTTAATTCCTTATAACATATAAGCCATAGTTAATTCCATAATTCCTTTAATCAAAATTCTTTCTTCTAATTCCTCAAATATCCATGTAGGACCTATATTTATTTAATCTAAATTCTTACCCTTGTATTTCGGTTATTTACAAAACAACCACATAAAATCATAAACTTATTTAAATTCTAATCTCTTTATATAAGATTTTAATTCTTATTTATAAATTACAAACACCCTAATATTTTGGTATATAGCTTTTAAATATTATAACTCTCAAAAATTACAACTTAGCCCCTTAAATTTCGGCATATATTTATTCTTATAATTACAATCTAACCACAAAATCTTATAACTTTACATAATCATGTAAACTATAGTTTTAATTTTAATTCTCCATAAATGCCGAATATAATATTAAATTCTTAAATTACCAAACTAACCCCAAAACAATTCGGCTTTGTCATTGAACTTTCCATTAATTACATTTTCACCCCAAAACTTAATAATAGATATTTAATAACTTATAAACTATAGTTTAAGTATTTAATTCTTCTAAAATTCAAAAGCGAACCTAATAATTCCTTAATTATGAATTCGCCCCATTTATATTCTAAACTTTCATAACAACTTTTATAAATTACATAATAGCCCAAAACTTTATAAAAAGTTATTTTAAAGCTTGTTTAAATTATCTAAAATTCTTAAACTTAATTCCTAACCTTATATTATTATAATTACACAAACACCTTAGCTCTCGGTTTTTACAATAGCACACTAAACTTTGTAAAAATTACATTTAATCCACATAACTTAATTAATTAGTCATTTAGCTAATAGAATATTTTTAACTCACCAAACTTTATGATATAAATTTATATACCTAAGTAGCTCATTAAACCTATTTTTCAATTAGAGTATTCGGCCATAAATATTTGGTGACCATATGGTATATAAAAGTGGATTTATATGTCTAAATAATTATAAATGAATTCATAGGAGTTATATAACTCATGTATAAATTATTGTAATGTCTTATATAAATTCTAAGCTCAAAATAAAGCATTTTGCCTAAGATTTTCGGCCTAAATTTATTTGTAACATAAATGAATTTTGTGACACAAAATGTGTCTTAAGGTAAATATTTTCTATATATGTTATAGTTTATATTTTTGGCATATAAAACCATATAGTTTCGGTATTAATATACCTAAGAGGTGTACATAATTTTTGTACAATCTTTAGAAGCTTAACAAAGCTTATAATATAAGGATTTACTTAGTAAACTTACTTCTTTAACAAAGGTGGTTAAGTGCTTGAACTTCTTCTTGAATCTCCAAGCTTTCTCCTAGGTAAACTTGATGCTCCTCTTCGGTTTTATGCAAGAGGTGAAGGTGTTTAGGAGTTAGATCTTGAATAAAGATCTTAAGTAGATTTGGAAGTAGTTTTATAAGACTTTACCATAGACTTTGCTCCTTATAATTTCGGCACTCCTAAGGTAGGTGAAGAACAAGTTTTTCCCTTCATCAAAATGAAGAAGAAAAGAGACTTAGAAGAGGTAGAACTTGGTTACACATAAAAATGTGCTTTAAGGATTTTCAAGCTTTAAAACCTACCTTGAGATGCTCCTTGGTTTAATGTTGGTTTGGACAATCTCCTTGGAGAACTAAATGTGGCCGAACCCAACTTGATATGCTAGGAAGAGTTTGCTTCAAGTCTTTCCAAGAAATGTTAGGAATTTACCTTAAGGAAGAAGGTAGAAGTTAAAACTCCATTAATGGACTTAAGAGCTTCAAAGGAAGAAGATGAAGCTAGAAGAGAGAGGAGAGAGCTTACCAAAACCGTGCAAGAATTGTGCAAGGAGGGAAATGAAGCTCACTCACGTATAAGTAGAATGCAATTCTAGAATTGATTTTTGTTTGTCAATTTTTAATGTCATTTGACAATTCTTTCCTTAGTTTAATTAATGTTTGATGGCTCAATAAATGCCTCCTTTCCAGCAATAAAAAACTGGCCATGTTATAGGGCATGTGGTGTGACAAGGCAAGAGTTGGCAAGACAATTATTTTGGCTAGAAGACAAGGTGAGAAAAGGTGAGTTATTCTTTGATTTTTCAATGTCACATGGCTTGTCTTCTCCTTCATGTAGGTCACGAATTTAAGGTCTGAATGGGCTCAAAAACCGGCCATGAAGAGCCAAGGAAGAACTGGAAGTTCACATGTGGAAGAAGGAATCAAATAAAGTAGATCTTAGATCTACTTTTTACTTTTTCACATTTGTTTTGTTCTAGCTCACATGGCCTTATTCCATGCTGATTTCGACAGCTATATGATCAATGAGACCTACATACTTAGACATTAAGTAAATAACACATGGGATGAGAGTCATCATGTTTTTAAGCTTTTATAAATTTTTAAAGCAAATTTTATACTAGTTTTTGCCCTTAAAATCGGCCCCTATAGAGAGCCTTGTTGACTAGTCACACCAACTTTTTAGAAGGTCATTTAACCCTTTTAAGATTACCAATTCGTGGCATGTCAAAAACACAAGGTAATTGCGTAAAACGCATTTTCGTGACACCCGAAGGTGTGTTTTGTGCTCTAAGGAAATTTGGAAACCAATTGTTCTTATGAGTTCCAAGTGTTTGTAAAACACTTATTATAGTAAATAAACATATACTAAGATGTTACATTGAGTTATATGGGGTTATATCACCGGACATATTACGGGCCATCGGGACACTCCCGGGCCAAAAAGGAGCGCTAAGAAATCCTCCTTTGGTTTTTGCTGAATTTTGAGAAACCACTTCGTGGGTTCTCTTAGAATGATAAATAATGATGTTAGGAACTCTAGGAATTAATTTTATAGGAGTTCGTGCCACCTCGGCACTCCTCCGGACTTTTCGTTGCTTTAAGGAGCGGTGTGAGCACTCCCGAGCATTTTGCGTATTTGACTGAATATAGCTTAGGGAATATATTGTATATTCATATAATAATTGTATGACCATTTAGTTGAATATTAGAGGGTCATACAAGTCATGTTTGACCATATGCTTCTAAGGCGTTTTAGCGTTTATGGTGAAACGACTGTTTTACGTAACGTTTTCATGCATGGGTTTGCATGCGTACGTGAAATGATTTATATTTGGATATATTCCAATAAATAATGATTAAAATAAATTATTTAGATTTGGGGTATTTCACACGCAGAATGCGATCCCTTAGCTCAGCATTGCTTCGGGGGACGCATAATCTGCCATTCAAACGGATCAGACCGTCTTCATGCAGTTTGAAGTCGTACTTTCGGCGCTCGAAGGTACCATCTGTAATTTTCTGTCTGATCTCTGTGAAGTAAGGGTCACTCAACTGAGCGTCTCGCACCTCGTCAACCAAGCTAGAAGAAGCGAGTAGCGAATGGAGCGAGTGTGCTCGACGACTCAGGGCGTCGGCTACTACGTTTGCCTTCCCTTCTTTATACTGGAGGTTGATGTCGTAATCCGAGAGGAACTCCATCCACCTCCTCTGCCTTAGGTTCAATTCTTTCTGGGTGAATACGTACTGTAGACTTTTGTGGTCGGAATAGATGGTGATGCTTACCCCATAGAGATAGTGTCGCCATATCTTCAAGGCGAAGACAATGGCTCCTAACTCTAGATCATGTGTCGGGTAATTCTCCTCATGCTTTTTCAGCTGGCGAGAAGCATAGGCTACTACTTTGCCATGCTGCATGAGTACGCACCCCATACCCTTGCCTGATGCATCACAGTACACCTCAAATCCCTCTGTGCCCTCTGGAAGAGTAAGGACGGGCGCTGAGGTCAGTGAGTCTTTCAGTTTCTGAAATGATAGCTCGCACTCCTCTGTCCATACAAAGGGTGCATCTTTCTTCATCAATGCCGTCATGGGCTTAGCGACTTTCGAGAAGTCCTTTACAAACCTCCGGTAATAACCGGCTAAACCAAGAAAGCTCCGGATGTCGGTAACAGTCTTAGGTCTAGGCCATGATCGCACTGCTTCAATTTGGATGGATCTACTGAAATGCCCGCGCTCGAGATGACATGACCGAGGAATGATACTTGATCTAGCCAAAACTCGCATTTGGAGAACTTCGCATACAGCTGGTTCTCGCGCAGTGTCTCAAGTACTTTTCTCAAGTGGTTTTCATGCTCTTCTGGTGACTTCGAATACACAAGAATGTCGTCAATGAATACTACTACCGAAGTGTCCAGCTGATCACTGAATAACCGATTCATCAGGTCCATGAACTTGGCTGGTGCATTAGACAAACCGAATGGCATCACCGTGAATTCGTAGTGGCCATATCTTGTTCGGAATGCTGTTTTCTGAATGTCTTGCTCTTTGATAGCAATTTGGTGGTAACCGGATCGGAGATCAATCTTAGAAAAGACGGATGCTCCCTTCAACTGATCGAACAGGTCGTCGATGCGTGGCAATGGGTACTTGTTCTTTACGGTGACCGCATTCAATTCGCGGTAGTCGATGCAGAGGCGGAGACTACCGTCCTATTCTTCACGAAGAGGACCGGTGCCCAGGGTGATACGCTCGGGCGTATAAACCCTTTGTCGAGAAGATCATGTAACTGTTCCTTAAGTTCTGCCATTTCTGCCGGTGCCATACGGTATGGTGCCCTAGCGATGGGACCAGTACCCGGTACAAGATCGATTTCAAATTCTACCGCCCTCTGTGGTGGCATACCAGGTAGCTCTTTCGGAAATACATCGGGGAATTCTGAGACTACTGCTACCTCGTCACTGAACTCTGGATCTCTCTCCAGGTCTTGCACGTGACATAAATACACTTCATGCCCTTTCTGAGCTCCCGATACATTGCCATGGCGGAGATGACTGTAGTCGAAGGCTCTCTCGGTCTCTGGCGGTATGAAACAGTGACCCCAGATGGACTCTTGAGCAGCAATCGGTGCTCGGCGCATAGGATTCTCCCCTTGTGCCGCTCCAACCAGTTCATTCCAATAATTAAGTCGAATCCCAATCCGTTGAATTCGATGAAGGAAATGGGAAACGCTTCACCTTTGATTTGAATGGTGGCTGATTTGTAATACCTGGTACATTGTACCCGCTCCTTCGATGGGAGAGTAACCAAGAAGTTTGGTAGCTCATCCGCATCTAGCCCCAACTTCTTCGCAAGAGATGGCGATATGAAGGTGTGAGAGGCGCCGGAGTCGAATAATACTGAGGCTTCGATGCCGTTTACTAGGAATGTTCCCGTTAGAATGGTGCCGCTCTTGCCGGCTTGTTCTTCGGTGAGGATGCTCAGGTTACCTTCGGTACCGAGTCCACAACCTATTGATTCATGAGATTATAAGTAAAGATGGTGGAACGCAAGTGAATTTAAAACCAACTCTGCTTTATTAAATAACCAACCATCATACATACTGTGTCTCTAATACACGTTACTACTGGATTACATGCTACTACAAGATTAATACTTCCTAAAGGTAAGGTTCAGGCGTCCTGGTATCATGTGTGTGGCATTGATTATTGCCGGTCGGTGGTGCCGTATTCAGCTTGATCTTCTGGATCCCGTGATACAACAACCTTGATTTTCCACCCATGATTAGAACATCTCCTGATCTCAATACCAATTTTTCTGCGAGGTCCACACGCTTCCGCTCGCTATACAAGAATACGGCGTCATCACCAATGGACCAAGACACTACGGGCACTCCTAGTTCAAGAGATTCCGCTGTCTCGTCCTTGTCTTGGTGTAAGCCAAGTCGTCCCTTTCTCATAGAAGTTGACGATACACAGATCTGCTTCAAGTGCAGGGATTGGTTCATCTTCACATTGTTGTGCAATTTCCACAGCTTGTGTGACAAGCGTTTGGAATTCTGGGGGTATTGCTGGAGGTGTTGCTCCGTCTCCTGCTCGCGTTGTTTGGTATGTCTTGGTATAAGGGTTCCAGTCCTTTCCCAAGCACATCATTTTCAGCTTCATTGTAGCTCCACCGGGGAATTCGGGTGTATAAAATCCTCCTGGACCCGTTCCTAACTCGTTGCATCGTCGGATGATTGAAATTTGTACTTCGGGTGTCAGGTATCCTTTTAATAAAATCATACCTGGGCGGATGACCTGACACTGTTCGTTGTTGAAGTGGTGGTTGGCGATGTCGGTCTCTTCATGAGGTGAGTTTGAAGGTATTGGGTAACAGATATGGAATTTCCCTAAGGTGGTAAATTCATCTAGAATGAGTTCTAGGCTTACTAATTCATTTCATGCTCAATACATACTTCCATGTCACTTACTCATGCTCAATTTCATACTTCAGGTACTTACACATTCATACATTTACTCATACAGTTACTTCATGTAACACCCCTACTATTAATACAATGCTTACCGTCCAATCTCCTTACAAATCAGATACACGCAGCGGACATACTTTACTTACAATGGGTGATACAATGCCGTTAGTCACCCACGTGACTAACAAGGCTGCTATTCTACTTACAGCATCGGTCTGATGGACCGGAATATCCGAGTACTACACACTTATCATACCTACTCCAATTACCGAATCAATATACTACAACATCCCATTCATTACGATACTTCAAGTTCAATACCATGCATTCTACATACCGAGTTACTAAGGCCCTTATACAAGTGTAATACCTCTTCCAAATTCATACATACTCTCTAAGAGTCTACTCACTACCCATTTCTCACAACTACTTACTTCTAATTACAAGGGTGCGCCGCCGGTCTCTCACCTTGGCCACATCCGCTTCGGGTACCTGCAATAAAAAATGTCCCCCGAAGGGGTCAGCTTTCGCCGAGCATGATAACCGCATACCCCGCGTGCTAGTGAGGGTACGCCGACCACTTGGTCGAATACATGCGGTTCATTTATTCATACATACATGCATACATGCTTTCATACAGACTACTACGATACTCTACGCAAGAATACATACATACACTTCAATGCATACACTTCAGTTCATACATAGTAATCCACATAGCCCAACGATACATACTTACCTTTCTGAATTCCGAGATACCCAATACAATATACAATACTTACGCAATTCATACACAATCCAATAACTTGTTAGCCCATATGGTCCACCCGGGTTAATCGGGTGGAGATTACTCTTTTACTCATTTACTCCATGCATACACGTACTACTCATTCTCATACTCATACTTACTTACTTACTCTTACTCTTACTCAAGTTAAGTCGTCGGGACCTCCGGCCCTGGGGACTACCGTCCCACCTCCGGGATTTACTTGGTTCACTAATCCAGGATGCTACCCACTTAAGGGATTTGGGCCGTGGACCAGCTTACGAACCAGGAATCGGATCCAACCTCTTGTGTCACCTCATCCTCACGCGTGGCCGAAGCTATATCGGACTTGTACTCATTCCAATTTACTCACTTAAGTTAGGAGTTAGCTAGTTAGGAATTAGCACAAGTCAACATTCAAGCCACATTTACAAATACAAGGCCCAATATACATTCATACGAAATATAATACAATACAGAAGTACAATACAAGATTCATTACACCATATCATCCTCCATACATTTCGTGTATTATACAAACTATTGTTCAAGAGAAATATACCGAGAACAATATAAACAAGCACAGGTAAGTGCAATATAATCCGTTCGTGCATTTATCTTTTAGGTGGTCAAATAAGCACAAATCGGGGTAACCAGATTAGGATACAGGGCATGAAGAAATCATACCTTTCACCGTTGTACTGTATCCCAACGTTCTCCCGTGTTCACATCAAATCCATATAGATCATACATATATACAATCGAATAATTAATCTAACTATCATTAATTTAATTCGATTATCCTTACGCTCCCTAACTCATACTTACTAAGTCTTTACATTCCTATACCTACATTTTATTTACTTACTTTTATCTACTTACAATGGTTTACTTGCTTACATATACATGTACATATGTATAGGTGGGTATACATACATACACATATATATATATATATATACTAGTTACATTCATTTAGTTTTAGTTTAGTTTTTTTTTGTAAGTTATGGGTCGACCGACCCACCGACCGACCCAACCCTGGGTCGGTCCATTCCAGTAAGTTTCGTTCTCTGAAATTTCTCCCGACCGACCCAGAACTATTCCGACCGACCCATACGCTCTGGGTCGGTCCATTGCCGAGAGTTTCGGGTCTGTTGTCCAAGTTCCGACCGACCCACCGACCGACCCACCTTGGGTCGGTCGAAGTGCGAAACTTCGACAACAGAAAATCCGAGTCCGACCGACCCACGTCCGACCACGGCCCCTGGGTCGGTCCATTCCCGAGAGGTTTATTTTCGTTACCTAAGCTCCGACCGACCCACGGTCCGACCCGGCTCTGGGTCGGTCGGTAGCAGAAAGCTGCTACAGACTTTGTTTTTCAATTCTTTTCTTACCCATTCCTTCCCCAATCTTCCTACATGTAATCCCACATGATATAATGCCATTTAGGCTTCCTAAAAACCTTGTTTCATCCACCAAATCCATTACTAAATCCATGAGACAATTTACACAATTTCCTCACTTCCTTTCAACACCTACAACAGTTTTTCATTCTCTAATGCTACAGATTTTTCTACAACTCCTACCATTCAATATTTCCTCCACCAATGTTACTCCTAGCATCCCAAATACATTTCCAAGTCATTACATTACCTACACCCAAGTCCAACACTCTTCTTACCAATTCTTGCACACTAATCTTTCCTATCTTCTCCAAAGCATGTTGATACTTTGCTACAGATTTTGCACATTCTTCTCATACTACAACTACCATCCATACTTCTAAACATCTCTACTAATCCAATACATACTTGGTTCTCCCATTCACCAAGTCATCAATACATATCCTATCAAAATTTTGCCATAGTTCCTACATTTCTTACTTATCCATACACACATTTTCTCACCAAGTTCATACCTATTCTAGCCACACCCTTACAAGGGTTCTACCAGCAATCAATACAATATGCATTCACCAATACTTCTTCAAATACCAATACTAATACTCATACCCAATCATTTGGCTCCAAGGCCTACAATTCACTTACTAATTTCACAAATACTCAAACTTACTCTCAAATACTCAAAACTTCATAAACTTCAATACTAATACATTAGTTTGGTTTCTTTTATTCGTTTACTCATTCCATTACTCTAATGCACTATAATTAACATGAGTGAGGAGCTCTTACCTTGAGCTTTTATTTCCTTCCATTGTTTTTCAATTCTCCTCTTCTTTCTCCATTGCCCAAATCGGCCATGTGGGGAATGGAGTTGCCAAACTCCATTCCCATCACCCAATGAACACAAAGCAACTATAATTAATATACTAACCCTTAATTTAATGCTAGTTCATTGAGATGTTTTAAACAAATTTCTAGGGTTTACCTTTTGAAGCTTTTAGGAGGGGTTTTAGCCCTTGGTTCAAGAAGGTGAATCCACCACCATTGCAAGGTTGATATTATGCTCAAAGAGAGAGAGAAAACAAGGCATTATTAAGAGGTAAAAATCGGTTACCAAAGGAGATGAAGAAAACTTAAGGTTTTCATGGAGATTTTTACCTTGTTGGAAAGAGGAGACTCCAAGCTCCCTAATGGTGTGCTTTTCTCTTTGAATGGGGTATACCCACGAAAATGAACTTCCTCATTTTTGGATTTTGAAAAAGAGGAAGTGTAGAGGAGGATGAGGGGAGTTCGAATATGTGGTTATTTTTACCTTTGGAGTGCAAATGAAGGTGGAGCATGGATGGAAAGTTGAGAAGCCATTGAAGCTTCTCTTGGAGCTTCAAAATCGCCAGCCCCTTTGGAGAAGGAGAGAGAGATCGTGAGGGAGGGAGGAGGATAGGAGAGAGATGAGTGAAATGTGAGGTGAGAGAGTAAGTGGGTACTTTTTACCCTTTTTACTTTTTGCTTTTGTCTCTTAATTAACTAGTATGTGAGTGTGTGAGGGCTTTTAACTTATTAAAAACCGGTCCCCTTACAGTATACTAGTTGGAGCGTTTTTCGTCTTTTACAGAAAACGCTCGTTATTTTACCCGGTTTAGGTACTATTCACTAACCGGGCCCGTTTTCCGGAATTTTCTCGTTTAATTAATTTTATTGACTATTAAGCTCCCATAGATGCTTAATAATTATTATTTAATGATTTATAATTTTTACGGGTCTGTTTGACCACTTAAAGTCACGTTTTCGGGTTTTCTCGAAAAACGTGCTCTAAAGTTCTATTAGCGTTTTAATACTTTATTTGGATCCGTTTTCTTCGGGAGTTGTTCCCATATATTATTTAGGTCTTATTAAACCTTTAGAATCCATATAATACGCTAACCGAGGTCTCATACCTCCTATGGTTATTTAACGCTTATTTAGCGTTTTTCGCCTTTTAAGCGTTTCTTTATTTCTTTTGGATTTATTTTTCCTTACAATATTAATTAGGTACCATTAGGCCCTTAAATACGTATTAGATTAATTTTAATCCCTATATTTAAGTTCGGGGTATTTCAATCTACCCCCCTTAAGAACTTTGTCCTCAAAGTTGTTCGAGGTTATGGGATTACTATACTTACTCCTTATACTTGTCTAGTACCAAAGTCATACATCCTTCCTCCTTACATTCCAATCCATCCCAAGGTTCCTACCTACCTACTATACCAATGTACATAGTTACTCCAATCCGCATTCCTACCAATCATCCGGTTCCTCATTACACGGTTCATACATACATACAGTGCAAAGCTATCCCAAAGCAATGCAATACACATCACAATCCCGTAGGCACTCAGATCATTTCGACACAGGACTCCTCTATGTCCTGTTGCCCTTGGAATAATATAATATGCTACACTACTATCCTCTCCGGTATAACTTCCAACAATTACTTACTCTCCAGTCTAAGAAAATTCTTTTTCAACTACTAATTAGAAATCTTTCTAAAGCATACAACTCCAAGTTCCAATTTATATTCATTACTCCTATCCTAAGTGTGATTCTTGTGACCACTTAGGGGAGCTTCAGAATCATTCGACCCTGATGTGATCAGCACAGTGTCGAACTATCTTCCACCCCAATTTGTGTTCGGTTTCCCTTGATCTGATCAGGATCAAGTTCGACTTCCCACGTCAGTTTCAAACAAGCAATTAATTCAATTATTTTCATGTTTATCTTTTTACTCTTCCTAGTCATTCATACATCTCCAAAGGATGGAATTCGATCCATCAATCATTCGAATCTATTTCCCAAATGCTTTACTCCGGCTCAATACCTAAGTGTTCATCATCGACCTTCACTACTTCCATCCACCTCTTCATTGTTTCAAATGTTCTAACTAGGAATTGCCATACTCGTAGAATTTAGTTGTTCTCAATTTTCTTCCATAACTTACTTACAATACACTACTCCAGAATTCCTCTCAATCTATTCCTTCGTACTACTTCTTCAAGGGTTACAATACTTGTGGAGTTCCGTCCACTACTCATTACTCTTCTTTACTAATACCCTTACACTGGGTTACACGATGATATTCGCCCTATGGTATTTGCATATCTAATGCTTATTACCATAATCTCATTATGAGTGAATACGTATGTTTGTTTAACATTAGTACCAATCGTTAATTCGATTCTCATTTGCGTATGCACATTATAGTTTATGTGTTTTATTTATAAAACTTCATTAAGCGGTTTTCGCTCTACCCCCCTTAAAAGGGATTACGCCCACGTAATCTACATATGTTATTATTATTAAACATTGGTTTAATCAATTTGGGCAATCTGAAGCGTTTAGCTTCACTACGGTATACTGTACAACATGCTCTGGTCAAAGGGTCTTAACCATACCAATGGTTTAGTCTTTGCACCAAGAATTCCTCTATGAGTTTATTTAACTCACAAACAATTTGCTTCTAGCCTATTAGGCTTCAAGGCATTAATAGCCCTTCTACTATACTTACTAGGTATATTATCTCCTAGCTAGGGCCCACTAGCTTCTGCTGCGCGACCCTGATAACTTGGGTTACCACCCTTCGTGTTATCCTTACTGTGCTATACATCACCTTTTATCCGTCTGTTATGGAAGTAAGGTCTACTAAACAATTGCGGTATTCTTTTACCGTGTTTGAACTCAATGAGTATAGATTTTAACCAGCTCTCTGGTGATCTATTATGTATACTATCGTGCTTTCACGATTGTTTGATAAGCTCCTCCGATCTACTATCGGGTGAGGTTAAGTCACTACTTAGTTGTAGTGCTTCCTTTGATGTCAATAGTTTCTGAATCATACAAGTTCTTCTGGTTCAGTACAAGTGTCTTTACTTGTATGACCTTGCATTTTTATGCGTCGGTCCTAGTGACTTTGTTACGTCTCCTTTCACCTTTTATTCCAATGGAATTCACATCTTGTGATTGTTAGTGGGTTTACACTCTTCGTGCTTCTTTGGCCTTAGGCCGCACGGTTTGCTGCTAAGCTTCCTTAGCTGGTTCATGCCATAATTGTTGGTGGAAAGGAGGGTCTACTACGGTTTACATTTGCCATATCCCTAACCATCCCATTAGATCATTAACTGAACACGTGCAATACCAAAACACTCAGTCATACAGAGTGCAGAGGCGTAAACGCTTGACAGTAGTCACTTATGGATAGGAAGAATATTTCTGCCTGTCTTCCATACTTATACTCCGTGTCGTTATCTAACTACTTCCTCATAGCGGTCGCTTGTTGCGCACCGTATTCTTACTCATTGTACAACATTGTTCTTACTGTTTCTGTTATTGTGATAGTTTTCTCTTTACTCATTGCCATTGTCATTGGCACCATTTCCTTATGGTGTAAGTACACTAGGAGTTTCCTAGTTCATATGTATGATGATTGTTGTTGCATACCGTAATGGTATTATCTTCCCATTGTGGAGATGCCTTATCTCAACTCAGGTTTCATGTGTAGGTTAGCTTACCTCACATCCTATCATCATTTGTGATGCAATTTACCAAATGATTTGGTTGATCAAAGATGAAGTGGTTTATAAGGTTACAAGCTCTCTTGGGCGTTGGTCATTCGTGGTGTGCAATGTGCACTCTCTTTGATTGTTTTCGGCAATTACTGTCTTCCCTTGCTGAGCATTGGTTATAGGCTCCAGCTGTGTAGTTTTACTTGTATGTTTATTACCAGGACATCCCAAGAACTTCAAGGGTTTACTGGTCCCGTTCTCCGATCGGGGAGTATTCTATCACTAACAAGTGAATGTTCTTGTTGAGGGGTATGCTTCCGCTCATAAGTCTCGTGACGAGGTTTACCATGTTGGTGTTTACACGATGGTTCACCACATGCTTGGGTGCATGTGGAGTATACTTACTCCTTAAGTCATAATGGTTTGGAAATCTCATTTCCTTATTCCATCGCCCCTTGGCAATATCTATTGCGTGGTTTTATTGTTATAATAGATGGAAACCTTTCTAGGGATTCACATCTTCACCACCTTGGTGGTCTTCGGTTAACGAGGGGTACTTTCCCTTGGGTTCTCTTAGTGTCCAAGTGTGGACTAGACCATTGTTGGCATTATCATGATTCTTATGCCTCTGTGTTATTAGCTACAGTAGGCATGAAGGGTAATTAAAAGCTTGTCAACTGTATACTAGGCTGGTGCTCTAGTGACAGTGACTCTGAGATGGCCATTACTCCAAGCCACTCAGGGTGTTGGGTTTGAACTGATGGTCCAGTTGTTGATTTCTTGTCGTATGAGACTATACCTCTCGCAAGTCTTGTTACCGAATGGTGTGGGTTATGCAACCGTTAAGGTTTATATAACATAGTTGATTGATGGCTTTTAAGCCTTATTGCTGCGAGCTATGCTCTTGCAAGCTGCTTATCCTGTTTCCACTCCTTGTATACCATCACAGGTTGGAGATATTGCTGGGCTCCATGGTAAGTCGTGACATCACGCTTCCGTTCATAGGAGACCCTTCAAGCAATCCGGTGCTGATCGGTGCTTCCTTGTAGCTTAGGGTATTTCCTATTAAGTGAAATCCCTTCGGTGTCTTAATCGAGTGTTCATTCTAGTTGTCGTGCTCTTATCATGACGCTTCGTTCGACTGTTGTTAACTCATACACCCTTCAAGGATCGCTCCTGGGTGTTGGTGGTTATGCCGTTACATCCGGCTAATGTTTATAACATGAGTTGTCCTCTGTACCGTCTTATGGTATTGTATTAAGCTATTCCCTTTAGGTTCATAACGTCTCCTGTTGTTGGGTAGACCGTTTATACTTGCCCCTAGCGCTTGGGGCTAGGTTTAATGTTCCCTTCAATGATGGATTTTACTTAATGGTGATCTTGGGGTTGCTCTTGGGAGTTCTGTCCCGTTTGTTGAGCATTGTTAGGTTCACATTAGGCATTCGCCTTCATGTGTTTAGGCTGGGTATTCCATCCAGCTGTCAGGTAATTGCTTAGGTTATTCGAGACATATCCAATGTCTATACTTTTTGTCTGTGCTCTTTGCACTTCCTAGTTCTTACTCCTTATCTTCAGATGGATTCTCTGAGTTCCTTTATGCTGAATTGTCTGAGGTGTCCAGTTGCTCTGGTTTGAACTCACTGATGGTCCGTAGAACGGAGTTGACTACTTCCCGTGCGTCGTACACTACATGTATACATACGTGGGGTACCATGTTGATACGTTACCACTTACCTAACTATATGTCAGGCCCGCAAACTCCTTCGGAGTGCAGTCGTCCCACATCCCGTAATTGGGTACACCCGTAGTGTTCGTCGCACGCCTAGGTGAAGTATTCTATTGCCAACTTCTCTTGTATCATTCCATGATACTCACCGTAATTCTGTTGGTTTGGTTTAAAATCCGAGTTTTAAAGAAAGGTTGTGGTTTTGAAAGAAAAATTTTTGGTTTCAAAATATGTTTCGGTGCCAAAGAAGTCTCTCATGGCATAGCCATTTTTGAGGTCTTGACCAAGTCCAGCTTCCCGCTGTCTGGTATGTTCTTAATACAATGGTCAGGCCGTCAAGCCTTTCCAAGGTTTAATTCCTCTAGCTTCCAGGATTTGTGATCCTATAGTTGTTTCGCTGCTGTCACGGTACATCACTATGTACCTGTGGTATGTTAAAAGTCCTCCTGAATGCTCCCGTTATTACTGCACTTGCCGTGGCAAGTGCGTGGTACTGGTGGTTTTTGGGTAAGCCGATACCGGTCACGGTATGGTTTTCACTGGTTCTCGATAGTCTTGTTGACTCTTCCTTTGATCTTGTTGATCATTTACTTGGGTTAATTACTCTTCTGAGTAACTTCTTAGTAAGTTTGACATGGCTGTCATTGATCAGGGTAATTCTCCAATCCTTGGAGGTTCCCCTTTGATTTGGTTGTGTTCTTCCTTGTTGCTCGTTCCCACACGTTTGTTGTGGTTCCTGAGCCTGAGTTGTTTTAGGCACTACGGTTGTAGTTGCATCAGCTTATAGCTTGTGAATGTTCTTGTAGCTGTCTGAGCTATGTTGGCCAGGTTTGTAACCTATTTAGCGTTGTAGTTTTGGAGTCATTCACTCCCGGTTATGTCCTTAGCCAGCTAGCATACCATTGGTGGTGTTGCTTGGCTATTACTGTTGTCCCGCAGACTTGTGTCTCGGGTTTTGTCATTACTCCCTTTTTCCATTTCATTGCATGGTTAGTGCTTCCTTCCTACTGCTGGTTGTCTAGCTGGGTTTCGCGACTGCCAAGCACGTCGCCCCAAGCTGTTGTAAGTTGCAGCCTCCCCGTGGTTGGAGTGCTCGTCCTACCGCTATTAAGTGCGGGTGTTGTGGTTCAACCGGGATCCATCTCCGGGACTTCCAGTTATTGGAATCTACTACGTGTCGGTTCTTGTTTACTGTGTGATTGCTTCACCACTGCCAGATCGGGTTTCCCCGAGTATGAGAGGACTTTCCTTCTCTCCGGCGTCCTTTCCCAAGTTATACAATGGGGGTTTGCGGCGGGCGGGACTGGTATTGTAGGTATCCGGTACTCACCGGTAGTTCCTAACTAGCACATTTAATGCTAACACTCAGCCCTTAGCCCTAAGCTTCTAATTCCTAACTCGGTATTCCTAAACTCGGTATTTCCAGTCATCAGAGCGATACTTCGCTCTGATACCACTTTTTGTAACACCCCTACTATTAATACAATGCTTACCGTCCAATCTCCTTACAAATCAGATACACGCAGCGGACATACTTTACTTACAATGGGTGATACAATGCCGTTAGTCACCCACGTGACTAACAAGGCTGCTACTTCTACTTACAGCATCGGTCTGATGGACCGGAATATCCGAGTACTACACACTTATCATACCTACTCCAATTACCGAATCAAATACTACAACATCCCATTCATTACGATACTTCAAGTTCAATACCATGCATTCTACATACCGAGTTACTAAGGCCCTTATACAAGTGTAATACCTCTTCCAAATTCATACATACTCTCTAAGAGTCTACTCGCTACCCATTTCTCACAACTACTTACTTCTAATTACAAGGGTGCGCCGCCGGTCTCTCACCTTGGCCACATCCGCTTCGGGTACCTGCACACTAAAAAATGTCCCCCGAAGGGGTCAGCTTTCGCCGAGCATGATAACCGCATACCCCGCGTGCTAGTGAGGGTACGCCGACCACTTGGTCGAATACATGCGGTTCATTTTATTCATACATACATGCATACATGCTTTCATACAGATACTACGATACTCTACGCAAGAATACATACATACACTTCAATGCATACACTTCAGTTCATACATAGTAATCCACATAGCCCAACGATACATACTACTTACCTTTCTGAATTCCGAGATACCCAATACAATATACAATACTTACGCAATTCATACACAATCCAATAACTTGTTAGCCCATATTGGTCCACCCGGGTTAATCGGGTGGAGATTACTCTTTTACTCATTTACTCCATGCATACACGTACTTACTCATTCTCATACTCATACTTACTTACTTACTCTTACTCTTACTCAAGTTAAGTCGTCGGGACCTCCGGCCCTGGGGACTACTCCGTCCCACCTCCGGGATTTACTTGGTTCACTAATCCAGGATGCTACCCACTTAAGGGATTTGGGCCGTGGACCAGCTTACGAACCAGGAATCGGATCCAACCTCTTGTGTCACCTCATCCTCACGCGTGGCCGAAGCTATATCGGACTTGTACTCATTCCAATTTACTCACTTAAGTTAGGAGTTAGCTAGTTAGGAATTAGCACAAGTCAACATTCAAGCCACATTTACAAATACAAGGCCCAATATACATTCATACGAAATATAATACAATACAGAAGTACAATACAAGATTCATTTACACCATATCATCCTCCATACATTTCGTGTATTATACAAACTATTGTTCAAGAGAAATATACCGAGAACAATATAAACAAGCACAGGTAAGTGCAATATAATCCGGTTCGTGCATTTATCTTATTAGGTGGTCAAATAAGCACACAAATCGGGGTAACCAGATTAGGATACAGGGCATGAAGAAATCATACCTTTCACCGTTGTACTTGTATCCCAACGTTCCTCCGGTGTTCACAAATCAAATCCTATGATATACATACAATCGAATAATTAATCTAACTATCATTAATTTAATTCGATTATCCTTACGCTCCCTAACTCATATTTACTAAGTCTTTACATTCCTATACCTACATTTTATTTACTTACTTTTATCTACTTACAATGGTTTACTTGCTTACATATACATGTACATATGTATAGGTGGGTATACATACATATACACATATATATATATATACTAGTTACATTCATTTAGTTTTAGTTTAGTTTTTTTTTTGTAAGTTATGGGTCGACCGACCCACCGACCGACCCAACCCTGGGTCGGTCCATTCCAGTAAGTTTCGTTCTCTGAAATTTCTCCCGACCGACCCAGAACTATTCCGACCGACCCATACGCTCCTGGGTCGGTCCATTGCCGAGAGTTTCGGGTCTGTTGTCCAAGTTCCGACCGACCCACCGACCGACCCACCTTTGGGTCGGTCGAAGTGCGAAACCTCGACAACAGAAAATCCGAGTCCGACCGACCCACGTCCGACCCACGGCCCCTGGGTCGGTCCATTCCCGAGAGGTTTATTTTCGTTACCTAAGCTCCGACCGACCCACGGTCCGACCCGGCTCTGGGTCGGTCGGTAGCAGAAAGCTGCTACAGACTTTGTTTTTCAATTCTTTTCTTACCCATTCCTTCCCCAATCTTCCTACATGTAATCCCACATGATATAATGCCATTTAGGCTTCCTAAAACACCTTGTTTCATCCACCAAATCCATTACTAGATCCATGAGACAATTTACACAATTTCCTCACTCCCTTTCAACACCTACAACAGCTTTTCATTCTCTAATGCTACAGATTTTTCTACAACTCCTACCATTCAATATTTCCTCCACCAATGTTACTCCTAGCATCCCAAATACATTTCCAAGTCATTACATTACCTACACCCAAGTCCAACACTCTCCTTATCAATTCTTGCACACTAATCTTTCCTATCTTCTCCAAAGCATGTTGATACATTTTGCTACAGATTTTCACACTTCTTGTTTCTCATACTACAACTACCTCTTCATCACTTCTAAACATATCTACTCAATCCAATATACACCTTGGTTCTCCCATTCACCAAGTCATTCTTGAATACATAATTCCTACTAAAATTTTGCCATAGTTTACCTACAATTTCCAACTTATCCATACACACATTTTCTCACCAAGTTCATACCTATTCTAGCCACACCCTTACAAGGGTTCTACCAGCAATCAATACAATATGCATTCACCAATACTTCTTCAAATACCAATACTAATACTCATACCCAATCATTTGGCTCCAAGGCCTACAATTCACTTACTAATTTCACAAATACTCAAACTTACTCTCAAATACTCAAAACTTCATAACTTCAATACTAATACATTAGTTTGGTTTCTTTTATTCGTTTACTCATTCCATTACTCTAATGCACTATAATCTAACACGAGTGAGGAGCTCTTACCTTGAGCTTTTATTTCCTTCCATTGTTTTTCAATTCTCCTCTTCTTTCTCCATTGCCCAAATCGGCCATGTGGGGAATGGAGTTGCCAAACTCCATTCCCATCACCCAATGAACACAAAGCAACTATAATTAATATACTAACCCTTAATTTAATGCTAGTTCATTGAGATGTTTTAAACAAATTTCTAGGGTTTACCTTTTGAAGCTTTTAGGAGGGGTTTTAGCCCTTGGTTCAAGAAGGTGAATCCACCACCATTGCAAGGTTGATATTATGCTCAAAGAGAGAGAGAAAACAAGGCATTATTAAGAGGTAAAAATCGGTTACCAAAGGAGATGAAGAAAACTTAAGGTTTTCATGGAGATTTTTACCTTGTTGGAAAGAGGAGACTCCAAGCTCCCTAATGGTGTGCTTTTCTCTTTGAATGGGGTATACCCACGAAAATGAACTTCCTCATTTTTGGATTTTGAAAAAGAGAAGTGTAGAGGAGGATGAGGGGAGTTCGAATATGTGGTTATTTTTACCTTTGGAGTGCAAATGAAGGTGGAGCATGGATGGAAAGTTGAGAAGCCATTGAAGCTTCTCTTGGAGCTTCAAAATCGCCAGCCCCCTTTGGAGAAGGAGAGAGATCGTGAGGGAGGGAGGAGGATAGGAGAGAGATGAGTGAAATGTGAGGTGAGAGAGTAAGTGGGTACTTTTTACCCTTTTTACTTTTTGCTTTTGTCTCTTAATTAACTAGCTAGTATGTGAGTGTGTGTGAGGGCTTTTAACTTATTAAAAACCGGTCCCCTTACAGTATACTAGTTGGAGCGTTTTTCGTCTTTTACAGAAAACGCTCGTTATTTTACCCGGTTTAGGTACTATTCACTAACCGGGCCCGTTTTCCGGAATTTTCTCGTTTAATTAATTTTATTGACTATTAAGCTCCCATAGATGCTTAATAATTATTATTTAATGATTTATAATTTTTACGGGTCTGTTTGACCACTTAAAGTCACGTTTTCGGGTTCTCTCGAAAAACGTGCTCTAAAGTTCTATTAACGTTTTAATACTTTATTTGGATCCGTTTTCTTCGGGAGTTGTTCCCATATATTATTTAGGTCTTATTAAACCTTTAGAATCCATATAATACGCTAACCGAGGTCTCATACCTCCTATGGT
This sequence comes from Limonium bicolor, assembly GCA_023374045.1. Lineage (NCBI taxonomy): Eukaryota > Viridiplantae > Streptophyta > Magnoliopsida > Caryophyllales > Plumbaginaceae > Limonium > Limonium bicolor. Next base: position 360,360,214 of record CM041778.1, on the reverse strand, counting down.
TATTTAACGCTTACTTAGCGTTTTTCGCCTTTTAAGCGTTTTCTTTATTTCTTTTGGATTTATTTTCCTTACAATATTAATTAGGTACCATTAGGCCCTTAAATACGTATTAGATTAATTTTAATCCCTATATTTAAGTTCGGGGTATTTCACTTCACTACTTTAGACATGCTTTTCAAGGATTAAAGGTTACGGTAGTTACCTGGGCCGGACTTAGTCCCGGTCCCATCACGGTCAATGATGTGTAGGGCGGGCTGCCTCTGCGGTGCGCCCTTCTGCGGGCCTCGGGATCCCTGTCCCTGTGAGGTATGCTGGGCATGAGCATCACCAGATGCAGCTTCCTTGCCCTCACGCTGCTTGTAGCCCTGATAGTTGCCCTTGGGCCTAGAATTCTCCGGGCATGCATTGGCACGGTGGCCCGGTTTCTGACAATTGAAGCAGCGGATCTCCCTTCCTTGGCAATCCGTGCCGGGATGATCCTTGTTGCAGTTACGGCAGATGTAGCTGCGGCCATCAGATTGGTTCTTTCCTTGGCCAAATCCAGAACCTATAGCTTTCAAGTTAGCAAGGTTTGGTATACTTACAATACTCTATATACTTACAATTTCACAAGTGTACTAATTCGGTTTCGGTTACTTACCCCTGTAGGGCTGAGACCTCAGTGGCTTAGCTGCCACTGGTGCGGTGTAGGCAATCTGTAAAGGCTCAGTTGCCTTGCCCTTCTCAGCATGGGCACCGCCGTCTCCGGATGTATTTTTCTGCTGGTGGGAGTGCTTCCCCTTTCTTTTCTTCCAGGGTTTGGATTGGTTTTGTTCATCGGAGGGGTTACCCTTGCCGCTCACCTTGCGCTTCAGCGCTTGTTCCTCATCTCTCAGCTGGCAGGTGATCTCAACTCGAGATGCAGCGTGGTAACACTCCTGAATTACTTAGGCATTAGGTTACATTTACATACAGGAATACTAATTCACATTACTCATGGCCTTTTAAGGGTTCAACTTGTTTACCTGAAGGGAGGTAAACCGAGTGAAGCCCATGCCATACCGGAGTCGATGGCTCAATCCGCCGTAGAAGCGGTCGACCAAGACTTGGCCGGTATACCCAAGGTCGGGTAGAAGTCGGAGAAGAGAGGTGAAGGTGCGGTAATACTCATCAACCGTCATCTTCTCGGTCATCTTAAGTGCATCGAGCTCAAGCCTTTTCTTGGTCTTGACATGCTCGGGGTAGTATTTAGATCGGAGGAGAGAGGTAAATGCTTCCCATCCGAATGCCGGATCAGCTACGTGCTCGGCCTTAACGAGCTTCCACCAGTCCATAGCCGCATCTTTCAGATAGTACGCAGCTATCCTCACTCGAACTCCGGCGGGAGTCTCAAGTGTGTCGAAGGCCGTCTCCATCTCGGAGAGGTAGGCCTCGAGCTTGGCGGGGTCGCTCTCGCCTCTAAAGCATGCCGGTCGGAGGTCGGCGACTGCCTTTACCCAATTTGTCTCACGGGGATGAGGTGGGTCGGGCTGCTGCTGCTGCTGCTGCTGCTGTTGGTTCTGCTGTGTGGCTTGTACAGCGGTGATTACTTCCGGTAGCATCTGTGCTACCGTGGCGGCGACGATCTCAGCTATCGTCTGCGCGCCCGGTCCACCAGATGTCTCTCCTCTAGGTCGGCCTCGACCTCGTCCTGACATCTGAACAAGTGTGGATTACATTAGATGGTGTGATACTATGACCTCATGGTCTTCATTCAAGCAATGGTATCGTCCTTGCAGACGTTAAGGATATCCGTTGTTAACAACGGTAGTTCCTAGTTAGGTTTCTAAATATCCGTCTTATGACGGTTGAAATCCTAACTCGGTAATCACTACACTTAAGAGTCTAATCATCAGAGCGATACTTCGCTCTGATACCACTTTTTGTAACACCCCAACCGCTAATCCGTCCATTATCCTCTAATCAATCCCGTACTTACCCTTCTCGCAGCGGAATACTTACTTACTCCCGGCGGGTGATACAACGCCGTTAACCCTCCAAGGTTAACAAGGCTACTACTACTTACCGTTTCGGTCTGATGATTAGAATGAAATACATACATACTGCTTACTTTACAATACCAAATACTTAGTTTACATTTGATTACCGAGTATATCGAATTATCTGAATTACATTCCAATACTACTTCCCAAAAATGAAGAGTTTATACAACTATTCCTTCTTTTCCAATCAAGAATTTAATATCCCAAAAAGGTGTACCACATGGTACACCGGCTACCCAAAAGCTCTAGCCGTGTACAACTCGGTACACTATTCGATTCTACTACTACTCCAAAAAGAATTACATCTCGTCCTTACTCTACCTTCACGCCTCGCGGGTACCTGTGGAGTAAAAACATTCCCCCGAGGGGGTCAGCTTACGCTGAACATGATAACCGCATACCCCGCGTACTAGCGAGGGTACGCCAACTAATTGGTCGTATACATGCGGTTCGTTTCATACATACATACATGCTTCATACAGTACATTACATTCATTTTACCAAGCATACATACATACCATGCATATGAGGAATACAATACGAGTCATTCATTCATACTTACCATACTTACCGCATCACGGAGATACAATTCTCCAATACATACAAGGTCTTGTTAGCCTTATTACACACCCGGGTTAATCGGGTGTTCAATACTTTTTACTCCGGGTCAATGACTTACAATAGTCAAGACCAATACCATACAATACTTACATTCTTACATACTTTACTTCCAGTTAAGTCGGTATGACCTCCGGGCAGGGAGTACTATCTCCCACCACCGGGCTTTGAGATGGCACACTAATCCAGGATGCTACCCATACAAAGGGAATTAGTCCAAGGAAAAGATCATAGCCAGGATTCGGTTCCAACCTCTTGTGGTTCCTTATCCTCACGCGTGGCCGAAACTATATCGGGCTTCTACTCATTCCATTACTCATTACTCATGTCAGGAGTTAGATTGTTAGGAATTAGTAGAAGTCCATACTTACTTTCCATACATACTTACAATACACATGTACTCATACTTACCCATACACTTCATTCTCGTACATACATTCCATGAATTATACAAACTATTCGTTCAAGAAGAATACAACAAGAACAATATAGTTCAGACACATTTATGTGCAATATAAATCCGATTCATGCATTTATCTTGTTGGTGATCACATAAGCACACAAATCGGGGTAACCAAGTTAGGATACAGGGCATGAGGAAATCATACCGTTCACCGTCGCTTACGTTCTACCGGTTCCTTTGGAGCTCAACTATTTGATTCCTATACATACATGAAGTTGTATGATCAATGGTCTATTATTGATCCAACTTACTCCTTCATTAATACTCCTAATATATATCTACTACTCCTTTACATTCATACTTGATTATTATACCATTCTTTTCTTAGTACCTCTTATCCTTGCTTCCTTACCTTTACTACTTCACTTATAATGTACTACCACACATATATGCATATAGGTATATAGGCATATATATGTATATATACATATACATAGGATTGCTATAGTCATATGATAGAAATACTCTTTCTTTTTTTTTTTTTTTTTTGTCAGGACCGGACTTGCGACCGACCTTGCAAGTCCGGTCCATTCCAGTAGCTCAGATTACCGAAATTCTTCTGGCCGACCGAACTTGCAAGTCCGGTCGCAAGTTCGGTCCATTCCAGAAGGTTTCATCGGGAATTTTTTCGGGACCGACCGAACTTGCATGTCCGGTCGCAAGTCCGGTCGATTCCAGTAGCTTCCATGCCGGAAATTTTTCTGGCCGACCGAACTTGCAAGTCCGGTCGCAAGTTCGGTCGATTCCAGTAGGTTACAGACGGGAAATTTTTTCTGGCCGACCGAACTTGCAAGTCCGGTCGCAAGTTCGGTCGATTCCAGTAGGTTACAGACGGGAAATTTTTCTGGCCGACCGAACTTGCAAGTCCGGTCGCAAGTCCGGTCGATTCCAGTAGCTCACCCGTCTTTGTAAATCTGGGCTCGACCGACCTTGCAAGTTCGGTCGCAAGTCCGGTCGGCCCCAGTACTTCAGTTTTAAAATCTGTTTTCAAATGTATTCTTTACCCATTGCTTCCCAAATCTTTACCAATACTTCCCCACATGATTTAGTACTATCTAAGCATCCTAAGTCACCTTAGTTCATCCACCAAACTTACTACTCAATCCTTACACAACTTATACCCATTTCCTCATCCCAATTCAACACTTACATTATTTCTCTTCACACCCATGCTACAGATTTTGGTTTTCCTCCTTATGCTACAGATTTCCAACTCAACTCTTACTCTCCAATACTCCCTCAACTTATTATGCTACTCTTAGTATCTCGAATACAATTACTCACCACCGAGGTTCATCCCCTTAACATACTCCTTTCCAAATCTGCTACAAACTACAAAACACTCCTCAATTACACCTAGTTATCACCTAGGTTGTTCTCTCATCCTACACACTTAAGCCCTCAAATTCCTAGATGAATTTTGACATAGTCTCCCCTATATTTCTAACATTCTCCACACATCATTTCAGCTCACGAATACTCATTCTCTCAACCTGTTACACAATACATCATTCTCACAATTCCAACACTACTACAACAACATAAAATCCTGCACACATACACACTTACTACCCAATGTTTTCCCAAGCTTTTAAAACTCATTTAAAACTTCAAAACTGTTACAATTTCATTCTTCATTGTACTACAATACACTTGCTACTCATTACTCAATTCATTACTCATTTTATTACTCCCAAAAACTGTTACATTACAATACACAAACTAACACAAGGTAAGAGTATTTACCTTGTCTTGTTAGGTTACTTTCTTTCTTTTCCTCTTCCTTCCTTCTCCTTTGTTCTCGGTCCCAATGAGAATCAAACACACACAAGTGCTACAGCACATACACATACACAATACCATTTAGTTTCATTTTATACTAACCCTAGAATTTAAGTTTTAGGGTTTAGAAAGAAGGTTACCTTCCAATGAGTAGATGGAGCTCTTGACTACCAAGAGAACAAAATTCCTAGCCCACAAAAGAAGCCAAGTCGGCTGGAGCAACAAAGGAGAGAGCATTCAAAAACTGAAAATGCTTAAAATGCAAACAGGGGCTAGAAATGTTGGATTTTCGAATTTCTTTTTACCTCAAGATGATAAGGAGGTGAAGGTGCTTCTAATGGTGGACTTAAATCTTCAAATGGTGAATACCCATCGAGATGAAAGTGGTCGTTTTCGATTTTTGAGAAGATGAAAGTGTTCTCCTTGCCAAGGGGATTCTAGTGGTATGGTTTTTATAATTTTTGGACAAGAGATGAAGGCACAATAATGGAGAGAAGATGGGGGTTGTGTGAGTTTTCTTCAAAACTCCATGGGAGCTCGGTGGAGAAGGGAGCAATTCAGAGAGGGAGGGAAAAACGTGAGAGGGGGAGTGAGTGGTGAGGAGAGAGAGTTTCTATTTTTACTTTTGTACTTGTTTTCTTTTCCCCTCTTTTATTGTTTTGTCTTTACATGCATAAGAGAGGAATTAAGGGGGTGAGAGAGGGAGGGGCTGTCGATCCCACTCACACACACCCAGAATTTTACATTTTTATTTGTAAAGTGGACACACTAAGTTTCTTTATTTGCATCCTCACCCCACCACTTACCGGTTGTTACAGTTTTCACTAACCGGTACCCGTTTTCCGGAATTTTCTCGTTTAATTAATTTCCTTGGTTCTAAAGCTTCATTAATATTTATTAATGATTAGTTGGTTGACCAAAATTGTTACGAGTCTATTTGACCCGCTTAAAGTCACGTTTTCCCGGTTCCTCGAAAAACGCGCTTTAAGGTTCGTTTATGCTTTTAACCCATTTTAAAGGTCCGTTTTCTTCGGGATTTGTTCCCTCATATTTATTTTAGTGTAATTAAGCCTTTAAAAATATAATTAGCCTAATTAATCACTGTTTTTAATTACGGGGTATTTCAATTTCGTTTATATTATTATTATGTTTGTTTCTAATCCTTTTCTTTTCTAATCTGTTTCAGTAGTTTTGTTTTATATACAAAAACACAAAAAAAAATATATATTTGTACACGGCAATGGAAGAGGCACTTGAATATTGGCAGGATTTATACTGCTCCGTATGTGGAGGAGCTCATGATTATGAGGATTGTCTCATATTTCAAGAGCAACTCTGGTTAGAAGATCAACCAGACTACCTGGAGAAAGTCGCTCAACAACAGCAACAACCAAAAAGCGAAACAGTTCAAGAGGTAGAACACCCCACTACAAATGAGCCATTCATAGAGACCCCTCCCTCTAAAATCAATTACCGCTATCTTCCATCCTTCTCTATAATATACCCAGACAATGAGGATACTTACATCCTCAAAAATGAAGAGAAGGAATTGCCATCACCTCCCGCCACCATATCCAAACAAAACGCCACTATCACCTTCAAAGAATTAATTTTCTCTGAAGATGATATCAAACAGCGTTCTTTCTACGAGCCTCACCTACAAGAGGAGGAAGTTTACATCCTCCAATTTGAGGAAGAAAAATCAGCACCGCCGGGTCTTCTGTTAGAACTACGTTCCCGGCAGTACCTCCTCAAAAACCAGATTTTGTGGAGTATTAATTTTCTTATTTTATATGCCGAGGTAACGTTTTGTTTTGATCCAGGATAACGAAGCGGGAGTCTAGCCAAAGACTATAAATACGGGCAGCTTACTGGGAGGCAACCCAGTGGTTACATTTTATTTTCCTACTATTTTTGTTTTATGTTTTGTGTTATATATTATTCCTATTTATGTTTTTTGTAAATAAAGAAAAGAAAGGAGAGAGCACGAGGAGAATTAACTTGAGTTCTTCTGGCTGTTTAGAATATTATTACAGGAACATCTTATACATTTCGACGGCTGAACTTAAGTGTGAGGAACGTCTCACCCCTACCAAAGCTTTAAGTGTGAGGAAGGATACCTTCCTCAATCTACGATACAAGGGGAGTTTCAGTTCTTCCTTTATTTAATCCTTTATGAGTCTGTCATATTTTGAAAGGTCCTTTTCTTGATTTAATTCTGATCAATGAGGACATTGCTCCTCTTAAGTGTGAGGAAGGAGAGACCTTTCCCTGAAAATATGACAGCTGTTCGATAATGCCACACTCACTTATTGCTACTCTAAACTGCCTATAAAAAAAAATTGATAAAAATGAGGTAAAATAATTGTAGGAGTGTCTGAAATTATGTCAAGTGACAACTGAAAGATGGTTTTATTTAAAGAAGTTTGTATAAAATTATTTTCCATTAAAATACTCTATTTTTACTCAAAATATGATAGATCTGCTGATTGTAGAAACCAATTTAGTTTAGCTTGGGATTATGGAAATATGTGGAAAGTCAAGGAAAGAAAAGGATAAAGACAAGGTACTCCGCTGTTTATGAATTTTTCTAAACCAAAAGCAGGCCTCGTCTATCCGGTTATTAAGTTCTTTGGGGTGCTTTAACACCTATCTACCTAAGGTCTCGTGATCTGGGATAGAAGACCCAACACCGCTACAAGGATAGAGAGAAAAGTCTGGGGTACAGAAAAATAATGCAATTTAAAAATTTTGTATGTTTTGTATATACAATTTTTGCATTCAAAAAGATGAAAAAGATTGCAATTTATATTTATGAACATGAGTACGTGGTGTTGAAAGGTATTGCGGAATAAGACATTACTTCACACCCCTTGTCATCCCGGGTTAGAGAATTGAAATTGGTTGAAAATCCCAGGTTAATCTAACTTGTTTTCTGCAGTCTAGTTTTTCTATGCTTTTATTAAATTATTCTTCTTCACTGTTTATAAAACCTACTTCTAAGAGCAGAATTATTCTTTCAATTGTCACTTTGTCTAAATTCCCTTCTACACTTATTTAATCTTGTTTTATTATTATGGCTTAGAGATAATTATATTCCTTATTTGCTTGAGGACAAGCAAAAGTCAAGTGTGAGGAAGTTTGATAAGTGCAAAACATATAGACTTATTAGGGTTTAATCACCTTATAATTTGTAGCATTTTTAGTAATGTTTCGCACTTATCTAGGGTTTTTCCTATAATTATGTTGTTATATTAACTGATATATTATATGTGTTAAAATGTAGGAAAAATACCCAATAAACACAAACATTATAAGGGATTAAAAGAGGGACAAGAAAGAGTCACGCGACAAGGGCGTGTGCACGCCTGGTACGGACATGAGGAGAGGCGACCGCCTCAAAACAGGCGGACGAGACACAGGGCTACCGCCCCTTATCAGGCGGACGGGACAGAGGCTACCGCCTCTTAATGGGCGGTCTTGGTGGCGGACGTGAGAGCAGCAACCGCCTGGCGGACACAACAGGAGAGAACCGCCCCATACTGGGCGGACATCACACAGGCAACCGCGAGGCGGACGTGAAGGAGTACCGCCACTTATTGGGCGGTTGATCAGGCGCGGTCGTGACTAATTATCAGTCGCGACCAGTTTCTTCTTCGCCCGTCGTCGTCTGCAACTTACCTTCACCGACTCTCTGCAACTCGCCCACTCGTCCACTGTCTGCGCCTACCTTAATTCACGCGTATGTTCAGCTCTCTGTCCCCTGCAATCAATGAAGCAATCAGTGAGCTGCAATCAAACGATTCTTCCACCGCCTCAATCATTTGCTCACGCGTCTGTCTATCTTCCTTTCTTCTTCTTTTCTTCTATATAAACCCACGAGCTTCACCCAATAAATGATCCACCACCAATCCATCCACGACCCAACTTCACCACTTCACACATTCATCCCATTTCTCTTCTCCCGTATTCTCCATTTTATTTATTTTACATTCCACAAATTCACCTCTAACCCTACGTACACAAAATAGCAGAGTGAGACGGAGTGATTACGGATGATTTCTATTACTCTCGTCTCTATCTATCTATTTAATATGTTAGGCTAGTTTACGTTTACTCTGGGAATAGTTATTATGTATCTGTATTAATTATGCAATATTTCTACTGGTTTATTTATATACAGTTTGTTACGTTTTAAAGGTTATCTCGCCTATTTAATAAATCTCATGAATTTATTAAATTGCTTTACTAAGTCTGTTTTTAATTTCATCGGTTAAAGCAGATGGGTTAATTAAACCGTAAAACTGGGGGAAACTTATTTTCATCGTTTAAGTTAGTACTCAGTTGCAAATGTAATTCCTCAAATACTCCTCTGCCATTTGCAGGCTTTTACTTGAGTTTTCATCGGACCTTGCATTACAGGTGAACGAGTTCTTATGAGTTTTCATCGGACCTTAAGAAAATAACAGGAACCTTGCCAAATTATTAGAACCAGTAGAGATAGCTTAATTATGCAGATTATATTAACCTGACCCAGAGTTCATTTTATTTATCTGTCAACTTAGTTTATTTTATTCTTTCTTTTTATTTATTTTACAAGTCAATTAATCCCCCCTCCTGTGACACGCTTAGGTACTATTATATGTACATTAGTCCCACGGTTCGACATCCGGTTGCTTACATTTTCACTATACTACTGCGACCGGGATTTATTTGCAGCCCGACGTTATTTTTGGGTTTTAATTTCTTTTCTTTTAATTTTACACCAGTTTAGCCACTCACGATATAACGTCTGCATCCGGTAAAAATGGTGTGAGCCTCGATTTTAAACCCCTATCCTATGTGGATTAAGTTGATTAGGATCTAATCGGGTTTTAGGTCCACTTATAACCTAAGATTAATAACTATGCCATATAACAATGATTATTAAAACCTAAGCTAGCTCACTGGAACCTATTATGAGTCGCCACCTAATTTTAACCTAGAGTAAATCAGGAAAGGTAGAGTTCGGGTTCGGGGGCTTGGTATTCGACTTATTTTGGGTTCAATTACTTTCATTACCCTTCCTAGGTCGTTTTTCCTCTACTTGGTTTATTTACGGCTTATTACGAGTCGTTTTAACCTAAGTGCGCGAGCTTCTGTTTTTTTTGTGTTTTTAGCATTTTTTGACAGAAAATTAAAGTGAAATTAAAAGCTACCTAAACTAGGGTTACGGAGGCAGAATTAGGTCGAATTTTGCTTACGTCCGTAGCAACGGACCCCATGTCCGAGACCACGGACCCCAGTTAACCTAATTATACAGAAGAATCGAAATTAAAGGAAAAACAAAAAAATTGCAAAGTCAATGGCCACGGACAGGCTGTCCGTGGGCCCGGACATTATTAGAAAACCTAAATTTTGAATTTTTTTAAAAATCCCGCCGCCGTCCGTGGGCGTCCGGGCTTACGGACAGGGAGTCCGGGACCCCAGACACGACGTCCGTGGGTGCGGACCGCCCTCGGACGGCGGCGTTGAAGCTGTTCCCGAAAGTGTTTTTGGCTCAAATTTTATGGGTGTGTAGCCTGAAAGATGTACAAGACGTTAGTGATTTAAAGTTTTCAATTTGAATTCGAATTAAGCATGAAACTTGGTAAACAAGTTATTGGACAGAAGCTTAAACAAACAGCAATACAGAAGCGTAGAAGGGTTAGTTTGAGCCCAAATTTTGAGGCAAGACAGATAATACCATAGAGAATTAGGGAAGTGGAGTTTCTACCTGTTCTACCTTCGGATTCACAACGATTCTTCACACCGGGATTCGTCGAGTGCTCCGTTGATGGCAGACCCGAAAGGTTTTCGAACCAAGCTCCTGGTTGTTGGTCGTTCTTGCTGTTCTTCACGTTTTGGAGGTGGTTTGATTGATGTTTGATGATTGATGATGTTGTGGGAGTTGAAAAATATGTTTTGGTGTTGATTTTGGTGAGATTTCGGTGTTTGATTGTGGCTCTGGAGTTTAAAAACGTGGAGAGAGAGAGAGACGGCTGCCTTCTTTGAGAGTCTAGGGTTCTTGAGGTTATGAGATCCTCCTTTTATCCAAAAACCTATCCCCTTATATAGACTTTCTTAAAGATAAAGAAAATCTAGTAAAAATAAGATTTTTTGGTATTTTAATTAAAAGACTTCCCAAAGGAATTTTGCTGTGAAATTTTAACCACATGTCAAGGATGGATATTATGAATTTTCTGAGGTGGAACCGTTTTTTTAAATGTTGGAATATTTTTGAATTGAATTTCCCGTCAGATTCAGTCAGAAATTGCTAGAAAATTATTGGAAATTCGAAAAATCAAAATTCCAACGCCATTATGCTTAAAGTGCCATCCTCTATCATGGGTTAAAATATCAAAGCATTTCAAGCTGATTTGGACATCCCTCGGAGGAGAGAGAAAGCTTATAGGAGGTCTCAGGGGCCTTAACAATTACGAAAACGCTCCTGACAATGACGAAGCTGCTCCCCATGCCATGGAACACGCCAATCGGGCCGGAATCTCTCACTACTTGATTGAAATATCCCTCACAACACCAAAACCTCGTAGACCTTAACCAGGGGGGTCAAAATTTTGGGTATAACAAATGGACACTTGTATATTTGAGGAGCTAAGTGTATAACCTTTGAATTTGTAGGCCCGGTGGCGAGTCTTGTGTATGACTCCGCCCAGAGACCAAAAGTAATGAGTATTGAGTATTGCGTATGTATGAGTAAAGTAATGAGTAATGAGTAATGAGTAAGTATGAGTATGTAATGAGTAGCGAGCAATGAGTAAGTACGAGTAAGGAGAAGGGTATGGGTACTGAGTATGCGTGAGCAAGTGATGAGTACTGAGTAAGAGTAGTAGTAGTAGTGAGTACGGAGTGGAACATGAGTAAATAATGAGTAAGGTAACGAGTGCAACGTGAGTAAAACAACGAGTAAGTAAGGTTAAGCTTGGTGGAAACTTTGCGAACGAATAACTAACGAACGGTTGACGGACAACGTGTCTTCCTTGGTAGGTAACGAACCTTGTATAAGTAAGTAAGTATTGTTGATTGTACTATGTAGTAATAGTATGTATGTATGCATGTAAAATGAACTCCATGTATATCCGACCCAAAGTAGTCGGCGTACCGCGGTTAGCACGCGGTATATGCGAATTTCATATGCAACAATTTTGCTGAGCCCCTAGGGGCGACGTTTTTATTTTTACAGGTATTCAAAGCTGACCACCGTTCGAGAGAGTAGGACGGGGATTGCTATGTAAGCATGGGTAGTTGAATTATAGGATTTGTACTTGTATTGTAATGCGAATTTGGAAGTCCAAACTGTATCGGTAATATAAGGATTGTAGTATACTCGGTATAGTATTGTATTGGAGTTGTAATTGAAATATGGTTGAGTATGCAAGGGAAAGTAATGCATTGTGTAGAGTACTCGGTATGTTCAATTCATCAGACCGATAGCATGTAGTAGTGTAGCTAGCCTTGTTAGTCACGTGGGTGACTAGCGGCATTGTACACCCGCCGTTGAGTATGTATTATCCACTGCGAAGGTGAGTTTTTGTACAGTAAGGACGGTATTAGCGGTAGGGGTGTTACATAAATGGAAGATTTCAAAGCTTTGTAAAAAATGGACATGTCTCACAATAAGATTGAAGTATATTTGTAACTGAAACACATTTGAAACTTACCATAATACACTTGTCAAGTTATTATTTATTAATATATGGTTAAACTATAAGTTTTGATATGGATAAGTATTGTGTTGATTAATGATAATTGGAGTCTAGATTAGTGACTATGAAAGAGCAAAGATGTAATTACTAGGTGTCTTGCTCCCTAGATTTTTTTTATGTATTTCAGAAGATTATAGGCGTTGTATTATTGGTTGTATGGAACTTGCTCTAGGTTTCTGGGAGGTTTTGTAATTGTGCCACATTAGCGACTATGAAAGAGCAAAGATGTAACTACTAGGCTCCGTACCGTGCTCTATTGTATTTTGCATGCGATAAATATAAGTACATAGTTACATATAGCTGCATGCTTTCAGAGAGGTTATAAGTGTCGTAATATTATTTCTGTGGAGCTTGCTCTAGGTTTTTACAAGATTTTGTAACTGTGTTACATGTTGATGAATTTTTATTCAATGTGAAGTGAAGCAATTCACGAGTAAAGCTTTCATATAATCTAATTAAGTTAGTTGAGTAGTCACTTCAGTTAAAGGTTTTCTATCTTATATATTGCATCAGTGATCAAATAAAAAATTAGTGGCTGCGGCGGCTGCGTATTATGTGGTAATCCCAAACAGAGTTGACTGGATTGATTATTTAATACCCCAGACCTAATAATGGTGATTTAATTACTCTAATAAATTATTAAGGGCCTAATTGTGCCTAGAGAGTATGGGTAAAAAGAATAAAACCAAAAGAAAAGAGAAAACGCTTGAGAAGCGAAAAACGCTAAAATGCGCATTAAATGAAAATAAGAGATATATAATCTCGTGAGGGTCCGAGATGGATTCTTAAGGCTTAGCTAGGCCTAATTATTATACGGGAATGATTCCCGAAGAAAACGGATCCAAATAAAGGATTAAAACGCTAACGGAGTTTTAAGCACGTTTTTCGAGGAAAAACCGGAAACGTGACTTTAAGTGGTCAAACGGACCCGTAAAAATTATAGTTGATTAAATAACTATAATTAAGTATTAATGGAAGCTTAATAACCATTAAAATTAATTAAACGAGAAAATTCCGGAAAACGGACCCGGTAAGTGAATAGTGACGAAACCGGGAGACGAAACGCGTTTAATTTGAAAAGACGAAAAACGACCCGGGCTATTAATTAATGTGGGCCGGTTCTAATTAATAAGTGTACACCCATTAATAGCTTGCTAGCTATTAAGTAATAACAAGACAAATAAATAAATAAGTAAAGTAAATAGTATAAAGCAAAAGTAAAATAAAGTACTCACCTTCTCCTTCTTCATTCACGAATTGCCCCAGCGTTTGAAACTTTTCTTCCTCCTCTGTAAATCGCGAGACCAAGCAGCACAACCCTCACCTTGTCCAACCTCCTTCTTGCTCATTTCTCAACCAAATCAGACGAGATTTGTACCGTTGGACTCCTCTCGGTGAGAGCTTCGATCTCCACCCAACAAAGTTTCGATTCCTCCATTTCCATTTCCGTTGACGTTGGAGCTTTTGAAGATTGAAGAGTGATTCCAACCCTTCTCCTTCCTTAGTGCCTTAAGGTATAAATAAGTAAGTATTTACACCATTTCAAGCTTATTCTACCATTTGTGAGACTTTTTCCCTCACGTTGGAAATTCCCCTCATTTCAGTCGGAACCGTGAGTTTTTGTGGGTGTTGGAAAACTTCTCCAATTGATTGCCAAGCCATCCATTTGGGTTCTCTAAGGTAAAATCTAGATTAAACTTTGAAAACTAGTTCTTAAAAATATATATTAGGTTTTGTGGAGGAAAAGTGAATTGATTGTTGTATGTGTGTTATGGGCAGTGGTTGTACTTGGCAATCCGTAGCCCTTGTGTGGTGTGGAAAACAAGAGGAGAAAGAGGGAACAAGATAAAGAGGAAGAAGAGGAGTGAAAACTGAAAGTGAAACAAGGTAAAGAGCTTACCTTGTATTGGTTTTATTTCCTTGTGAAATTGATGTGGGTGTGGAATAAATAACTTTGAGCTTGTGTAGTCTTGGTACTACAATATTGATAGTTTAAAGAGAATGTTTTAATGTGTGTGAGTGTGTAAATAAACCTAGAACTTAGGTTAGTTTACATATGTGAGCAATGGGATTTTGATGTGTTATATGTGTTTAAACCAAACAGGTGGGAGATGTGTGTTGTGAACTTTTGTAGTGTGGTGAAAATGCTTAGGGAAGTAAATAGGTGCTGTCAAAATTCACCTAGGATGGATATTTTGAGTGTTCTGTTTTTAGGTAAGAAACTAGGTTGTTTAAGAAGGTTAAGTTGAGTGGTTAATGTTTTGAGAACTTAACAAGAAGAGGAGTGTGCTGGGAGCAAAGTAATGTCATTTGAGTGTTAGCTATGGCATTAGAAAGTGAGGTTTGAATGGTGTATTAAAGGAATTGAAATCTGTTACAAGTCTTGTAACATAACAAAGAATAACTAGCCTTGTAAGTGTGTAAGAATCTAAGTAAAATTAACTAGATTGGTGGGTGTACTTGGTGCTTGGTTTAAGGTGGTTTAGGTGGGTAATTAGATGCTAAAACATGTGGATTTTAGTTGGTGAAGATAGGTTAATCAATGGGCTAAGAGATAACCTGTAACAGAATTAGAAAATGTCAATTCTGCAAAATCTGTAGCAGGGTCCGGGACTTAGGTCCAGGACCAAGTCCCGAACCACCCCTAAAATTACCCCCGAGAGTGCTCTGCTTGTTTGGTCCGGGACCTAACTCCATGCCCAAGTCCCGGACCATATACGATTTTCAGGCCGAGAGTTTGAACCATGGTTGGTCCGGGACTTAAGTCCCGTATGAAGTCCCGGACCAGACCAGAAATGTAGAAATAAGTGTTTTAAGTGGGGCTTAAGCTAGGGAATGGTTTGGTAATGATGTTATAAGATGTTAAGGCCTTGTTTGGTCACATGTAAAGGCCTTAGGAAGTGTAAGAAAGTGTTAGAATTGAGTGTGAAGTAAGAACTCAAATTAATAAAAGTAAAACTGAGATATCGGGATAACGGGGTAAATACGGGAGTAGCATTTTATTATGTACCGTATGATCTTAGTATTAACAATGATGTTTGGAACATTATCAGTGAGTCGTGCGTGAACCGAGCATGGTGAGATGACACGGTAAAAGTAAAAACCCCGGTGAAAGGTATGATTTCGTCATGCCCCGTATGCTAACCGAGTTACTCTGATTTGTGTGTTTGTGTGCCGGCTTAATCAAGATTAAAGCATGGAAATAATCCCTTGTTTGATTATGTATGCCTTGATGTATGATGTATGAGCTAACATACTTGTATGCCGGTGTGGTCTAACATAGTGCATAGACCGACTCATAGTGAGTACTGTTTGACCAGAAACCCGTAGATCGGGTAGTCTCGTAAATATTGGTAATTTGCAAACACACACGAACTATTGATTCAAGTGTAGCGATAACGCAACGAATGAACCCACTAGAATGTGAGGAGGTGAGCGGGTTGAGTAAACACCCGATATCAATGAGAAAACCAATGTGAAACAATCCACGAAACAAATGAGAGTGGAAAGATGAGTGAACCTCCTTCAAGAGGATTAAAGATAGTTCGAAGGTGTGAACTAGTAAAGAAGGTAAAAGAGACCTAAGGGATTAGTAATTCCCTTGAGACATGGTCGACCTCCTATATGAGGGTTTTACCCGGTGTAAGAAAATAACCGCAAGTGTAAGTATTTGTAATGTATTGGTAACTCTTAAAACCTAAGACTATCCGAACTTGAGTAATGTTCCCGAAGTCATTTGAAACATCGAGAGAGATGCTTCTAGACTAACACATAATATTATTATAACTCCGAGAGAGGAGTGTATGGGAATGTGAGTAGTCCGAGAGTAGTCGGACCTATGTAAAAAGAGTTAGGAACTAAGAGAGAGTTCCGGGAGCTAGTTGAACCTTCCCACCATGCTAGACCCAGAACGGGGTCGAAACCGGGGAAGTAAGACTATGCTCGAGAGCCATGAGTTTTGGCTTGAGTATGTTGTAAGAGTAACAAGCGTGACGTAGGAGACCTGTAGCGTCTCGAGAATCTACAAGAGCTTGAGTATAATAACCCGAGAGCGTGGGTGAGATAATGAGTATAATAACCCGAGAGCGCGGGTGAGATAATGAGTATAATATCCCAAGAGAATGGGTGAGTATAGGATGAAAATCCCAAGAGAATGGGAGTGTATAAATAAGTAACCCGAGGGAGCGGGCAAGTTATTGAATGAGTAGCTAAGGCAAGTGAGGTATAACCCTCAAGGCCTAAAAGTAAAATAATACAACTAACAACCTTGTTATGTTAGTTAGGAATTGTGTTCCATGATTGGATGTAGATTCCTTGCGCGATATACATATATAATGTATTATTGTGATGCATGTCGTTTGATTAAAATGAACTCCATGTATATCCGACCAAAAGTAGTCGGCGTACCGCGGTTAGCACGCGGTATATGCGGATTTCATATGCAGCTTTAAGCTGAGCCCCTAGGGGCATCGTTTTTTATTCGCAGGTACACCAGAGACGTGACCGTTTGAGTGTAGGACGGGGTCGGTGGTTATCATGGGTAGTTAGATTTAATTACTTGTGTATTGAAAGAAGTGTAAGATCGAATATGTTGTCGGCATCCATTTATTGTAGACTCGGTATAGTAAAGAAGTGATTTAAGTAAAGTATTTGTAATGTGTATTCGGTTGTTCCAGTCCATCAGACCGTTACTGTATGAGAGTTAGGCCTGGTTGGCCACATGGGTGGCTAACGGCGTTGTATCACCCTCTGTTGTTGTAGAATTCCGCTGCGTGAGTATGAGTAATTAGTAATGGATTAAGAGGCAATGACGAGGTTAACGGTTGGGGTGTTACAGATTATATGTCATATAAATAATGACAAAACTTTAAATGATTGTAACTTTTAAACTACAAGTCCAAAATTTAAAAAAATCATATCACTGGTCATCTAAATTCAAGCTCTTCAAAATAAGAACAGTCATGAATATGTTTTGACAACTTTAAAAAAAATTATTTTTACATATTATGATGATACATTCAAAAGATGTTTTGATTCAGTAGTTTTGATATTATGATCCATTAAATTGTTATTATGATTCATTAACTAATAAGTGGTGAATTAGATAACAAATTTCGGACCCAATTAAAATCATTATTGTTTTATAGGGTAACATTATTGTTGTATGGCGTATTTTAAACCTTATATGGTGAATCGTGTATTTTTCATATATACCAAATATTATTTTGTGGTGTGTTATTGTGTAAATTTTTTTATTCTTATGTGTTTACGATGATACACTAAAAAAACGATATGATTCATTAAAATTGATATTATGATTCCTTAACTAATAAGTGGTGAATTAGATAACAAACTTCGGATCCATAAAAATCATTATTGTTTAGTAGTGTATTATTATTGTTGTATGGTGTATTTTAAACCATATATGGTGAATCGTATATTTTTCATACATACCAAATATTATTTTGTGTTGTATTATTGTGTAAATTTTTTTATTGTTATATGTTTGCAATGATACACTAAAATGAAGATATGATTCATTAATTTTGATATTACGATTCATTAAAACTGATATTATGACCCTAAAATGATGTTATGTGTGTACGATGATACACTAAAGTGATGTTATGAATTATAAGTCTCATTGATATATATGTATATATATATATATGTAATTAATATAAATTCTAAATTTTTTCAAAACATATCCATAACTGGTCTTGTTTTGAAGAGCTTGAATTTAGATGAATAATGATATAATTTTTTTACATTTTGGACTTATATTTTAAAAGTTACAAAAAATTAAAATTCATATAATAAAAAGCAGTCTAGTCAGTTGTTGACTGGACTGCCAGCTAGACTACAACTGTTGAATGAACAAACAACTGGACTAGAGAGCACCAAATATAGTGGTGATGGTTCGCACAATCGACGTGCTGTCGTACGCAAATTCGTGCGTACGGTTGGTCCGCGCATAACATAGTGCGCTCCAGTGATGTGGCAATCCCAGTCAGCTGCTGACTGGACTGTCTTGCTGATTGGGTTGCATTTTTATCATATTAACTTTATATTATTATAACTTTTAATATATATATATATGTACAAAATAAAAAAAATTATATCACTATTCACCTAAATTCAAGCTCTTCAAAACAATACTAGATATGGATATGTTTTGATAACTTTAAAAAATCTATTTTTACATGTGTATAATGATACCCTAAAACGATAATATGATTCATTAATTTTTATATTATAATTGATTAATTGATATATCATTCATTTATTAATAAGTGGTGAATTAGATTATAAATTTGGAAACCGATAAAAAATTATTATTGTTTTGTAGTGTATTATTGTTGGTGTATGGTGTATTTTAAACCTTATGTGGTGAATCATGTATTTTTTTATGTACCAAATATTATTTTATGTTGTATTATTGTTTAAATTTTTTTATATGTATACGATGATACACTAAAATCATAATATGCTTCATAAATTTCGATATTATGATTCATTAAAATTGATATTATGATTCATTAACTAATAAGTAGTGAAATAGATAACAAACTTTGGAACCGATAAAAATCATTATTGTTTTGCCGTGTATTATTATTGTTATATGATGTATTTTAAACCTCATATGGTGAATTATGTATTTTTCTTACGTACTAAATATTTTTTTGTGTTGTATTATTGTTTAAAATTTTTATTTTATATGTTACTGTTGATACACTAAAATGATGTTATGATTCATTAAATTTGATATTATGATTCACTGAAATTGGTAGTATGATTCATTAACTAATAAGTGGTAAATTAGATAACAAACTTCGGAACAAATACTGAATCATTATTGTTTTGTGATATATTATAAATGTTATATGGTGTATTTTAAACTGTATGTAGTGAATCATAAGTGTTGTTGATATGTACATGTAATTAACATAAAATTTTAAACTTCTCAAAACATATTCATGTCTGGTCTTGTTTTGAAGAGCTTGAATTTAGATAAATAATGATACACAATTTTTTTATTTTGGACTTATATTTTAAAAGATACAATAATTTAAAGTTAATATATTAAAAAGTAATCCAATCAACAGCTAAATGGACTGCTGACTGGATTATCAACTCAGCTACCCGCGCAGTGTTAGGAGCGGAAGGCTTGCACCATCTCTCGAACATCCCAATGAAAGTGACAGCTTTACATTTATCGTGCACTACAAGAAAACAGTAGTATTACAGACGGAATATTCTGTATGTAAAAGCTAACCTTCCGTATGTAATGACAATCACATACGGAAAATTCCTGAAGGAAATTTCCGTCTGTAATAAGTGGGTCGGTAATACTATTTCGTCTATGAAAACGCATTCCATCGGTGATATTATGGACTTTTACAGACGGAAAACTCCGTAGGTAATAATATAATCACTGACGGCACATTTCGTCTCAGAAAATGCTTATCACCTACGGTAATTTTTGTCTCAGAAAATGTATATCACCTATGGAAATTTCCGTCTCAGAAAATGATTCACCTACGGAAAATTCTCTCTCAGTTAAATTTATCACCAACGGAATGTTATGTCTCCGATAATGTTATCACCTACGAAATTTTCTGCTTAAGATATCTTTACATACAAAATATTTCACCTCAAAATTAACTATCACCAACGAAACTTCCGTCTCAAATAATCTTATTACCTACGAAATCTTTCATCTCATAAATTATCACCTGCGAAATGTTTTGTACCTAATAATTTTCACAAACAACACACATATAATCTCAATAATATATAAGCATTTATTACATTCAGGGCTGAAAGACCTGTGATGAAATACCCCGAAATTAAAAATAGTGATTAATTATGCTAATGATGATTTTTGAGGCTTAATTACACCTAAATAAACATGAGGGAACGATTCCCAAAGAAAACAGATCCTTAAAACGGATTAAGAACACAAACGAACCTTAAAGCGCGTTTTTCGAGGAAACCGGGAAAACACGACTTTAAGCAGGTTAAATAGACCCGTAATAATTTTAATCAATCAAATGTCGATAATTAGACATTAGTGAAGGTCTAGGACCATTAAAATTAATTAAACGAGAAAATTCCAGAAAACGGGTTCCGGGAGTGAATAGTGTAAAAAGGGAAGTTGTGGGGTGTAAGTGTAAATAAGCTAAACTAACATGTCCCAATTGTAAATAAAAACTGAAATCTGTAGTGTGTGTGCTGTGTGAGCCGATTTCCCCCTCTCTCACTCTCTTAATTCCTCTCTTATACACTACATGACAAAACAAATAAAGTAAACAAGTACAAAGGTAGAAAAAGAACAAATTGAGACTCTCTCTCATCCCCACTCTACTCTCTCACCGTACTCCCTCCTCATTTTCTGAATTCATCTTCCTCCCAAGCAGCTCCCATGGTGATTTGAGGAAGCCCACACAACTCCCATCTTCCTCCTCATTTTCGAAGACTCAAACCTTGCCCAAAAATCATAAAAAGTATACCGTTGGATTCCCCTTGTCAAGGAGATCATCTTCCTCCTTTCAAAAATTGAAAAGCTCCACTTCCATCTCCATGGGTATGACTCTTTTGAAGCTTGAGACCACCATTGGAAGCTCCTTCATCTCCTTGTTGTTTTGAGGTAAACAAGAAATTCGAAAATCCACCATTTCTAGCTCTCTTTTGCAAAATAAGAGTTTCTAAATTTTGAGCTCCTTGTTCCTTGTTCTCCAGCCGATTTTGGCTTCATTCTTGGGGTTGGAATCTTGCTATTGTTGCTGTCCAAAACTTCATCTATACATTTGTAAGGTAATGCCCCTTCTAAACCCTAAAAACATGTCCTAAGCTCTAGGTTAATTTAAGGGTTAGTTTTGAATTGGAATTGTTGTGTATTGATGGGCTGTAGCATTAGAGTTTTGGACTCCCCCATAACCGGTTGTGAAAGGAAGAGCAAGGAAGGAGAGAAGAAGAAGGAAAGGAAAGAAAAGGAGCTAGCAAATTCAAGGTAATGACCAAACCTTGAGCTAGCTTTGTAAGTAATGTAAAATAGCTTTGTATGCTTGATAAGGAGAGAATCATACTGCTTGCTAAGTAATACTGAGGCTGTTACATATTGAGTAAGAAGATAGTAATGTTTTAGTGATGATAAAATGATGAATAAAAGCTTATAAGTCAAGTGAGGTAAATTGTGAACGTGTTTGGGAAATTGTGTATTAATTCCCTGAATAAACAGGTTTGATAAGTGGTAATGTGTGGGCAAAATAATGTGGTGACATTGTTAAATTTTAGGGAAACCTCTGTCAAATTTTGTCTAGAAATGTGAAGACTTAAGTGTTTTAGGAAGAAGGAAACAACCTAGGACATAACTAGAGTGTCTTAGTGTTTAATGTGAGTAATTAACTAACTTGGGATAGTTAGGTAAAGTAGAAGAGTGTGGGATGAGATAATGTAGGTTGAACTCTAGTAATAGCATTAGTGGAGGAAAGCATTGGATGGTAGAAATGAGAGTTAAAATCTGTAGCATAGGAGAAACAAAATCTGTAGCATAAGTGTTTTGGAAAAACAAGAGTGGAAAATTGTGTAAGGAGACCAAGAATGGAGTGATGAGTTTAATGAATGAACTAAGGTAGTTTACAAGGTCTAATTAGTGTTAAATATGTTAATAATGCTTTGGAAAAGGTTAGGAAAGAGAAGGGTAAAGAAAGGAGCTGAAAACAGAATTTAAAATGAGTATACTGGTGCCGACCGATCTTGGGACCGGCCTTAGGAAGGTCGGTCGAGCCAGAAATTTCAAACACGGAAGTCTACTGACTTCGACCGACCTTGGGACCGAACTTGGCAAGGTCGGTTGAGTCATAAATTGTGAATTTATAAGTCTACTGACTTCGACCGACCTTGGGACCGAACTTGGCAAGGTCGGTCGAGTCATAAATTTCAAAACTAGAAACACACTGACTTCGACCGACCTTGGGACCTACCCTACAAGGTCGGTCGGGTCTACAATTTTAGAATGGATGTCTTCTTACTTCGACCGACCCTAGGACCGACCCTAGGGTAGGTCGGTCGAAGTTGAATTTTCCCAAATTATAAGCTACTGACTTCGACCGACCTTGGGACCGACCCAGGGTAAGGTCGGTTGAGTCAAACAAAAAAATAATATATAATAATAATAGTAACCATATACATATAGTAGTATGCCATTGATGGAGTAATGATAGCAAGAAAATATGCACATGAGTAAGAAAACAAACTTAAGGAATGAAATGACTTTCATGACTAAGTATGAGTAGTAAGAACTAGCACGAGTAGTTGGGAATATTGATGAAGGGATGGTATAGGTAAATGATAGATAATTGATCGTACAATTCCGTATATGTTATAGGACCTGAATAGTTGAACCTTCAAAGGAAAAACGGAGTTTGAGTACGACGGTGAACGGTATGATTTTCTCATGCCCCATATGCTACCGTGGTTACCTGATTTGTATGTTTATGTGATCACCTAAATAAGATAAATGCACGAATTGTGTTTTTATGCACTTACTTGTGCTTGTATTGTATTGTTCTTGTTGTATTGTCTTGAACTTATAGTTTGTATAATTCATGAAATATATGAATGTGAATGAAGTATATGTGTGGCCTTCATGTGTAGTGTACTAACCAAGTAGTATGAAAGGAAGGACTTCTAACTAATTCCTAACTAGCTAACATTTTTAACATTGAGAAATTGGTAAATTGGAATAAGTAGAAGTCCGATATAGCTTCGGCCACGCGTGAGGATGAGGAGACACAAGAGGTTGGATCCGATTCCTGGCCTTAATCTTTTCCATGGTCCAAACCCCTTAAATGGGTAGCAACCTGGATTAGTGAGCCACCCTGAAGCCCGGTGGTGGGATATCGTAGTCCCTGCCCGGAGGTCATACCGACTTGACGTGAGTAAGTAAGAAAAGTAATTGGCCAAGTAAATCATGACTGGTGTAAGTCAAGGATCTCGAGTAAAAGAGTAAAGTACACCTGATTAACCCGGGTGAGTAAAGAAGCTAACAAGTATTGCATATGTATTGGAGAAGTGTATCTTCATATTTGGTAAGTATGAACGGTTGACTCGTATTGTCTTCCTTGTATGTAATGAATGGAGTGTGTGTATGTTTTATGATGTGAATGTATTATTTATTATAAAAGCATGTATGCATGTATGAAATAATGAACTCCATGTATGCGACCAAGTAGTCGGCGTACTGTTAGCACACGGGGTATGTAAATTTCATATGCAGCTTTTGCTGAGCCCCTTGGGGTGCTGTTTTTATTTCCACAGGTACACGCGAGAATTGAAGGTCGAATTAGGACCCAGAGGAATTCTTTTGGGTGTAGTTAGTAGATTGGAAATGGTGTACCGAGTTGTACACGGCTTATGCCTTTTTGAGTAGCCGGTGTACCATGTGGTACACCCTTTTGAATTTTGAGATTATGAATTTGGTAAGAATGAGAGGCTGTATAAACTCATAGCTTTTGGTAAACTCGTAGAAGTTCGGATGTAATTAATATACTTTTGTATACTCAGTAATCAAGAATGTAAGTAAGTGTTGGGAATGTAATGGAAGTATTTATGTTGCTCGGTATAATCTAGTCCTCAGACCGTTACAGTAAGTAGCATGAGCCTAGTTAGTCTTGGGATGGCTAACGGCGTTGTATCATCCGCCAGGAGTATGTAAGTATCTATTGCGTGTAGAGTAATTATGGAGATAATTAGAGGATAATGGAAGAATTAGCGGTTGAGGTGTTACAAAAAGTGGTATCAGAGCGTAGTAGCTCTCTGAAGATTAGATTACCGAGCATAGTGATTACCGAGTTAGGTTACAAACTGTTTTACAATGGAGAATTAGAAACCTAACTAGGAATGACCGTTAATGATAACGGATACCCCTTAACATCTGAAAAGACGATACCATTGCTTAAATCAAGACCATTTGGTCACAGTATCTAATGTAATCCAAATTTTTCAGATGTCAGGCAGAGAACGTGGTCGCGACGGAGGCCATGGAGGGTCCACTGAAGGACCCGGCGCGCAGACGGTCACCGAGATCATCGCCGCCACCGTGGCACAGCTGTTGCCCCAGCTAATGATTGCAGCCCAGCAGCAAGTACAACAAAACCAACAACAACAGCCTGACCCACCTCACCCCGGGAAACTAATTAGGTAAAGAGCGTCGCCGACCTTCGACCTCCCTACTTTAGAGGTGAGAGCGACCCCTTCAAGCTCGAGGCCTATATCTCTTAGATGGAGACGGCTTTCGAGACCCTCGAGGCTCCTGCTGAAGTGAGGGTGAGGATAGCGGTGTACTACCTCAAGGACGCGGCTATGGATTGGTAGAAGCTCGTTAAGGCCTAGCACGTTGCCGACCCCACATTTGTCTAGGAAGCCTTCACCTCTCTTCTCCGATCCAAGTACTACCCCGAGCATGTCAAGACCAAGAAGCGTCTTGAGCTCGATGCCCTCAAAATGATGGAGAAGATGACGGTTGATGAATACTACCGCACATTCACCTCTATCCTTAGACTGCTACCCGACCTTGGGTATACCCGCCAGGTCTTGGTTGTTAGAGAAATATGTGACTACTTCTACAACTTAGGCAGTGTACCTATCGTTTTGCGGAATAGTGTATTTATGGGTTGTCGTACTCTTGGGGACCTCGCTGTGGATAACTGATAGTGTAGTAAATTGACTTAGATTTCTAGTAAACAGATTTTATCATTTTTGAAAGAGTATGATTAAAAGCTAACTCATAAGAAAATAATAAAAACAATTAATCAAAACAGAAAAGAAATAGAAATTGTAAATCTTTTTGCTTTTAAAGAAGCATCCTGGGTTGTTCTGCTCACCTATTTTATCCAATTATATCAATATAAACTTTCCCACTTTAGCAATAAACTCAGGAATCTTAATTAGTTCATTGACCGACCCTTGTACAATAAACCCAGATTAACTTAAACAACAAGCTGCAATTCTTGCCCAAGTCATTATAAATTAATCGCTTAATTACCAATTCCTATTGGAAACAGATTAACCTATAGGCGAGACACGCTTCTAGTCATTAACCCGTTTTGACTTCTTTTGTCTAGAACCTTGTCTCAGCAACGCATTTTAACAAGAAACTACAAATATCACTTTAATAATTGTACAAGAAGATTAAAGCGCATTAGGGACAAGAATCAAAATACTGCTTAGATAAATTATAGTGGAAAGCTTACGTAACACAATTATATAAAATAGGCTCGCTTCCAAACCCGGGATGCTAAGTTATTACTCACGCATAATTATACAAACAAAGATAACAAATAAGATAGACAGACAGAACGAAGTAAAATGAACAAATGGGCAATCGTCTTCTTCGTTGGTTTTCTGGAAAATAACAGCGTAAGGCTATGGTGGTCGATTCTGTTGTGAACGATGGTGAGCTTTTATAAACTTTGATGAACGTTGATGAACTTCGATGAACTTTGGATTTAGGAAGGGATGATTGAAGAAGATTGAAGGAGCGTGGGTTTTATAGAAGATAGGAGGAGGAAGAAGACAGGCTGGAACACGCGTGAGGAATTTAAGGAGTGCCGGCGCCTGATATTGCTGATGGGGTAGATAGATGTGTTTGTAGGCGTCGCAAATGAAGAAGTAATAATGGATAAACCGGCACCGAAAGAAAACTAGTCGCGTGAATTCTGGATCTGGGTTGCACGTCCTTGCATTAATGGCAGACGTCTCTATCTCTTGTTTGGCTTTATTTCATCGGACATGTTTGTTCCGGTCATTTTTCAGCGGACATATTGTCTCATGTCCGGCCATTTTTACACGAACGTCTCACAAGCCTTTATCCTATTTCTTGTCCTTGCTCTTTTCCACGGACAACACACACACCTCTCTATTCTGTCCGGTCTTATATCCACGGACAGCTTGTCCCTTGTCCGCCCTTTTCTCCACGGACATGTTATGTCCTTGCTTTCCTGTCCTGCCATTTTTCCACGGACGTGTGTTTAATTTTGACGCGTCCGAACCACTGTCCGGACCAGTGTGGTTCGGACGCTTCGATCTTATGTGGAGAAACGCGTCCTTGTTTTGTGTCCTGCCTTTTTTGGGCGGACATGTCACGGACGCCCTTTTTGACGTGTCCGGACCACTATCCGGACCAGTGTGGTTCGGACGAAAACTGGTTTGCTTCTAAAATATTCGTTTAAGCTCCGATTTAAGATCCCTTTGCGCCTATGCGTTCGTCTCTTCGTTTACTTTGCTCCTAGCTTGGTTTTCCTCATGTTTAACCAATAAATTTGTGAGATAACCAATAAAACATAAACTAGAGGAAAACTAACCAAAGTGGAGAAATGAGCAAGAAAAGTGCTAATATAATATATGAAATACACCTATAAAACATGCTCATTTCTACACTTATCATTGGTCGACCGCTTCTACGGCGGATTGAGCCATTGACTCCGGTATTGTAACACCCCTACTGTAAACTTAACGATAAATGAGACTGCAGCGGAAAATATATACAACATAACGATTTGGTGTTACACGCCGTTAGCCACCCACGTGGCTAACAAGGCTGAATACATACAAACGTATCGGTCTGATGCACAGACTCCCGAGCATAGCACTAAAACCATAAATACAACCGACAATACCGAGTATTAATATCTACATCCATAACTGTATAACTGTCAAACCATAATATACCACCACGGGAGCACAGGCGCATCCCGGGTCCAACATCCAAAAACTATCAAAAGTATTTCATAAAGCCTAGGATCTAGAGCCACTCCGCCTCCTCGATCCTCATCCTGCAACATAAAAATATGGTGCCCCAAAGGGGCTCAACAACACATGGCTGGTATGGCTAACGTGCAGCCCGTCGGCTACCGGGATACACGCAACCAATTGTCATGATGACATGGCATTCATTTTAACATACAACATACAAGCATAGCAATAGACATTGCATTGCAACAACACACATAACACAACAGGAATGTTTCTCTTCAGGAAACAAACTAAACATTGGTTAGCCAACTTGAAGAGCTTAGAGAATGATATCAAACTCATGTCAAGCCCGTTACATAACTCATTACCGTTCTGTTGAATGAACGGACAACTTAACCCAAAGATGTGTCGGATATAATGATCCAAGCACACGGTACATCATTCCCCCCTAGTCCGATCAATAGTCACATAGGTAAGCCTTGGTTAAGCTTGTGGGTGCTAACGAGAAATTTGTAGGGATAAAACGAATATACTAAAAGAATGAAATAATAAAAGAAATAGAAAATAAACCTACAACTCTACTACGGGTAGCAAATAAAACCCGGTCGGAGTATAGTGTAAATATATTACGACCGAGAGTATCAAACCCAAGGGACTTATAGAAAACTAGTCCTAATCCGGGCAAAAGCCTATTCTAAACAGGGGGAATGTAAATAACAATTAGTCTAAAACTACTAACTAAATAAAATAATTTCCTTGACTAGGGCCAATTATCAATGTAAGAATTTCATATGATCAAGGATCAAGGGTGGCAAGTCTCAAAAAGAATTTGTTTCTCGCAAAATGAATATGCCGGGTGACATGCTGGACCTTGGATACCCGGCATATTCAAGGCCTTTGAATGTGCCGGACAACTTCCATCTGGCACCACATCCGACATCGTTCATTTCGTAAATACCACTTCCAGAATTGGATCTGAATAAAGGAACTCAATATCCATACTTGCATCGTGCATAGCCAATGCCGCGAATACAAACATAATAATGGGGAAATAAGAGATTAATCCTAAACCTTAGCATTTGTTGCCCACTTTTCAGAACAACAATATTAAAGATCACCAAAGTCCTAATCTATTCCACTCTTGCTTTTGAAAGCCTTAAGTAGAACTTAGAGATAAGAGAATAAGTAGCCAATTCATTCTACTTGTAAGGAGACTAGAACTCGGGTTAAGAAACTTGAAAATTCCATATATGATCATAAGAGTTTTACAAGGAAATTCATCCCTAACCAACGAACTAACAAGGAATTCTACATCACCATCCACACAATTACAAGAAGAGAATACAAAGAGGGAGAAGGAGATGATCATAGCCTTAACCCGACAAGGTCTTCTTCTTCTCTTCGCGTGGATGGATCTGCAGAATTTCCTTGGACACCAACAATGGAGTGGGGCGGAAATAGAGTGTGAATGGAGTGTATTTGGTATGTTGAAGTGTGTTCTCAAATGACCACATGGGTAGGGTATTTATAGGTGTTGGAAGTGATTCTATGGAAAGACATATCTTAAATGATGTCTTTCCATAAAGACACACCTCCAAGACATGTCTTTAGCAAAAGGACACCTTTTACCCTAGTTGTATTGGTATGGAAAGACACATCACCAAATGATGTCTTTCCATAGTGTCTTCCCATCCAAAAGACATCTTTCCAACTAAAAGACACCTTTTCACCATGAACACCTTTTCTCCATAAGACACCTTTTCACCACAAGACACCTTTTTGCCAAGAGACACCTTTTCACCAAAAGACACCTTTTTGCCAAGAGACACCTTTTTGCCAAGAGACACCTTTTCACCAAAAGACACCTTTTCACCAAAAGACACCTCTTCATCAAAAGACACCTCTTCATCAAAAGACACCTCTTCATCAAAAGGCACCTCTTCATGTACTGCTAACTTCTGGTGAACTGAGGCGACTTTTTACTTGTGCCGGCTAGGATGTACCCGACATTGCATCCGGCACATCTTCTGGCTGCTCCACTACTGTCGTGAATCGTACTTCCGACATCATTTTATTAGAATTTAGTCCTTGCATGAAAACATAGAAAACATAAGTCTGAACATAAATAATAAACTTTATATATAATATAACATCAATACTAGCTATTTTAACCTTAGTTTCATAAATAATCTTATAATTCTAACTACTATAATATGATAAGTATGAGGCTTATCAAGGCCCTACACTTACTTTTTGCTAGTCCTCGAGCAAAACCAGATTAGAAAGGAGTAATTACTTATGCACAAAACAGATAAACTCTAGAATGACAATTAGATAAATATTCCCAACTACCTGACTCTATCTCATGAGTATCACTTAATCATCCTTATTCCATCAGGAACATACTAATGGGTAAAAACAAAGAATTTCAAAACCGGTCTAAAACTTTTGGGCTATTTTGCATAAGGGATTCTGTAATCTCTCATTTTTCCGGTTTCCATCATTCAGCTCTATTTTTCAAGATTTTTTGAACGTGGGCAAGACACTCATCAATGGTTTTTATGCTCAGCCCTGTTTTGCAAGGGTTTCTGAATCAACCATGATTTTTTTGCATTAAAGAATAGGGAATTTAGGAGAAAAACAAAAGGAAAAACTCTCGTTTCTTGCTTTTATTCTGAGGCACTTTATGCAACCTCAAGTAATATAATGCTTTTCCTTTGGAAGAAGATTTTTTCTTTCTTTTTCTTTTTTTCTTCTTTCTTTTTTTTCTTCTTCTTCTTTCTTTTTCCACAAAAAAACCTTTTTAAGATTTTCACCCAAAAGACTTTTTCACAGTTTGAAAAAGAAATGAAAATAATACCCAGAAGTAAATAAAGGAAAGAATTAGGAGAAAGATCATATACTCATGTTAAATAAAAATAATCAAGAAGTTAAAAACAGGAATCTACAAGTCATTAGAAAGCTTACCTCTTGAGAGAACAATCAATTATTCATTCCTAATCTTATCTCAATCAAAAACATGCAAAAAGTTTAGTAAAACATTGACGAAACTCACAACTTATGCATATTATAAACGAAAACTTATTTTTTTAAATTTTTTAAGGGGGATCCCTGCCCTACACTCGGCAGGAACACTGTCCCCAGTGTTCAACAGAAAAAGAAAAGTAAAAAAGAATTAAGAAAAAAATGACTCCCATGTGGTGAAAGAAGACCAGACGCGTGGGGCTACCCTACACTTAGCCTTTGGCTACTTGGCAGAGTGATCAGAGATCTTAGGTGAGATTATTACCGATCTTGCATACTCCCGTTGATCAATTTGGCGTTGGAGACGGGAGTTGACCAGGTGGTCATGGTTGAGCAAAAAGTTGCTGCAGCGACTTATGCTCCGCGCGAATGGTCGATGTCTCTGCAAGTTCCACTTCCTCAGGTGGTATAAAATCTGGCAATTCGGAGCACTGGGCGTGTGGTCATGCACTAGCCATATTCGCCTGCTGAGGAAGAGAGTTCATTGCCATTCGCCCGCGGAATTTGATTCTATTTGTGTAGGAAGTGCGTTGGAAGGGTATTCACCTGATTTTCTTGGAAGAGTAACACACAAACATTATAATGTTTTGTAATAAATAACGAAAAGAGAATAATATTAAATAAAATAGACTAAACTAATAATAATAAAAAATGGTCCTAAAAAAGAAAAAAGAAAATAAAGACAAGATATATAATAAATTTTATGAAAACAAAAACAAAAATTGATCATGCCGGGCATCATGCCGGGTGTAGCCTACCCGACATTGGACTTCCTCCGAAGATGCCAGGTTGTACTTACCCGGCGCGAGGCCCGGCCTAATCAATATGAAAGCAAAATAAGAGGATCAACGAATAGGGAGTATTATGAGGGAGAGATAAAACGAATGGTGTAAAGAAAACAAAGAGAAATTATAAAGAACTTTAACATTTTACGAAAATAATGAAAATTGAAAATAATTTGAACGTGCCGGACATGGTGCCGGGCGTCGCGTATCCGGCAGTGGACTTCCTTCACTAATGCCGGGTTACACTTACCTGGCATCGTGCCCGGTCTGTTCAAACTCGAAAGGAAAGTAAATAAAACGGGAAATATAACATAAAGGCGCATTAAGAAGGAATATTTACAAACTACTCTAATAATATGTAAAGAAAAATGTAAAACAAGGGTTGAGATTTAATGCCGGATTGTGTGCCAGGTTAGTCTTGTCCGGCTTAGGACTTCCTCCAACATGCCGGACGTGTGCTACCTGGCATAGCGCATGGCACGCTCAACCTAGAGAAACAAATTGAAACAACGAATAAAAGAACTAGAAAATAAGAATTGTTGAATGTACCAGGCACTGGATACCTGGCAGTGCACCCGGCATATTCAACCGAATAACGAGATGGAACAATCTAAACTAAAGAATCAAAGAATAAAGAATAAAGAATAGGGCGTTTTACCGAATTTAGGACTTGGACTAATTCCAAGTCCCTGGCAATGACGCCAATTTGCTAACGAGAAATTTGTAGGGATAAAACGAATATACTAAAAGAATGAAATAATAAAAGAAATACAAAATAAACCTACAACTCTACTACAGGTAGCAAATAAAACCTGGTCGGAGTATAGTGTAAATATATTACGACCGAGAGTATCGAACCCAAGGGGGCAAAAGCCTACTCTAAACAGGGGGGAATGTAAATAACAATTAGTCTAAAACTACTAACTAAATAAATTAATTTTCCTTGACTGGGGCCAATTATAAATGTAAGAATTTCATATGATCAAGGATCAATGGTGGCAAGTCTCAAAAAGGATTTGTTTCTCGCAAAATGAATATGCCGGGTGACATGCTGGACCTTGGATACCCGGCATATTCAAGGCCTTTGAATGTGCCGGACAACTTCCATTCGGCACCACATCCGGCATCGTTCATTTCGTAAATACCACTTCCAGAATCGGATCTGAATAAAGGAACTCAATATACATACTAGCATCGTGCATGGCCAATGCCGCGAATACAAACAGAATAATGGGGAAATAAGAGATTAATTCTAAACCTTAGCATTTGTTGCCCACTTTTCAGAACAACAATATTAAAGATCACCAAAGTCCTAATCTATTCCACTCTTGCTTTTGAAAGCCTTAAGTAGAACTTAGAGATAAGAGAATAAGTAGCTAATTCATTCTACTTGTAAAGAGACTAGAACTCGGGTTAAGAAACTTGAAAATTCCATATATGATCATAAGAGTTTTACAAGGAAATTCATCCCTAACCAACGAACTAACAAGGAATTCTACATCACCATCCACACAATTACAAGAAGAGAATACAAAGAGGGAGAAGGAGATGATCATAGCCTTAACTCGACAAGGTCTTCTTCTTCTCATCGCGTGGATGGATCTGCAGAATTTCCTTGGACACCAACAATGGAGTGGGGCGGAAATAGAGTGTGAATGGAGTGTATTTGGTATGTTGAAGTGTGTTCTCAAATGACCACATGGGTTGGGTATTTATAGGTGTTGGAAGTGATTCTATGGAAAGACATATCTTAAATGATGTCTTTCCAAAAAGACACACCTCCAAGACATGTCTTTAGCAAAAGGACACCTTTTACCCTAGTTGTATTGGTATGGAAAGACACATCACCAAATGATGTCTTTCCATAGTGTCTTCCCATCCAAAAGAAATATTTCCAACTAAAAGAAACCTCTTCACCATGAGACACCTTTTCACCATAAGACACCTTTTCACCATAAGACACCTTTTTGCCAAGAGACACCGTTTCACCAAAAGACACCTTTTGGCCAAGAGACACCTTTTTGCCAAGAGACACCTTTTCGCCAAAAGACACCTTTTCAGCAAAAGACACCTCTTCATCAAAAGACACCTCTTCATCAAAAGACACCTCTTCATCAAAAGGCACCTCTTCATGTACTGCTAACTTCTGGTGAACTGAGGCGACTTTTTACTTGTGCCGGCTAGGATGTACCCGACATTGCATCCGGCACATCTTCTGGCTGCTCCACTACTGTCGTGAATCATACTTCCGACATCATTTTATTAGAATTTATTCCTTGCATGAAAACATAGAAAACATAAGTCTGAACATAAATAATAAACTTTATATATAATATAACATCAATACTAGCTATTTTAACCTTAGTTTCATAAATAATCTTATAATTCTAACTACTGTATTATGATAAGTATGAGACTTATCAGTGGGTGGTTGTGATCGAAGAAGGAAACCAACCTTAACACAAAGAGAGGAGAATCTGATTCAGATATCAACTCCGCTACATACACGCGTGACTGGAACGACCGGATTCCTCACTCCCCAGTTAGCCACTTGTTAGAAGTCCCATTGATGGAACTTGACACATTCAATCACAAGTAAGGGTTTAGGTCCAGTTAGGCACACAAGGGAGGTGAGATAATGTTCAGTAACACAAACCACAACTAGTTCACACATAGCCGTAGTTAGAACGTTCCTTGGGTCGAAAACGTTAAACCGAGTACCGCTCTCTTACGTGACCTAGTTTAGTTAACTAACAAGTTAGTACGTATTCGAGGTTAACGGTGCCGGTACACTCACGTCACAATACTAACAATGACTGTAAACTCGTTTCATGATTTCAGTCTCACAAAGTCATAAACATACAGAAAAACAAACAACACACAAGCCGGTGTAAACCGGTAGGCAACAGACTGTAAGAAAACCATACTTTGGTCCCTGCTGTGATTGTTTTCCACCGTAGGCAATTCTTATACACATTTAGTAACGTCGGTTAATTATTGTACTCGACCTCGATTAACTTATTACTTCACATTTCTAGTTTATTTTACTTTCACACTTAGTTATAACTTTTCACCCTTTTAATTGTAATTATTACACACCTAACATGTCTTAAACAACCTTATAACATCACTACTTATCAATCACCATCATTAGACATCATTTACTAACCTTAAACAATGTTTTTTTAAGTGGTCCGGGACTTGGTCCTTACCTTAAGTCCCAGACCTATTCATGGCATGACTCTCGGGTGATTTTGTGTTGTGGTCCGGGACTTCAAGACCAATATAGGCTGATAACTCTCGGGGGTTAAATAAGGGGTGGTCCGGGTCTTAGTACAAGACCTAAGTCCTGGACCAAGGTAGTGAATGTACTCTCGGCCTCTTTTTATGCATGGTCCGGGACTTTACCCTGGACCTAGGTCCCGGACCACTGCTACAGATTTTCAATTTTGACATTTTCAAGTCTTGTTTCATCTATTCTCTTCATCCATTGTTTACCCAAGCTTCCCATATGATCTTAGGTATATTCTAATGCTAAAATAACACCTCAAACTTGTCTAATTCCATGTCCAACTTGTTACTCAATTTCTTACAAAATTACCAACACTTGTGATATTTTTCCTTTAGTTCCTAAGTGGCAGTTTTATGCCTACAACACCAACTAACCAAATTGTTACCTCATCTTCCCTACCACTACTCCTTAAGCATTATTTCTGCCCAGTACCTCCATTACACAAGCTCCTTCTATTTTTCCTTCAATTCACACTTAAACTTTCACAAACATAATCCTTCCCTTGTTCACCCAATTTCTCTAGACCTAACTACTTTCCCACCATGACATTGATGTATCATTATCACCCAATGAACACTAAATCCTCCAAGACAATGCCTATACATTTTTAACACCTAAGAACACCTTAATCCCCTTTCTTTCACAAGTTTAAGCCTTAACAATTCCTAGTACAACCTAGGTCACTAAACTTCATTTAAACACCTAAACTTCTTGTTTTCTACTCAAATTTTGACATAGTTTTGTTAGCATCTTCTTACACCAAAACACAAGGTTTTTCACCTTTAGACAATCAAGAACATTTATCCATACAAAAGTGTTCTTTACATACAACTAAGCCTTAAACTACACTACATCACAATATAGTGCATAATTTACATTGCTTGGCACTTAGGCCCTTAAATAACATGCCTCTTAGGCTCTTAAATAGCATACCTTAAACACTGAATTTCCCACATAATATTTGCCTTTGACCTGCAAATATATACAACAACACATATGCCTTTAATAACCTCTTTGAGGGTGGTTCTCTAACTCATTTACCATTGGCTCCTTAGGTAGTTTATTAAGCATTTTAAAGCTCAATTTTCCTAAGACACATAAGTCTTTATTAAGGTACTTCATTTACCTCTTTTTCTTCAAAACTTCATCACTAGTTTTTCCTTGCTCTTTCTTGATTAGAAATCGGCAAGGAGCTCTTGATTACTTGTCAAGCTTCTAATCAATACACAAGTAAAGATAATGAGCCATAAGCTTCATGCTTAAACTCATTAATAAACCTTAGGTTATATGATGTCTTAAAACACAAAAATGAATGTTTTACCTTAGAATTGAATGGGAATTGGATTAAGTAGCAAGAGAGGACTCCGCCTAGTCCTTTGAAGATTGGAATGAAGCTAAGAATGAGCAAAAGATAACACCGTGAAGAGGTGATTTTCGGTCACATATAAAAAAAAAGGGAAATGAAGTTTTTCTTTGGTTTTCCTTACCTTGAAGCAAAGGTGATCAACAAGGCATGAAAAGATGAGCTCAAGCTCCTTCAATGGTGAATCTCCATGGCACAGAAATGGTGGTTTTGAGGATTTGAAAAGACAAAGTTGAAGAGCTTAACCAAACTAAGATAATGGTGGTCTTGGAATTAATTTTGGTACATGGAGCTAAGAGTTATAAGCAATGGAAGATGGAGAAGTGTGTGGTGCTGTAGCAAAATCAATTTGGAGCTGGTAGAGAATGAAGAAGATGGTGGGAAATGAGAAAAGAAGAAGAGAATGAAGAGAGAGGTAAGCTTTGTAAGATATTTAACATAAAGTAAATAGTTCTTTTTACTTTATCAATCTTCCTTCTTTATTTAACTAGCTAAGTGTGGCGTGTCACACTTAAAAAACTGCCCCCCTTTAGTGTTTAGGCTGTTTTGTGGTCTTTGTTGACCAACCAATTGACTTATATTGACTTATGTTTTAAACAAGCACTATTTGAGCACTAATCACAAATTAGTGCACATAATTGAGAAATTTTTGATTTCCCATTGATTTAGACTTCCTAATGTGATACTAAGTAGTACACATGTTGATTAAAGAGTAATGATGGACATTTAGCCACTCAAAACCCATTTCCAAGACAATTTTGCAAAAATGTGCTTTGAGACTCCTTAAAGCACATTTTGTGTTTTGACTTGTTTTCAAGCTTGGTTTTCTTTGGTAATTGATTTAACATGTTTATTAACATGTAAATAAGGTCTTGGTAGGCTCTTAGAGTCTTAACCAAGGTTATCCCTAGCTTAGAGCACATTTTTGCTCTAATTGCCTTTATGGTATTTTATAGTGTTTTCTATGGTTTAAATTGTTCACTAATGTTTCTAAGGCACGTTTTTGCCTTAATATACCATAATTTAATATTTAAACAACATATAAAGGTTTAGGGTATTTCAATCTACCCTCCTTTAAAGAACTTTGTCCCCAAAGTTCACACTTCCCACACATCTTTAATATTAGAACACGGGGATTACTTATAAAACAACACTTTCATAACAAACGTACTTTACATAATGTTGGACTCGAGGTCCCGGTAACATAACATCACTTAGACTCTAAGGTCTCTAACATAACAACATAGACAATGTATTTCAATACATGTCGAGCATAAATAACCGAAACGGCTCTACCCCTTTAAAATAGGAGTACGCCCCGTACCCTATACATACAAATACTAAGGAGTAAAAACGACGGGTACTTCACCCTCATTTTATCTTAAAGCTCCCAAGTGGCCTCCTCGACTTCCTGGTCAGACCAGAGGACCTTCACCAGTCTTACAGACTTATCGTGAGTGTCTCGAGTTTTAGTGTCCAGAATCCGTACGGGAGTCTCCATTGATCGCATGGTCGGCTCTAACGTTAGCCTTTCAGGCTGAAGTACATGAGACGGATGAGACATATACTTTTTCAACTGAGACACATGAAATACATCATGTACCTTGCCCAGCTCAGCAGGTAAATCTAGCCTGTAAGCTACCGGACCTATCCGCTCCGTCACAACATAAGGCCCCACATATTTTGGGCTCAACTTGCCTTTCTAGCCAAAACGAAATACACCCTTCATGGGGGAGACTCTAAGAAATACCTGGTCACCTACGACGAACTCTAGGTCACGTCGTCGTCAGTCCGCATATGATTTCTGCCTGTCTTGAGCTGCCTTCATGTTAGCTCGGATCTGGCGTACTTCTGCTTGTACTTGCTCCAGATACTCAGGTCCTATAATGACCGTCTCACTCAACTCATCCCAGCATAATGGCTTGTGGCATGGTCTACCGTACAATGCCTGGAAGGGAGACATCTTGATCGAAGCATGGTAACTATTGTTGTAGCTAAACTCAATCAGATGCAACTTATCAATCCAGCTGGTCTGAAAGTCAAGTGCACATGCACGTAACATATCCTCAAGCGTCTGGATGGTGCGCTCACTCTGACCATCTGTCTGTGGGTGGAACGCTGTACTTAGCTTCAGCTCGGTACCAAGCGCTTCCCGTGTAGTTCTCCAGTACCTCGAGAGGAATCTGGTATCCCTATCAGACACGATAGTCTTCGGTACCCCATGATGTCGTACTATCTCCCGGTCGAAGAGCTCTGCTAGCTTTTCCACTTTCCAGGTTTCCTTTATCGGTATGAATCGGGCCACCTTGGTCAGTCGGTCAACAACGGCCCATATCATGTTCAGACCTCCCATCGTAGGCGGAAGCCCTACTACGAAGTCCATGGAAATATCATGGAACTTCCACTCAGGCACTGGCATTGGCTGCACCATACCACCAGGCCGTCGGTGCTCGAACTTGACCTTCTGACAAGTGAGACACCTCACCACATAGTCATTCACATCGTTTTTCATTCCCGTCCACTAAAAATATCGTTTCATGTCCTTATACATCTTTGAAGCTCCAGGGTGAATCGAAGTCATAGAACAGTGGGATTCACTCAGTATGCGCTCTTTCAGCTCAGCGTTACTCCTCGGAATACACAGTCGGACATTAAACCTAATCAGGTCATCATCGTGGAGTTGGAAATCATACTTCTGACCCTCGCATGTGCCATCAATAAGCTTCTGCCTGATCTCTAATATATACTGATCCGACATCTAAGCACTCTGCACCTCTTCAACCAAGCTAGAATGAGAGACTAGCGAATGGAGAGAGTGTGCTCAGCGACTTAGTGCGTCAGCTACCACATTTGCCTTACCCTCTTTGTGCTGCAGGTTGATATCATAATTGTTTAGAAACTCGACCCACCTTCTTTGCCTCATGTTCAACTCTTTTTAAGTGAACAAGTACTTCAAACTCTTGTGGTCAGAATAAATTGTCACGTTTACCCCATACAAATGATGTCGCCATATCTTCAAAGCGAAGACAATGGCACCCAATTCTAAGTCGTGGGTAGGGTAGTTCTCTTCATGCTTCTTCAGCTGTCGGGAGGCGTATGCTACGACCTTCCTGTGTTGCATCAATACACAACCCATACCTCTTCCGGATGCGTCACAGTAGACCTCAAAACCATCTGTACCATCTGGTATTGTTAGGACTGGTGCAGATGTAAGAGCATCCTTGAGACTCTGGAAAGAACTCTCACAGTCGTCTGTCCACTCGAATGGTGCATCCTTCTTCATTATGGAAGTCATCGGCTTCGAGACACTGGAGAAGTCCTTCTCAAATCTCCTGTATATCCTGCCAGACCGAGGAAGCTCCGGATGTTGGTATCTGTCTTCGGTCTAGGCCAGGTGCGTACTGCATCTATCTTGGCCGGATCAAGAGCGATCCCAGCCTCGGAAATAACGTGACCAAGGAATGAAACTTGGTTCAACCAGAATTCACACTTAGATAATTTGGCATACAACTGATTCTGTCTCAACGTTTGCAACACACTTCTCAGGTGGCTTTCATGCTCACCCTTCAATTTTGAATACACAAGAATATCATCGATGAAGACTACCACTGACTTGTCCAACTGATCTCGGAACAAGCGGTTCATTAAATCCATAAACTTGGCTGGTGCATTGGATAAACCAAATGGCATAACCGTAAATTCATAGTGACCGTATCTGGTTCGGAATGCGGTCTTCTCAATGTCACCCTCTCGAATAGCGATCTGATGGTAACCGGATCGTAAGTCAATTTTGGAGAATACTGATGCTCCTTTCAACTGATCGAATAAGTCGTCAATGCGTGGTAAAGGATAACAGTTCTTCACCGTGACTGCATTCAGATCTCTGTAGTCGATGCAGAGGCGGAGGCTACCGTCCTTCTTCACGAAGAGGACTGGTGCTCCCCATGGTGAAATGCTCGGGCGTATAAATCCCTTGTCGAGTAGGTCTCGCAGCTGCTCTTTGAGCTCAGTCATCTCAGCTGGAGCCATACGGTAGGGTGCCTTCGCTATTGGTCCAGTTCCCGGCACCAATTCAATTTCAAACTCCACTTCCCGTGCTGGCGGCATGCCCGACAGTTCCTTAGGAAAGACATTAGGGAACTCCGACACTACCGGCACATCTGGGCTAAACTCCGGATCTCTTTCTATGTCCTGGACATAGCAGAGGTACACATCACTCTTCCTTCACAACTCACGATACATAGACATAGCGGAGATGATCTGTGTCGAAGGCTCCCACGGCCTCTAGCGGTATGAAATTGTAACCCCAGTCGGACTCCGAAGAAGCAGACGATGCTCGGCACATAGGATCCGACCCTTGTACCGCTTCAACCAGTTCATCCCCAAAATCACATCAAATCCAAGTCCGTCGAACTCTATCATGTCGATCGGAAACTCTTCATCCTTGAGTCGTACAATAGCATCTCGGTGATAGCGGGTACACTTGATCCGCTCTTCCGACGGGAGAGTGACTAGGAAGTCAGGCATCTCTTCACCGTCTAACCCCAGCCTCCTCGCAAATGAAAGCGAGACAAAAGTATGTGAGGCTCCAGAGTCGAACTAGATCGATGCGTCCACGCCATTAACTGGAAAGGTACCGGTGAGGATAGTGCCGCTTTTGCCGGCTTCTGCCTCATTACACACTCCCAGTATACCTCCCTTTCCGAGTACACAGCCTAATTCAGTTCACAAACTCATAAGTACACAGTAACAACATAGTTGACATACTCCAAAACAACGTCTCTTTATTCATTAACATACTCTTTACACCATAAGTTGGTTTACATTGCCGACATAGCTAACATATATAGCATCCTTAACATACAACTGGTTTCACCCATTACATGGTTACACAAGGCTTCAAAACTGCCGAAATGTCAAATTTAAACGTCCGAGTTTCATGTGTATGGCATTAATTACTGTCGAAGGTGCGGTATTCAGTTTGATCTTCTTGATACCGTGATATAGCATTCTCGACTGCCCACCCATGATTAATACATCTCCTGACTTCAACCCCAACTTCTTTACGAGATCAGCAAGCTTCTGCTCGCCATACAGAAACACTGCGGTATCACCAATGGACCAAGACACCACGGGTACTCCCTTACTCAGAGACTCAGGTGTTTCGTCTTTATCCTGGTGTAAACCTAGCCGTCCACCTTTCTGGTAGAAGTTCACAATACATAAATATGCCTTAACACTCGGAATTGGATCTGATTCAACTTGCTGAGCAATTCCCACGACGTGGTTAACGACTGCAAGGAACTCCTCAGGTATCCTCGGTACTGTTGCTCCGTCTTCCGCTCGTTCATCCTGATATGTCTTGGTGTAAGGGTTCCAGTCCTTACCCATGCACATCATCTTCAACTTCATCTTCCATCCACTCGGGTACTCCGGTGTGTAGAAACCTCCAGGTGCTGCTCCCAGTTCGTCGCATCATCGGATGATGTCGACTTGTGCTTCGGGTGTCAGGTATCCATTTAATAATATCATACCTGGCTGGATAACCTGACATTGCTCCATCGGGAATTCGGTGATGCTGATGGTGTTTCCTTCGGGGTTCGGTGTGGGAGGGATTGGATAACAAATATTGAAGGTTCCTAAGGTTTAGAATTATCTAACTTAGGTAAATTATACATTATACTTTAACTCTTTACTTATATGGTTGTACATTTAGACTTGATAACACTCATGCATGAAATGCGGTAAGCAGTCAATTACTTCACTCAGTGATTCAAGTAGTACCTGGTCTAGAAGAGGGTCCAGCAGCCTCTGACCGGTCTACCACATTCAGGGTGGCCTTGCCGGATCCCGACCCTTTCCCCTTCTGGGAGTCAGTGTTCCCCTGACCTGTGGATGGCTGGTGAGTCACCTTCGGGCCTTCAGTGGTTGCGGCAGCCTTACCCTTCCATTGCCCCTTAGGCCTGTAGTTTCTGCCATTGGGGTTCGGGTAGCACTCGAAGTCACGGTGCCCCATCTTCTTGTAGTAGCGACACTGCACATCGTTTCCCTTGTAGTCCTTGCCGGGGTGGTCTCCGTTGCACCACTTACAGTAATAGTGGCGCTCCGGTCCAGAACCCTTGCTAGCTGCTATAACATCACACCATCAATACACACTTCACAACATAACAACACACATTTAAACTTTGGTACTCGGAATTGGTAGTTACCCTTGGACGGGTGAGAGCGTAGGGGCTTAGCCGCATAGGCATAAGTGAGCTGCAGTGGCTCCTCAGCAGTGGTGGTTTGGGCTTGGCCTTTGCCACCCTGGTGCTGGCCTTTCTGGGACTGGGGTTAAGGTTTCTTCTTCTTTCCCCCCCGTACCCTTGCGTGTTCTGGCCCTCGCTCGAAGCCTTGAGCTTGTGCGCATTCTCCTCATCCCTCAGACGGACTGTGATCTCAACCTTAGCAACGACATGATAGCACTCCTGAATTTAGGATGTCAGTCATGCCCCGCAAATTAAACTCACAAACTCACATTCACATTTACTCACTGTACACACTTATTCGCATCACACTATATTTTAGTTACCTGCAAGGTAGTATATTCAGCTGGCCCCATCCCATAGCGTAGGCGGTGGCTGAGTTCGTTATAAAAACTGTTTACCAGAACCCGGTTCGAGTATCCCAGGTCTGGTAGCAGGAGGATAAGGTCGGTGAAGGCGGTGTAGTACTCGTCTACCGACATCTTGTCCCCTTGCCTCAGACTATCCAGCTCGAGGCGCTTAGCCTCCTGCACATGCACCGGGTAGTTCTTGGCTCGCAGCAGAGCCGTGTAATCCCTCCATTCAAACTCAGGATCAGCTATCCTGTCATCTCTCACAAGCTTCCACCAACTTCTTGCCGAGCCCTTCAGGTAGTAAGTGGCAAGACAAACCTTGGCTCCAGCAGGCAGATCCAAGGTCTCGTAGGCGGTCTCCAGTTCGGAGATGTACGCCTCCAACTTACTCGGGTCGGTCTCTCTATGGAATGACGGTGGCCTCAGATCTGCCAACGCCTTGACCCAGTTGGTCTCGCGTGGCGGTGGTGGTGGCTGAACCCCGGGCTGCTGTCCCTGCTGCACCGCAGCGACAAGCTGAGGTACCATATGGGCAACGGCAGCTGCAACTGCATCGGCCATTACTCGTGCCGCCGGGTTATCCCCCGGTTCTCCTGTCCCAGCGCCTTTCTGAAGTCTTGCCTTCTTTCTATTTCAGAACATAGAGTAAAAACAAAAACCATTAGGGCACGGGCTTTCAATGACATTGAAAGATTTTCCTCTAAGGACCCATATGTTCTAATTACAGGACTCTTTTTCTTTTTTGGACTGTCCGGGCCTAGCGGGCTGGAGATTTTTGGCATGTGAAATGGGCTAGCAATCCCAAAGGGAATAATGGAAACCTTCGAGCTTATTCTAAGAGGGTGATTTTGTGGAGGTAAAGGCATTTGGGCCACTAAAACCCTCAAGTGTTTCATTTGAACTGGGAGAGATTGATGGATCGATACAGACATTGGGCCTGAGGCCCAGGAGAAAGAACATATGCACAGAAGTCTTATATAAGGAGGTGATGCAAATGTCCTCACAAAATGACTCAGTCCAACGGGTACAGATCGATCCGGAGAGGTGCTTGGGGCGCGGGCCCAGGTCACCACAACGGAATAAGGCTTGCACGCTATTCTCTTTGAGCTTCCCCACTTTTTTCACATCACCTAAAGGTGTGCGTCTACGGTCGGGTCTTTGACTGACCAGACAGTGGGCTAGGTAAGGGTACTGCCAGGAAAATTCTTGGGGCTAAAGCCCAGGTATTAAGGGGGTCTGGTTAGACGACACCCTCCTCTTTTCCCCCACTTATTCACATCACTTAAAAGGTGTGAGTCCCTGAAAGGGGACCCTCAAACGGGTCCCGGGGTGAAGTTGGTTTATGTGGACCCTCGCTCTCATATGATGCAAAGGTGCAGAAATTTAAATTGCGCACAAAAGTAAACAAACAATATAATAAAAGCCATAAATAAATGATTATTCAAGTTAAGCCCTCTTTCTTAAAATTAAACAAGTTAAAATTAAGAAGTTTGTCCCCAGCAGAGTCGCCAGTCTGTGAGCCTCGATTTTAAACCCTATCCTATGTTGATTAAAGTTGATTAGGATCTAATCGGGTTTTAGGTCCACTTATAACCTAAGTTTAATAACTAAGTCATATAACCATAATTATTAAAACCTAAGCTAGCTCATTGGAACCTATTATGAGTCGCCACATAATTTTAACCTAGATCAAATTAGGAAAGGAGAGTTCGGGTTCGGGGGCTTGATATTCGACTTAATTAGGGTTCAAATTACTTTCATTACCCTTCCCAGGTCGTTTTTCCTCTACTCGGTTTATTTACGGCTTTCTACAAAGTTGTTTTTTAACCTAGGTGCGCGCTTCTGTTTTTTTTTTTATATTTTTTGACAGAAAATTAAAGTGAAATTGAAAGTTACCTAAACTAGGGTTTCGGAGGCAGAATTAGGTCAAATTTTAATTACGTCCGTGGCCACGGACCTAATGTCCGAGACCACGGACCCCAGTTGAATTAAGTGATTTCGAAAACAGAACTAAAATAAAAACGCAAACTTGAAAAGTCCGGGGCCACGGACGGGGTGTCCGTGGGCCCAGACATGTACTGACAGAAACCCTAAAATTTGAAAAATTGAAAAATATAAAATCCCGCCACCGTCCGTGGGTGTCCGTGGTCACGGACAACCCGTCCGTGGTCCCGGATAATGAGTCCGAGGTCACGGACAACCCACGGACAGTGGGTTTTTCGATGGTACCCGAGGGTGTTTTGAGCTCAAATTTTATGGGTGTGTAGCCTGAAAGATTTTAAACACGTTAGTAACTGAAAGAACTCAATTTGACTTCAAAATTAATATGAAACTTAGCAAACAAGTAACAAGGCAGTAGCTAAGACAATTAGCGATATAGAAGCGAAAAAGAGTTAGTTTAAGCCCAATCTTTGAGGCAAGACTGATAATGTCGTGGAGAGTTAGGAAAGTGGAATTTCTACCTGTTTTACCTTCGGGTTCACAACGATTCTTCACACCGGGATTCGTAGAGTGCTCCGTTTGTGGCAGACCCGAAAGGTTTTCGAACC
Organism: Limonium bicolor; assembly: GCA_023374045.1. NCBI lineage: Eukaryota > Viridiplantae > Streptophyta > Magnoliopsida > Caryophyllales > Plumbaginaceae > Limonium > Limonium bicolor. Next base: position 360,315,217 of record CM041778.1, on the reverse strand, counting down.
GAGCTTCTGGTGGTTGGTTGTTCTTGCTCTTCTTCACGTTTTGGTGATGGTTTTATGGGGTTTTGATGATTATTGCTGCTTTGGGGATTGGAAAACGTGTTTAGATGGTGATTTCAGGGGATTTTCTGTATGATTCGGGTGGCCGGGTGTTGGAAAACGTGAGAGAGAGAGGAGGCTATGGCTTCTGTCTTCCTAGGGTTCTTGAGCATATGAGATTCTGCCTTTATCAAAAAACCTATCCCCTTATATAGACTTTCTTAAAGATAAAAAAAATCTAGTAAAAGTAAGATTTTTTGATATTTTAACTAAATGACTTCCCAAAGGAATTTTGCTGTGAAATTTTAACCACGTGTAAAGGATGGAAATTATGAATTTTGTGAAGTGGAATCGGATTTTTTAAATGTTGAAATATTTTTAAATTGAATTTCTCGCCAGATTCAGCCAGAAATTGCTAGAAAATTATTGGAAATTCGAAAAATCAAAATTCTAACGCCATTATGCTTAAAATGTTATCCTATATCATGGGTTAAAATATCAAAACATTTCGAGCTGATTTGGGCATCCTTTGAAGGAGAGAGAAAGCTTATAGGAGGTCTTAGGAGCCTTAAAAATTACAAAAACACCCCTGATAATGACGGAGCTGCTCCCCATGCCGTGAATTGCGCCGATCGAGCCGGGATCTCTCACTACTTGATTGAAATGCCTCTCACAACACCAAAACCACGTAGACCCTAACCAGGGGGTCAAAATTTTGGGTATAACAGATTGCCCCCCGTAAACTAGACTTTGTAATGGATGTGAAAAGTCTGGTTGATGCTTGAGTGATGCCCCAAAATTTTGGATCCCGCAGGATTCTCTGTGTTGGGCGAAACCGCATTGACTACGTCCAGCTATTCGGAGGCGCTGACTACCTAAGCAACAAAACGTTATCGAGCTATTCTGAGGCGCTGCCTACCTATAGGTGAAAATGTGTCAAGCTATTCTAAGGCACTGACTACCTAGGTGACAAAAATGAAATAATGTCAAGCGGTTCTAAGGCGTCGACTACCTATAATAAATGATGCTGTAATAAATGATGTAATGTCAAGCGATTCTAAGGTGTTGACTACCTGTAATAAATGATGCAATGCCAAGCGATTCTAAGGCGTTGACTACCTGTAATAAATGATGCAATGTCAAGCGATTCTAAGGCGTTGACTACCTGTAATAAATGATGCAATGTCAAGCGATTCTAAGGCGTTGACTACCTGGGATGTGAAGAATGGATGGTATGCAAATGCAAGAATGCCGAAATGCTAATGATGCTAATGATGTTGATGATGCTCGGATGCTTCTGGGGACCGAAACCCGTGCCAATGCTCCTGGTTGGACCCAATGTGGACTTATTGCCATCCCCCCCCAAGCCGGTGTGCAGGGATAACTCCTGGTAAAAGCCCTGGGGACTTATTGCATTTGCCCACCATTCATTGATCCCAAAAATAAGTTGACATCGCAAAAGGAGGATTTATTGCCATCACCTCGCCACCTTCCTGTCGCCAGGTCTTGTGACACGCCTGGATAATGCAACTAGGTCTTATGACGAGCCTATATGAATGAGATGAATGCAATGTGTTTGATGAGAGTGGGCAAACTAAAAGATAATGCTAGGTCTTACTACGAGCCTAAGGGAATGCAACTAGGTCTTATGACGAGCCTAAAGGATGGTTCTAGGTCTTATGACGAGCCTAAGGATGGACCTAGGTCTTATGACGAGCCTAAAGGTTGGATCTAGGTCTTATGACGAGCCTAAAGGTGGGACCTAGGTCTTATGACGAGCCTAAAGGTTGGATCAAGGTCTTATGACGAGCCTAAAGGAATGCAACTAGGTCTTATGACGAGCCTAAAGGTAGTTCTAAGTGAAAGTGAGTAAAATGTATGATGGGTTTAAATGGATGTAGAAGGATTAGGGCTTATGTCAAACCTGGAGATGGTGAGGCTCAAGGCGGGCCTATGGATGCTTGAATGTGAAGGAAGGGCTTAGGACAGACCTGAAGAAATTTTGTGTGAAGGTAGGGCTTAGGACGGGCCTGTGGATGCTTGAATGAGAAGGAAGGGCTTAGGACGGACCTGAAGAAATTTTGTGTGGAGGTAGGGCTTAGGACGAGCCTGAGGATGTTTAAATGTGGAGGTAGGGCTGAGGACGGGCCTGTGAATGTTTGGATGTGGATGTAGTGCTTATGCGAGCCTATGTGATGTATGATGGCGGTGGTGATGTTTGAGCTTTGGGTTCCAATTGGCGTTGTCACAGCAATTGTTGGAATCAACAATTGCCCCCAGTATTTTCCCTTAAGACAATCTGAGCTAGAGTTCATGGCGATCGATCGGAACGATCGATTGCCCCCAGTATTTTCTTCGATTAAACGTGCAAACAAGTCTCGTCCTCCACAGGGTCAAGGTATTTGATGTGGTTCTTCCTAACCTACACTCGACGTGTTTGGTGTTTGCACTCGTTTCTCACTTACGGTCACAACTTCTCAACCATTGAATTTGACACTTGTTAGATTTACGCGTTCAACCTGTTACTTTCACATGATTGGATACACAGCTACTAAGTCGGAAGTCTTTTGAGCTTATAACGTGGCTATGGGGTGTAATGAAAGACAATGGGACGATGGGGGAATGTTTAGGATACGTGGAGCTATAAGGGTGACCAAAGCTGCAACTTGCACCTTCTCTCGGACTTGCCTTCTTTGTCCTGAAGTCGTTTGGCTACTTTGTGATGACTTTGTTTATGAGCTTGGGGTTTGGGACATTTGAGTTGTTCCTAGCACCTTCTCTCTTTTTCCGATTTTGGATTTCTTTGAGGCTTTTCAGGTTTGCCTTTCTTTGAATCTTTTTCCTTCGGGGTTCTTGTGTTTCCCGGTTTTGAACTTTGAGAGCGGTTCCTGGTGTTAGCTCGTTGGATACTGTGTCACTTTGGGACCATTTGCGGATCGTTTCATTACGCTAGTAGCAATTTTGCTTCTTTGTACTTGTGAAGTTGCTGTTCGGAAGTCAGGCTCCTTGCCTCCTTTGGTTCCCGGGTCGGTTATTCACCATTGGCTGGCTTGTTTGTGGAGCTTGTAGTGTTGTTATATATGAAAAGCTCAGTGGGGGTGCCTAGGGTGTAATGTCAGGGTTCACAACTTTTGGCTGTGTGGTGCTATACCTAGGTGCTTCGTCATCCCTAATAGTTGTGTATCCGTTCTTTGTTACTTTTCACAGGTTTAAGCGTAAATTTACAAATTATCTCCTTCGGTCGGAGTCATGCCGTTTACCTCACCTTTGAATGTGATCTCTCTGGAGTCGTGTAAAAATGACACGCTCTTTCGCTCTTGGTTTTACCGCTCAAGGCACTCTCGCGAAGCGTACACTTAGAGACTTGTTTGCACATTTAAACATTATCATTCCTTAACTCAGATTGCCCCCAGTATTGCTGTGGGGTTTACTTAACAAACCTTAGAATGACCAAGTTATTTATGGAGGGTGACCGCATGGGTGATGATAAATGATGGTGGTGAGTGGTGATGGGGTGATTGCTGAATGATTTATCTTTTGGTTCTTTTGGTGGCAGCAGTTTTGTTTTTATGTGTCCGATAAAATGGTAGAAATGGTGGAATGCTGTGACATGTGTGGCGGCCGTAACTTGGATGGGAAGGTGATTTTGTACAAGAGGTTTCATGAGAAACAAAGGGTTTTCCTTTCATATGCTTGCAGACATGCTTTATGAGTGAGGGTCTTTTTCTCCTTTTTTTAGCACATAAACGAATGTATAAACATTAAAATGTGAACAAAGAAGAAATTTATTGATAACCAAAAGAAGTAACAATGACATCGAGTACCAACTAAATGGGAGAGACAACTAAACTAGCTAAATAACTAAAAGAAAAAGACAAGGGAAAAAGACAAAAGCTACGCAAAAAAACTAAAGGAAGAAGAAAAGATAACAAAAACTCCTAGTGATGTTCCGGCATAGGATTCCCGAAGATATTCCCGCGCTCTGAGAACTGAAGTCCCTGGTCAATCAGGTCTTGGATCTTATACTGTAGGGCCCTACAATGATCGGTATCATGACCCGGTAGCTGATGCTAGAGACAGAACTGATTTGGACTCCTGCCCAAACGGGTGACTCCTGGTCGGGGAGGAAGAGGCTGTAAGATGTTCTGCTCCTGGAGCTTTTTCAGAGCATGACTCCAGGGCCGACCGATATCTATGAATTCTCGTTGATTGAAATCCGGTCTTGGAGGTGGTACTGCTCGATAGTTCCTCCCTTGTTCCCTTGGCTGCTGGATTGCATTCACCTCGTACTGTCCCGTGTACCTCTGCGGTGCGCTCTGTGCGTAAGCTGCGGTTGGGTAGGAAGCTTTCGCTGGTTCAGATTTTGGGAACTTTGAATTACTTCCGGATCCTCGAGGATATCCAAGCTTTAGGTCTCCCTTATGGATCTTCTCCTCCAAAACTCCTACCTGGCCCATGAGCATATCAAAGCTTGGAAAGTACATATACTTTAATTCACCATTGTACTGCTTTTGCATGTTCTCAACAATCATGCAATTGTAGGCATGCCCGCTGCCTTCCTCCTCCACCGCTTTATAAAGTCAGACATGGACTCACTTCCCATTTGGCGTGTGCTGGCCAGGTCAGACCGGGTGATTTCCAGATTTTTCGCATACTCAAAGTGAGTCAGGAAGGCTTCACATATCTCCTCGTATGTCTTGGTGTTCATTCTTTGAGTTAGGTACCATCGTTGAGGAATCTCATCTAGGTATCGGGCAAAAACCTTGGCCTTCTGCATATCATTGAGCCTCAGGATAGACATCTCTCGATCAAACATCGCCAAATGGATTTGGGGATCAGTCGAGCCCTTGTAGAGAGCCAAGGTGGGGAGCTTCAGCTTCGCAGGTAGCTCGACGTCTGGATAAGATCCCATGGAGAGATAGTCAAAACCAGCAGGTTTACCGGCCTTTTCCATGCGCTCAATGCGCCTTAGAGCCCTCTGAACTTCAACAGCTAACTGGTTCCCGGGAGCACCACCTCCGTATCCAACTTGGGTGTCATGTCCATCCAAGGAGATATTGTCCATGCCGTATAAAGGGTTAAAAAATCCTTGCAGCGGTCTTTCTTGTCTTGCCACCTCCAAAGATCCTATTTTCTCATGGAGCTCAATTGTTGCCGCCGTATGCCGTGCCTCCAAGGCTTCAATGGCAGCTTGATGTTTCTGTACCAGGCTGGCTATTTGGTCCTGCTCCCCCGTCGGACCCCCAGTGGTCCTGCTTTGGGCTGCCGTTTCCAACGCGGCCAACTTATCCTCCAACTTGGTGATTGTGTCCACATATTTATTTTCGAGTGTCTGGATTGCTTCCTGGTGTTTCAAATCAAAATTTCTCATGAGCGCTTCAACAGAAGTGTTCTGGTTCTCCCCTGCTTGATGATCCTCCTGAGGGATATCGTCCTGGACCGACATGTCAGATGAGCTGGAGTCTACTTCGGGCTGGAATGATGGAAGTGGAGGAGTAGGCAGTCGGGTCAAACGTCCGGAACTTCTGTCCCAGCACCTTTATGAAATCTTGCCTTCTTTCTGTTTCGGAACATAGAGTAAAAACAAAAACCATTAGGGCACGGGCTTTCAATGACATGGAAAGATTTTCCTCTGAGGACCCTTATGTTCTAATTACAGGACTCTTTTTCTTTTTTAGACTGTCCGGGCCTAGCGGGCTGGAGATTTTTGGCATGTGAAATGGGCCAGCAATCCCAAAGGGAATAATGGAAACCTTCGAGCTTATTCTGAGAGGGTGATTTTGTGGAAGTAAAGGCATTTGGGCCACTGAAACCCTCAAGTGTTTCATTTGGACTGGGAGAGATTGATGGATCGATACAGACATTGGGCCCGAGGCCCAGGAGAAAGAACATATGCACAGAAGTCTTATATAAGGAGGTGATGCAAATGTCCTCACAAAATGACTCAGTCCAACGGGTACAGATCGATCCGGAGAGGTGCTTGGGGCGCGGGCCCAGGTCACCACAAAGGAATAAGGCTTGCACGCTATTCTCTTTGGGCTTCCCCACTTTTTTCACATCACCTAAAGGTGTGCGTCTACGGTCGGGTCTTTGACTGACCAAACAGTAGGCTAGGTAAGGGTACTGCCAGGAAAATGCTAGGGGCTAAATCCTAGGTATTAAGGGGGTGTGGTTAGACGACACCCTCCTCTTTTCCCCCACTTATTCACATCACCTAAAATGTGTGAGTCCCTGACAGGGGACCCTCAAACGGGTCCCGGGGTGAAGTTGGTTTATGTGGACCCTCGCTCTCATAAGATGCAAAGGTGCATAAATTTAAATTGCGCACAAAAGTAAACAAACAATATAATAAAAGCCATAAATAAACGATTATTCAAGTTAAGCCCTCTTTCTTAAAATTAAACAAGTTAAAATTAAGAAGTTTGTCCCCAGCAGAGTCGCCAGTCTGTGAGCCTCGATTTTAAACCCTATCCTATGTTGATTAAAGTTGATTAGGACCTAATCGGGTTTTAGGTCCACTTATAACCTAAGTTTAATAACTAAGTCATATAACCATAATTATTAAAACCTAAGCTAGCTCACTGGAACCTATTATGAGTCGCCACCTAATTTTAACCTAGATCAAATTAGGAAAGGAGAGTTTGGGTTCGGAGGCTTGATATTCGACTTAATTAGGGTTCAAATTACTTTCATTACCCTTCCTAGGTCGTTTTTCCTCTACTCGGTTTCTTTATGACTTTCTAGAAAGTTGTTTTTTAACCTAGGTGCACGCTTCTGTTTTTTTTATTTTTTGACGTTTTTTGACAGAAAATTAAAGTGAAATTGAAAGTTACCTAAACTAGGGTTTCAGAGGCAGAATTAGGTCAAATTTTAATTACGTCCGTGGCCACGGACCTAATGTGCAAGACCACGGACCCCAGTTGAATTAAGTGATTTCGAAAACAGAACTAAAATAAAAACGCAAACTTGAAAAGTCCGGGGCCACAGACGGGGTGTCCGTGGGCCCGGACATGTACTGACAGAAACCCTAAAATTTGAAAAATTGAAAAATACAAAATCCCGCCACCGTCCGTGGGTGTCCGTGGTCACGGACAACCCGTCCGTGGTCCCGGACAATGAGTCCGGGGTCACGGACAACCCACGGACAGTGGGTTTTCGATTGTTCCCGAGGGTGTTTTGAGCTCAAATTTTATGGGTGTGTAGCCTGAAAGATTTTAAACACGTTAGTAACTGAAAGAACTCAATTTGACATCAAAATTAATATGAAACTTAGCAAACAAGTAACAAGGCAGTAGCTAAAACAATTAGCGATACAGAAGCGAAAAAGAGTTAGTTTAAGCCCAAATTTTGAGGCAAGACTGATAATGTCGTGGAGAGTTAGGAAAGTGGAATTTCTACCTGTTTTACCTTCGGGTTCACAAAGATTCTTCACACCGGGATTTGTAGAGTGCTCCGTTTGTGGCAGACCGAAAGGTTTTCGAACCGAGCTTCTGGTGGTTGGTTGTTCTTGCTCTTCTTCACGTTTTGGTGATGTTTTTGTGGGGTTTTGATGATTATTGGTGCTTTGGGGGTGTATTTTGCGAAGTATGATTCTGGTGGCCGGGGGGGGGGGGGGGGGGGGGGGGGGGGGTGGTGGGTTGGAAAACGTGAGAGAGAGAGAGGAGGCTGTGGCTTCTGTCTTCCTAGGGTTCTTGAGCATATGAGATTCTACCTTTATCAAAAAACCTATCCCCTTATACAGACTTTCTTAAAGATAAAGAAAATCTAGTAAAAGTAAGATTTTTTGATATTTTAATTAAATTACTTTCCAAAGGAATTTTGCTGTGAAATTTTAACCACGTGTCAAGGATGGAAATTATGAATTTTCTGAAGTGGAATCGGATTTTTTAAATGTTGGAATATTTTTAAATTGAATTTCTCGTCAGATTCAGCCAGAAATTGCTAGAAAATTATTGGAAATTCGAAAAATCAAAATTCCAACGCCATTATGCTTAAAATGTCATCCTATATCATGGGTTAAAGTATCAAAACATTTCGAGCTGATTTGGGCATCCTTTGAAGGAGAGAGAAAGCTTATAGGAGGTCTTAGGAGCCTTAAAAATTACAAAAACACCCCTGATAATGACGGAGCTGCTCCCCATGCCGTGGATTGCGCCGTTCGAGCCGGGATCTCTCACTACTTGATTGAAATGCCTCTCACAACACCAAAACCTCGTAGAACCTAACCAGGGGGTCAAAATTTTGGGTATAACACAAACTTATTGGTTCCAGCGGTTGTAAGGCCTTTCCAACAATAAGGTAAATCCACACTTAATTAATGGTTAACCTTTCCTTAACTGCTCACTCAGGTAACTAAGGTTTAGTTTCCTAACTCAGTATGTTCCTAAGCTCGGTATTCCGGTCATCATAGCGATACTTCGCTCTGATACCACTTTTTGTAACACCCCTACTGTAAACTTAACGATAAACGAGACTGTAGCGGAAAATATATACAACATAACGATTTGGTGTTACACGCCGTTAGCCACCCACGTGGCTAACAAGGCAGAATACATACAAACGTATCGGTCTGATGCACAGACTCTCGAGCATAGCACTAAAACCATAAATACAACCGACAATACCGAGTATTAATATCTATATCCATAACTGTATAACTGTTAAACCATAATATACCACCATGGGAGCACAGGCGCATCCCGGGTCCAACTTCCAAAAACTATCAAAAGTATTTCATAATGCCTAGGATTTAGAGCCACTCCGCCTCCTCGATCCTCATCCTGCAACATAAAAATATGGTGCCCCAAAGGGGCTCAGCAACACATGGCTGGTATGGTTAACGTGCAGCCCGCGGGCTACCGGGATACACGCAACCAATTGTCATGATAACATGGCATTCATTTTAACATACAACATACAAGCATAGCAATAGACATTGCATAGCAACAACACACATAACACAACAGGAATGTTTCTCTTTAGGAAACAAACCAAACATTGGTTAGCCAACTTGAAAAGCCTAGAGAATGATATCAAACTCATGTCAAGCCCGTTACATAACTCGTTACCGTTCTGTTGAATGAACGGACAACTTAACCCAAAGATGTGTCGGATATAGTGATCCAAGCACACCGTACATAATTCCCCCTAGTCCGATCAATAGTCAGATAGGTAAGCCTTGGTTAAGCTTGTGGGTGGTTGTGATCCAAGAAGGAAAACAACCTTAACATAAAGAGAGGCGAATCTGATTCAGATATCAACTCCCGTACATACACGCGTGACCGGAACGACCGAATTCCTCACTCCCCGGTTAGCCACTTGTTAGAAGTCCCATTGATGGAACTTGACACATTCAATCACAAGTAAGGGTTTAGGTCTAGTTAGGCACACAAGGGAGGTGAGATAAAGTTCAGTAACACAAACCACAACTAGTTCACACATAGCCATAGTTAGAATGTTCCTTGGGTCGAAAACGTTAAATCGAGTACCGCTCTCTTACGTGACCTAGTTTAGTTAACTAACAGGTTAGTACGTATTCGAGGTTAACGGTGCCGGTACACTCACGTCACAATACTAACAATGACTGTAAACTCGTTTCATGATTTCAATCTCACAAAGTCATAAACATACAGAAAAACAAACAACACATAAGCCGGTGTAAACCGGTAGGCAACAGACTGCAAGAAAACCATACCTTGGTCCCTGCTACGATTGTTTTCCACCGTAGGCAACTCCTATACACATTTAGTAACATCGGTTAATTATTGTACTCGACCTCGATTAACTTATTACTTCACATTTCTAGTTTATTTTACTTTCACACTTAGTTATAACTTTTCACCCTTTTAATTGTCATTATAACACACCAAACATGTCTTAAACAACCATATAACATCATTACTTATCAATCACCATCATCAGACATCATTTACTAACCTTAAACAATGTTTTTTTAAGTGGTCCAAGACTTGGTCCTTACCTAAAGTCCCGGACCTATTCATGGCATGACTCTCGGGTGATTTTGTGTTGTGGTCTGGGACTTCATACGAGACTTAAGTCCCGGACCAATCTAGGCTGATAACTCTCGAGGGTTAAATAAGGGGTGGTCCGAGTGACAAGACCTAAGTCCCGGACCAAGGTAGTGAATGTACTCTCGGCCTCTTTTTATGCATGGTCCGGGACTTTACCCTGGACCTAGGTCCCGGACCACTGCTACAGATTTTCAATTTTGACATTTTCAAGTCTTGTTTCATCTATTCTCTTCATCCATTGTTTACCCAAGCTTCCCATATGATCTTAGGTATATTCTAATGCTAAAATAACACCTTAAACTTGTCTAATTCCTTGTCCAACTTGTTACTCAATTTCTTACAAAATTTACCAACACTTGTGATATTTTTCCTTTAGTTCCTAAGTGGTAGTTTTATGCCTACAACACCAACTAACCAAATTGTTACCTCATCTTCACTACCACTACTCCTTAAGCATTATTTCTGCCCAGCACCTCCATTACACAAGCTCCTTCTATTTTTCCTCCAATTCACACTTAAACTTTCACAAACATAATCCTTCCCTTGTTCACCCAATTTCTCTAGACCTAACTACTTTCCCACCATGACCTTGATGTATCATTATCACCCAATGAACACTAAATCCTCCAAGACAATGCCTATACATTTTTAACACCTAAGAACACCTTAATCCCCTTTCTTTCACAAGTTTAAGCCTTAACAATTCCTAGTACAACCTAGGTCACTAAACTTCATTTAAACACCTAAACTTCTTGTTTTCTACTCAAATTATGACATAGTTTTGTTAGCATCTTCTTACACCAAAACACAAGGTTTTTCACCTTTAGACAATCAAGAACATTTATCCACACAAAAGTGTTCTTTACACACAACTAAGCCTTAAACTACACTACATCACAATATAGTGCATAATTTAAATTGCTTGGCACTTAGGCCCTTAAATAATATGGCTCTTAGGCCCTTAAATAGCATAAACCTTAAACACTGAATTTCCCACATAATATTTGCCTTTGACCTGCAAATACATACAACAACACATATGCCTTTAATAACCTCTTTGAGGATGGTTCTCTAGCTCATTTACCATTGGCTCCTTAGGTAGTTTATTAAGCATTTTTAAAGCTCATTTTTCTTAAGACACATAAGACTTCATTAAGGTAGTTCATTTGCCTCTTTTTCTTCAAAACTTCCTCACTTGTTTTTCCTTGCTCTTCTTGATTAGAAATCGGCAAGGAGCTTTTGATTACTCGTCAAGCTTCTAATCAATTCACAAGTAAAGATAATGAGCCTTAATCTTCATGCTTAAACTCATTAATAAACCTTAGGTTATATGATGTCTTAAAACACAAAAATGAATGTTTTACCTTAGAATTGAATAGGATTTGGATTAAGTAGCAAGAGAGGACTCCACCTAGTCTTTTGAAGATTGGAATGAAGCTAAGAATGAGCAAAAGAAAACACCATGAAGAGGTGATTTTCGGTCACATATAAAAACAAAGGGAAATGAAGTTTTTCTTTAGTTTTCCTTACCTTGAAGCAAAGGTGATCAACAAGGCATGAAAAGATGAGCTCAAGCTCCTTCAATGGTGAATCTCCATGGCACCAAAATGGTGGTTTTGAGGATTTGAATAGACAAAGTTGAAGAACTTAACCAAACTAAGAGAATGGTGGTCTTGGAATTAATTTTGGTACATGGAGCTAAGAGTTATAAGCAATGGAAGATGGAGAAGTGTTGGTGCTGTAGCAAAATCGATTTGGAGCTGGGAGAGAATGAAGAAGACGGTGGGAAATGAGAAAAGAAGAAGAGAATGAAGAGAGAGGTAAGCTTTGTAAGATATTTAACATAAAATAAATAGTTCTTTTTTGCTTTATCAATCTTCCTTCTTTATTTAAATAGCTAAGTGTGGTGAGTCATACTTAAAAAACCGGCCCCCTTTAGTGTTTAGGCTGTTTTGTGGTCTTTGTTGACCAACCAATTGACTTATATTGACTTATGTTTTAAACTAGCACTATTTGAGCACTATTCATAAATTAGTGCACATAATTGTGAAATTTTTGATTTCCCATTGATTTAGACTTCCAAATGTGATACTAAGTAGTACACATGTTGATTAAAGAGTAATGATGGACATTTAGCCACTCAAAACCCATTTCCAAGACAATTTTTCAAAAATGTGCTTTAAGACTCCTTAAAGCACATTTTGTGTTTTGACTTGTTTTCAAGCTTGGTTTTCTTTGGTAATTGATTTAACATGTTTATTAACATGTAAATAAGGTCTTGGTAGGCTCTTAGAGTCTTAACCAAGGTTATCCCAAGCTTAGAGCACATTTTTGCTCTAATTGCCTTTATGGTATTTTATAGTGTTTTCTATGGTTTAAATTGTTCACTAATGTTTCTAAGGCACTTTTTAGCCTTAATATACCATAAGTTAATATTTAAACAACATATAAAGGTTTAGGGTATTTCAGGTATGGCATGGGGTACACACGATTTACCTCACTTCAGGTAAACATCATTTTAAACCCTTAGTGCCGAAGTCTATGTGAATTAACCCTTCGTATACAAGGAATGTTAGCTAATACCCGGTGACTCCAGGAGTGCTACCACGCTGCATCCCGTGTGGTGATCACATGCCAGCTGAGGGATGAAGGGCAAGCGTTTAAGCACAAAGCAACCAACAAGAATATCAGCTCAGAGGAGCCGAGCCAAGGTATAAGCTGGAAGAAGAGAAAGGGTAAGTTTGCCCAGCAGCAGCAGAAGAATACCTCAGGAGACAGCAGTGCCCATGCTGAGAAAGGTAAGGCAGCTGAGCCATTACAGCTCGCCTACACTGCGCCAGTGGCAGCAAAGCCACTGAGGTCCCAGCCCTACAAGGGTAAGAACCTGAAACCGAATTAGTATACATGTAAATTAATGTAAATACACCGAACCTTGCTAACTCCAAAGCTACAGGTTCTGGTTCTGGCTATGGCAAGAACCAAAGTGATGGTCGAAACTATGTCTACCGCCATTGTAACAAGGATCACCCCAGCACCGATTGCCAAGGTAGAGAGATTCGATGCTTCAACTGCCAGAAACTGGGCCACCGTGCGAGTGTATGCCCGGAAAACTCAAAGCCCAAGGGTAACTACCAGGGCTACAAGCAGCGTGAAGGCAAGGAGGTTGCGTTTGGCGATACTCAGACGCAGCATACCTCACAAGGACAGGGTTCTCGAGGTGCTCTGAAAGGCGTACCGCAGAGGTAGCCGGCCTGACACATTATTGATCGCGACGGGACCGGTACTAAGTTCGGCCTAGGTACCAATTATTACCCTTAATCCTTGAAAAGCATGTCTAAAGTATCGAATTACCTGTCTGAGTGAATGCATGAGTAAGTAGAATTGAATTATGTATTTGAGCATGAAATGAACTACTTGAAACTAGAACTCACATTAGATGAAATTTACAACAATAGGGAGATTTAATATCTGCTACCCAATACCTTCGAACCTAAACCAAGAAGAAGCTGACATCATCACTCACAACTTCACCAACGAGCAGTGTCAGGTCATCCGACCAGGTATGATCTTACTAAAAGGATACCTGACACCCAAAGCGCAAATTTCCATCATCCGACGATGCAACGAACTAGGAGCGGGTCCAGGAGGATTTTACACACCTGAATTCCCTGGAGGAGCAACAATGAAGCTGAAGATGATGTGCTTGGGAAAGGACTGGAATCATTATACCAAGACATACCAAAGGACGCGAATGCAAGACGGAGCAACACCACCAACAATACCCACCGAATTTTAGACGCTTGTTACACAACTGTAGAAATTGCACGACAATGTGAAGATGATCCAATCCCTGCACTTGAAGCAGACCTTTGTATCGTCAACTTCAATGAGAAAGAAGGACGACTTGGCTTACACCAAGATAAGGGCGAGATAGCGGAATCTCTTGAACAAGGTGTGCCCGTAGTGTCTTGGTCCATTGGTGATGACGCGGTATTTTTGTATAGTGAGCAGAAGCGTGTGGACCTCGTGAAGAAACTGGTATTGAGATTAGGAGATGTCCTAATCATGGGTGGAAAATCAAGGTTGCTGTATCACGGAATCAAGAAGATCAAGTTGAATACGGCACCACCGGCAATAGTCAATGCCACACACATGAAACTAGGACGCCTGAACCTTACCTTTAGAAAGTATTAATTTTGTAGTATCATGTAACACACTAGTAATGTGTATTAGAGACATAGTATGTATGATGGTTGGTTTATCAATAAAGAGTAGTGTTGATTATTAAATTCCACTTGCGTCCTACCATCGTTACTTACCAAACTTATGAATCATTAGGTTGTGGACTCGGTACTGAAGGTAACTTGAGTATCCTCACCGAAGCACAAGCCGATAAGTGCAGCACCATCCTAACGAGATCCTTTCCGGCAAACGGCATTGATGCCTCCGTACTATGAGACTCCGGCACCTCTCACACCTTTATTTCGCCATCACTTGCGAAGAGGTTGGGGCTAGACGCAGATGAGCTACCAAACTTCCTGGTTACGCTCCCGTCGAAGGAGCGAGTAATATGTACCAAACATTAGCGAGCTTCCATGATCTGAATCAAGGGTGAAGAGTTTCCCATCTCCTTCATCAAATTCAATGGGTTGGGATTTGACTTGATAGGCGGAATGAACTGGTTGGACGGCACAAAGGGGCGAATCCTCTACGCCGAGCATCGACTGCTGCTCAAGGGTCCATCTGGGGTTACTGTTTTATACCGTCAGAGGCCGAGAGAGCCTTCGACTACAGTCATCTCCGCTATGGCTATGTACTGGGAGCTCAGAAAAGGGCAAGACATATATTTATGCTATGTGCAAGATCTCGAGAGAGATCCAAAATTCAGCACCGAGGTGCCAGTAGTACCCGAATTTCCAGATGTATTTCCAAAAGAACTACCCGGCATGCCACCCCCGAGAGCAGTAGAGTTCGAGATCGGTCTTATACCTGGTACTGGTCCCATTGGGCACCATACCATATGGCACCGGCAGAAATGACAGAACTTAAAGAGCAATTGCGCGATCTTCTCGACAAAGGGTTTATACGCCCGAGCGTATCACCCTGGGGAGCGCCGGTCCTCTTCATGAAGAATAAGGACGGTAGTATCCACCTCTGCATCGACTACCGTTAGTTGAATGCGGTCACTGTAAAGAACAAGTATCCATTGCCATGCATCGACGACCTGTTCGATCAGTTGAAGGGAGCTTCGGTCTTTTCTAAGATTGACCTCCGATCTGGGTTTCACCAGATTTCCATCCGAGAGGAAGACATTGAGAAAACGGAATTCCGTACTAGACATGGCCACTACGAGTTCACGGTGATGCCATTCGGTTTGTCAAACGCACCAGCTAAGTTCATGGACCTGATGAACCGCCTATTCAGTGATCAGTTGGATACTTCGGTAGTAGTCTTCATCGATGACATTCTCGTGTATTCAAAGTCAGCAGAAGAGCATGAAAACCATTTGAGAAAAGTACTTGAGACACTGCGCGAGAACCAGCTATACGTGAAGTTCTCCAAATGTGACTTTTGGCAAGATCAGGTACCTTTCCTCGGTCACGTCATCTCAAGCATGGGTATTTCAGTCGATCCGGCTAAAATTGAAGTAGTACGGTCATGGCCTAGACTTAAGACTGTTACCGACATCCGGAGCTTTCTTGGTCTAGCCAGTTATTACCGGAGATTTGTGAAGGACTTTTCTAAAGTCGCAAAGCCTATAACTACATTGATGAAGAAGGATGCACCCTTTATATGGACTGATGACTGTGAGAAATCCTTTTAGAGCTTGAAAAACTCGTTGGCCTCAGCACCTGTTCTCACTCTTCCAGAGGGCATAGAGGGATTCGAGGTATATTGTGTTGCATCTTGTAAGGGCATGAGATGCGTACTCATGCAGCATGGCAAGGTAGTAGCTTGCGCCTCCCGCCAGCTGAAAAAGCATGAGGAGAATTACCCGACACACGACTTAGAGCTTGAAGCCATTGTCTTCGCATTGAAGATATGGCGACATTATCTATATGGGGTAAGCATCATCATCTATTCCGATCATAAGAGCCTACAGTATGTCTTCACACAGAAGGAAATGAATCTAAGACAAAGAAGGTGGATGGAATTCCTAACCGATTACGACATCAACCTTCAGTATAAGAAAGGGAAGGCAAACGTTGTAGCCGACGCCCTGAGCCGTCGAGCACACTCACTTCATTCGCTACTCGCTTCTTCTAGCTTGGTTGATGAGGCGTGAGACGCTCAGTTGAACGACCCTTACATGACAGAGATCAGATAGAAAATCACAGAGGGCACATTCAAAAAACGGAAGTATGACTTCAAGTTGCACGAAGATGGTCTGATCCGGCTGAATGGCAGATTATGCGTTCCTCGAAGCAATGTTGAGATGAGGGATCACATTCTGCGAGAGTCATACTATTCTACATTGTCCGTCCATCCGGGAGCCTCCAAGATGTACAAAGACATGAAGAGGTACTTCTGGTGGTCAGGAATGAAATCTGATATGACTGAGTATGTTCTGAGGTGTCTCACTTGCCAGAAAGTGAAGTTCGAGCACCGAAGACCGGGCAGAATGGTGCAGTCTATGCCAATTCCTGAGTGGAAATTTCACGATATCTCCATGGATTTTGTTTTAGGACTCCCACCTACCAGGGGAGGACTCAACATGATCTGGGTAGTAGTCGATCGCCTCACCAAGGTTGCTCGCTTTATTCCGATGAGGGACACCTGGAAGGTGGCGAAGCTTGCTGAGTTATTCGACAAGGAGATCATTCGACACCACGGAGTCCCGAAGACTATTGTATCTGACCGCGATACCAGATTTCTTTCGAGATACTAGAGTGTGACACGGGAAGCGTCGGGTAATGAGTTGAAGCTTAGCACCGCCTTCCATCCACTGACCGACGGTCAGACAGAAAGAACCATCCAGACACTCGAGGACATGCTTAGGGCATGTGCCTTAGATTTCCAGGGGAGCTGGATTGATAAGCTTCATCTGATCGAGTTCTCGTATAATAATAGTTATCATGCGTCGATCAAGATGTCACCATTCCAAGCTTTGTATGGTAGACCTTGCCGTACCCCATTGTGTTGGGATGAGTCAAGCGAAGCGGTCATAGTTGGACCAGAGTATCTTGAGCAAGTACAAGCGGAAGTTCAGCAAATCCGAGCGAACATGAAAGCAGCCCAAGATAGACAGAAATCCTATACGGATGTGAGACGACCGACCTAGAGTTCGCAGTGGGCGATCAAGTCCTTTTGCGTGTTTCGCCTATGAAGGGCGTCTTCCGATTTGGCCATAAGGGCAAGCTGAGCCCGAAATTTGTAGGCCCGTACACGATTACTGAGAGAATTGGAGATGTGGCTTATAGGCTAGCGTTACCTGAATAATTGGGGCGTGTTCATGATGTCTTTCATGTATCACAACTCAAGAAATACATAGCCGACCCTTCTCATGTATTAGAACCCGAACACCTATCCCTAGAGCCAACGATGAGATACATCGAGACTCCACTGAGAATCCTAGATACGAAGACTAGAGACACTCACCATAAATATGTACGAACGGTGAAGGTCTTGTGGTCAAACCATGATGTCGAGGAAGCACCTTGGGAACTAGTGGACGCCATGAAGGCGAAGTACCCAGATTTATTTGTAGACTAGCTGTCTAGTATCCGTAGAGTACGGAGGGTACGGGGCGTACCCCCTTTTAAGGGGGGTAGAGCCATTTTGTTTTTGCATTGCTTTAGGATAGCATTGCATGGTATGTATGTATTGTAGTACACTTTATTGGCACAATAGTGCTAATTGTATTTTAGTATGTGTGTATAATGTAATGTAACTGTAGTGTGAATTGTATTATGGAATTGTGTATTATGCATAAATTGTGTAGTGCTTGCAGTGTATGTATTGTGAACACCTGGTTAGGTGGTAGTAATGTATGATCTTTGGAAATTGAGTTGCCAAATCTGTAGAGATAGTAACCCATTAACCTTGAGCAACTTTGAGGGCAAAGTTCCTTAAGGGGGGTAGATTGAAATACCCCGAAATTAAAAATAGTGATTAATTAGGCTAATGATGATTTTAGAGGCATAATTACACCAAAATAAACATAAGGGAATGATTCCCAAAGAAAACGGATCCTTAAAATGGATTAAGAACACAATCGAACCTTAAAGTGCGTTTTTTGAGGAAACCGGAAAAATGCAACTTTAAGCGGGTTAAACAGACCCGTAATAATTTTAATCAATCAAATGTTGATAATTAGACATTAGTGAAGGTCTAGGACCATTAAAATTAATTAAACGAGAAAATTCCAGAAAACGGGTTCCGGGAGTGAATAGTGTAAAAATGGGAAGTTGTGGGGTGTAAGTGTAAATAAGCTAAACTAACATGTACCAATTGCAAATAAAAACTTAAACCTGTAGTGTGTGTGCTGTGTGGGCCGATTACCCCCTCTCTCACTCTCTTAATTCCTCTCTTATACACTACATGACAAAACAAATAAAGTAAAGAAGTACAAAGGTAGAAAAAGAACAAATTGAGACTCTCTCCCCCCACTCTACTCTCTCACCGTACTCCCTCCTCATTTTCTGAATTCATCTTCCTCCCAAGCAGCTCCCATGGCGATTTGAGGAAGTCCACATGTAACACCCCTACTACTTCGGCTCCTAATTGTCGTAATAAACATCGTACTTAATAACTAAATTGCTGCGGTAAATAACAGACTGTCGTACTAATGGTGTTACCATTACCACTCGCCCATACGAGTGATAACGCGTTACCTGATAATCAACATACGAAACGTCTTCCCGCAGTGATCACAAGAGATAGATATCAGTTTAGATAATACCAAAAGAACTACAACATAATACCACCTTACTCATAAATCCGTACACGTGAGCATATAAGCGAAAATACACCTCGGTTCACCAAACCCGAGTACAATATAACCACTGTAACAAACTATACCGATGTCTATTCCACAAGTGTCGTGCCCTACGTCGACAAACAGCTAGTATCCTGAAAATAAACATGGTTGTGGTATGGAATCAGCCCCTACTGAGTATGTTATCACATGCCCCGTCATGCCCCCTCAGACCCCTTAGTTATTTGGTCGAGAGCATGGGATTCGTTAATTTAAACTGTAAACAATAACAGCAATAACCATACAATAAAACACAACCATTAACACACATAACATATTCCACACAGCATAACCAACGAACAACATGACGAAACAACGGGAAATATAAACGAGTATAAATTTCCATCTTTGGCATAAAAGTCCAATATTGTTCGCCAATATACGAGCTAACAAGCTGTTCGTAATTGTTCAGTTATACATGGTGTCAACGTCTCGTTAAAACGACGTGTCTCTAAATTACCCATATATTATGGCGGGTCACCCACTGCAGTAGCCACTCCAATGGTAGAGTCTCCGACCAATGAACAATTCTAGTTCGCTGGAATTTCTTGATACTTACGGACCCGTACACAGACATCCTGGTATCATTTTTATGATCACAACACCAAGAGCCACATCCTCTTGGCTTTGTTACATCTATAACATCGCATCGCATTGCATTACCAATTTTTCTAACAAAGCAGACTAAGGTCATTAGTCCAATCCAAAGTATGTAAACTTGGGATCCAGTGTTAGATACGAGAGCGGAGTTTAGAAAAGGCCAGTGCTCTGTAATTAAGTCTCGGATAATATACATATCTTATAATCCTATTGCTCCAACGTTTTTCTGACGTTCCTTATACTACACATATATGATAGCACCATAGCCGCTAGTTTGTTTTATATATAGGTTCATATATACGAACCAATACTGTTATCGCAAAAACAGTAATAAGCAGCTTAAATATACAGTTCAAGCAAATTAATTCACATATTCAGACAAACAATCTTATCACAGATTTCACACATAAGTCTGAACTGAGGAAGTCCTCAGGGATAATCAGAGACACATAACAACATACCGTTCACCCTGA
Organism: Limonium bicolor; assembly: GCA_023374045.1. Taxonomy (NCBI): domain Eukaryota; kingdom Viridiplantae; phylum Streptophyta; class Magnoliopsida; order Caryophyllales; family Plumbaginaceae; genus Limonium; species Limonium bicolor. The sequence goes on along the minus strand of CM041778.1, from coordinate 360,295,100 downwards.
TTTTAGAACGGTGGAGCATGAATCAGCTAGGCCCGATGCTCCTCGTGTCGTCTCTAACAGTCTAACAATATGTACAACACTTCAGATTAGTATCCCGTATAACAACATTACTCTACGGTACCTCGTACCGTCGCTAATCCCTCCCGGTTCATTCCCCGTCATTTACTAACAACGTTTGTCGGGTTTTCGGTTTAACTCGGGATTAGTAAACGTTGTATTACATGCACGGTTATGTCATGGTATACTAATATACTTAAACATTAATTCGTTATCGCATGTACTTTGATATACATTTGTATATTATATAGTTTGTCACTACATTGCGTGTATAATCTTGATCATATATTATACATCTCTCCTTAGTATTTATTTTCCTAAACATAACATTAGAATTTCACTCCTTATTATTTAACTCCTTATTATTCCATAAACATAACATTAGAATTTCCTTAACTAATGTTAATAATTATTTTCTTCTTATCTCATATCATTTTAATTATGATATGGTTATTGAACCATATTGTATTTCCCACTCCATAACATATATTTATTTATATATATGTATTATGGGACCATTTATTATATGGTAATCCTTTAAAATGTATTCATTCTTCTTTAATAAATATTTCTTATATTTTAAATGTTGCAACCCTTATAACATTATAAACCATATTATAAATTCTCATTCAAAAATACTCATTATTACCGAACAACACTTATGTTCTTTAATATTTACAAGATCACCACATTAATTATATAATGTTACATTATAGTTATATAACATATATTATGATATTTAAATCATTAAATCATTTATAACCTATATTTATAAAATGTAACAAAATACCAAACAGCCCATATGGTTGTCGGTTTTTATTTAATTTTACTATACTTCCAGAATTTACAAAACAACCCCAAATTATATTTCCTTGTTACACTTATAATATATACCTTATATTATACTCTTTAAACCTTAATATAATTATAACCTATGGTTATAACTTCTTAAAATGAAATACCCCGTAATTAAAAATAGTGATTAATTAGGATAATAAGTAATTTAAAAGCTTAATTATGTCAAAATAATCATGAGGGAACAAATCCCGAAGAAAACAGATCTTTAAAACGGATTAAAAACACTAACGAACCTTAAAGCGTGTTTTTCGAGGAAACCGGGAAAACGTGACTTTAAGCGGGTCAAATAGACTCGTAACAATTTTGGTCAACTAAATAGGCACTAATAAACATTAGTGAAGGTCTAGAGCCAATAAAATCAAGAAAACAAGAAAATAGTAAAAACTGTCAAAAACGGGAAGTTGTGGGGTAAAAGCATAAATAACCCAAACTAGTGTGTCCACTATTGTAAATAAAATTTTTAAAACCCATAGAGGGCTGTGTGGAGCCGGCTGCTTACTCCCTCCCTCTCTCATTTTAAGTGTGTCTAATACACTAAAGGACAAAGCCTTAAAATGAGACAAAAAGCAAAATATTTCCCTCTCTCTCCTACTCCCTCCTATCCTCACGTACAGCAGCCCCCTCTCCTTCCTCTCTATTTCCCTTCTTCTTTCTGGCAACTGCAATGGCGATTTGAGCCATCCCACACAAACCCCCACTTCTCTCCTCGTGTTAACCCCTTAAAACTTCTCCAAAAATTACAAAAATACTACCATTGTCTTCCTCTCATCAAGGAGAACACTACTCTCTTTTCTAAATTCGAAAACAAGCACTTTCATCTCCATGGGTGTTCTTGCTTTGGAGCTTGGAGACCACCATTAGAAGCCCCTTCTTCACCTCTTTGGGTTAAGGTAAAAAGAAATCCAAAAACATTACCTTTTCTCACTCTTACTTGCAAAATAGAAATTTCTAAGTGTGGAGCTCCTATTCCTTTTGTTCCCAGCCGATTTTGGAATTCTTGGAGGAGTAAAAATATTGCTCTTGTGCTGTTCTAAGCTTCACCTACTCCTTTGCAAGGTAATGAATTCCTAAACCCTAGAAATTTACCTTAAAGCATTAATATAGTTTTAGGGCTAGTCAAATTGAAGGGTGGTGTGCAATGGGCTGTAGTGTAGAGCTTTGAATCTTTATAGCTGTTGGGAAAGATAAAAGGAAAGGAAGAAGGAAGAAGAAAGAAGAAGAAAAGAACTAGAAGAAGAACAAGGTAAATTATGCTCACTTGCGAAGTCTTGTAAATGTGTTATGTAACAGATTTTAGAAGTTCAAAATGTGTATTATAAAATGGTAATGAGTGGTAGTGTAATGTGGAGGAAGAACCAAACTTTTTTGAATCCTAAAAGACATTAAAACTTGTTGAAACCTAGATGGTAATTAGAGGTTGTGTGCAGGAAATTTTAGGAGTGTTTAGTGTTTGGTATTTAAGTATGAGGGTATGTATATTGATGTTATTGAAAACAGGTGAATTGGGTAGCAATGTGTGAATAAGATATGTGGTGAGAATGTAGAGATTTATGGGAGACCATGTCAAAATTTACCTAGAAGTAGAACACTTGTGAACTAGAAACTAGGTAAAAATATGCCCTTTCAACAGATTTTAATTCGAGCTAGTTAGTGGGTAGGTTAGGAGAGATAGCTAATGTATTGTAAGCTTTAGAAATGACATTATATGAGGGAGCAAAAGATGGAGAAAATGAGAGTTAAAATCTGTAGCAAAATGCAACTAAGGAAAGATAGTGTAAGTGCTGAAATGAGAACTTAGGAAAATAGGTGAGTGAATTAGTATAAAAGGGAGTAATAGTTTAGAAATGGATTTAGACATGTTTAGGTGGCTAATTAGGTGCTTAAATATATGGGATTAAGTGTAGGAACAATGGGGAATTAACTAGGCAAAGTTTGGTTTGTAACAGATTAAGAAATTGTCAAATTTACAAATTACTGCAGCAGGTCCGGGACTTAGTCCCCGGACAAGGACCCGGACCATGCTGAAATTGTAGCCGAGAGTTAGAACAAAGGGATGGTTCGGGACTTAGGTTCCGTATAAAGACCCGGACCACCTTAATAAAACATGCCGTGAGTTTTGTAAGTTGAAGGTCCGGGACTTACCTTAAGCATGAAGACCCGGACCAGTACCAAAAATCCATTCGAGAGTTACAAAGCCTTGGGTCCGGGACTTACCTTATGTATAAGGTCCCGGACCATAATTGAAATCAGGCCAAGGATTGTGACCACATGTTGGTCCGGGACTTAAGACCCGGACAAGGTCCCGGACCAACCAAAATTTGTAAAATTAAGTTTATTAAATGGGTTTTAAGGTAAGGAAGTGGATGGTAATGATGGTATAAGATAAGTAAGGCTTAATTAAGGATGTTTAATGGTCATTAAGGGTATAAACAAGTTTTAAAAGTAATGAAGAGTAAGTGAACCATATGTAAGTGTAAGAATTGTAAAGATATAGTAGGTATGAGCTAGGAAACGTAAGAGTAACCGAGTTAAGTTAATGATAGTTAGATTAATCACTCGATTGTATGTGTGTCATAGGACTTGGATTGTGAACACTGGAGGAAAGTTGGATACAAGTACAACGGTGAACGGTATGAACTTCTCATGCCCCGTATGCTACCTTGGTTACTCTGATTTGTGTGCTTGTGTGCTAATTGATCACCTAACAAGATAAATGCACGAATCGGGACTAGTATGCCTACTTGTTAATATATGATGTTGTTCCTTGTGGTGTATTCTCTTAAATCATAGTTTGTATAATTCATGAAATGTATGAATGATAATGAATGTGTGTATGCTTGATGTATTGTGTTGTGACCGGGTACTTGGTGATGGACTTCTAACTGATTCCTAACAAGCTAACCAATCTAACTTAATAAATTGGTAAATTGGAATGAGTAGAAGTCCGATATAGTTTCGGCCACGCGTGAGGAGGCAGAGTCACAAGAGGTTGGCTCCAATTCCTAGCTCTTAACTGGTCCACGACCCAAACCCCTTAAATAGGTAGCATTCTGGATTGGTGAGCCAAGTAAAACCCGGTGGTATGACGGTGTAGTCCCTGCCCGGAGGTCATACCGACTTAACATGAGTAAAAGTAAGTAAGTAAGAATGAGTAAATGAGTATGGAAAGGTAAGTAAGTAAAGTAAGAGAAAGTTTGTGTAAGTATTGTGTAATGAGTAAAAGAGTAATAAGCATCCGATTAACCCGGATGTGTAATTTGGCTAACCCTTGTGGAGGTAAGTATTGTGTATGCTATTGTAATGCTATTTGACTTGTGTATTGCATTGTATAAGATTGAATGTATAGCATGTATGTGTGATAATAATGAACCACATGTACAGTCGACCTTAAATAGTCGGCGTACCCTAGTTAGCACGCGGTATATGCGAAGTTTATATGCAGCTTTGTGTTGAGCCCTTTGGGGCGATGTTTTTATTATAATGTAGGTCCTCGTGAAGGGTGAAGACTTGTGAGCCCAAGATGATTTCTTTGTTTGTAATTAATGAATTGTGAAAGGTGTACTATGTTGTACATGACTGTAGGTTTTTGTTAGCTGGTGTACCATGGGGTACACCCCTTTTGGGATAGTTAAAGAATATTGAGATGGTATAGGTGAGTAATTATGGAAACTCATTATTTTTGGAAGCTAAGGAAAGGATGTAACTGAATACACTTTGATACTCGGTAATCCGGTGATGTAAGCACATAATATTTTGTATTTGGTATGTAATGTAGTAGCTCGGTAATATTAAACATCAGACCGTGACTGTAAGTAGTGTAAGCTTAGCTAGCCGTATGGGCGGTTAGCGGCGTTGTATCACCCGCCGTAGTAGTAGTAATTCCGCTGCGAGTAGTAGGATAATTAGGACGATTAGACGGTAAGTAAAGGATTAGCAGTAGGGGTGTTTCAAAAAGTGGTATCAGAGCGTAGTTACACTCTGATGGCCAAAATTCCGAGCATAGGGATTACTGAGTTAGGATTTCAACCGTCTTAAGACAGATACTTAGAAACCTAACTAGGAACTACCGTTGTTAACAACGGATACCCTTGACGTCCTTATGGATGATACCTTTGCTTAAATCCAAGACCCATTGGTCACCTGTTCCAAAGCCTAATGTAAATGTTAACTGTTCAGATGTCAGGACGAGGCCGAGGCCGAACTAGAGGAGAGACCTCTGACGGGCCAGGCACGCAGACGATAACAGATCGTCGCCGCCACGGTAGCGCAGATGCTGCCTCAAGTAATTACCGCAATGCAACAAACCCAACAAAACCAACAAAACCACCAACGGTACCTCAATCCCGCCCCCCATCCACCCAAAGAAGCAACTGGTAAGTAGTAGCGGAACTCCGACCTCCGTGTTTCCGAGGCGAGAGTGACCCAGCTAAGCTAGAAGCCTACATCTCCGAGATGGAGACGACATTCAAAACCCTCGAAGCTCCTACTGGAGTTCGAGTTAGAGTAGCGGCTTACTACCTAAAGGATGCAGCCGTGGATTGGTGGAAACTAGTCAAGAACGACCATGCCGACGACCCTACCTTCGACTGGGAATCTTTCACTGCCCTCCCCCGATCCAATTACTACCCCGAACACGTCAAAACAAGAAAAAGACTTGAGCTTGATGCCCTAAAAATGACAGAGAAGATGTCTGTCGATGAGTACTACCGCACCTTCACCTCTCTTCTACGTCTATTACCCGACCTTGGGTACACCGGCCAGATGTTGGTCGATCGCTTCTATGGCGGTCTGAGCCATCGCCTTCGGTACGGCATGGGCTACACCAGATTTACCTCCCTTCAGGTAAATATTGGTTTAACCCTTAGTACCATTGTAAATCCTTAAATATCTTATCTCTACCTTTCTAAATAAGAATCCCGGCTAATACCTGAAACTTCAGGAGTGTTATCACACGGCATCTCGCATTGAGATCACTTGCCAACTGAGGGATGAAGAAACCACGCTTAAGCGCAAGGCCAACAACAAGAATACCAGTGCCGAGGAGCAGAACCAGGGAAAGAGCTGGAAAAAGAAGACGGGGAAATTTTTTCAGCAAACCCAGAAGAACTTCCCAAGTGAGAGCAGTTCCCATGCTGATAAGGGCAAACCAGTTGAGCTTCTTCATCTTGGTTATTCTGCACCGGTGGCTGCGAAGCCACTGAGATCACACCCACCTAAGGGTAAAATTCTATTCCTAATTCCTATTTGTATAAGTACCATAACTCGTATTCCTGCACAAATGTGCTAACACTCTAAACCTTAGGTTCTGGCTCCGGTTTCTCCAAGAACTACTCTGACGGCCGCACCTACGTATGCAGAAAGTGTAACCAAGACCATCCCGGCATGGATTGCCATGGGAGAGAATCAGGTGCTACAACTGTCAGAAACCGGGACATAGAGCTAACATGTGCCCGCAGAATGCCAAGCCAAGAGGTAACTTCCAGAGATACAAGCAGAGGGAAGGCAAGGAGGTTGCATCTGGCGATGCACCAGCCTAGCAGGCCCCGCAGGGACAGGGATCCCGAGGTCCTCAGAAGGGCGCACCCCAGAGGCATCCCGCCTTGCACATCATTGACAGAGATGGGACCGGTTCTATGTCCGGCCTAGGTAACAAACTAAACCTTAAATCCTTGAGAAGCATGACTAAATAGTAGAGTAACTGTTTGAATGAATGCATGAGTGAATGAATTGGAGTATTTAATGAGCATGAAATGAAGTAGTTAAAACTAGTACTCACCATAGATGAAATTTATAACCATAGGTAGCTTTAATATCTGCTATCCGATACCTTCAAAACCAAATCAAGAAGAGACCGACATCACCAATCACTACTACACCAATGAACAGTGTCAGGTCATCCGACCAGGTATGATTTTATTAAAGGAATACCTAACACCCGAAGCCCAGATTTCAGTTATTCGACGATGCAACGAACTAGGAACGGGTCCAGGAGGATTTTATACACTAGAATTCCCCAGTGGAGTGAAGATGAAGCTGAAGATGATGTGCTTGGGAAAGGACCAAGACATACCAAGAGACACGAATACAAGACGGAGCGACGCCACCGACAATACCCCCAGAATTTCAAACACTTGTTACACAAGCAGTAGAACTCGCACAACAATGTGAAAATGATCCGATCCCCGTAATCGAAGCGGACCTTTGTATCGTCAACTTCTATGAGGAAGAAGGACGACTTGGGTTACACTAAGACAAGGATAAGACAGTGGAATCTCTTGAACAAGGAGTGCCCGTAGTGTCTTGGTCCATTGGTGATGACGCCGTATTTTTGTATAGCGAGCAGAAGCGTGTGGACCGCACAGAGAAATTGGTATTGAGATCAGGAGATGTCCTAATCATGGGTGGGAAATCTAGGATGCTGTATCACGGGATCAACAAGATCAAGTTGAATACGGCACCACCGGCAATAATCAATGCCACACACATGAAACCAGGACGCCTGAACCTTACCTTTAGGAAGTATTAAATTCATAATATCATGTAATGAATTAGTAACGTGTATTAGAGACACAGTATGTATGATGGTTGGTTTATCAATAAAGAGCAGTGTTGATTTAAATTCCACTTGTGTCCACCATCGATACTTATGAACTTGTGACTTCAATAGGTTGTGGACTCGGTACCGAAGGTAACCTGAGTATCCTCACCGAAGCACAAGCCGGTAAAAGCGGCACCATTATAACGGGAACCTTCCCAGTGAACGGCATTGAAGCCTCAGTGTTATTCGACTCCGGTGCCTCTCGCACCTTCGTATCACCATCTTTTGTGAAGAGATTGGGGCTAGATGCGGATGAGCTACCGAAATTCTTGGTTACTCTCCCATCGAAGCAGCGAATACGATGCACCAAGTATTACAAGTCAGCCACAATCCAAATCATAGGCGAATCATTTCCCATCTCCTTCATCGAGTTTAATGCATTGGGATTCGACTTGATAGTCGGAATGAATTGGTTGGAGTGGCACAAGGGGTGAATCCTCTGCGCCGAGCATCGATTGCTGCTCAAGAGTCCTTCTGGGGTTACCGTATCTTACCGCCAGAGACCGAGAAAGCCTTCGACCACAGTCATCTCCGCTATGGATATGTACTGGGAGCTCAGAAAGGGCCATGAAGTGTATCTGTATTATGTACAAGACCTGGAGAGAGATCTAGAGTTCAACCCTGAAGTACCAGTTGTATCTGAATTCCCTGATGTATTCCCTAAGGAGCTCCCTGGTATGCCACCTCGAAGAGTAGTAGAGTTTGAGATTGACCTCTTGCCAGGTACTGGTCCCATTGCTAGGGCACCGTACCGCATGGAACCTGCCGAAATGATAAAGCTGAAAGAGCAATTACGCAATCTTCTTGACAAAGGGTTCATACGCCCGAGCATATCACCCTGGGGAGCATCGGTCCTCTTTGTGAAGAAGAAGGACGGTAGCCTCCGACTTTGTATTGACTACCGCGAGCTGAATGCGGTCACAGTCAAAAATAAATACCCATTGCCACATATCGACGACCTATTCGACCAGCTGAAAGGAGCATCAGTCTTCTCCAAGATCGACCTTCGTTCTGGGTATCATTAGATTGCTATCAGAGAGCAAGACATTGAGAAAACGGCATTCCGTACCAGATATGGCCACTACAAATTCACCGTCATGCCATTCGGTTTGTCAAATGCACCAACAAAATTCATGGACCTTATCAATCGAATTTTCACTGAGGAGTTGGACACTTCAGTTGTAGTATTTATTGATGACATCCTTGTGTATTCCAAGTCAGCAGAAGAGCATGAAATTCATCTGAGGAAAGTACTTAAGACACTGCACGAGAACCAGCTGTATGCGAAGTTCTCCAAATGCGAGTTCTGGCTAGATCAGGTATCATTCCTCGGTCATGTCATCTCCAGCGCAGGTATTTCAGTTGACCCTTCAAAGATTGACGCAGTACGATCATGGCCTAGACCCACTACTGTTACCGACATTAGGAGCTTTCTTGGTCTAGCCGGTTACTACTGGAGATTTGTAAAGGACTTCTCGAAAGTCGCTAAGCCCATGACTACACTGATGAAGAAAGATGCACCGTTTGTATGGACATATGAGTGTGAAATATCATTTCAGAGCCTAAAAGACTCATTGACCTCATCGCCCACCCTTACTCTTCGAGAGGGCACAGAGGGATTTGAGGTATATTGTGATGCATCAGGCAAGGGAATGGGATGCGTACTCATGCAGTATGGCAAGGTTGTAGCTTATGCCTCTCGCCAGCTGAAAAAGCATGAGTAGAATTACCCGACACACAACTTAGAGCTAGAAGCCATTGTTTTCGCCTTGAAGATATGGCGACACTATCTCTTTGGGGTAAGCATCACCATCTACTCCGACCATAAGAGCTTACAGTATGTATATACACAGAAAGAATTGAATTTGAGACAGAGAAGGTGGATGAAGTTTCTCTCAGACTATGACATCGACCTGCAGTATAAGGAAGGGAAGGCAAACGTTGTAGCCGACACCCTGATTCGTCGAGCACACTCGCTCCATTTGCTACTCGCTTCTTCTAGCTTGGTTGACGAGGTGCGAGACGCTTAGTTGAGCAACCCTTACCTAACCGAAATCAGACAGAAGATCACTGATAGTACATTTGAGAAGAAGAAATATGATTTTAAGTTGCATGAAGATGGTCTGATTCGGCTGAATGGCAGGCTATGCGTCCCCCAAAGCAATGCTGAGCTAAGGGATCGCATCATGCGAGAGTCACACAGTTCCACATTGTTAGTCCATCCAAGAGCCTCCAAGATGTACAAAGACATGAAGAGGTACTTCTGGTGGTCTGGGATGAAGTCAGATGTGACAGAGTATGTATAGAGATGCTTGACATGCCAGAAAGTGAAATTTGAACATCATAGACCGGGTGGAATGGTACAATCAATGCCAGTTCCAGAGTGGAAATTTCACGATATCTCCATGGATTTTGTTGTAGGTCTCCCACCTGCCAGGGGAGGACTCAACATGATCTGGGTTGTAGTTGATCGCCTCACCAAGGTAGCCAGATTCATGATAAGTGTGAAATTTATATAGTTTTATAGGTGCTTGGTCATTATTTTATGTAACTTTTTACGCACCTTCTCACACTTATCCTATGCTTTTTGTAACTCTTACTTTGGGTAGGAACTAATTCCAATTTATATGATAAAATCAGGAAATGATGACAAGAATGCATAGTTCTCCTCACGAGCTCTCCAACGCAACAAACAGCGAGTAAAACGGACTTATAACGAAGAATCTAGAGCCGGTCAAAAAAATTAGCAAGTCAAATACACATGACTTGCACGCGTAAAGTGGACAGACAGCGACGTCCGCATGCACAACCGCATGGTTATGTCGCGGACAAGAGAAGAAGATACGTCCGCCTGGAGTATAAGCGGACACAGGCGCGGACACTTGCTAAGTCCGCCTGACTTTGAAGCGGACCGGTAGGCGGACACAGAGCGGACGAGAATAAAAATCAACCGCGACTAGTTTTTCTCCGTTCTTCTTCGCGGCGTCTTCTTCTTCCTTCTTCGCGGCGCCGCACTCCAACTGCTACTTCATTTATTACAGACGGCGCCCACCTTAATTTGTGCACGCGTGATCAATTGCTGCTGCCCGAGGACGAATGAAATCTGTCTGCAATCTCCACGATCTCACCAACTTCACCGTCCTTGACTACTGCACCCTCATCTCCTTGTCTGCATCCCGCTCCCCGTATCTATAAATAGAGCTGCAAATCACTCTGCTGAAGGCATCATCCGAACACACTCACACTCGACTCAGTACTCGCACCCACCATCTGCTCCACCTCCATTTCATTTTGCAAAATCACAGACACTCACCCGACACCATTCACTACTACTATCCCCACATTCATCCCTTTTCCTTTCTTAAACTCCCATTCCAAACCCACGTACTACACTCACAAAACTCATTCACAAATAATAAACCCCACTACCACTTTATTCCAACCCCACAAACACCTTTCTCATTTCCACTTTTACAAACTCACCACGTACACATATATTCACCAATTCACAGTTCACAAACCCATTTCACAAATCATTCGACCACCACCACAAAACTCACGCCCCACCATTCTCCATATATTATCATCTGCCTCAATTCTATTCCGGCTGTCAGAATAACGGAGCAGGAGTCAGCGAACAGATGATTTCTTTTACTCTTACCTCTGCTCATTTATTTAACATGTCCGGTTAGATTATTATACTCTGGGAGATGGTTATTATTAGTTTGTTTTAATTGTGCACTTTATTTTACCGGTTTAAATTAATTATAATTTGATACGATTAATGTTATCTCGCTTTTTAATAAATTACATGAGTTTATTAAATTGCTTTACGAAATCTATTTTGATCAGATCCGTGATAAATAGATAGGTCACATTAATTGTTATGTCTGTGGAAAAATTTATTCTGATTGAATAAATCTAGTATTTCAGATGCAAAATTATATTCCTTTTAACTAGCCGTTTACATGTGTTTTGCCTGAGTTTAGATCAAACCTTGCATGTTCTGGTAAACGAGGTCATTAGAATTTAGGATTTAAATCTAAAGACTATAAAAGGAATTTTGCCAAATTATTCTTAATTAAACCGGTAGAATAGCATAATTAATCAAACGAGTAAAACCTGAACCCAGAGTCCGTTCTTCCATATTCACAACCACTTTTAATATTCTGTTATTTTAATTATTAGCTGTTATTTAAATTCTTGTTGTCTTTATTATAATTCACAGTTTAGAACAAAACAAAATTCCCCCTCAATTTATAACCTTTGCTAAGTCTAGATAATTATCACATAGTCCCACGGTTCGATACCTGGTTCCCATAAACTCTACTACAATAACCAGGATTTTTGCAACCTGACGGTTTTCTGATTTATTATTCTCTAAGATTATTTCTTGGTATTTAATAGGTCAAATTTATCGTTTGCAAATTGGCGCCGTTGCCGGGGACTAGACTCCTGTCTAGTCCTTAGCTTGGGTTATTAAAAAAAAAATATTATTATTACTATTATTTATTACTATTTTTTTATTCTAATTTATTATTTTCTTTATTTAGCTATACTACTTTTATTTCATTTTACTCTGCTTGCAAACTTTTGTGGAGTTTTGTCCTTCTCTTTTGCAGATAATTAATGGTGTACACCCGTTCTTGGTCAGACACTCATCTCGACTGGGATAGAATCCTTGACCCGGAAATCGAACGTACCGCTCAGCTAGCCAGACGCCAACAGAGGTTCCAAAGAGAAATACAAATGGCAACTCCTACAAACGGTAGCCAAGCAAGCAATGAGCAATTTAGCAGACCAGCGGCCATTCCAAGAAGAAGCCCAGTAGCTCTTCCTACGCTACCACCTGAATTAATGAAGGAATGGAAGGATCTGAAGCCTTCACATCAGAACAAAGTCATACGAGAGATGCCCTCAGGCACATTTGACGGTTCCAACCCCAACGACGCCCTAGATCATGTCAACCGATTTCTAATAAATATTGATCAAATTGGGTGCTCAGATAGTCTCCTGGAGTATGCTAGAATGAGTTTATTTCCTAGCAGCCTCACTGGTGAAGCAATGAAATGGTTCTACTGTCTTCCCTCTGGTATTATCACTAGTTGGGAGGAGATGACAACCAGGTTCTAAAAATATTATCCTATTTCTAGAACTAGGAATTTGGTTGCTGCTTTACTTGCTTTTAAACAGGGAGGTGCTGAGACTATCTGTGAAGCATGGGATCGTTTTAAAGAAATGCTCCGACAGTGTCCTCATCACGGACAAGATCTCACGTGTATTGCTATGACATTCTTTAATGGATTGCAGCATATACATCAAGCCGAAGTTAGATCAGCTTTGGGAGGAAACATCCTCAACCGATCCGGCAATGATTTCATGGCGGCCATGGAGACGTACATAGAAGAGTTCGTCAGTGGGGCACCGAAGGTGGCAGAACTATGACTATGGGTGCCAAAGGTGCAAGAAATATAGATCCTTGGATGGAGCAGATGGCAGAGTCACAAGCTCAACAATCCACACTGGTAAGCTCACTAGAAAAGATTTGACGATTTTCTAATTAATGGTCAGCCTTCTCAGCAGGTAAAGAGGATAGCTTCTTCATCCTCATCTGAGCCTCTGTGCTCTCATTGTGGTGGTGACCACTCGTTTGAAGTATGCCCTTATCTGGAGGAGATACGGATCGCTGAAGAAGCCAACTTTGTAGGACAAGGGAATTACCAACAGCCCTGGAACCGAAATCAACATCCGAATCTCAGGTATGGTAATCCCAACAATGCTTTAAATTCGAATCTTTTACAAAGTAATGTGCAGGGACCCCCAGGCTTCTCTAGGCAACCATCAACAATCGTCCTCAGATGCAGATGGGACAGGGCCAGAACTCTTACCAGCCACCTGTTAAATCTGCATCTGATGAAAAGATGGAAAAGCTACAGATATAATCACCATGGCTACCACCAGAAGGAACAACAAACTCTCAACCAATCCCTGATGGATAGTCAAAGAAATCTAGAGCAGCAGATAAACCAGCTACTTACCAACCAGCATCAAAGGCAGCCGGGCTCATTTCCATCTCAACCTCAGCAGAATCCGAGAGAGACGGCCAAGGCCTTAAGGATCTGCAACTGTGGTACATCCTCGGAAATCCAACCTGAGGATGAGCTCAGTGCAGCCGTGACATTAAGAAGTGGCAAGCAGCTGGGAAATAATCAAGAGCAAGTGACTGCACAACAAACCGGTGAAAAGATCACCCATTCTAATAAATCATCAGAACCTTCGGTCCCACCAGTGGTAGTTTCTGAGGAGATACAGGCTCCAATCAATTCTCCTTCTCCATCTTCTATTCAAATTGATGTACCTTCTTCTACTCCTAAGCGAATAGAACTTCCATTTCCAAATAGGATGAAAAAGAAGTGTTTAGATGAGCAGTTCAATAAATTCTTAAGTATATTCAAGAAACTGACTATCGATATACCTTTAATTGATGCTTTACAGGAGATGCCCAATTATGCAAAATTTTTGAAGGATCTCGTGACAAGAAGAAGAAAAGCAGGACAAGGAGACTGTCCACCTTACAGAAGAGTGCTCTACGGCGTTACTTCGAGCACTTCCCCCAAAACAGAAGGATCCGGGCACTCCTATTGTCCCTGCTTTATCGGAGATATAGATTGTGGAAGTGGCCTGTGTGACCTGGGTGCAAGCATCAACATCATGCCATATGCAACCTTCTTGAAGGTAAAAGGAGGAGAGCTTCACCCAGTCCCTTTTAAACTCCAGCTGGCCGACAGATCCGAGATAAAACCGATGGGAATTGTGCGAGATCTTGTAGTGGGAGTTGACCGCTTCATCTTTCCTGCGGATTTTGTTGTTTTAGACATAGGATGATGTGGAGTCCCACTCATTTTGGGTCGTCCTTTTCTAAGTACTGCCAAGGCGGTCATTGACGTGCATGATGGCAGAATCACCTTGAGGTACGGAGATGAGAAGATAGAGTTTGATATGAAAAAGATGATGAAGTTAAGTTCTACTTCAGCTCATTCAGTTATGTCGGTAAGTATGCAAGATGAGGATGGCGAGGTATGTGAACTTTCTACTGATGATGAGATTTATTCTATACTTTCTTCTACTTTTTCAGATTTTGAACCTTTAGAACATGTTCTTATATCTTCTGTTGAGGATAAAACTCTTAATATGGATGTTAATACAGCTCTAGCACATGTAGAGAGAGGAAAACCAGGTTTTCAAGCCTATCGCCCTCCTTTGGAGAGACTTGATAAAGAAATCCAAAGACCTGTTCCTTCTATAGAGCAACCTCCAGTACTTGAGCTTAAGGAGCTCCCCTCTAATCTCAAGTACTGCTTTTTAGCTAATGATAATTACTTGCCTGTCATTGTTTCATCTTCTTTGACTTCTGGGCAAGAAAGCAGGTTACTTGAAGTCTGAGAAGACATAAGAGAGCCATCGGATGGACTCTAGCTGATATCAAAGGCATCAACCCGGCCTTCTGTACACATCGTATCTATATGGAGGAAGACTACAAACCTGTCAGACAACCCCAGCGTCGGCTCAACCCTAACATGAAGGAAGTTGTCAAGACAGAGGTGTTGAAGCTTCTGGACGCTGGGATCATTTACCCTATATCGGACAGCACATGGGTAAGTCCTGTACAGGTAGTTCCTAAGAAAGGAGGTTTTGAAGCTGTTATAAACGACAAAGGTGAGTCCATTCCCCAACGAAAGATCACTGGATGGCGTATGTGTATAGATTATAGGCGTTTGAATTCAGCCACCAGGAAAGATCATTTCCCACTCCCCTTTATTGATCAAATGCTAGAGAGATTGGCTGGGCAGGAATATTACTGTTTTTTAGATGGTTTTTCAGGGTACTTTCAAATTCCTATTGCACCTGAGGACCAGGACAAGACTACCTTTACTTGTCCATTTGGTACCTTTGCATACAAAAGAATGCCCTTTGGTTTATGCAATGCCCCTGCCACTTTCCAGCGATGCATGCAGGCCATCTTTGCAGACTTCATTGACAGAGTATAGAGGTATTTATGGACGATTTTTCTGTCTATGGCTCTGATTTTGATGTTTGTCTAGCACAGCTTGATCTTATCCTTGGACGGTGCGAAGAGACCAACCTAGTTCTCAACTGGGAGATGCCATTTTATGGTAAAGGATGGGATAGTGCTCGGCCACAAGGTGTCTGCTAAAGGGATTGAGGTTGACAAAGCAAAAGTCGAAGTGATAGAGAAGCTACCAGCTCCCACTTGTGTAAAGGAAGTAAGATCGTTTCTTGGGCATGCTGGTTTCTATCGAAGGTTTATTCAAGACTTCTCTAAAATTGCTAAACCTTTGACTGATCTGCTAATGAAAGATGTTTCATTTATATTTTCTGAAGATTGTATTTCTGCTTTTAATTTAATTAAGCAAAAATTGGTAGCTGCCCCTATCGTTGTTTCTCCTGACTGGTCATCGCCATTTGAAATAATGTGTGATGCTAGTGACTTTGCAGTAGGTGCAGCCCTGTGCCAAAAGAAAGATAAGGTGTTAAGAGTTATTGCTTATGCCAGCAAAACTCTAGATGATGCCCAGAGAAACTACACAACAACTGAGAAAGAGCTCCTGGCAGTGGTCTTCTCCTTAGATAGATTTCGATCATATTTATGGGGAAGTAAAGTGATTATCCACACTGACCACTCTGCTCTTAAATATTTGTTTGCCAAGAAAGAGGCCAAGCCTCGCTTGCTACGTTGGATTCTTCTTTTACAGGAATTCGATATAGAAGTGAGGGACAAGAGTGGTAAACTGAATGTTGTTGCTGACCATCTCTCTAGGATGGTAACTCCTGACGACGGTATTCCTATTAATGAATTTTTTCCCGATGAAGCCGTCTTCAGTTTAAAAAGGTGCAAGAGCCATGGTATGCTGATATGGCTAATTTTCTTGTTTCTGGAGTTGTTCCTCATGACTTATCATATGCTCAGAAAAAGAAATTCCTTTCTGACTCACGCCATTATATCTGGGAAGACCCTCACTTGTTTCGAGTGTGTGCAGATAGCTTAATTCGCAGGTGTCTCCCTGATGATGAGGTACCTAGTGTTCTGGAGTTTTGTCACTCCAGAGAAGCTGGAGGCCATCATGGATCCCATCGGACGGCAGCCAAGGTTTTGGAGTCCGGATTTATTGGCCCACACTCCATAAAGACTGCCAAACCTTTGTGGCTAGTTGTGATAGCTGTCAGCGCATGGGCAATACTTCAAGGCGACATGAGATGCCTCAGCAAAGCATTTTGGAAGTCGAACTTTTTGACTGTTGGGGTATCGATTTTATGGGGCCATTTCCCTCTTCACAAGGTTATCAATACATTCTGGTGGCAGTGGACTACGTGTCCAAGTGGGTTGAAGCCATACCATGCCAGAATGCTGATTCAAAGACCGTGGTCAAGTTTATCAAAAAGCACATCTTCACTCGCTTCGGAGTTCCACGAGCAATTATCAGTGATGGGGGATCACATTTTTGCAACCGTTCATTCGATGCCTTGCTGGCTAAGTACGGAGTACGTCATAAGGTTGCACTACCATATCACCCACAAACAAATGGACAAGCTGAAGTATCCAATCGAGAGTTGAAGTGGATTCTCCAGAAGACAGTAAACTCTTCAAGAAAGGACTGGTCTCTACGGTTAGATGACGCTCTCTGGGCCTACAGGACAGCATTCAAGACACCCATCGGGATGTCTCCTTTTAGGCTGGTATATGGGAAATCTTGCCATCTACCTGTTGAGTTGGAGCATAAGGCATACTGGGCACTTAAGGCCCTGAACTTTGACATACATGCTGCTGGTGAGAAACGCAAATTTCAGCTTTCAGAGCTTGAAGAACTAAGAGATAAAGCTTACAACAGTGCTCGAATCTACAAGGACGCACCAAGAACTCCACGATCAAATGATCAGAAACGTGACTTCAAAGTTGGAGATTGGGTGCTCCTCTACAATTCTAGATTGAAGATCTTTCCAGGAAAGCTTAAATCTCATTGGGCAGGACCATTTAAGGTGGTAGGGGTTACTTCATTTGGAGCCTACGAACTGGAAAACAAGAAGGGTGAAACCTTCAAAGTTAATGGGGCCCGTCTGAAAAGGTATACTTGTCCTGCTGATGTTTCTACTAACTTGCTTGGAGTTTCTTTTGTCCAGGTACAGCAGGATCTTCTCCCCTGTTTCGGAGTCGGCGCCACCTAAAAAGAGGTCTCTCCCATGGCGGTTAAAACATAAGTTCCGAAAGCTGCGCAACTTAGTTCTAGGAAGTTGTGGGACCCCTTCCCACTCCTCTTCCTCTTTTCCTAATCGGACTGCCGAGTCTAGCTTGAGACTTAAAAGAGCAGCTTGGTGGGAGGCAACCCACCACTTATTTTCAATTTACAGGAAGAATTCTCTATCCTTTTTCTTACACTTACATTTACTTTACAGTTTTCTGTGTGCTTCAATAATTTGTCTAATATTATATAAAAAAAATATATATATATATAATAATATTAGTCTATTTGCTTATTTTTCTTCATTAAGGAGTGGCAGCACATGAGGCAGTAATAACTTGAGTTCTTCTGGCTGTTTAGAAAATTCTTTCCAGGCACATCTTGCGCAATTCTACAGCTGAACTCAAGTGTGGGGTGGACCGTGCAACACACCGTGAACGGACTCTGGGGAGTATTCTAAATCCTTTTCACTCTTTACTGTTACACATACTCCCCTCTGAACTTTATGTTACTTTTGTTTCCCGTTGGATTGCTTGCACAATATTAATACTTCCAGCAATGAGGACATTGCTTCACTCTAAGTGTGGGGTGGGGTAACCTCCTTCGTAGCTTATCTTTTGTGTATCTTTGAGCTCTTTTCTCTTGCACTTGTTTAAATCTTGCTATGTTGCTCAACTTGGAAGGAAGCCATAGAGGAAGTATAATTGGTTAGCTGATCTTGGGGTGCAAAATTTTTAAATTTTTCTGGTTTTAATTGATTAAAAATGAAGTCTATGTTCTATTGATGCTAAAATGATTGAGAATACTCACCATCTGAACCCTGTTTTTAGCCTTGGCCTTGGAATGTCTGGATTGAAATGGTTGGAAAAAGAACAAGGCAAGGTACTCCGCTGATCCTAAGCATGCTTAATTTTAATTCTGATCCAAAGTCAGGCCTCGTCCACTTGGTTATTAAGTCCTTTGGGGTGCCTCATCACCTAGCTACCTAAGGTCCTTGTGATCTGGGATAGTTGACCCAAAGCCGTTACATGGGTGGAGAGAAAAGTCTGTGGTGAAAGAACTTAAAAGCGCTTAAATTGAAAAAAATGTGCAATCATTGTGCTAAATGAAAATATAATCTTCTCTATGGATCAAGAGTATGTGGCATTGAAAGGTATGATGGAATAAGATCTTACTTCATGCCCCTTGTCGTTCTAACGGTTTGAGAATGTAAAGGTGGATTGGCTCATTGCTAAAGGCGAGGTTCTTATGGTTTTGTTTCTCTATTATTAGCTTTGAATGACTTCTTGTTTTATGAAAAAGAAAAATGCCCCTGTATTGGTAAAACTAGTAATCTTTCTTCTGTGTCCTTCCTTTTGAGTTGAGTTTCATTCGCTTGACTTGAACTCGTGTTTGAGAGTTTTGCTTGAGGACAAGCAAAGAGCTAAGTGTGGGGTGATTTGATAAGTGTGAAATTTATATAGTTTTATAGGTGCTTGGTCATTATTTTATGTAACTTTTTACGCACCTTCTCACACTTATCCTATGCTTTTTGTAACTCTTACTTTGGGTAGGAACTAATTCCAATTTATATGATAAAATCAGGAAATGATGACAAGAATGCATAGTTCTCCTCACGAGCTCTCCAACGCAACAAACGGCGAGTAAAACGGACTTATAACGAAGAATCTAGAGCCGGTCAAAAAAATTAGCAAGTCAAATACACATGACTTGCACGCGTAAAGTGGACAGACAGCGACGTCCGCATGCACAACCGCATGGTTATGTCGCGGACAAGAGAAGAAGATACGTCCGCCTGGAGTATAAGCGGACACAGGCGCGGACACTTGCTAAGTCCGCCTGACTTTGAAGCGGACCGGTAGGCGGACACAGAGCGGACGAGAATAAAAATCAACCGCGACTAGTTTTTCTCCGTTCTTCTTCGCGGCGTCTTCTTCTTCCTTCTTCGCGGCGCCGCACTCCAACTGCTACTTCATTTATTACAGACGCGCCCACCTTAATTTGTGCACGCGTGATCAATTGCTGCTGCCCGATGACGAATGAAATCTGTCTGCAATCTCCACGATCTCACCAACTTCACCGTCCTTGACTACTGCACCGCTCATCTCCTTGTCTGCATCCCGCTCCCCGTATCTATAAATAGAGCTGCAAATCACTCTGCTGAAGGCATCATCCGAACACACTCACACTCGACTCAGTACTCGCACCCCACCATCTGCTCCACCTCCATTTCATTTTGCAAAATCACAGACACTCACCCGACACCATTCACTACTACTATCCCCACATTCATCCCTTTTCCTTTCTTAAACTCCCATTCCAAACCCACGTACTACACTCACAAAACTCATTCACAAATAATAAACCCCACTACCACTTTATTCCAACCCCACAAACACCTTTCTCATTTCCACTTTTACAAACTCACCACGTACACATATATCACCAATTCACAGTTCACAAACCCATTTCACAAAACATCCGACCACCACCACAAAACATTCACACCCCACCATTCTCCATATATTATCATCTGCCTCAATTCTATTCCGGGCTGTCAGAATAACGAGCAAAGTTCAGCGAACAGCTGATTTCTATTACTCTTACCTCGCTCATTTATTACATGTCCGGTTAGATTATTATATACTCTGGGAGATGGTTATTATTAGTTTGTTTTAATTGTGCACTTATTTTACCGGTTTAAATTAATTATAATTTGATACGATTAATGCTATTATCTCGCTTTTTAATAAATTACATGAGTTTATTAAATTGCTTTACGAAATCTATTTTGATCAGATCCGTGATAAATAGATAGGTCACATTAATTGTTATGTCTGTGGAAAAATTTAGTCTGATTGAATAAATCTAGTATTTCAGATGCAAAATTATTTTCCTTTTAACTAGCCGTTACAGTGTGTTTGCCTGAGTTGATCAAACCTTGCATGTTCTGGTAAACGAGGTCATAGAGTTTAGGATTAAATCTAAAGACTATAAAAGGAATTTTGCCAAATTATTCTTAATTAAACCGGTAGAATAGCATAATTGATCAAACGAGTAAAACCTGAACCTAGAGTCCGTTCTTCCATATTCACAACCACTTTTAATATTCTGTTATTTTAATTATTAGCTGTTATTTAAATTCTTGTTGTCTTTATTATAATTCACAGTTTAGAACAAAACAAAATTCCCCCTCAATTTATAACCTTTGCTAAGTCTAGATAATTATCACATAGTCCCACGGTTCGATACCTGGTTCCCATAAACTCTACTACAATAACCAGGATTTTTGCAACCTGACGGTTTTCTGATTTATTATTCTCTAAGATTATTTCGTGGTATTTAATAGGTCAAATTTATCGTTTGCAATTCATACCGATGAAGGACACCTGGAAGGTAGCGAAGCTCGCAGAGCTATTCGACAAGGAGATTATCAGACACCACGGTGTCCCCAAGACCATAGTATCTGACCGCGACACCAGATTTCTTTCGAGATACTGGAGAGCCACACGGGAAGTGCTGGGTAGAGAATTGAAGCTGAGTACCGCCTTCCATCCTCAAATCGACGGTCAGACAGAAAGGACCGTCCAGACACTGGAGGACATGCTTAGGGCATGTGCCTTAGATTTTCAGGGGAGTTGGTTAGATAAGCTTCATCTTATCGAGTTTTCCTACAATAATAGCTATCATGCTTCGATTAAGATGTCACCTTTCCAGGCCCTATACGGTAGACCTTGCCGTACACCTTTGTGTTGGGATGAGTCAAGTGAAGCGGTCATCATAGGACCGGAGTATTTAGAACAAGTCCAAGCGGAAGTGCAACATATCCAAGCCAATATGAAGGCAGCCCAAGATAGACAAAAATCCTATGCAGATGTGCGACGACGCGACCTTGAGTTCGCCGTGGGCGACCAAGTGTTCTTGTGAGTCTCACCCATGAAGGGCGTATTCCGTTTTGGTCAGAAGGGCAAGCTGAGCCCAAAGTTTGTAGGGCCGTACACTATCACCGAGAGAGTTGGATCTGTAGACTATAGGTTAGCACTACCTGAGGACTTGGGGCGTGTCCATGATGTCTTTCATGTATCACAACTCAAGAAGTACATCGCCGATCCTTCTCATGTCCTAGAGCCCGAGAGACTATCCATTGATCCGACCAAGAGATATGTCGAAACCCCAGTGAGAATCCTTGATAGGAAGACCAGAGACACTCGCCATAAGTCTATACGAATGGTGAAAGTCCTATGGTCAAACCATGATGTCGAAGAAGCGACATAGGAGTTAGAAGATGCCATGAAGGCGAAGTACCCACAGTTATTCATAGACTAGATAGTCTAGTATTTAGTAGATACGGGTACGGGGTGTACCCCTTTTAAGGAGGGTAGAGCCTTTTCGCTTTTGCATTGCTTCGGGTGAGCATTGCATAGTGTGTAGGTATTGTAGTATGTTTTGATGGCACAAGTAGTGCGGAGTGTACTTGGTGTGTATGTGTGATGTACAATGTATGGATGTGTATGTACGATGTGTAATGTATTGGTGTGATGTGTATTGTGTGATGGTATGAATTGAAAATGATGGATTGTGTATGTGAATTGCGTATGGTGATTGATCTGTGTATGCTGCAATGTAGAAGAAGTAAACATCTCATAGGTGGTAGTAAGACACATTAAGGCAATTGGTTTGCCTAATGAGTAGAATTATTAAACTATTAACCTTGAGCAACTTTGAGGGCAAAGTTTCTTAAGGGGGTAGATTGAAATACCCCGTATTTAAAAATAGTGATTAATTAGGCTAATAAGAAATTTAGAAGCTTAATTATGTCAAAATAATCATGAGGGAACAAATCCTGAAGAAAATGGATCTTTAAAACGGATTAAAAACACTAACGAACCTTAAAGCGCGTTTTTCGAGGAAACCAGGAAAACATGACTTTAAGCGGGTCAAATAGACTCGTAACAATTTTGGTCAACTAAATAGGCACTAATAAACATTAGTGAAAGTCTAGAGCCAATAAAATCAAGAAAACGAGAAAATAGTACAAACTGTCAAAAACGGGAAGTTAGGGGGTAAAAGCATAAATAACCTAAACTAGTGTGTCCACTATTGTAAATAAAATTTTTAAAACCCATAGAGGGCTGTGTGGAGCCGGATGCTTACTCCCTCCCTCTCTCATTTTAAGTGTGTCTAATACACTAAAGGACAAAGCCATAAAGTGAGACAAAAAGCAAAATATTTCCCTCTCTCTCCTACTCCCTCCTATCCTCACGTACAGCAGCCCCCTCTCCTTCCTCTCTATTTCCCTTCTTCTTCCTGGCGACTGCAATGACGATTTGAGCCATCCCACACAAACCCCCACTTCTCTCCTCTTGTTAACCCCTTAAAACTTCTCCAAAAATTAGAAAAATACTACCATTGTCTTCCTCTCATCAAGGAGAACACTACTATCTTTTCTAAATTTGAAAACAAGCACTTTCATCTCCATGGGTGTTCTTGCTTTGGAGCTTGAAGACCACCATTAGATGCCCCTTCTTCACCTCTTTGGGTTAAGGTAAAAAGAAATCCAAAAACATTACCTTTTCTCACTCTTACTTGCACAATAGAAATTTCTAAGTGTGGAGCTCCTATTCCTTTTGTTCCCAGCCGATTTTGGCATTCTTGGAGGAGTAAAAATATTGCTCTTGCGCTGTTCTAAGCTTCACCTTCTCCTTTGCAAGGTAATGAATTCCTAAACCATAGAAATTTACCTTAAAGCTTTAATATAGTTTAAGGGCTAGTCAAATTGAATGGTGGTGTGTAATGGGTTGTAGTGTAGAGCTTTGAATCTTCATAGCTGTTGGGAAAGATAAAAGGAAAGGAAGAAGGAAGAAGAAAGAAGAAGAAAAGAAAACTAGAAGAAGAACAAGGTAAATTATGATCACTTGCGAAGTCTTGTAAATGTGTTATGTAACAGATTTTAGAAGTTCAAAATGTGTATTGTAAAATGGTATTGAGTGGTAGTGTAATGTGGAGGAAGAACCAAACTGTTTTGAAGCCTAAATGACATTAAAACTTGTTGAAACCTAGATGGGAATTAGAGGTTGTGTGCAGGAAATTTTAGGAGTGTTTAGTGTTTGGTATTTATGTATGAGGGTATGTATATTGATGTTATTGAAAACAGGTGAATTAGGTAGCAATGTGTGAATAAGATATGTGGTGAGAATGTAGAGATTTAGGGGAGACCATGTCAAAATTTACCTAGAACTAGAACACTTGTGAATTGGAAACTATGTAAAAATATGCCCTTGCAACAGATTTTAATTCGAGCTAGTTAGTGGGTAGGTTAGGAGAGATAGCTAATGTATTGTAAGCTTTAGAAATGACATTAGATGAGGGAGCAAAAGATGGAGAAAGTGAGAGTTAAAATTTGTAGCAAAATGCAACTAAGGAAAGATAGTGTAAGTGCTGAAATGAGAACTTAAGAAAATAGGTGAGTGAATTAGTATAAAAGGGAGTAATAGGTTATAAATGGATTTAGACATGTTTAGGAGGCTAATTAGGTGCTTAAATATGTGGGATTAAGTGTAGGAACAATGGGGAATTAACTAGGCAAAGATTGATTTGTAACAGATTTAGAAATTGTCAAATTTGCAAATTACTGCATCAGGTCCGGGACTTAGTCCCCGGACAAGGACCATGCTGAAATTGTAGCCGAGAGTTAGAACAAAGGGATGGTCCGGGACTTAGGTCCTGTATAAGGACCCAGACCACCCTAATAAAACATGCCGTGAGTTTTGTAAGTTCAAGGTCCGGGACTTACCTTAAGCATGAAGACCCGGATCAGTACCAAAAATCCATTCGAGAGTTACAAAGCCTTGGGTCCAGGACTTACCTTATGTATAAGGTCCCGGACCATAATTGAAATCAGGCCGAGGATTGTGACCACATGTTGGTCCGGGACTTAAGACCCGGACAAGGTCCCGGACCAACCAAAATTTGTAAAATTAAGTTTATTAAATGGGTTTTAAGGTAAGGAAATGAATGGTAATGATGGTATAAGATAAGTAAGGCTTAATTAAGGATGTTTAAAGGTCATTAAGGGTATAAACAAGTTTTAAAAGTAATGAAGAGTAAGTGAACCATATGTAAGTGTAAGAATTGTTAAGATATAGTAAGTATGAGCTAGGAAACGTAAGAGTAACCGAGTTAAGTTAATGATAGTTAGATTAATCACTCAATTGTATGTATGTCATAGGACTTAGATTGTGAACACCGGAGGAAAGTTGGATACAAGTACAACGGTGAACGGTATGAACTTCTCATGCCCCGTATGCTACCTTGGTTACTTTGATTTGTGTGCTTATGTGCTAATTGATCACCTAACAAGATAAATGCACGAATCGGGACTAGTATGCCTACTTGTGAATATATGATGTTGTTCCTTGTGGTGTATTCTCTTAAATCATAGTTTGTATAATTCATGAAATGTATGGATGATAATGAATGTGTGTATGCTTGATGTATTGTGTTGTCACCGGATACTTGGTGATGGACTTCTAACTGATTCTGAACAAGCTAACCAATCTAACTTAATAAATTGGTAAATTGGAATGAGTAGAAGTTTAATATAGTTTCCGCCACACGTGAGGAGGCGGAGTCACAAGAGGTTGGCTCCAGATCCTGGCTCTTAACTGGTCCACGGCCCAAACCCCTTAAATGGGTAGCATCCTAGATTGGTGAGCCGAGTAAAACCCGGTGGTGGGACGGTTTAGTCCCTACCCGGAGGTCATACCGACTTAACATGAGTAAAAGTAAGTAAGTAAGAATGAGTAAATGAGTATGGAAAGGTAAGTAAGTAAAGTAAAAGAAAGTTTGTGTAAGTATTGTGTAATGAGTAAAAGAGTAATAAGCATCCGATTAACCCGGATGTGTAATTTGGCTAACCCTTGCGGAGGTAAGTATTGTGTATGCTATTGTAATGCTATTTGACTTGTGTATTGCATTGTATAAGATTGTATGTAAAGCATGTATGTGTGATAATAATGAACCGCATGTATAGTCGACCTTAAATAGTCGGCGTACCCTAGTTAGCACGCGGTATATGCGAAGTTTATATGCAGCTTTGTGTTGAGCCCCTTGGGGCGATGTTTTTAATATAATGCAGGTCCTTGTGAAGGGTGAAGACTTGTGAGCCCAAAATGATTTCTTTTGTTTGTAATTAATGAATTGTGAATGGTGTACTATGTTGTACACGGCTGTAGGTTTTTGTTAGCCGGTGTACCATGGGGTACACCCCTTTTGGGATAGCTAAAGAATATTGAGATGGTATAGGTGAGTAGTTTGTGGAAACTCATTATTTTTGGAAGCTAACGAAAGGATGTAATTGAATACACTTTGATACTCGGTAATCCGGTGATGTAAGCACATAATATTTTGTATTTGGTATGTAATGTAGTAGCTCGGTAATATTAGACATCAGACCGTGACTGTAAGTAGTGTAAGCCTAGCTAGCCGTATGGGCGGTTAGCGGTGTTGTATCACCCGCCGTAGTAGTAGTAATTCCGCTGCGAGTAGTAGGATAATTAGGACGATTAGACGGTAAGTAAAGGATTAGCGGTAGGGGTGTTACATAAAATAGCCGAACAGACCCCAAGGTCTGTTCTAATTTAATTTCCACCACTTAACTTTCTATATTCACCAAATCACCCCATTTTATAACATATAGTTTCCTTATATCATTAAACTATATATTATACATATATCTTAATAAAACCTCATATATGATTCCAAAAATTACCAAACTATACCAAAAGGTTATAAACAACATTCCTAACCTTATACTTTCAGTATTTACGGTTTTACCTCATATGTTACCCAAATGTAACAATGATATAAAATATCATATATTATACTTATATAATTCATACTAACTCCAAATTCAACCAAATAAATTCCTAAAAATTCCTAATGACCCAAGGTTTGTTCTAAACTCCATTTGGTACCCATAATTTTTTGAAATCTCCATTTCACCCCAATATTTATAAATCTTTTACAATTTCATACTTAACTTATTATAAGTTAGTATTTAATTCCATAAATTCCCGAACTTGGTCAAAGTCTCCTATTTAGTCAACTTTGACTTCTAAATTCAGTTTGAAGCCCAAACTTTTGGTAGTTACTACATATACCCCAAACTTTCCTATTTTTACAATTTTGTAACAAAACTTTATAAGGTGTTATAATTTTTATTTAAATTCATTTTAAACACCAAACTTCAACCTAATACAGCCCACGACCTTATATTTTTTGTAATTACCTTTTAACCACAAACTTTGAAATACCCCGAACCTAATTAGGGTGATTAAATTACTCTAATATGATATTTAAGGGCCTATTAGTGCCTAAAGAATCTGGTAAATAAGATAAATCCCAAAGAAATGAGAAAAACGCTTAAAAATTGAAAAACGCTAAATTGAGCGTTATGAAACCGTAGGAGGAATACGACCTCGACCAGGGTCTTAGATGAATTTAAAAGGCTCAATAATTCCTAAATAATATATGAGAACAATTTCTGAAGAAAACGGATCTAAATAATGTATTAAAACGCTAATAAAGCTTTAGCGCACTATTTTCAAGAAAACCCGAAAACGTGACCTTGAGTGGTCAAATGAACCCGTAAAAATTATAGTTCATCAAACAACTATAAATAAACATTAATGGAAGCTTAAGAGCCATTGAAATTAAAGAAACGAGAAAATTCCGGAAACAGGACCCGGTTAGTGAATAGTGCTAAAGCCGGGTAAAATAACGAGCGTTTTCTGTAAAAGACAAAAAACGCTCCAGCTTGTAACATTCAAGTGGGCCGGTTTTATTAAGAGAGCAGCCCCCTCACACACTAAATAAGTAAAGAAAAGAAATAAAAGGAAAAGGAAGGAAAAAGCATAAAGTAACTTCTCTCCTCTCTCTCCTCTCATTTTCTTTTCTTCCTTCTCTCTCTCCTTCCTTCTCCTTTCCCGTCGTTCTCCCATTCCTCACCATGGCTGGCCGATTTGAAGCTTCCAACCATGGCTTCCTTGCCTTTCCCCCCTTGCAAAAGCTAGTCCCATGCTCAAATCACAAAAATAATTACATATTTGTGATCCCCTCACCAAGCTCTATATTTCCCTCTTTTCAATATTCCAAAAACTTGAAGTTCATCTCCATGGGTTTCTCCCATTTTAAGAGGAAATGCCATCAAAGTGAAGCTTGGAGCCTTCTCTCTCTCCTAAGGTAAAAAGGTTCATGAAAAAACTCATTTTTCCCCTCTCTCTTGTGTTGGCCGATTTTTGCTCTCTCCCTTACCTTGTTTTTCTCCTTGTTTTGGAGCTCCAATTCAACTCTCCAATAGTGGTGGAGTTTCCCCCTTTGATTCATGGGTGAAAACCCCTCTTGAACATTCCAAAGGTAAAACCCTAACCTTGTGTTTTAAGCCCTTTAATTGAATTAGGATTTCTTAAGGGTTTAGATGACAAATTGAAATACCCCAAACCTTGATATGTTGTTTAAATGTTAAACTATGGTATATAAAGGCTAAAAAGTGCCTTAGAAACATCAGTGAACAATTTAAACCATAGTAAAACACAATAAAACACTAAGACACAATTGGAGCAAAAGCATGCTCTAAGCTTGGAGTGAACTTGGTTAGGACCCAAAGAGCCTACCAAGACTTTATAACATTCAATTATGACTTAATAAGGCTAATTAAGTCCTTATGAAACTTTGGTAGACAATTAAACCAAACAAAACACGAATAAATACCTTAAAGCCAATATGGGCGAAAATGTGCTCTAAGCTTGGGATAAGTTTGGGTAAGGCCTAATAAGCTTACCAAGACCTTATTTATATGCTAATGAAAATGTTAAATCAATTACTAAAGAAAACCAAGCTTGAAAACAAGTTAAAACACAAAATATGCTTTAAGGAGTCTTAAAGCACATTTTTGAAAAATTGTCTTGTAAATGAGTTTGAGTGGCTAAATGACCATCATGACTCTTTAATTATATGTGTACTACTTAGTATCACATTAGGAAGTCTAAATCAATGGGAAATCAAAAATTTCACAAATATGTGCCTTGTTTTGTGAATAGTGCTCAAATAGTGCTAGTTTAAGTTATAAGTCAACATAAGTTGTTTAATTGGTCAACAAAGGCCATATATATGTTATATATTGAAGGGGCCACGGTTTTTAAGGTGGGGAGTCACCAACCTAGTCATCCAACTAAAGAAAAGAAAAAGAAATAAAGTTAAGTTACTATTTTCTTTTAAGCTTAAATATCTTGCAAAAGTGAGTCCTCTCACCTCTCCTCTTCATTTCCTTGCCTTCCCACCGTGTTCTTCCTCTATTATCCCAATCAGAGCCGAGCTTGCTACAGCCCCTCTCTTCTCTAACTTCAATTGCTCACCAAATGTTCATTAATGCTCCAAATCAAATTCTAAGACCATGTTTATCTTAGTTAGACCAAGCTCTTCACTTCTATCTTTTCAAATCATCAAAAGCTTCATTTCGGTGCCATGGAGATTCACCATTGAAGGAGCTTGAGCTCATAGTTTCATGCCTTGTCATTCTCCTTTGCTTCAAGGTAAGGAAAATCAAAGAAAAACCAAGTTTCCTTTCAGTTTCTTGTATAACCGAAAATTCACCTTACAATGGTGCATTACCTTGCTATATTCTTAGCTTAATTCAAACTTCAAAGGGCTAGGAGGAGTCCTATCTTGCCACTTGTTCAAGCTCTCTTTCAAATTCCAAAGGTAAACATCAATTTTAGTGTTTTAAGACACTTATGTAAACCTAGGGTTTAATTATGAGTTTAAGTATTAAACTTAATGCTCATTGCCCTTATATGTGTATTGGTTAGAAGATTGACAAGTGATAAAGCTCCTTGCCGATTTTCAATCAAGGAAAAAATAAGAGAAAACAAGTGAGAAAGCTTGGAAACAAAGAGGTAAATGACCTCTAATAATGTGGTTTATTGTACTAGGGAAATTGAGCTGAATTTGCTTGATAAATAACCTAAAGAGCCAATGGTAAATGAGCTAGAAAACTATCCACAAGTTGGACTAAAAAGACATGGGAGCCTTGTTGTGTGTATTTGCAGGTTGAAGGCATTTAAATGTGGGAAATTCAGTGTTTAAGTTTAATGTTATTTAAGGGCCTAAGTGCCAAGCATTTTAAGTTTATGCACTATATTGTTATGTAGTGTAGTTTAAAGGATTAGTTGTGTGTAAAGAACTTTTCTTGAGAAGAGGAATGTCTTTGATGGTTAAACAGTGAAAAACAATATGTCTGTGTGTAAGGAATGTGTATTCAGGGATTAAGTGTTCTTGATTGTCTAAAGGTGAAAAACTATGTGTTTTGGTGAAAGGTGATACAAGAGAAGCTATGGCAAAAATTTAGTTGATAAACAAAGGAAGTATAATACCTTGTGAAGGATTAAGTATGAACTTGTGGGAAAGACTTGAGGAGTTTGTGAAAAGGAAGTGATGAGGATGCAAAATGATGCTTAAGAGTGGTTATCATATTAAGAAGAAATGTTGTAAGTGTTAGGAATTTTTGTAAGAAATTGAGTAACAAGTTTGGTGATGATTAAGGAAGGTTGGTGCATGTTTTAAGGTGTTTAAACATGTGGGAAACATGTGGAAAGTGTGTGGAATAAGTGGGAAAAGATTGGGGTGAATTTGGAGTTCAAAATGAGGAGAAAAACACTTTTTAAAATGGGGTCTGCTGTGGACCGCCCCTAGGGATCGCCCTTATGGGGAGGTCCAGCGCAGGAGAAGTAGTTTCTGTTGTGGACCGCCCCTAGGACCTCCCCAGAGGGGCGGTCCAGACCAAAGAAGAAAAAAGATGTATTTGAGGCTTCTAATGATGGGGGATTGGATGGTGATGGTTTTAGATGATGTTTAGGCCTTGTTTGGTGACATGTAAAGGCCTTAAAATGTGTAAACAAGTGTTAGGAGGTTTGGCGAGTAAATGAGTGAGTGTTTAAGGAGTTAAGAAGTAACTTGTACTGCATTTGGAGGATGTTATGTGAAGGTTTAAGTGTGCTAAATGATGTTAAAGCATACTAGGATATGTAAGGTGAAGTTTGGAGTCAAATAAGCATTTTTAAACAAGGGTCTGGAGCAGACCGACCTTGGGGACCGGACTTGCAAGGTCGGTCGGGCTTGAATTTTGTATACGGAATATGTCTCTGGAATAGACCGACCTTTTGGACCGGACTTGCAAGGTCGGTCGGGGTAGAATTTTTAAACGGTAAAAGTGTCTGGAATGGACCGACCTTGAGACCGGACTTGGCAAGGTCGGTCGAGGTGTAAATTTTCAAACCTGGATGTCACTGGAATGGACCGACCTTGGGTAAGGTCGGTCGACCTAAAACTTGTAAAAAAAACAAACAAAGTGTGGCCTAGGTAGTTAACCCTAGGGGGGTATAATGAAGGTAATCAAGGGTAAGTTTAAGCATAAAACATGTCATATAATCTTGAAAAATGCTTAGTAAACCGGAAGCTAAATAAGGTAATTAACTGACGTTATTAATCATGTTTAGGAACTACGTTTGGCGGGACTCGAACGCAGCAGGGACCAAGGTATGGTTTTCTTGCAACCTGTGTCCTACCGGATTACACCGGCTTGTATGCCAATGTGCTTTTCTGTATGTTTGCCACGTTGTAAGATAAACATGTAATGAGTTATAGTAATTCATTTATGTGGCGTGTTCAATTCCGATACCGTTTAACCTCGAAAGTGTTATACCTTAGCTAATCAAATCTAGGATCACATAAGAGAACGGTATCCGGATTTAACGACCCAAACCATGGGAACGTTCTAACCACGGCTATGCGTGAGTTGGTTGTGTGTTGTTGTGCGTGTAGGTGTGTTTACCTCCCTTGTGTGTTTAACCGGTTGTAATACCTTATGGTGTGTGGATGTGATAAGTTCCATAATGGAGCTCTAACTAATTATTTATAAGTACATATGTACTAATGGGGGGTGAGGAATCCGGTCGTTCCGGTCGCGCGTTGTGTGGGAGTGGGTATCCATCCTTGCTTTACCTTCCTCTCTGTTATGGTTGTTTTTCCTTCTTGGATTACAATCTCCCACTAGCTTACTCCAAAGCTTAGCTATTCTGACTTATGATCGGTTTAGGGGGAACATGTGTTGTGTGTGTGTTCGGGTCACTATATCCGAACCATCTTAACTTAAGTTACTCGTCCGACTATTAGGACGGTAATGAGTGTTGTGTAACGAGCTTAACATGAGGGTAATATCATTCTCTAGGCTCACAGGTGAATTAACTATGTTTGGGTCGGTTCCTAAGAGAACCGTTCCTGTTATGTTATGTGTTATTGTTGTACTGCAATTCCCATTGCGATGTTATGTTATGTGCACGTTGAAACGTGAAAAGTGTTGTTATGTGGTGTATGTGGATCATGGATATGAATCCCAGTTTATAAAAGAGACGTTTATGGATAACCCGATTATTGGGTAAGTGTCGTCTATTAAGGAAGTAGCTCCACTAGAGGAGAACCCTCTAGGGTTAATGAACACAATGAGTGACTTATCAAGCATGGATGTGTTATCTGTTTGTTGAGCCCATTGTGGTGGAATGTGATGTGTTGTGTGTTGATAGTTTACATGCATGATTCAAATATAATCAACCGCATGCTAAGACGACAATTAGTTGTGCGTGGCCGGTAGCATGCGGGCTGCGGGATTACCATACCAGCAAAGGTGCTGAGCCCCTTGGGGGCCACCCTTTCTCTTCTTTTTCCTATTTCAGGTACAAGGAGCTGGAAGCCGTTCGAGAGTAGGACGGGGTAGTCGTTTGTACATGGGTAATCATTTAAGTTGTATATGTACAGTAGGTGTAGTAAGACCGAAATTGTTATCGGCATTAGTTTGTGAATACTCGTACAGTTGGAAGGTATATGTATGTTGCTGTCGTTAATGGAAAGGGATATTAATGTGTAGTTGCTCGGGAATCTAGTCCATCAGACCGATACAATGTATATGTATTAGCCTTGTTAGCCACGTGGGTGGCTAACGGCGTGTAACACCATTGAATTAAGTAGTGTGTTAAGTTAAGTTTTCCGCTGCAGTTTGATGTTAAGTGTACGGTTATAGTTGGGGTGTTACAAAAAGTGGTATCAGAGCGAAGTATCGCTCTGATGACTGAATTACCGAGCTTAAGAAGTACCGAGTTAGGATTTTAGTACTTTGGGTTAAGGGTTGAGTGATAGCGTGAGAGATACGCTAGTTAGGAGTAACCAGTGTGTACTAGAAACCTACAGTGGCCAACTCACCCTCCACAATCCCTGTTTTATAACTTGGGAAAGAACGCCAGAGAGATGGAAGTCCTCTCTTACTCGGGAATACCCAATCTGGCTGTTATTAAGTACCACAGTGAGTACGGAGAACCTGTCATACGGTAGATCCCGAAAAGTGGGAATCCCGGAGACGGTTTCCATCTGAACAATGTTAACCGCATTAATAGCGAAGAATGAAGAATTTCGTGTATAAAGAATAGAATTTCCGGCAACCTGGGTCGACATGCCGAGCAGTCGAGAACAACCAGCTTGCAACGCACCAACCGTGCAACAGGCAAGAAGTGAAGTAATGAAACCCGAGACGAGTGTCTACGGGACCACGATTATTAAATAATGTCGCCAACGGTATACCAACCGACTAAGGAACTACAACGTAGTACCCAAACAAGAGACAAGTCTCAGTGACCACGACAAATGCGTGGAACGGGCTACGAAGAAGATACGGTACTAAGTAAAAAGGGGTCTCCAAGAAAGGGAACGCCCTAGTTAATGATTATCATGTGAAGACAGTGAGAAGTCGCCCATAAATTTATTGTTAAGACTCTAAGACCAAGTGAGGGCCAACAAGGCCACTGATGACAGTGCGGGTAAAACAATACCGCAACCGGTATGTGTTGAACCGATGGCCAGTTAGCATGGCGCACTTGCCATGGCAAGTGCTGCTACAACAGGGCTGTTCGGGAAATTTTTAACAAATACAAAGTACTTAGTGAAGTAACATGAAGTTAAAGGAGATCATCATAACCGTGGAAGGGCTTAACAGCCTAACCAATGTATGTGGGAATAAACCAGTTAGCAAGAAGCTGGGCTCAGTTAAGACAAGAAGGCATTGTAATACCATGAGGATTTTTCTTTCAATCGGATTTGTTTCAAACTCTTTTTCAAACCAAATTTTCTTTCCAACCCATGTTTATTTCTAACCTTCTTTTAAACCCAACCAGAGGACCTACACCGGCCTCAGCGATTTGAATAACCGGACGGAAACCGGTAAACCCAAGGGTAACCCGAGGGAATGGATTGAGTTCATAGTAATACAACAGTGGATAGACTTTTCCTTGATTAAGTTCGGGAAGCACGGAATGCATATTGTCACAGGACAATATAAGGGAGTTGACAACTGAATACTTCACCTAGGCGTGTGACGGACACTACGAGTGTACCAACTGTAATGTGGGACGACCGCACTCCGATAGGAGCTTGTGGGCCTGACAGACCTACTTATGGGTTAGTCGGGTAAGTAGCAATGTATCAGTATGGTACCCCCCATATGTATACGAGTAGAGTCGGAACACGGGAAGTAGTCGACTCCACTACGGTCAACAGTATAAGTCAAACAAATGCTAAGGATTACCACGAATGGTAGAAGTAAAAGAGCCCAGTTAAGTTAACAAGACTAAAGGAATCAGTGAATTCATTTCAAGGAAATGTATAAGAGTCAAGAAGTGCGAAGTGCACGGACTGTTATGTAAAGACATTGCATGTGTCTTAAGGATCCTCATGAACATAATAGCTGGAACGGTGACCCAGCCTATATATGGTAAGGCAGATGCCTGATATGGACATGTTAACGTGCAACGAACGGGATGAAACTCCCGGAATGAACACTTGGATTACCAGGGGATATCGACCTTCATAGAAGAGGATAGTAAACTCGGCTAAGAACGCAAAGCGGCGTAGTTTATTTGACGCACCAATAAGTGCAAGCCAGAGGTAATGGCATAACTTAGTAACACCCAGGAGCAATCCTTGAGGGTGTTTGGATCAACAATCATTGTACGAAATAACGTGACAGAAACGCAAAGGTTGAAACTAACACTCAGTTTAAACATAAGTCGTCAGGAGGAAGCCTGACATCCTTGAGGGGCGTCCCATTAAAGGAAGCGTGATGCAACGACCTTGTCATGGAGCCCAATACTACCCTCTAAACCATGTAATGTTGTATAGAGAAGTAAATGTGTGTGACAGCCTACCATGAGCAGAGCTCGAGGCAGTGAGGCTTATTCTAAACCATGTAATGTGTTATGTAAATTTGATCGATTACAATAGTTATTTTATAAGTGAATAGAGCGGAGAACGAACCACTACTTTAAGAGTGGGGATACCTCTCGATATTGCGAGACCTGAAGAGTAATAATCTAATAGCACCACCATAGGTGTGTGATGCTAAATGTGAAGTGAACAACGCTCAAGGAGCATAAAGACTCGAAGAACATATTAAAAAATCAGCCAAATAGTGGCCAAACCCAGTGTAATGGGAAGCTAATATAATAGCGGATGTAGTGTAAGTTGATGTTGTATAATGAGTGAGGATACAGTGTGCAATAAGCGACCGTTGTATAATTTGTTTTAAATGATAAATGGTGAATGAGTAGAGTTTGAGTTAAACCCAATGGAGATACAACAGTGAGTGATAGCAAACGAACCGAGCAGTAAGCCGGTAGCCAGTGTTATGAGATAAGAATCTTAGTGAAACACAGTGTAAATTCCTATTGCAATCGCATAAGAGATTTACTGTCAGGAGTTTACGCCTCTGCACTCTGTATGACTGAGTATTTTGGTATTGCACTTGCGCAGTAATGATCGAGTGGGATAGATAGGACTTGGGAAATGTTAATTGTGGTAGGACAACAAAAGACCTATAACGTAATAACACCGAGGCATAGGAAATGCCAGGTCGTATCAATGGAAGATTACTGGTACAGAACAAGATGTGGAGGCATGATTAGCAATAAGTGACTGCTGTAACACAGAATGCCAAAAACCGGTATGGAATATACCTCAAGTGTGGGAAATAACCGAGAGAGCACTACACACGGGGTAGTAGCTCAATCTCAACCGACAGTAACTCGGAAGAAATCAAGTCAATCGTTGTGAAATACGTAGCAGTTTACGCAGTAAGTTATTAGAGAAGTGGATGAAAAGTTTTGAAACTCACCGAATTCGTTCACGGTAAGAGATACCACACGTCGGTTGAGAAACCATTATTACCAAGATAAAGGTGATAATTGGAGATGTACAATACAGTAAGAATAACGTAGTGGCAAACTAAGCTCTATAGTTATTAGAGTTGCACAGTAGAAACTAGTGAGAGTGATTCAAGTGTTGAATGTGCATAGTGAACATGAGTGAATGGCTAATTATTAATGCCTAGAAGCCTCACAGGCCAGAACCGAAACCAGTTAAGAGTTTAAACAAACTCCAATGAGAATTCTCGGTTTAGGGACTAAACCGCTAACATGGTTAAGATCCTCTAACCAGAACACATTGTATAACAGACCGCGTGGAAGTTAAAACACTTCACGACGGCAGAACATTTAAGCCAATGTTTAGCGACTGATTACGTGGGCATAATCCCTTTTAAGGGGGGTAGAGCGTAAAACCGCTTAGTGTGTTTTTACCGTACAAGTGTACGTGAACTATGTTATGCATAGCACAAAATAATTTGTTTGGATGATGGTGCGTGCGTTATATAAACATGTGCATTCATTCATGGTTTAATTGTGGTAATTACACACAGGAGATGCGAATATCATTGTGATAAGTGTGTTTATTTTGTTAACTGTTGTGTGAGAGTACGGGTGTTAGGGAGCAGAGAAACTCCCGGGGAACTAAAACCCCAACAGTATGTGTTCGTATAATACTAAATGTAATACCATGTATTGTATTTTGATAAAAGTATGTAAATAAACATTATTGTGAGTTATGAAACCTATATAGAACCTAGTAAGAATTAAATTCCCTAGGTAACTTGATTATAGGTGAAATGGAGATAACTGATAGACGGAGTTCTATCCCTTGGAGATGTGGTGATTATGACTAGAATGATTTAAAAAGATAGAAAATTGGAAATGAGTGATTACTTGATGCTTGAAATTGAAGTGGGAGTGAAACTTGATTTTCATGTGATCAAGGGAAGCCAAACACAAATTGGGGTGGAAGGATAGTTCAACACTGATGCTGATCACATCCGGGTTGGATGATTCTTGAAGCTCCCTATAAGTGGTCATAAATAACCACGCTAAGAAAAAGGATGCAAAGAGCATAAAATTGGACTTGGAGTTGTGTTGCATTTTCAAAAAGGATTTTCAATTGGTATTTCCAAAACAGTCGATTAATATTTTGAATAAAGGATTCTCTTATACTTAACCTAGTAAAGAATATTTTTGTAGTACTTGCTCACGAGCTGAGGACGTATGAGCCTTTGTCTTCGGACCGGCGACATGAGAAGTACATATGTTAAAAATTAAGTGAATGTTTTGATCTCCCAAAGGAACGGGGACCAGAAGGTGTCCATCGCGACCGGGTTCTGCGGGATCACAGTGTATAAAAGATATATTTGGTTGATATACATGCTAAGACATGTTGCGTGGTATGTGTAATAAATATTATTTCTGACCTTGAGTCCTAATGTGGTTGAGTTACGAAAATTGTTATGTTACCTAGACGTATGAGTCTAAATGTTGTTATGTTACCCAGACCTAAGAGTCTGAGGGTTGTTATGTAAGTGTAAATGTTGTTAAGATACCCGGACCGTTGAGTCCAAGGTTATCATGTAAGTATGTTATGTTATGTATGGATGTGGATATGTTGCCCGGACCGTTAAGTCCGAGGTTGTGATGTAAAGTATGTTAGTTATGGAAGTTTTATTTGCTTGCAAGTAATTCCCGTATTCTAGTCTAATGATGCGTGGGAAATGTGAACTTCGAGGACGAAGTTCTTTTAAGGGGGGTAGATTGAAATACCCCAAACCTTGATATGTTGTTTAAATGTTAAACTATGGTATATAAAGGCTAAAAAGTGCCTTAGAAACATCAGTGAACAATTTAAACCATAGTAAAACACAATAAAACACTAAGACACAGTTGGAGCAAAAACATGCTCTAAGCTTGGAGTGAACTTGGTTAGGACCCAAAGAGCCTACCCAGACTTTATAACATTCAATTATGACTTAATAAGGCTAATTAAGTCATTAGGAAACTTTGGTAGACAATTAAACCAAACAAAACACGAATAAATACCTTAAAGCCAATATGGGCGAAAATGTGCTCTAAGCTTGGGATAAGTTTGGTTAAGGCATAATAAGCTTACCAAGACCTTATTTATATGCTAATGAACATGTTAAATCAATTACGAAAGAAAACCAAGCTTGAAAACAAGTTAAAACACAAAATGTGCTTTAAGGAGTCTTAAAGCACATTTTTGAAAAATTGTCTTGTAAATGAGTTTTGAGTGGCTAAATGACCATCATGACTCTTTAATTAATATGTGTACTACTTAGTATCACATTAGGAAGTCTAAATCAATGGGAAATCAAAAATTTCACAAATATGTGCCTTGTTTTGTGAATAATGCTCAAATAGTGCTAGTTTAAGTTATAAGTCAACATAAGTTGTTTAATTGGTCAAAAAGGCCATATATATGTTATATATTGAAGGGGCCACGGTTTTTATGGTGGGGAGTCACCAACCTAGTCATCCAACTAAAGAAATGAAAAAGAAATAAAGTAAAGTTACTATTTGCTTTTAAGCTTAAATATCTTGCAAAAGTGAGACCTCTCACCTCTCCTCTTCATTTCCTTGCCTTCCCACCGTGTCTTCCTCTATCTACCAACCAGAACCGAGCTTGCTACAGCCCCTCTCTTCTCTAACTTCAATTGCTCACCAAATGTTCATTAATGCTCCAAATCAAATTCTAAGACCATGTTTGTCTTAGTTAGACCAAGCTCTTCACTTCTATCTTTTCAAATCATCAAAAGCTTCATTTTGGTGCCATGGAGATTCACCATTGAAGGAGCTTGAGCTCATATTTTCATGCCTTGTCATTCTCCTTTGCTTCAAGGTAAGGAAAATCAAAGAAAAAACAAAGTTTCCTTTCATTTTCTTGTATAACCGAAAATTCACCTTACAATGGTGCATTACCTTGCTATATTCTTAGCTTAATTCAAACTTCAAAGGGCTAGGAGGAGTCCTATCTTGCCACTTGTTCAAGTTCTCTTTCAAATTCCAAAGGTAAACATCAATTTTAGTGTTTTAAGACACTTATGTAAACCTAGGGTTTAATTATGAGTTTAAGTATTAAACTTAATGCTCATTGCCCTTATATGTGTATTGGTTAGAAGATTGACAAGTGATAAAGCTCCTTGCCAATTTTCAATCAAGGAAAAAATAAGAGAAAACAAGTGAGAAAGCTTGGAAACAAAGAGATAAATGACCTCTCTTAATGTGGTTTATTGTACTAGGGAAATTGAGCTATATTTGCTTAATAAATAACCTATAGAGCCAATGGTAAATGAGCTAGAAAACTATCCACAAGTTGGACTAAAAAGACAAGGGAGCCTTGTTGTGTGTATTTGCAGGTTGAAGGCATTTAAATGTGGGAAATTCAGTGTTTAAGTTTAATGTTATTTAAGGGCCTAAGTGCCAAGCAATTTAATTTTATGCACTATATTGTGATGTAGTGTAGTTTAAAGGATTAGTTGTGTGTAAAGAACCTTTCTTGAGAAGAATGATGATGTCTTTGATTTAAACAGTGAAAAACAATATGTTTGTGTGTAAGGAATGTGTATTAAGGGATTAAGTGTTCTTGATTGTCTAAAGGTGAAAAACAATGTGTTGTGGTGGTGTAAGGTGATACAAGAGAAGCTATGGCAAAAATTTAGTTGATAAACAAAGGAAGTGTAATACCTTGTGAAGGATTAAGTATGAACTTGTGGGAAAGACTTGAGGAGTTTGTGAAAAGGAAGTGATGAGGATGCAAAATGATGCTTAAGAGTGGTTATCATATTAAGAAGAAACACCTTGGTTAGTCTAAGTTGTAGGTATGCATTACCACCTAGAAATCCAAAGGAAAAATGTTGTAAGTGTTAGGAATTTTTGTAAGAAATTGAGTAACAAGTTTGGTGATGATTAAGGAAGGTTTGGTGCATGTTTTAAGGTGTTTAAACATGTGGGAAACATGTGGAAAGAGTGTGGAATAAGTGGGAAAAGATTGGGGTGAATTTAGAGTTCAAAATGAGGAGAAAAACACTTTTTAAAATGGGGTCTGCTGTGGACCGCCCCTAGGGACCGCCCTGTGGGGAGGTCCAGCGCAGGAGAAGTAGTTTCTGTTGTGGACCGCCCCTGGGACCTCCCCAGAGGGCGGTCCAGACCAGAGAAAAAAAAAAGATGTGTTTAAGGCTTCTAATGATGGGGGATTTGATGGTGATGGTTTTAGATGATGTTTAGGCCTTGTTTGGTAACATGTAAATGCCTTAAAATGTCTAAACAAGTGTTAGGAGGTTTGGCGAGTAAATGAGTGAGTGTTTAAGGACTTTAGAATTAAGCTTGTACATGCATTTGGAGGATGTTATGTGAAGGTTTAAGTGTGCTAAATGATGATAAAGCATACTAGGATATGTAAGGTGAAGTTTGGAGTCAAATAAGCATTTTTATACAAGGGTCTGGAGCAGACCGACCTTGGGGACCGGACTTTCAAGGTCGATCGGGCTTGAATTTTGTATACGGAATATGTCTCTGGAATAGACCGACCTTTTGGACCGGACTTGCAAGGTCGGTCGGTGTGAGCCTCGATTTTAAACCCTATCCTATGTGGATTAAAGCTGATTAGGATCTAATCGGGTTTTAGGTCCACTTATAACCTAAGATTAATAACTATGTCATAAAACAATATTAGAACCTAAGCTAGCTCACTGGAACCTATTATGAGTCGCCACCTAATTTTAACTAAATCAAATTAGGAAAGGAGAGTTCGGGTTCGGGGGCTTGATATTCGACTTTATTAGGGTTCAATTACTTTCATTACCCTCAGAAGTCGTTTTCCTCTACTTAGTTTATTTACGGCTTATTACGAGTCGCTTTAACCTAAGTGCGCAAGCTTCTGTTTTTTTTGTGTTTTTAGCATTTTTTGACAGAAAATTAAAGTGGAAATTAAGGTTACCTAAACTAGGGTTTCGGAGGCAGAATTAGGTCAAATTTTGTTTCCGTCCGTAGCCACGGACCTAATGTCCGAGACCACGGATCCCAGTTAGCCTAAATATACAGAAAAGTCGAAATTAAAGGAAAACAAAAATTTGCAAAGTCCGGGGCCACGGACAGGCTGTCCGTGGGCCCGGACATCATTAGAAAACCTAAATTTTGAATTTTTAAAATCCCGCCGCCGTCCGTGGGTGTCCGTGGTCTCGGACAACGCGTCCGAGGTCCCGGACCATAGGTCCGAGGTCACGGACCACCCACGGATAGGGGTTTTCAGAAGGTTCCCGAGGGTTTTTTTGAGCTCAAATTTTATGGGTGTGTAGCTTGAAAGATGTACAAGACGTTAGTGATTGAAAGTTTTCAATTTGAATTCGAATTAAGCACGAAACTTAGCAAACAAGTTATCTGACAGAGGCTTAAACAAACAGCAATACAGAAGCCCACGAAGGTTAGTTGAGCTCAAATTTCGAGGCAAGACAGATAATACCGTGGAGAATTAGGGAAGCTGAGTTTCTACCTGTTTTACCTTCGGATTCACAACGTTTCTTCACACCGGGATTCGTCAAGTGCTTCGTTGATGGTAGACCCGAAAGGACTTCGAACCAGGCTTCTGGTTGTTGGTTGTTCTTGCTGTTCTTCACGTTTGGTGGTGTTTTTGTGGGGTTTGATGATTATTGGTGCTTTGGGAATTGGAAAACGTGTTTAGATGATGATTTCGGGGATTTTCAGTATGATTTGGGTGGCCGGGTGTTGGAAAACGTGAGAGAGAGAGAAGGCTGCCTTTTCTGAC
Source organism: Limonium bicolor (assembly GCA_023374045.1). Classification (NCBI taxonomy): domain Eukaryota; kingdom Viridiplantae; phylum Streptophyta; class Magnoliopsida; order Caryophyllales; family Plumbaginaceae; genus Limonium; species Limonium bicolor. Next base: position 360,253,238 of record CM041778.1, on the reverse strand, counting down.
TCTCTAGGGTTCTTGAGTATGTGAGGTTCTCCTTTTATCCAAAACCTATCCCCTTATATAGACTTCCTTAAAGATAAAGAGAATCTAGTAAAAGTAAGATTTTTCGATATTTTAACTAAGCAACTTCCCAAAGGAATTTGCTATGAAATTTTAACCACATGTCAAGAATGGATATTATGAATTTCTGAGGTGGAGGTGGAACGAATTTTTTAAATGCTGGAGCATTTTTAAATTGAATTTCTCGTCAGATTCAGTCAGAAATTGCTAGAAAATTATTGGAAATTCGAAAAATCAAAATTCCAACGCCATTATGCTTAA